>OX940792.1:9993259-11252902 GCA_954870985.1 Trifolium fragiferum
TTGATTGATCCCCGCCAAGTGGGTCCTGGCGAAATGGTAAAGAATGAAATGATATGACTAGTCTGATGCTGGTGAAATGATAAATGTATGATATGATCGTTGTCAGCCTAGGAGACTTTTTTTTTGAAAGAGGTTCGCTAGAGAATAAGTATGACTCGTTGAGAAGTGTTGGAAACTTTATTGGTGGAGGAATTTCATGGGGAGAAAAAAAAAATGATATGATATTATATGAGATGAATGCTAATGAATGTGCATAACATGATGCATATGATGACTCTTGAGAATTCCAATGAGATGTTGGGCTTTAATTGTTGCAGGGTGCCAAGCTTGGTTGGGCTTTGAAGATTTTATGGGGAAAAGTGATTAAAGTGTGGTGTTTGGAGATTTGCCCCTTTGACATTCGCAACACCAAACACTCTGGAAGTTCAGATGCATGGCCGCTGATGGAGCCTTTGACAATGCGTGACCGCATGTGGTGTAACTATTAATTCTGCCGCGAGAGAGAAATTAGTCGTGGTTACTCTGAGAATGTTGAGAATCGTTGATTTCCTTTTGATATTTTCAAATTCAACTGATCATGATTTTCAAAAAAAGTTTAAGTTTTTTTTTCTTCAATTTCAAAGTTGTATCATCAAAAAATAAATAGCAATTATTGAGAGTGAAATAAAGACAAAAGTAAATGGGAAAATGCATTTTATTGATGGTCGAACATAATTTAGTACATGGAATGGTAGCACACTAAAGGTGTAACTCCATAAAAACGAGTAAAAGAAATGAAAATGGCAATAGAAAAACATTGGAAGTTCCCATTGAGTCGTGATGACCACCACATTCTTTATAACTCTAAGTCCGCAGAACCTTGCTTCTAGGGATAACGAAAGAATGAGTTCTTCAGTTGATGCTAGGAGTTTATTGTCTTGATGCAGTTACTTGCCCTTTTTTATTTTCCCAACTTTTGCCTAAGTCGCCTTTTCAGGTTTTCGACTTAGCGGGTTTTCTTTTGTTTTTTGTATCCCTAATTTTTGCCTGGACCGCTCTTTCGAGTTTTCAGTCCACCGGGATGCCCCTTTTTGTCTAAGCTGCCCTTTCAGGTTTTCAACTTAGCGGGCGTTCTTTTGTTTTTAGGCATAGTATTTCTTGACTGCATCGGAATTCACAGGCAGTGGAAAGTCCTCGCCGTCCATTGCTGTGAGAATCAAGGCTCCTCCGGAGAAAGATTTTTTTACTACATAAGGGCCTTCATAGTTCGGGGTCCATTTCCCACGTGAATCCTTATGTATAGGTAAGATCTTTTTGAGCACTAGGTCTCCTTCTTGAAATTCTCGAGGGCGGACTTTCTTGTCGAATGCTTTCTTGAGTCTGCTTTGATACAACTGACCATGACATAATGCTATCATTCGTTTTTCGTCGATGAGGTTTAACTGGTCAAACCTTGCTTGGACCCATTCTGCTTCTTCCAATTTGGTTTCCATCAAGACCCTCATTGATGGGATTTCCACCTCAATGGGAAGGACTGCCTCCATGCCATATACTAGTGAGAACGGGGTTGCCCCTGTCGAGGTGCGAACCGAGGTCCTATAGCCATGTAAGGCAAAGGGGAGCATCTCATGCCAATCTTTGTAAGTTTTCACCATCTTTTGAAGGATTTTCTTGATGTTCTTATTTGCTGCTTCTACGGCTCCGTTCATCTTTGGCCGATATGGTGAAGAGTTGTGGTGTTCAATTTTGAAACTTTCGCAAAGCTCCTTCATCATTTTGTTGTTCAAGTTGGCGCCATTGTCAGTGATGATCTTGTTTGGAAGCCCGTAGCGACATATTATTTCCTTCTTGATGAATCGAACTACCACTTGCTTCGTTACATTGGCGTATGAAGCAGCTTCAACCCATTTGGTGAAATAGTCGATGGCGACTAGGATGAACCGGTGTCCATTTGAAGCTCTAGGTTCAATGAGTCCAATCACGTCAATGCCCCACATGGAGAATGGCCAAGGTGATGCCATCACATTTAAGGGGGTTGGAGGGACATGCACCTTATCAGCATAGATTTGACATTTGTGGCACTTTCTTGCATAGTTGAAGCAATCAGATTCCATGGTCAACCAATAATAACCAGCCCTTAGAATTTTTCTAGCCATTGCATGCTCTTTTGTCAAGGTTCAGTCCCCAAGTTGATTAACTCGACGGGCTCTTGATTTGGTTGTATTTCTTTAGACTCTTGGTCTAACAGTCTTGTCAACTCATCAGGAAGTTCACAATCACTTTCACAATCCTCTTCAGCTTGGTTAATGGGGAGCTCAAAGTTATGTGAGATTGTAGCGGTATCGTACTCAATGGGTTTATTCTGAGATCTGCATATGTTTTATGATGATTTTTATTTTAGAATGATGAACAAGAGATTATTTAAACAAGAGAAAAGATTGCCATTTTTAAAAAAATATAAATGCAAAAATGAAAGAATAAAGAGTAATGGAAAACAAAGTGCTTTTATTGATGATGATTCAACATCTGAAATTGAAAGGGTGCCCTACAAAGCTATCCTTATGCCTTGGGCAGAGCAAAAGGATTTGAAAAAACATTATGAAAATTACTTTGAAACAGAAAATATCTCTGGGATTTCAACAGCAGTCCAGTTGTTGAGGCTTGCATTCAGAGAGCAACGGTAGACCAAACAAGGCCTCTCCTCATCATCTGGAGCATCTTCAATGACAGCCACTTGATCTTTATGAGCAAAACCCGCACCGCAGAAAATTTCTTGAATATTACCAATGGGCATCTTTGCAGCACCATCTTTTCCTATGGATGGTTTGTATCCCAATCCATACATGTCTTTTTTCATGGGCATATCCCAAAGATGCTCACAACCTTTTGAGTCTCTTCCTTTAGCCAACAATTTGTCATTCTTCCATAAGATAGGATGGATTTTAGGTTTTTCAACACAAATCTTCTCAAACACTGCCCCAGCATTGGTGACTTCTAAAGCTTGAAAAGCAGTTTCCAGAGCTTCTCCATTTGCCTCCACATATTGGAAAGAAGACAGATGACTCACAAAGATATCTTCTTCACCAGCCACAGTGATTAGTTTGTCACCCACCGCGAATTTCAATTTTTGATGCAAGGTAGATGTCACAGCACCGGCCGCATGGATCCATGGTCGTCCCAATAGGCAGCTATAGGCCGGGTTGATATCCATCACTTGGAAAGTGATATCAAAAGTATGCGGACCTATTTGGACAGGTAGACATATCTCTCCGATAACAGACCTCCTAGACCCATCAAAAGCTCTTACGATCAAAGCGCTAGGTTTCATGAAGATTCCGTCAATGGACATCTTGTTGAGAGTAGACTTTGGCATAACATTCAACGATGAACCATTATCAACCAACACTCTTGCAAGGACTGTTTCATGACACGTTGTGGAGATGTGTAATGCCTTGTTGTAAGCCCTTCCTTCCACGGGTAATTCTTCATCATTAAAACTTAAGCAGTTATTAGCAGTGATATTAGCAACTATCCCATCAAAACGGTCCACCGTAACATCTTGAGTCACATGAGCTTGATTCAAAACTTTCAGCAGTGCCTTCCTATGCGCCTCAGAATTCAGTAGTAGCGAAAGGATAGATATCTTGGAAGGAGTTTGATTTAATTGATCAACTATCTTGTACTCGCTTCTTTTAATGATTTTTAGGAATTCATCATCTTCCTTTGATGTTGGCTGATTGTCAGATTCTTGCCCTTTGTCTTGACTAGGCGCTTCTATCACCACCTCATTAGTTCCTTTTCTAAGCTTTTCGGGAGCAAAGATTCGACCACTTCGAGTCATTCCACTGCTTTCAGAAATGTGAGAAACCCCATCTATTGATTTTATGGGTTCACCTTCCTCTCTTACTTTTGACTCTTGAATAAAGGCAGTTGCATCATAATCCCAAGGCACCGCTTTGGAGCTTTTGTAAGGGAATGGAGATGGAACACAGATGACAACAGGTTGTTTCCGGTTCATGAATTGCTGAGCATCTTCCTTTTGATAAAGGATCTCAACAGGTTTTGGAAATCCTTTGTTGCTTTCAAGGTATGGCTCAATAACAGAGACATCTTCCATCTTTCTTGCTCGGCTGATTTGCAATATGCCTTGATCAATCAATTCTTGCATTTGTTTTTTGACCACTTGACAACCTTGGAGGCTCAAGACACATTCTTCACAATTTTCATGACTTCCTTGAATCAAACCACATTTGGCTAGCTTGGCATGAAGCATCAATAGAGGGGTTTTTACTTCTTCAACATTCTTGATCTCATCAAAATCAGAATTTTCTTCCACTGCATTGACATTTGAGCCATTGTAACCCGGCAGAGGGTTATTCTTTACATCAGGCCCTTTTTCTTTGAAGGAGAGACTCTTGTTGTTGACTAGCTCTTGCACTATCTGTTTAAGCGCTCTACAGTCTTCGATAGAGTGACCAATTGCCCCAGAATGAAACTCACATTTGGCATTTGGATTATACCAATGTGGATATGGTGGTTCCAAAGGCTTAACATTTCGAGGCACCACCAAAGAATTCTTTATCAACAGAGGCCAAAGTTGGCTATATGGGATAGGGATCGGCTCAATCTGACTTGGTCTTTGATTGAAAGGAGGCCGATATTGATTCTGACCTGAAGTTTGAGCCCAATGATTTGGACGAGCAGGCTGATACTGAGGCCTTTGAGGTGGTGGATGTTGATATTGCACAGGTGCTGCCGCGGCAACATAATATTGGCCTTGATATGGTACTTGAAGAGCTGAGTGATGATAAGTATTCATGGGCGGACGATAGAAATTTCGAGGATCATTCATCACGGCATTTGTTTCTCCTTCCTTCTTTTTGGGAAAAGAGGTTGGAAATTTCTTCGCAACGGCTTGGGCACTTTGAACATTATGTATCTTTCCGTTCTTTAGACCCAATTCTACAAACTCTCCAGTGGTGACCAAATCAGAGAAACCAGAAGAGGCACTTCCTAACACTTTTCCATAATATGGAGCTTGCAAAGTGCTTATGAAAGTTCTCACAAGTTCCCCTTCAAGCAAAGGCGGTTCAACTTGTGATGCTAGCTCTCTCCATCGTTGTGCATATTCTTTGAATGTTTCTGTTTCCTTTTTGGTTAAGCCTTGCAATTGCATCCTATCTGGTGCCATACCCATGTTATACTTGTATTGTTTGACAAAAGCTTCGGCCAAATCTTTCCAAGTTCGGATTTTATTCTTCTCGAGATGCATGTACCAATTCAAAGAGGCTCCACTGAGGCTATCTTGGAAGAAATGGATGAGGAGCTTGTCATCTTGGGCAGCTGCACCCATTTTTCTGCAATACATGATCAAGTGATTGCGAGGACAAGTCAATCCTTTGTACTTCTCAAAATCTGGCACTTTGAATTTGGGAGGAAGTACCACGTTTGAGACTAAACACATGTCAAGCGCATCAAGCCCAAATTCACTATTCCCTTCCATTGCCTTCATACGTTCCTCTAAAGCAAGAATCTTCCCTTTAGCTTCTTCATCTTCAACTGTTGCAAGTGGTCGTCCATTCAATGAAGGTTCGGTATTCTCCCTTGGAGGGTTGGAAGAATGATACACCAATAACGGGTTTTCCACCATACCTTGAGGCATTGGAAGGCCGATAGCAACATCAGCATTTTCTTGTATCGCATGAGTTCCAAATGGACGAGGTGCTGGTGCTTGAGTAGGATGAGGCTGAGATGGACCACCCTCGGTCGGGTTCTCCATTGACGGAGGTGTGTAACCTGGAGGAAGACCAAATTGAGGCCAAACGGCGATTGCGGCAGGAGCTTGATGTGGCTCGGTGATAACATTTTCCACTAGTGCGGGCTGCGTGTCTTGCGCTCGGTTGGCAATTCCTTGGAGAGTTTCCATCATTCGATCAAACTTTTTGTTCAACCGATCGATGTCTTGTCTCATGACTTCTTCATTTTGCTGAACTATTTCCATGACTCTTTGCGCGTTCCTTCGAGTGTAATGCGAATGTCGAGGAGCGGGCTCTCGGACCGACTGACTTCTTGGCTTTCTGGCTATGATGAAATGTTTCCTAGTGTTTTGAAGGGGGAAAGATATGAGCTTTTTGCATGATGAATTGTATGTTATGCAATGTGAGTGAACTTAGCATGCATGCATGCAAAAGTTTTTTTTTAATTTTATTATTATTATTTTTTTTAGGAAATTGCAAGACTTTTGATTTTATTTATTACTTTTTTTTTAACAAACTAAAACTTTTGATGTTATTGCAAGTATCTAATAATTGTAAAGACATTGAGATAAGAAGAAACAAAAGTGGCCAAAAGAAATTTTCATTCATAATCAAAAAGCCATACAAGTAGGGAAATTACAATTCTTTCAAACTTTCTTAATCTTCTCCCTAAAGTCTCTTAACATAGTATTACAAAATTCAACAAAAGCAATGACTTCAGAAGGAGTGTTCAAGGGATGCATTGCCGCATCAGCTTCTTTCAACTTTGTAGGGATGGTTCCAATCACATCATTGGCCAACTTTACTAGCTTTGAGAATTTATCCTCCCAATGTGCACCCTCGTGACGGAGTATTCGAAAAAGGGTTCCTCCTTCAATCTTATCAACCAAGTTCAAATAGCGATGTTCCCACCCTTCATTTGCTCTTTTGAGGTCTTCACAAGTTTCTCCTTGACGATCACAGAACTTCTCAAATTCTCCCAAGTTCTCTTGTGCCTTCTTCAACTCAAGTTGACTCTTCACAAGTTTCCTTTCCAATGACTCCTTTTGCAGCCTTTCACTCAACACATATCCCTCGTACTCGTTCATCATGCTATTGAGATGTCGTTTTGCATCTTCGAGCTCCTCTTTTAGCTTTTTCCCTTCGGCTTGAGATTTTTCCAAATCCTCATCCAATTTGCCGGCTATATCCAAAAGTTCATCTCGCTCTTTGTTCTTGCGCTTGAGTTGAGAATTTGCTCCTCCCAAACATTCTTTCACCTTGCGTTTTGCATCCTTCTCAAGTTTCAACCTTTTGTTACTACCCTCAATGATTTGGTCCCTTTCCATTCGTTCCCTTCTTAGCTCGGAGTTTTCTTGAGTAGCTTTGAGTAGACTAGCTTCCAACTCTTCTTTTTCTTTGTTGAGTTGTGCAATGGTTGCTTTGAGCTCGTCGGCTTCCTCAATTGAGACAGGAATGGGCTCGGGGGGACTTGGTGAAATAGGAGCCTTGACAAGGAATGGCATTTTCACCTCTTTGACTCTTTCTTTAACCCATGGCCGGTAACTTTCTTTGTCGATGCCGGCCTTGCGTTTCAAATCTCTTCCTTTCTTGTTAACTTTTCCCCAAGCTCGAATAATCCTTTGTAACATTGGAGGATCTTTGGTACCCATATCATGCAACACTAGACATTCCAAGGATTTTGCTTCGGGCTTCTCCCACATAGGACGTCCCAATTGTCTTAGGGCCAAAATCGGGATGTAGTTTATGCATGATTTGGACCCTATGAGAGGAACATTTGGAAAGTCTCCACAACTGATGATGATTTCTTTGATGTCGAGCTTTTTTGGATACCAACGAATCTCATTTTCGGTAAGGGATGCCAAAAATTGAGACCATCCTTCCCTATCCAACTTGTTCATTTCTGATTGCTCCTTGCTCATGTGAGATGTGAACCAACAATAGAGTAAAGGGAAACAACAAATGAGGTTGCCACCCTTCATATCGTGACGCGCGTGAAGAGTGTAGTACACATCGGCCAAGAGTGCGGGAACTGGATCTTTGTCTTTGGTAAGGACAGCCCAAAAGACACTAATTGCAGCTAAATCAATGAAATCTTCGGTTGATGGGAACAATACCAAACCATAAACAAGGAGAGCTAGTACGTTGTTGAAAGACTTCATATCTCGGGACTTGGCAAAGCCACGAGCTTTTTTCTCTAAATAACTTCGGAGGAAACCGGGAACCTTCGCTTTTTTCGTCACATTGGCACAAAATTCGAGCTCGTCAATGTTTAGAGCTTCGGCCAATTTTTTCATTTTTGGAGGTTGACCAATTTCCACAAATGGACCCTTGTCTTTTGGAGGAATGCCCACAATCCTATTGAACTCTTCAAGTGTGGGTGTTAGCTGAAAATCTTGGAATAAGAAACTTCTCATTGGAGGGTCATAGAATTGTGCTAGTGCGGTGAGAGCGTCAACTTGAACATTGGTGAACAAAAGATCAAGGATGTTGCCATACTTGAAGACAAAAGCGGCCCTTGAAAGTGGTGCTAACTCAATGGTCAAAACTCTAAGACTTTCCAAAATTGGGAGCTTGATTTTCAAAGGCAGAGTTCCTCTTTTCTCGGAAGCCATGTTCAATTTGTTAGACACTTGCAACACAATTTTAGCCTTTGCAATTTCCTGAAACAAAACTCGCATGCTAAGGAAATGGTTTTATGCAAATGGATGCAATGCATGTATGATTTATATGAGTTTGGATAATCGGGAAACAAACTTAAGAGGGGAGGCTCCCTACGGGGGGCTTAGTTCTATGTGCTTTTATATCAAGGTCCTCACCAAGGATAGCTCTAAAGTTTTTGAATTAGGAACACCTAGAGTTGTGGAAGCATCTCAGAATTTTGCCATAATAACGGGTTAACCACTATATGACAACCTTTCACAAGCGCTTCTCGTCTAGGCGGGGTTTGCACCAACTAAACGAGATGTGAACCTCGAAAGCCAATACAAACGCCAAATTTGAAAAAGGTTCTAAGAAGAAGGTCCTTGGAGTTAAGGGTCCAATTCAGAATTTCGTCATTATAACGGGTTAACCATTATATGACTATCTTTCACGAAGAGGACCATCTCCAAGCGGGGTCTTTGTGTTGACTAAACGAGAGTGTCTACCTCGAAAGCCAACACTACACAACCACCATCCTAAACCTAAGTTTTTTCGAACTCGGGTGTAGAGCTCCACTCAAAAGCTTTTTTTTTTTTAACCTCATGAACCCTCAATGTGATAGCACAATAATATGAATATGAACAATTAATAAAAATAAAATAAAGACAATAATATAAATTATAAACAAACATGGAAAACAAGAAAACTAACACTAAAAGCTAACCTAACTAACTAGGTTTGACTCACTAAGACTAAGCTTAACGTCCCCAGTGAAGTCGCCAGCTGAAGCGGCCGGAAAAATGCGCAGGCGAAAAACGCTCGCTAGACAGTAAAGTCGCCACCGAAGTTTTATTTTTGAAAAGGGGAACGTCGATAAACCCCTTCGAGAACAAGAACAAGGTCATCGCGACCAAATTTCGGGTTCGGGAGTCGGTTACGCAAGGGGAAGGTATTAGCACCCCTTACATCCGTTGTATCCAACGGGAACCATTAATTAGTTTAGCGTCAAATTAGGTGTTAGCTCATGTTTGTTTGTCTTATTTTAAAAAAAAAGTTGCAAAGAGTGAAAGAAAAAATAAAATATTAACCAAAAAATGAGTTTTTTACTAAGGTGCTTGACGGTTTCTGGATCCCGCTCCTACGTATTCCCAAGTGCAATGGGAAATTCAAAGCTACGTAGTTCTTTGGTAGAAAATGTTTGTTTGTGGGTTGTTTTTATTTATGAAAATGGTTTGATCGCGCTTGGGCGAAAAAAAGTTTACTTGATAAAAGACGGACTCGCACTTGGGCGATGGTATCCGTTTTGAGAAAAGTTAAACGCGCATGGGCGTGAAAAATATTTGTTTGGTGGGTATTGATTTTAAATGGAGGACGAATATCCAACGCACGAAAAATTTATTTATTATATTTTTGCTTTATTAAGAATTTAATCGAAAGACGAATGCTTTGAACGTAATCGAGATGGGGATCTCGCATTCCGCATTCGGGGAAGTGTCGGGTGTCTACCCAATTTTTCCCTTTTCGGTCGATTAGACTTTTAATATTTATTTTTAAGTGCTTGAGATAATTTTTGCCATCAAAATAAATTTAGTGTCCTTTGGAATAAGAAAAGTTAATGTTTTTATTAAAAGAAAAATGTTATTTTGGTGAAAAATTTATTTTTATGGGTATATTAATGAAAAAAGAGTTAAAATGAGTAAAAAAATTGAAATCAGTGGCAAAACAAGTAATTAAAACATAACATAGAGTCAAAACAGTGAGAAAACTGAAAAATGAGTACAAATGAGTGAAAATTAGAAATCAGTGGCGAAACAGGTAAATAAGCCACAACAGAGGGGCAAAAATGGAAAAAAAAACTGTAAAAGAACATGCTGTAACAACAGCAGCAACCTGCGTTTTTGCTTATTTTTTTGGTTTTTTCATCTTCTTTTTCTCACTCATTTTTAATCTTTTCAAGAAAATAAAGACATCATTACAAAGTATGCCATGAATACTACACCATGATATTCCTAACTCAACAATCTAACAATTAATCACTACATTTTTAACAACAACAAGGCATGCTCATGAAAAAAAGATAAACATGTATATTTTGCATGAGAAATCTAAACACTGCACTACACTACATCATAAGATAATAAATGGTAAAAGGATGCTTACAAACTCCAAGAAAGTGCTATTGTTACACGAAAATGATGGAGGTTTGAGGGTGATTGAGGTGTTTTGTGATAGTGATGTATTGGAGAAGAAGATGAGTAGTAACAATGGTGGTTTGTTACTACTTACTTTTTTTTGAATGATGATTTTATGAGTGGTTTACTCTCTGTTTTCTACTCTCCTTGCAGCTCACAAGAACTTTCTTTTGCCTCCTTTCCAAAACTCTTCAAGCCTCTTGCAAACCCTAAACTTAAGTGTTATTATATAGTAGTTTTTCTAGGGTTTTTGTGAGTATCCAAGTGTGATAGAGATGTCTCTACACATCAGAAAATTACAGCTGGTGGTGGTCTTGTTATTTTATGCATGTGAGCAAGTTTATATGAAAATGGCATGCAAATTCAAAAAATGGAAAAAGGTGATAAACCATGTAATATGAAAATGGGAAGTGAGAATCTTTGACTTGTTTTCTTTTTAATTGGTCACTAATAATAAAATAAACAAAATAAAACATAGAATTGGGGAGTGGGGGCACGCTGCATCTGCAGCATATTTTTTTTTATATTTTTATTTTTTATTTTTTCATTTTTTTATTTTGATTTTATCTTACTTAATAAAAACAAAAAGCAAATTAATTAATTGATGATGATCAAAGAGTTCAAGACCAATAGGTTAGACAAATATACTCTAAAATTTTTAGTAGAATAACAATAAAAATTTAAATATTATAACGTAATTTTTTTGTATTTTCTCAAAATTCACTAAATTAATAAAATGCATAAAATTACAAAAATAAACTTCTACTATTTTTTTAAAATTAAAACAAACACAATTCGACTGCGAAAACAAAAAGTCGGGACAAAATTGGGGTACTACAATGACTTTCACATGAATTTGCTTGAGGTGGACAATTCCTTTGAGGCTCTAGGTGAGAAATTGTCTGAAGAAAAGCTTGTGAGAAAGATGCTTAGGTCTCTACCCAAGAGATTTAACATGAAAATCACAGCTATTGAAGAAGCTCAAGACATCCCAAGTATGAAACTTGAAGAACTTGTGAGCTCGCTTCAAACTTTTGAGATGAACTTTAGTGAGCCAACTGAGAAGAAAGGAAAAGGTATAGCCTCTGTATCTTGTGCTGATGAAGAGGAAGAAGCTGATGAGTCAAATGATGATCTCTCAAATGACATAGCTATGTTAGGAAGACAATTCAACAAGCTTCAAAGAAGGGTGGATAGAATACCAAGGAGGAATGTGAGGAACATTCAGACTGACATCAGTAAACAAGGTAACACTTCAACAAAAACCAAAACTGATGATAAGTCAACTCAGAACAAGGGTGTTCAATGTCATGAATGTGAAGGCTTTGGTCATATAAGAACTGAATGTGGCACATATCTGAAGAAGCAGAAGAAAGGCCTAACTGTATCATGGTCTGATGAAGACTCTGACACTGACTCAGAGAATGTTGCTGCTAATCATGTAACTGCCATGACTGGTGTATGCAGTACTGATGTTGATTCTGATGATGAAGAACTCACTTTTGATGAACTAGCCTCAGTCTACAAAAAGTTATCTATCAAAAGTGAGGAACTGTGCAGAATCAATGAAGAACAGAAGGTGGTCATCAGTCAACTAGAAACAGAGAAGGCTCAACTACAGAACCAAGTAGTCAGTCTTGAAAGTGAAGTCAAGTTACTGTCAACTAACTTGAATAATATGACCAAGTCTGTAAAGATGCTCAATCCTGGAACTAACATGCTTGATGAGATTTTGAAAGTGGGAAAGCATGCTGGTGACTCATCTGGTGTAGGATTTAAGAACAAACATCACAACAAGAATACAAATACTGTGTTTGTTCCTGCTCAGAAGAAACCTGACCCTGGCAGAATGTGGACACATCACACCCCACATCAGAGACCTGCTGGCAAAGAGAAGTTTAATGCTTGGAGATGCCACTACTGTGGGAAGAATGGTCACATCAAGCCCTTATGCTACAAACTCTATGGGTATCCCAAGAAAAGGACTCAGGTGCAAGCCAAAACAGCAAGGGTCACTCCTAAGAAGATGTGGAAGCCTAAAGTTTCTGAAACTGCACATATCGCTCACATTTCTCTTAGAGCATCTTCTAGTAATGATTGGTATTTTGATAGTGGTTGTTCTAGGCATATGACTGGTGTTGAGAAATTTCTCACTAATATCAAGCCTCATACAACAAGCTTTGTAACCTTTGGTGATGGAGCAAAAGGTGAAATCAAGGGCAGTGGTAAACTCTGCAGCAAAGGCTTACCTGACCTAGATGATGTGCTACTTGTCAAAGGTTTGAAGGCTAATCTTATCAGCATAAGCCAACTATGTGATCAAGGTCTTAAGGTCAACTTCACAAAGAATGAGTGTCTTATTACTTCTGACAAAGGAGAATTGTTGATGAGAGGATCTAGGTCAAGGGACAACTGCTATCTATGGATTCCTGATGAAACAGTTCACTCCACTACATGTTTGATAAGTCAGGAAGAAGAAGTAAAGCTTTGGCACCAAAGACTTGGCCATTTGAATCTGAAGGGAATGAAGAAGATTGTGTCCAAGGAAGCTATTAGAGGTCTACCAAAGCTTAAGATTGTTGAAGGCAATATATGTGGTGAATGTCAAGTTGGAAAGCAGGTTCAGATGTCACACCCAATGTTACAACATCAGGTGACATCCAGAGTTCTTGAACTGCTACATATGGACTTGATGGGACCAATGCAGGTAGAGAGTATTGGTGGTAAAAGATATGCCTTTGTGGTTGTAGATGATTTCTCAAGGTTCACCTGGGTTAGCTTCATCAGAGAGAAGTCTGACACTTTTGATGCATTTAAAGAACTATGCCTTAGACTACAAAGAGAGAAGGATAGTGGCATTGTTAGAATCAGAAGTGATCATGGGAAAGAGTTTGAAAATTCAAGATTCTCTGAGTTTTGTGCTGATGAAGGAATCTTTCTAGGCTATTCCATAACCAGCAGAGCCTATAGAGTCTTCAACAACAGAACAAGAACTATGATGGAATCCATCAATGTTGTCATAGATGACATTGTGTTTGGAGGAATGTCTGATCCAATGGTCAAAATGTTTGTGAATCAGATGCAGTCTGAATTTGAGATGAGCCTTGTAGGTGAACTTACCTACTTTCTTGGTCTGCAAATCAAACAGATGGAAGATACAATCTTCATCTCTCAAAGCAAGTATGCCAAGAACATTGTGAAGAAATTTGGAATGGAGAATGCAAATCACAAAAGAACTCCTGCAGCAACCCATCTCAAACTTTCTAAAGATGAGCATGGTGTTAATGTTGATCAAAGCCTATACAGAAGCATGATTGGCAGTCTACTTTATCTCACTGCAAGTAGACCTGACATTAGCTTTGCTGTTGATGTGTGTGCTAGGTACCAAGCTGAGCCCAAGATGAGTCATTTGAATCAAGTCAAAAGGATTCTTAAGTATGTCAGTGGTACAAGTGATTATGGAATTCTCTACTCTCATGGTGAAGACACAAGATTGTTAGGTTATTGTGATGCTGACTGGGCAGGAAGTGCAGATGATAGGAAGAGCACTTCTGGTGGATGTTTCTTTTTGGGAAGCAACCTTATATCATGGTTCAGCAAGAAACAAAATTGTGTTTCTCTTTCTACAGCTGAGGCTGAGTATATTGCAGCAGGAAGTAGTTGCTCTCAGCTACTTTGGATGAAGCAGATGTTGGGTGAGTACAATGTGCAGCAAGATGTGCTCACATTATACTGTGACAATCTAAGTGCTATAAATATTTCCAAAAATCCTATCCAACATAGTAGGACAAAGCACATTGATATACGTCACCATTTTATTAGAGATCTTGTTGAAGACATTGTGACTCTAGAGCATGTTGCCACAGAGAATCAACTGGCAGATATATTCACAAAAGCTTTAGATGCAAATAGGTTTGAGGTGTTAAGGGGCAAACTTGGTATTTGCCTCTTTGATGATCAATAGCCATAATAGCTATTTAGGCGTGCAACGGTTACCTGTTTTTTCCCTCCATCCATAGTTGCACGCAATCCAAAGGCAATCATTACAAAATATTTCCAACGGCTATTTCGCGATCAAAACTCCAAGAAATCCGTTTATTCAAGATTTTTCTCTTATTGCCTACCACATTGATCACCACATTCGTTTCTCAACCACTCAAACGACCAAAAATTTTCTTGATCTCTCTCAAACCCTTTGTTCATCTCTCTGCTATTTTCTTTGAAAATCTTCATACCAAATCACCTTCATCATCATCATGTCTACTGCAACCAAAACATCTCCTTCAACCAAATTCACAACTCCTCCATCATCACCAAAACCTAATTCCCCGCATCCTGAAGATGTTCAAAGTGACATGATCGTTAATGCCACTCCTGTTTCTATGATCAAGCCATCTGGATCAAAGAAGAAGAAGTCAAAACGATCAAGAAGGGAATCAACCCCCATTGCTGCAGAGGAAAATGTTGTTCATTCTCCTTCCACAGAAAAATCCAAGAAGAAGAAGAAGAAAAGCAAGAAGCCAAAGATTGGCTCACCAAAGAGGGTTCACACCATGGAAAGTTTGCATGTTGAACCTCTTCCTGCAAAATCTGGTGATGCAAATGCTGAAGCATCTATGGGTGTAGGTTCTTCAAACCCTAACCCTGAGAAGGCTGCTGTAAAGATCCCTGAGAGTCAAAGACATCCCTTGACTCAGAAGATCATTGATTCTGTGCTCCAGGCCCTGCAAGAACCTAATGTTGCGGCAGATGTTGGCACATCATTGCCACAAGGTGAAGAAGAGTCTCCTGCTGAAGAAGAGACTGCTGCTGTTGAAAAACTTGCTGTCATTCCTGATTCTCCTGAACAGGAATTTGTTGAAGAAGATCAACCTGCTGAGGTTGAGGAACCTGAAGATAATACCCAGTCTGACAAGGTTGTTGTGGATGTAGAAGGCTACAATTCTGACATCCCCTTGAAGAAGCTTACTGAGGATAGTATTGCAAGAAGGACTAGAAGTGGTAAAGGTCCTGCTGTTGTTGAGATTTCTCCTGCTGCTACTAAGGAGAAGAAGAAGCCTGTTAAGAGGCAAGTCATGTATGGTCCCAAGAAGGGATTTAGTAAAGCTGTGGTTCCACCTGCAAAGAAGAAGACTCAGAAAAGAAAAGAGCCACCTACAAGTGACTCAGAGTACGATGTGGAGCAGGATGTAGCTCACATCAGTGAGTCTGAGGAAGAATCTGCTAAGGAGAAGAATGTGGTAGTCCACATTAAGTCTGCTGTGAAGAAGAGCTATGGAAAGAAGAAAATCCCTCAGGGAATTCCTGACATCCCAGTTGATCTGGTTTCCTTCCACAACCCTGCACATGCTGGAAAGTGGAAATACATTGCTCACAGAAGGTTAGCTCTGGAGAGGGAGCTAAGTGTTGAAGCCTTGCAGTGCAAGGAAGTTATGAGGTTGATCAAGCATGCTGGCTTGATGAAGACTGTTACTGGACTGGGTGACTGCTATGAGAAGGTAGTCAAAGAGTTTTTGGTAAACATCCCTGCTGGTTGTGACAATCCTTTGGACAAGGAATACCAAACTGTTTTTGTGAGAGGTAAAGAAATTCACTTCTCTCCCATTGTTATCAACAAGTATCTGGGCAGAAGTGAGGAGTCCTTTGCTGAGATGGAGGCAAATGACAACTACATAATCAAGGCCATCACAGCTGGAAAGGTCAAGACTTGGCCTAAGAAAGGGAAACTGCAAGCAAGCAAGCTCACACCTATCTACAACATCCTGAACAGGATTGCTGCTGCTAACTGGGTGCCTACCACACACAACTGTGATGTGGCTACAGGTTTGGCTAGGTTCATATATACTATTGGTAGCAAATCTAATTTTGATTTTGGTACCTATATTTTTGATCAGACTATCAAACATGCCAAAACCCTAGCTGTCAAACTACCCATTGCATTTCCTTCCCTACTGTGTGGAATCATATTGAGCCAGAGACCTGATGTTCTGGGCAAGGATGATTTGTCTTGCAGAAGAGAGTCTGCTATTTCTTTTAGTCTCAAGCAGTCTGATGTGATTCCTGATGTGGGCACATCCAGCTCAAACAATGCTATGTCTAGGACAGACATGATTGCTGCTTTAAAGGAGACTTGCAAGGCTCTGGATGAGAAGAAGGCCAAGCTGGAGGCAGTCATTACTGGACTGGAGCTTGAGGATGAGCAAACAATGGCTGAGGATGAGGAATTTGAGAAGGAGGAGCCCAATGACTCTGAAGCTGAGGAAACTGATGGGAGCCAGGATATTTGAATTATTGTAATTCATTAATATTTCCCTGTACTCAGTATTTCCTTGTTTTTGCTTGTATTTTGTGGGCTATGCCCTGGATTTCTGATGCACCTTTGCGTGCCTGTTCTGTACTTGCTGCACTATTAATGGGCTGAGTGCCTTTTTCTGTTCATGCACCATCATCTCTACATCTCATGCTATCTGCATTCTATGGTGTGTTACTTACTCTCAGTATGTTCGTCATAATTTATGGCTAAAAAGGGGGAGTAAAAATTAAACAACTTTGAAGTCTTAACTGCAGCAAATTGTGATGTGTGGCACATCTGACTACACATCTGGTATACATGCTTATTTTTCTTCAAATGTTTTCTCAACAAATTTTTGAAGAATTAGTTTTCTAAAGCATGTTCTTCTGAAGACCTTTTCTGTACGTTTTCAACTGGGTGATGCATTCTTAAGAAGTCCAATTGAAGATGTTAATTTGTGTAATGGTTGATCCATTTGTATGATTTCTACATGGTGATGCATTCTTAAGAAGCCTGTAGAAGTTGCTATTTTGTGTGATGTTTGACACATCTGTGAGTTTTAACTTGGTCATGCATTCTTAAGAAGCCAAGTTTAAAACTTCTCTATTTCTCTCTAGGTCATGCATTCTGAAGAAGCCTATAGAGGATATGAGATTTAGGGGGAGTACATGGAAAGTGCTCTAGTTCAAAGGGGAGTAGACTATTACTGGGTTTGCTACCCTCCCTTATGTGTGCATGGAATCTCATGCTTGTATGTGTCTGAGAATTTATTTTTCTCAGTCTTTGGAAATTTACTTTCCTATCTTGTGAGAGTTTAATTCTCTCTTTGTTTGTGAGGCTCATATCCGCTGCTGCACGCCTCTGATGTGCCTACACATCTCTCCAAGTTTAGTTGGGTGACTCAAAGATTATTTTAGCCCAAAATTTGCCAAAGGGGGAGATTGTTGAGACCTTTTAGGGTGTTGGCTTCATTTGGTAAAATAAGCCTGATTCCATGATGTGGAGCATGATGTGTGGCACATCAGGGTTCACATCTGGACGCCCTACTGGACGCGCCTTTATTTATTTAAACGCGATCTTTTGAAAAAGATTTGTTTTTCAAGTATATCGTGCCAGCTTGCGCGCCAAGGAACAAGATAATCTTTCATGGTTCTGTTTTATTTTATCGGCCGACTTTGATCAAAAAGATTTGAAACAAACAATTAAAAGATTATGATCAAATAAATCTCAAGGAGAATTAACAAAGGCCAGCTGTCAACATTGAAGATCCAAGCCCATGAAACTTGTTCTATATAAAGGAAGACTGAAGACATAATGAAGTACGAAAGCCAAGAGTTGAAGATATCGAGTCTTAGGTCTTAGTCTGTTTATTGTTATTTGTGAGCCTTCACTTGAATCATAATTTTGATACAAGTAAGGACTGAGTTTGATAGAGTTGTAATCTCTAGTGTTCTTTCTCCAAAGCTTTGAAGCAAGGAGTTAGAGTGTGCAACACTCAAAGCCTTTAGGTACGAGTGCATAGTTTTCTAGGAGTGTGTCTCCAAATTGAGTTTGTTATTAAATCCTTACTTGGTAAGGTTGAGGGGGAGTGAGCAGAGGTTCTCATATCTAGGAGTTCCTAGGTAGAATTAGCACGGGTAGTGATTAAGTGAGAAGTTGTAAACGGGGGAGTTTAGCTTTGAATTGATACTACCATAGTGGATTCATCCCTGGATTGGTATCCTCCAGATTAGGGCTTGTTTAAGCGCCGAACTGGGTTAACAAACTCACTGTGTTTTATTGTTTCCTGCACTTTAAATTGTTTACTTGTTCATCAAGTTCAGCATGTTCACGATGTTGACACATTAGGCTACACATCATACGATTCCTAAAGTGTACACATCGTGCTACACATCTGACACTTGCCACCAGAATTTCAAACCCAGACAGACAAGTTTCGGCAACGACAGAGGCATCACTATAAGACTGATAGTGACGAAATAAACACCAAATAAACAAAACACATGTTAATATGTGTTCTTACTTCTTAGACACATGTTAACATATATACTTAAATATAATACCTATATTTATTTTTCTTTTTCTTTGTTCTCCTTCATTTTATATTTAAAATCAGATAGATAGAGTATGTACAAACTCACCATGAAATTCAATGTGCTTGTTGTGATAAGTCAAATTAAGAGGCAAAAGCAGAAGAATAGGAGATAGTTTAGGAAAGACCAAAAGCAATGTTGTCTTTGTTGTAACTCCCAAAATATAATGAGTGTGTATCCTTTTGTAGAACCACTGACCACATAAGAATAATGGAATTTGGTAAAAGACAAATAAAAATAATGAAAAGCATGCAATTTTACACCAATCCATAAATTTCGACAGTTTCTTAATCCACCACCTATATATGTTCAAATACATCAAAAAATAGATTATCATAAACATATTTTCGGTAGATCTCATGTTTTTAGCAGGCGGATTGGAAAAATGTCTTGTCTAAAATTTTATATGCTGATATAAATAAAGTCTAGCTAAAAATTGCTTAGATTAAAAAGTGAATTTAAATTTTCTCAAATAATTTATTTTAAAGAGAACTTATTAATTACTTCAACGGCTAATAATAAAACTTAATATCTTGTTTTTTTATTTTGATTAGAAATCAAGACTCAAGAGTTTATGGACCTTTGCTCAATATATATTTCATCCGGTTTATATATAAATAAATTTTAATTTTTTAGATTAATTCTAAAAGTAATGTATCAAAACAATAATATAAACTAAATATATTATTTTTTCAATGAATATAAAAACTCAAATTTTATTTATATATAAAATCGGAGGAGTATATTTACAAAATTTTACATTAGTCCAAATTTCTTGATTTGGTATCTAATGTTTAAAGATTTTTCTTTTGACTGCAAAAATCTAATGTTTTTAAAGATTTGTTGTCTCCGCAATTTCATGCTGTAGGCACGTGAATAGATAGAATGCAGACAAATTATGTAGCACATAAGACAAAAGTCTCTGATTTCTTTGTTTTTTGTAATACAAAAATAAAAGTCTTTTATTTGGATTAACGTATGCAAATATTGTAATGTGTATCACTATAAGAGGTTTGCATATTTTTCTTTTGTCCACAAAACATAGATATTAATTATATTATTGATTTGACTCTCTGCAAGAGAACAAACAATTTAGCAATACTTAATATTGTTCAAAAACAAATCACTAGATTTCAGTATAATTAGTGGGACAAAACCTCCATTTCTCTTTTAGAAGAAACCTCTTTTCACATCTAATACCTTGCAAGAATGGTTTTTGTTAAATTAAATATTGGGTTAAATTTTTTGTTTTCTATAAGACATATTTTAGTCTTTAATTTTTTTTTAATGCATGCAGTTTTAGTTACTACTATTTTTCAAAATTTAAAAATTGTTTACTTATCTTAAACATTTTTAATAATTTTTTTCAAGCGTGTTTAGAATATACTATACAATTTATTTTTACAAAACTTTATAATTTTTTAAAATCTGACCTAATTTAAAACCTATCAAAATAAATAAAAAATGTGGTGTGTTTTAATCGTGAAGATTGAAAATGAAAAGAAAAAAAGTGAAAGGTACACTCGTGAGAAATCACTCCTGCAATCCCTTTATAAGAACAAGGTCTTTAACAACATATGGAAGAAATACATTGATGCATAAAATTTTACTGTAGAAATTTTACACAGGAGAGAATTTAATCTCCTTAGGCCTTATTGTACATTGGCGACATCAAGCACACTCTCAAAACAATTAGAGAGAGAAAAAAAAAAACTTAGAAAATGAACCATCTGTTTAAAGAAATGAAAATCTAATCAAACTGTAATTAGTGGGATGGATTCCAATGCAATATGATAGTCATATATGTTGTAAAAAAATTGGAACTATTTACAATAACAAGCAATATATAAATTTAAATAACTCAATAAATATTATAGAGAATAAATTGAAATAGAGTTTGTAGAACTTATCTTTCGGTGAGTGTCGTAATTTGATGTCGGCACTACCGCATAATCCATGAATGACCTGAAATATGGAACCGTGATATAATACCTGAGGCGTGCTGATCGCACTGTCCTTAAGGATTTATCCGCCTCAAAAGCGCAAATCCCCCAGGATTCAACATGTCCTTCTCATTGAGGGATTCAACATGTCTTCCTCAATGAGGTAACAGAACTAGCAAGGAAATAATAGACACCGGTGATGTAATCCAAAAAGTAGTAACTCAAATTTTATTATGAGAGAAGAAAAATATGTTGTTTTAGTGTTATGCTTGTTTCACTTATATTTTACTCACATTTCATTCTCACCATCTCTTTTTCAACATCACACACACCCACTATACATATCCTACTCTAAATAATAGTATGCCAAATAATAACGTTCCAAGCATAACCATAAATCCTAGTAAATAGGATTGAAACCAAGTAATTGCCCTTTTAAAGAAAAACGTGTGTGTAGTCATATGAGATGACTTGGTCAAATGATAAATTAATTAATTTAATTATTATCATTAAATAATAATTAATTTTAAAATAAATTATAAAATAAAATATCCAACAATCCCCCACAATTTATTTTAAAGTTTAAAAGATTATTCAAAACATTTTCTGGATTAACATCATTGATGTAATGCATCAAACTGGTGTAGCAAGCTATATGAACCAGTGCTAGACTGATAGTACTTAACACACAATAACATTGGTGTAGCAAGCTATATGAACCAATGAAACTTAGCGTATGTTAGTGGTCTACCAATCACATTACACCCCACAGTTCTTGCTGTTGCCGCTGTGTTGCGCGAATAGGCCGTGCGCGTGCCTGGTTTATTCATGAGTGCTCTAGAGATTTTGCCAAGATCCCATACAAGCGGCCCCACTTGACACTCATATAGGTGATTTCATCAAGTGTATGCTGCAAATCATACACCACCCATAAGGGATATGAAAATCATTAAAAGCATTATAGCTTATCCTCTCAGTAATGCAGTATCTAGCACTTTCTCATTCACACCATAGGAAAAGGACTAAAACAAAAATTAATTATTTAATTGTTTGTGCTAGCAGATCTAACAAGTAACTTGTTCTTACCCATATGAACCTTATTCATGGGATCTCCAATCACAAAGGTTGGGTTCCTATCACTTGTTGATTTCAATTGGCTTAAGTCCAATTCCCCTCGATGCATCACAAAATTATTTCTTCCCAGGGGCTTTATTTAGTAGCTACTTTATACACAAATGATGAAGATAATTTTTTTTTCATCAAAATAATATTGACTAAGACGTCTCTAAGTCAATTAATCTCAATATTTATCCAAGTCTATATTATAACAATGAACTTGGTCTCAACAATCATATTTATACATGTCTGCTTATATGACTGTTAATAAGCGACAACATTCACGCGATGAGTAAAGTAACTCACAGTTTGATCTCGTTGGAAATAAATTCCAATTAACATCATTATATTATTTTAATATAATGACTCATCGATATCTCATATATTGTCAAACTGACTTTCTTAATAATTTCATCAGGTCTGCTTAGATAAATTCTAAGCGACAACATCTCCACAAAAGTAAAAATTAAATCTATAATTAGATTTATTTGTTAGGTCTACTTGAAATATTTTTCAAGCGACAACACCCCCACATTTTATAACATAGGTGAATTTTATTCAGGTCTACTTGAGTGATTTCAAGCGACAATCCCCTCACAATTAGGGTAATTTATAAATCAACATTTCAGGTCTGCTTGAATGATTTCAAGCGACAATATCTCCACATCAAAGACAATTTATAAGTCTTCATATAAATATATTTTCTCATAAACAATTTTCATTAATCATCATTGTATTTTTTCAATACAATGGGTATCCACTCCATACAATGTTATAATTTTCAAAATTTAATTTTAAATGCCATAGAACCACTTTCATCATAAGACACTAATCATATACAAATATACAAATAAGTCTACTTAAATTATTTTTAAGTGACATATAAACTCAATAAATTTATTCTCATAAACATAAATTTATTTAAGATCACTTTAATAGTCTCTACCCTTCATTTTCAAGAACATCATCTAATTAAACGCAAAAGATTATCAAATTGGCCTCTCAAAAATCAGATTGTAGAATTCAATTATATTCTACTTATTGTCTCAATTAAAAATTATATCTCATTATCAGCATAAACACAAGTTTCATTCTAACAAATTAAGATACAAGCTCACAATAGACAACAAAATCATAATTTATAGAAAGTACTCATACCAAAACTTGGTCTCGTCAATTTTAAGAAAAGATGATCAAAATAAAATAAGTGACCCTTAATGATGTATCATATTCTCAACAGAGACACAAAACTACACATACATAATCATCGCAAATTTCATTCGATTCATGTGGTTATTATCAAAATAATAATAAAATGAAATAATAATAATCACACATGATACACACACATTATAAATCCGTTAAAAGCTTTAGCAGTACATAATTTACCACTTGGATATCAACACTCAAAACAACATCAGTGACATACCATAGCTTGCATAAAATAAAAGTCACGAATTCTCATTAAAAGAATTAAGTATAAAAACAAACCTGAGTATTAAAGGCCACTCGGCATCAAACTTTCACCACGAGAACTTCACACTTGAGTAACTTATTGGTTGTGATTACAATTTACACATTGTGTGCCCTTTTGCTTCTGGCTTCAGTGAACACTCTCTATTTCTCTATCATCTTCAATTTAGAATAAATTTCTTATTAATAACATAAGATAAATCCTTAAGATTGTTGTAAAAAAATTGGACCTATTTACAATAACAAGCAATATATAAATTTAAATAACTCAATAAATATTATAGAGAATAAATTGAAATAGAGTTTGTAGAACTTATCTTTCGGTGAGTGTCGTAATTTGATGTCGACACTACCGCATAATCCATGAATGACCTGAAATATGGAACCGTGATATAATACCTGAGGCGTGCTGATCGCACTGTCCTTAAGGATTTATCCGCCTCAAAAGCGCAAATCCCCAGGATTCAACAGGTCCTTCTCATTGAGGGATTCAACATGTCTTCCTCAATGAGGTAACAGAACTAGCAAGGAAATAATAGACACCGGTGATGTAATCCAGAAAGTAGTAACTCAAATTTTATTATGAGAGAAGAAAAATATGTTGTTTTAGTGTTATGCTTGTTTCACTTATATTTTACTCACATTTCATTCTCACCATCTCTTTTTCAACATCACACACACCCACTATACATATCCTACTCTAAATAATAATATGCCAAATAATAACGTTCCAAGCATAACCATAAATCCTAGTAAATAGGATTGAAACCAAGTAATTGCCCTTTTAAAGAAAAACGTGTGTGTAGTCATATGAGATGACTTGGTCAAATGATAAATTAATTAATTTAATTATTATCATTAAATAATAATTAATTTTAAAATAAATTATAAAATAAAATATCCAACAATATATGCGGAACAATAATCGTTCAATTAAGATTGATCAGATGATTCAAATTTAAATTTAGTATTTTATTTATAAAATTATTATTTTTTAGATTGTCCCTCTTAAATGAAATTTTTTCAATGTTATGAGTGCATCAATGCATGATTCCAATGACTACCAAGTAAATCCAATTTTAAATTGTTAATGTGTTTTTTTTTTGAGCAAGAAATTTTTACACAAGAAAGAGAAAAATGCATAAAAGTAAGGAATTTGATCAATCAATGATTGAATAACCATACATGGGAGAGAGAGTGATTATAATTTAACCAATCAAATATTGCCACATATAATTCTTCTATTTCTTGCATATCAAAATTCTTACTAAATAGCATTTTTCTTTTTTTTTCTTTTTTTTTTTTTTTTTTTTTTTATTTTTGGGGTCTGCTTATTGTGTTTAATGTGTTTTTCTATCAACACCCTATGTGTGATTTGATTTTTTTTTTTTTTTTGGTCAACAAGTGATTTGATTTCATGTTGTTGGGGTTTTGCATCGATGAAGTGTGAAATCTTTGACAGAGAAGGCCCAAACCTTTCTGGACCATTATCCCTCTATGTTCTTCGAAAGATAATTACTTTTCGCATCTCCCGCATCTCACATGCACCTCCCGGCATTTCTATACCATCCCCTCGTAATGCAAGATGCAGGTATGTAAATATTGGGAAAAAATAGTTTGTACCCGAGAATACGAATACGAACCTTATAAAATTTATTGTTCGCATGCTAGGGATACAAACCTTATAAAATTTAATATAAATCTAGTGGAACTCGGTTTGAGATCCGGCATCGAAAGAATATACTCTATTAGTATAAATTAATTTTATATCGACATTCAATAAAAATCAAATATTTCCCCATATTATATAATTGAAGTGAAATGTAGTAAAATGATTTGACATAATACATAGTTATTATTGAATAACAATGAAAATATTTTACACCGTCACCGTCAGTATGTATTTTTTTTTCGCTGACTATAATATTTGTTACCAAAAAGTATATCTCATTTGATTTAGTGTCCATTTCTATTGTGATAAAAAATAGGGATCCCTAAAAAATAATACTCCTTTGTCAAAAAGCCAGCTTCCTCATTGTAAGCAATGTATAGTACTAAGTACATGAATCATCTAAGTTAGGTACTTTGTACTTCTGAAAATAGATGAATTCTACAAATATACTATGTTCTAAGCAAGGTTTTCAAAACCGGACCGGTCATCGAACCAGTGAGTTTACCGGTTCAAGGTTCAACCGGTCGGATTTGGGTCGGACCGGTTAGACCGTTTTTAATTAAATATATATTTTAATTAATATATAAAAAAATAATAAAATAATAATAATTTAATATTTCTTATTTTCACACATGAAAAAGATGAAATGTCATAAAGTTAATATAAAATTAAAACTTTAATACATTAGACATAAAAGTTCTAAGTCAAACTAAATTAAAAATCACATAATAACTAAGTCCAATAACACAAAATAGTACTATAACATCGTTTGACGTTTATATATATATATATATATATATATATATATATATATATATATATATATGAAACGGCGTTGTTTTGACCTTTTTTTTATAAAAAAAAAAAACGGAACCATCGAACCACCTGGACCGGCCGGTTCACTGGTTTTTCCCGGTTCGACCGGTTTTTTACCGGTTCGCCTGCAGGCCGATTTTCAGGCCTAACCGGACCGGATACATCACCAGTTCACGGTCTGACCGGTCCGACCGGCCGGTTCGGTCCGGTTTTGACAACCTTGGTTCTAAGTTTTACAAGAAAAATATGTGATTAAGATATCATCCATAATTCCATATGCCTTGTCTCAATTAAAAGAAAAATAATATGAAGGGGTTAGGTTGTTCTCTTCCAACCATCAAATTCCGATTTGGTGCAATATATGTTCGGTTGTTGGTAGTGTTTTGTACTTATTGAAATCGATGAACATGTCCTCAACTTCTCATATGAACTAACACCCTAACTAGTTCAAAATTTGGATTAAATTAAGTTGAGTCAAACCCCCTTTAAAGAATAAATTTAACATGCAAAACCATCACAAGACAAAAAGCAATCTAAATTAAATTGGCACCAACACCCTTTAAAAGAATATTTGGGAGTTGAGCTGAGATTTGACTTCTCTATGTATTTTTTGCATTTATGCAAAATGAAAAAGATGGTAGTTTGTTATTATGAAACCTATATATGTTTTTTTAAAAAATAATAAAAGGGGGTTAAAGACTTAAAAGAAAGATTACATGCAAATCAAATGGGGAGTAGAAACTTTTAAAACATTAACATCTAACAAAAACCTAATTTCTGCAAGAGGCCATTTAAAATGTCGAATGTTGTTTTTCATATTATTCACATTTGTATAAATATGTTTGACATGCATCTCCCAATTATTTCCAATTAATACTCGGATACTTTTGAGGATTCTCCAACAAAGCACTTCCAACTTGCACTCCAATCAAACACTAAGGGGGTGTATTGGATTGAGATTTCAATGGATTTTAAAAGACTTTTTTTTAATAAAAAAGTCTTGTGGTATTCAATCAAGACTTTTATAAAAGTTAAATAAATCTCGTGGTATTCAATTAAGACAATTAAGATTTTTTTTTAAGGCAACAAAATCTGTTAGTATTCAATTGAGATTTCTCATCATTTTTAAATTGTCTATTGGTATTCAAAAGTCTATGGATTTTGATGGATTTTATTATTGAATGGATTTTGAAAGACTTTTTAGTTCAAAATGCACATAAAATATTCATCCAACAATCCCACTCAAACCCTCAAGACTTTTTCATAATCTTTCAAGACTTTTTTATATTGCTATGCATCCTTCATCGACTATCATGTTCATCATTTTCTCCCTCTCCCTCCCTTTCTTTCTCCCTCCCTCCCTCCCTCTCTCCGCTCCCACCTTCTTCTATTAAATATATATATATATATATATAGTTTATTTTATAATTTTGCTATTTTCTTATACCAATCGATATTCACACTGTTGAAATATTGTTAATGCAAATTGATTAAAACGAGAGATTCTGGTACTATGTATGTTCTTCAAAAAGGTATTGTACAGGCGTATATGCGTAAGGTATTTTATATGTGTACGTTGAAAACGTTATAATATGCATGTATGCAACAAAAACTTGTTGTTTTTCTTGTTCTTCAAAAGAAATTTCTTAGAACACGTTCAATTTTTTTTTTCTTTTGACCAAAAAAGTTAATTATTATTCACAATAATTATTCATTAATTTTGACAATGAGTATTCATTATAAAAAGGAAATAAAAGGAAACAATTGATTGTTCAAACATTATAATTTATTTATTATCTTTTTTATTCATTTTTGTAAAAATCCATAAAGTATTTTGAAATCTTAAAAAGTTTGTGTTAAAATCCATTAAAATCCAAACGTTAAAAATCTTGATTGTAAAATAAAATCAGTTAAAATCTCACAAAATCAATACAATCTCACAAAATCTTTTAAAATCTGCAAGATTGTTTTTCTCAAAAAAGTCTTTCAAAATCTCAATCCAATACACCCCCCTAAGTTACTACGTTGAATCCACTTGCAATTCCAAATGAGTGATTTTACGATATTTAGTAACTAACCAACAATCTTTCAAGCATTCCCCAAATCATTTTTCTTTTTATAAAAAAAAATATATTTAAAGTGAAGGGATGATATTTCAATCAAAAACAGAGATAATGTTAAGACTCAAAGAACACTTGCAAAAATATTTCTATTTAGTTCCCTCCAAATGTACTAGCGAAACTCGAATCCAAAATTAAACCTCTCAAATTCAAAACCTATCTTTTTACCACTAGATCAAGTCATTGAATTATTTTATTTTTTAAAAAAACACATTTAATTATTTATTATTATTTTAATACACGCTCACTCATCAAATCCAAATTTTATGAAAAAAGGCAAAAAGCCCATTTGTATTTATACTCGAACGGTCCTACCCAAGGCTCCTAAAGTTACTAGTAGACAGATTTTAAGGAGGCAGGGTTAAGGCCCCCTTACTTATAAGTGTGTATTGTACTCTTAATTAATAGTATATACACACCCATACATATTTTTTTTCAAGAATCTAAATTAATCCACTCAAATTGCCATCAGAAAAAATCGAATCTAAGAACTTAAGAAGAAGCATACTTTCAAATCCCGAGCCAATATCATCAGACTAACGTGAATCTCATACATAGATTAATGTTATGCATACACTTTATGGGTGATCAAATGAAGTTGCAGTTATGATTTGGTACATAGCATATTCGTGAGGTGGGGAAAATGTCTTGTATGATTCTTTATCAGGTTGGGGAAAAGTGTCATAAATGATTTCCACATTACCATTAATGAAAGGCACCTTACCTTGCCAGTTCAAGATCGTGGTACTGGTTGGAGTGGACCTTCATAAGCTCCTCATTGTTACATTCAACTCAAAATAAAATGAAAACAAAAAATACTTAGGACCCGTTTGCCCTAGCTTATTTTTGAGTTTATACAAACGACTTATGCAATATAAATTAGGTTTTATGTTATTTTATAAGTTCAAACTAGTAAAAATTGAATTTTTATAGATTATTTTATCATAAACTACCTTAAAAAACTTATAATAATACATAAAAATTGCATAACCTATTTACATAAACTCAAAAATAAACTAGGCCAAACGGACTCTTAATTGGAGAAGTATATTAATTCACCCAACCATTTTAAGTGGTAAAAGACTCAAGAGAATTTAAATAAATATTCTTTTAGTCTCAAAATATATATAAAAACAAATTGGCCAACAAAAATTAATATATTTGGTGTAAAAATTATGAAAACCAACCCATAAAAAAAATTCTCTAAATTGAGAGACCTAACCAAACCCATAAAAAAAACATATAAATAAAGTATTTTCCGTATGTTTTCATTTAGCACTTTTGGAAAATAAAAGTCTAGAACAATTTAGAGATATTTGTGTTTCCTAGCTAGTTTGGATACGACTATTTTGTTGGATTCGATTTTTTAGATGCATATATGATTAGTATAAGTACATTTAATTATCAAATAATCACAAATTATCATATATATATATATATATATATATATATATATATATATAATTAAAAATAGCAACTTTAATTTGACTTGTTTTTAAAGTCACACATATAACAATTAACAAATTATAATTTAGCTTAATTATGGATTACTAAGGTCTCGTTTCTTTAAGATTTTGAACAATTAACACAATTTTTTTTCGTTAGAAATTTATTGAAGAATTACAAAGAGAAAAAAAAAAAGTGGAGAGGACATAAACTTAATTTAGTAAAAATTTACATGTGCATCAATTAATTATTCTAAAATAGTACAATTTTAAAAAGAATATATACTACAATGGAAGGGTGATGATGGACATAGTTGCTAGCTAGGAACCAAAAATAAAATATTCCTTTTGCCTGATTCTTTTGGAACCGAAATGAAATTTTGCTATATATTAAATATCTTGTGTAGGGTTACACTTGTCACATTCAATAATGTTAACTTTGTGTGAATACATTGCTTCCTATGGTACAATTACTTGACGAAAGATTATTTGCTCCTGTATGAATCTAAAGGCATAGTGATTATTTTTCCATGAAGTAACCTTGATTCCAAATCTCATTTGATGCTACTATATTTTGTTGCAATCCTTCCTAGAATTAATGGGACAACAACATGTAAAAGTTGAGAAAATTATCTACGTGCAACTTACTATAGTGGAGCTAAAGTATTAGATACGTGGCTTTTACAAAATTTCTTGTTTAATTTCTTCACTTAAGATTAGAGATTGTCTAACAAAGTACTATTTATTTACTAAAGAGAATATTTTATATATATATATAATTTTTAATTAGACACGATGAAAGTAGAAATAAAAAATGACCATAAATTGTGTGATCAAGTGACTATACGATTGACTAAAAGTGTAATAATATATATTTTCTTTTTGACAAAGAAGTGTAAAAATCTTTAAAATGTTATTGAAACAACTTTTCTTTTGACAAAAATATGACAATAACTATTATTTTATACCACTTACAATACAAAATTCGAAATATACAAAAAAATATTAAAAATAAATAAATAAATTGTATTATTGTTGTATAATTGTTTAAAAAAATTGTTTAAATAATAGAGAAGACCATTTAACTTCAATACTATATTTCATTCACAAACTAATTGATATACAACCGTGGATACTAGCATGCTTTATAAAGGCTTCTATTCTTAATCATTAATGATTAAGCTACAGACACCAAGAGGGATACGGTGGAAGCAGGTGGTGCTCTTCATCAATTGAGGTCCAATAACAATTCTTTGCAAATGTTTCTATTATATTAAATTTATTGCAGGAACGAGACAAAAAATAAAGGAAACAAAAATGCACCCCAAAATTGTATAGTCAATTTTTTTAAAGTGTAAATTATGGGTTTTTCAATATAAAACTAATAAATAGATTAATTGAAGGGTCAAGATCCAACATCAAACACCGCAACAGAGGCTGCCGCTATTGACAATCTGAATCGTATTAACATAGGTTGGTTATTAGTTTTTTTTTACAAAAGTTTTTAAATTAACAATACAAAAGTTAATTCATTTCATTAATACACTACACTCAAAAGAATTTGAATTCTCTCCATCTCTCAAAACAATAAATCATAGCCATTACATAAATTGATAGTGTCTAGTAGTGTAAGTGGTTAGTGACTTAGTATTGTCTCCTCAAGGATAGATCCTAAGCTTTTATATGCACTTTCTATTAGGATGATCGTATCCGAACCAATCTAAAAATAAAATCGTAAATTAAATCAATTCAAACCGAAAATTGCAAAAAACCACATTTAGTTTAAACCGCACGGATCATTTTTCTTCCAAACCGCACGATTTGGTTTGATTTGCGGTTTTCATTTTAGAAAACAGAACCAAACCAAACCGCAAAAGTTAATTTAACTATATCAACTATTATCAATCAACTTATTACCTAATCAAACTTAGCAAGCCAAACCCAAATTGAGTCCATAAAACAGTAAGTTGTCAAAATATATAATTTCACGTGATTCAAAACTATACTATTAAAAATAAGTTTTTATGTGTGCAATTTATGTATATGCATATTATATCATATAAACAATAAAATAAATTTAAATTTCCGATGTTTATTTTGTAACATGTTAATATTGTCATATTTTTTCTATCGTGATAAACCGCGGAAAACGAACAAAACCTAACCGCATTTGTTTGGTCCGGATGACTTTTTAAAAACAAACCGAACCAAACCGAACCGCATGTCATTTTATCTCGCGGTTATGATAACTTTTATGCTCAAAATCGAACCACACCGCACCGCGAACACCCATACTTCCTTTAATCCTTTATATAAAAAAGAGTTTACTTTTTAAATACATTAAAAAATTAATGTATTTAGTCTAGTCTATAATATAATTTAGATACATTAATATTTCAATGTATTTAAAAAGTTAATTTTCTCTTATATAAAATACTAAAATAAAATACCGAAAGAAGTATTCATACAACAATCAAACTAACCAACTACACGTGAATTCTATGCTAATAAAATTTAATTTCAAAAGAGTATCTTTTCTTCTTCACATAAAATCATCAATAGTGAAATCATCAATATTTATAATCCCATGATGTAAAGGAGAAGACTTATAAAAACTCTATTAGTGCTACTCTTAGAAGGCCCCTTCTAGGATGGGAAAGGCTAGTAGGTCTCCCACAGTGGGAGACAATTTTTCACCTTTAGATCATGAATATCTACATTAGACCATAATAAAGTTTTAACATTATATTCTCTCCTCTTTTACTCATTCGCAGCCCATCTCCATGTTTCTTCAACAACACAAAACTTTAATAGAGTATGGTCTCTCAAATATTAAAGGAATTTTAAGCAAACTTTGGGTGGATATATTATTTAAGATTTATGTTGCATAATTGTGTTAAATAAGTTCCAAAATAATTAGTTTTTTATTTTCCCTAATTTTATTAGTTATGTTTTTATCTTCTTCCTTGCGATAAACCTTATGTTATTAAAATGGATCAGCCTAAACTTGATAATATATTCTTCTTTAAAGGCCATCAACCAAAAAATAGTGTAAAGTGTAAACAATATGTCAAATAAGTTCCCTGCTGTAATGAATTGAAAGCCATTTCAAATTTTTTAAAGTATTAAAGAGAGAGCAATTTTTTGTACCAAAAAAAAAGAAAAAGAGAGAGAGAGAGCAATTTTTCTGACTAATATGGTGTTGTGATGTGAAATTTCAACAATAATTATAAATTTTGGAGTAGAAATTACTAAAATCAGGTGGTGAGGGAGATGAGTGTTTGAGTGTGAGGTGGTTAGTTATCAGGAGGAAGTTAGATAGGGTGGTAGTAATGTACCGTTGGTGGTGGAAAGAGGAAGAGGGAGAAAAGAGATGTATAAGGTGTTGATGGTGCATCATAATATTCTTGGAACCTTATAATCTAACGGTGGAGAATACTTGCCCATGGTGGGAGACCTAACTCACTCTCCCACCCTAGACTTTGCCCTCTTAGAAAGACATTACAAGCTCATATATAAGTAAAGAAGTACAAAGAAGACTTGCAATAATATAATATAGATTAAATTGTATTTCCGACCTCTTAAATTTCACAAATTTATGATTTTTCAAAATACAAATTGAGCCATGAGACTATTTTATATATATATATATATATATATATATATATATATATATATATATATATATATATATATATAACTCATTATGTCATTAACTTACACTTTTATTTTTTCACTTTCTAACTTTTAATTACCTCTTCTTCCCCCGAGCAATTGATTAGCATGTTTTTTAGAATGTGGATTGAGTGCGGTCAAAAGCTATAACTGCATGCAGTTAGTAAGATATGGGCCGTCTGATTGAGATCAGACGATTAAAATTTTAAAGTAATAATTTTTACTATTTTAAAAAATAAAACTGTATCAAGATCTGAATCATTCAAATTTGATCACACAACTATCGACCGCTGATTGCAGCTTGACTACATTGAATTCAATTCCATTTTTTAGCTCTCATCAATTATTTTTTTGGATTTGCCTAAAATATATATATATTGCAATTGAAGTATGTAAATAAATTAAGAAAATAGTGTAATATGGTTAGGTATATAAGTTTAATCCTTTATATTTATATTCTTAAAGTAATATGTTAATTAATTAATTTCTCCATAAAAATTATTCTTTATTTTGTTTGAAAATGAATGTTTACTTCAAAAAAAAGTTGTTTTAAAATGAATGTCTTTTTTAATTTCTAATGTAATGTTAATTATTATTTTCAATCGCACTCTTTAGTAGTACCAAATACCTATTTACTATTATTAAATCATTTTCTTACTATTTTTCAATTTAATCATAATTTTTTTGTTACTATTTTTCAAACATTTTCTTGTAAACCTGACCCACAGAACAGCTGAGCCTAACACACTCAAACCTTTTCTTAATTTTTTCATTCTTCATTCTTCATTCATTCTATCTGAATCTTCCCCCTTTCACTTCTTCCTTTTCCTCTCTCTCTCTCTGGTTTTTTGTCAAGCTCAGACAACCGTTAGATTTTAATCAAAAGGTCAATAGTTCTTGTGAACAACAAGGTACAAAAAAACAAAACATCATAGATTCTTATTTGGGGTTTGGTTTTTCTGATCAACCAAGTTAAAAATCTTCCCTTTTTCCTCTTTCATCTTCAAATTTACTTGCAAAAGTTCATCAATCTAACACATATGATTGAAATGAATCATTATCACAAAAACCCATGATTGAACAGTAGCAAAATTTTGATCTTGATTTTGTTTGATTTTGATTTTTTTGTTTATGTTTCTGATTTTAGGTGAAAAAAAATATGGAATCAGATAGTACTGTATCTTCTATGATCACGATGGATGAAGATTTGCATCCACATCAATTTTCATCTTCAACCTCTAAGCAACATAGCAATGGTACACCTACTTCTACTAGTGTTCATGAGCTTCTTGAATGTCCTGTTTGTACAAATTCAATGTACCCTCCAATTCATCAGGTTTGATTTTTTGTTCTTTTTTTGTTTCATGGGTTTCAATTGGATTACATCAAGAAATTCTGATCTTGGTGTTTTTTCTTTTCTATGTTTTTGCTTTTTTAAGGTATGATTTTAGTAGAAAGTGTGTGAATTGTGTTTAGTTTTTTTTGGGTTGGATTTTGCTATGTGGATCTTGTATTTTGGTTGAATTTTAGTTTGGACAATTTGGGTCATGTTTTTTTGGGCATAAACGAGATATCCCCTGAGCATAACTATAACTGCAGAGACTAATCTCTCAAGTCTTGTGGGATGCATATGGGCGCAAACTCTCTCCGAGAGTTTTAACGCTGCTGCATGTCCAAGCCAAGGATCGAACCAATTTAGGTTATGTTTTGTTTTGTCACAAGTTGTTAACTCATGAGTTCCTTTTTTATGGCCCTTGTTTATTTAAGGTAAGTTATATTATTAGGGGTGAACCAAATATTGAAATTTTTTGAGTTAGAGAACATAGCTCTTTTTGTTATTTATCTAGCCCTGTAGAATTTTAGTGAACTCATATTTATATCGGCAATGACATGTGTGAATAATTCGTCTATTAAGTTGAATTTGATGTATGGGGCTTAGAGTCTGTTTGAATTGACTTATTCGAACTTATCTTTTGATAAAATCATTGTGAGACTGTTTGGGAGAGTTAATGATATGTCCACAGGCTATTTTTCAGCTTATTTGCATAAGCTCTCCATAATAAGTTTTACCCTTTTACAAAAGCTCCGTGGATAGCTTATATGAAAATAATTTGACTTATGTTATCTTTTGTTACAGAAATAGTTTATACATAAGCACTAATATGATAAGTGCTTAAGCTATTACTATTTCATTAAACCGTCTATCCAAACGGGGCCCTATTTTATATCAACCTTTTCTTATGATAAGCACTGATATGACTGTTTTATGGTGTTTTTCACATTTTTTATGTCTGTTTCTATTGGTAATTTTGGAAGGGTGTGAAAAATGATATACACCATGATTTTAGCTACATAGAGTTTGGTGATATTTGGATCTTTTGGATGATAAAAATTAAGTGACTTTAATGGATAAATGATATAGTTATTGCCCCATCCTCTTTGTGGCTATGTGGTTGGAGAAAGGTATGGTGTGACTGTCAACACTTATCTCTACAGGAGACATAAATGTTTAGGTGATGTTTTTTTGTTCAAATACTTTTGTGGAGTGTACTCCAAAAGTAGGATAAAAAGTTGGACACATTAGTTATAAGACACCATTTTGAGTATTAGGCTCTGTTTGGCAACACACCATTTTGAGCTTGTGACTTATAGCTTATAAGCTCATGACAAACCCGTCTGGTAAAATTTTTTCTCATGAGCTTTTAGCTTATTTATACTAGCTTATGAATTATTTTGATAAGCTAATTCAATTAGCTTATACTAGCTTATAGCTTATAACTTGAACTGTTTGATTAGGATGTAAAAAAGTTTGAACATCCTTTTTTTGCGATGCATATATTGGATACAAGGTTTCTAAGTTATGTCTAGGATAAATTTGTTGATATTCTATTGAATAGGCCATAGAACCTAACATATATTACTAGGAAACTTAATCACATAGTTTGAGTGAGTGACAATTTCTGCAAATTATTTATAAAAAAGGCCACAAGTTGCCATATATATCCAAGTAAGATTAGATATCCAGAGTTGTTGGATTCTTGTTGATCTTTTTCTTTGGAGCTGTAGCCTATATTGAAACTTTGTCTTACTCTTGGCCATAGAATTTGAATTGATCCCAGAAAACTATCTTCATTTACTAATTGTAATAGTATTGTGTTACTTGATTTCAGAATCTAACACATGAAATCTCTCCAGTCATCAGGGGTCTTACATAGTTTACGTATTTGTATATATCCGATTTCTCCTGAGGGTCTGTTTGCATTGGCTTATTTAAGTTTATCTATTAGCATAAGCACTTGTCGGACTGTTTGGAAGAGGCGTAAATAGCTTATGACATGTTCATAAGCTTGTTTTTAGCTTATTTCCATAAGCTCTCTTTGATTGCTTATGAAAATAGCTTATCTGAAAACAATTTGACTTCATTTTCCTTGCAAGAATACATAGATAAATTTTGATAGCTGTTAAGTTAGCTACTGACAATTTCTTAAAACAATTTTAACTTTTGTTTTTGTAGTGTCACAATGGACATACCCTATGTTCAACTTGTAAGACAAGGGTGCATAACAGGTGCCCAACATGCAGACAGGAACTCGGCGATATTCGGTGTTTAGCATTGGAGAAGATAGCAGAATCACTTGAACTTCCTTGCAGATACACCTCTATTGGGTGTCCAGAGATATTTCCATATTACAGCAAACTCAAGCATGAGTCTATTTGTAACTTCAGACCTTACAACTGCCCTTATGCCGGGTCAGACTGTTCTGTTCTCGGAGATATTTCACAGCTTGTTGCTCATTTAAGGGACGACCACAGAGTTGATATGCATTCTGGATGCACTTTTAATCACCGTTATGTCAAGTCAAATCCCATGGAAGTAGAAAATGCTACATGGATGTTAACAGTAAGTATAATCATATTTCATTGCCTTGCATTTGTAGCCGAATTTCCTTGATTTAGATGCCGGTTTGGATTGCTTTATTTGAGATTATCTATTGCAACAAGAACTTGTGAGACTGTTTGGAAGAACGTATGAAAACATCTTTTGACATGTCCATAAGACGTTTTCAACTTATTTACACGAAGCTCTTCAGAATAACATATGAAATAAAGCAGGTTATAGCTTATATGAAAATAGTTTGACTTTATCTTATGTTATAGAAATAGCTTATACATAAATACTTACATGATAAGCGCTTAATTAAGTTGTTTATCCAAATAATTATGTACACAAGCACATATTAACAACTTAACACTTATTGTTTCTCATCCTCATCGAAACTGATATGCCGTACTGTTTTATTGTTTCTGTTAGGTCTTCCACTGTTTTGGACAATATTTTTGTCTACATTTTGAAGCCTTTCAACTTGGAATGGCACCAGTTTACATGGCATTCCTCCGTTTCATGGGTGATGAAAGAGACGCCAGGAGCTACAGCTATAGTCTTGAGGTAGGAGGAAGCGGACGTAAACTAATCTACGAGGGAAGTCCAAGGAGCATTAGAGATAGCCACAAGAAAGTTAGAGACAGTCATGATGGCCTCATTATATACCGAAACATGGCGCTTTTCTTCTCTGGTGGAGATAGGAAAGAGCTGAAATTACGAGTAACAGGAAGGATATGGAAAGAACAACAAAACCCTGAAGGTGGAGTTTGCATACCAAACTTGTGTAGCTAGATTGTTTGCATCTTTTCCCTACATATATAAGTTATGTAGGGATAATTGATGATCTTGCAAGCTGTTGATAATCTTGGAAAGTTAATTACATTACAACTTCTGAAAATGGTGATGTTGGTTTCAACTTTCAACTTACAAATAACAAGTTTCTTTCCCTATTCTAACCAAGATACTTGTCGAATCTTTGTTCCTAAGTGTATCCATATTTTTTTTATTCTCATAAATGTGTTTAAATTTTGCATTGCTGATTGCATTTTACTTTGTGGCTTAAATTTGTGTACATACCTTTTCAAAGATTAGGAATCGAACTCGGCACTTTAAAATTTACGACACTCAAACAGTCAAACACATTACACACCAAATCATTAGTGCTAGAATTACTTCAGGTCTACATATTTTATAGTCTTGGATCGCCTGTAGTAACTATGTCACGCAATTTCACACGGTTTTAAATCTCAATAATTGATGTACGGCTCAGATTACACGTTTATTTTGATTGAACTTCACATTTGATTTAGATGAGACGATCTGATTAGTTACTGCAGCTAATGTGATTACATAGTATTTTTGATTCAGTCTGATTTCATGCTTTACATAAACAATAACTTGCATTGTCATTGTTTTTTCTTCCAATCATATGCAAAATTAATGTTTTTTAGTGTCTTTAACATCCATAATAATAGTTGACACATGTTGTGTTTCTACATTGTTTTCTGAATATTTTAGTGAAAAGTTTTATGAGGTTCACTGTGTTATACACTTGCATCCAGTTGTAAAGAGCTGTCTCAACGATGATGCTACTTCATAAGAACAATCTCAAGGAGTGGCTACACCTTGCTGAAATAAAAGTACTAAAAAGTATTTAAAAGAAAAATTTAAATATTAAAAGTTAAAAACATTTACATTTTTAAGTTATATACAGACGTGAGAGTGGAACTCTTTTTTGAATACATAGACGAAATTGTAAGCCATTAATAACTCACGCACAAAATGAAGTGAACATGATTCGAACTCTAATCATAGCGTCCAACTAAATAATTTCGGTATTTCTATTGGTTGAGCTAGAATTTGTGGACCTTGATATTGGAATTCTAATCATTTAACTACTTAACAAAATAATCAATAACCTTGACAAAATTTAAGAAGGTGTAGATTTGTTCTAAAAAGCCACGTCAGCATATTTGGAGAAACTTTTTAAAAAAAATTTCCCTTGATTTTTGTCGTTTTGTTGTTATCATTAAAAACAGATGAAGAAATTTTTTACTCTTGCTTGTGTCAAATTGAAAATATAAAATAAGAAGCGCAGGTCTATGGGTAGTAGCTGTGTCATTGCTAGGGTTGGAGGTTTCATTTGTTCATTGAATCTGGATCAATTTTTCCATTCCTAATACACCTTCCTCAGTTGCAATCATCTTCTGTAGGCTTTATCTGTTCCTCGATTTTCCCTCCGAAGCCAAATTAGGGTGATTTGAATTTTGAAATCTCACAATTCAGCATCTATAAATATGGGTTCAAGATGGAATTTGTGTAACAGGCATTGCAATTTATTCTTTGTGCGAAAATGGTTTATAATGAGAAGCATGTTGTTGATATGAAATTTGATGATGTTGCTGATATATTGCATGGTAAAGAAGGTGTATCAGTGTATGTATCAAGGTTAGGGTTGTTGTTTGTCGAAGATTCCAGCTTTCCTCAATCCATCCGAATTTAGCTCCCTTGAGATGAGAAGGTTAGTTAAACTGTCTGAGTTTTTTTTATTAAGAATTTTGATTTATTGCTAAGTTTTTACAAACTGTTCTGAGTCCTGAATGATGTTGATATATTTTAGGACAATTTGTTGTTTAAAATTAAAGTAATAATTGATTTTTTTCTCATGGTAATTGTGCTATTTTGTAGAAGCTGACAGATGATTACATAAAGAAGGTTGATGCCATTCAACTACAGTGAAGAAGATGAGGTAGATTAATTCATTGATTTCTTCAATTTTCCCTCTTCAAAATTGGTTGCTTTCAATGTTAATCCATTGGTCTTCAAAAATCTTTCTTTGATTTCTTGACTATTTGATTTTGAAAATTATGATGGGAAACTTTTAATGATTAATTACTTTGATTGCACTCACTGCTTTGAGGCTTCCCGTATATACTATCACTGCTTCGAGGCTTCCTGTATTTTTCAATTTAAATTTACAACTAGGAAGAGGAGTTAATTTGCACAAGCACAATACTTGGTCTTAAAATGCGATTTTGCTTCATGTTAAGTAAGTTCTTAAACTGCATAATATATCCTCTTTTAGAAAATTCTTACCAATTAAATTTGATCTCAATAAGAAATTGTTAATCAAGCTTTCTTCAACTGTGTATTTAAATACGATATGATTCAAACCTTCCAAGATTCATGAAGCATGGAGAAGTTGTACACCAACATAGTTTTGGTTGTAAGATTTTAGTTATTCATTATAATTCTAAATCATAACAGCCATGGATTTTGTTATTATGTGTTTCAGTGCCATAATCTATCATTGTTAGTCATAAGTAATATGTTGGATTGCGATAAGAATCAATGTTTCCTCATTAATATGGGTCATGCTAAACAGGAAGCGCTAAGGATTCTCTCTTAAAGATTTGTTGATCTACTATATGGTTATTTGCTGCCGTAATGCCCTCTTTTGCTGAAATTTCTGTGGAGGATTGGTTTGATTTTCCAGGAAAGAGGCCAGGCTCTTTTAAGGTTCATCTGACGACATGTTTTGCTGTTTGGTATTGGCTAAACTGTAAAGGGGCAATTTATTGTGTATTTTAAGCCTCACATGTTGATTGTTGTTGCTTGGATCCTAATTTTGAGTGATGCATCTGTTGGAACTTGGTGTGTTGGATAGGCTCGTTATGTTTTGTTTGTAAAGGGGATGTTTGTTCTATATTTTTAAATTTATTATCATGGTGTATCAAATGCTTATTGTTTTTCTCTGTTCATGTCTTATGCCGTGAGTAATATATTCCTTTTGCCTTTGCAAAAAAGAGAAAAGCCATATTGAAGATTTGAATATCTTCTCCAAATCCAAAATTTGTAATTTCATGGGATTCTAATTTGTAGGCCGTAACTTTCTTTACCTTCATATACATTTTGTTTATTGTTTCCATCTCATCATTTTAATTTTTCCAGACATATTTAATGCTTTGCTTATAAAATTGGCTAAGATGTAGTCTTTAGTTTTTTTATTCTCATTCTCAAACTTTACACCCAAGTCTTGCACAAATATAATTAGGTCTTATTTTAAATTTCTCTTTTTAAATCATTTGTCTATAAATATGAAAGGATTGTCCAAATTATTTACACTTAAAGAACGATGATAGCAAATTTACCTCAATAATATAAAATGTTCTCATTTTCTTTCATGTAATTACACTTAGTAATTTTAAAATTTTTCAATTTACCTTTATAAGTATTGTTGAATTTACATGGTTTGGGTGTTGATACGAAAAAATATTCATTTAAATATTTTGGGTTGATGGACTATCATCATTTATAAAATATGTAAACTCTATGTTGGTTTATATCTTTTTAGACCTGTTTTTACTCTCACTTCTTTTAAGGGATCTTGCTTCTATGTTTCAAAGGGGGTGTTGATATGAGAAACGTTTATTTTACTGCTATTGTCAGTAAGCTATTGCTTCTTATAAGTATCCCCACTCTATGATGTACTTTTTCAATGGACCATATCATTTATTATTTGAGTATTACTTTTGCCGCCTTATCAGTTACTCGCGTGCCCTACGATTTGTCCATTACTATTATAAAGATAGGGTGTTTTGATAGGATATTAATTACTTAAATAGCGGACGGACCATTTTAGTAATTTCATAAGTAATTTTAATTTATTTGTGTACTTGATACAAAAAGAAATAATTAAAATGGAGAAAAAAAACCATCCGTGCAAGAGCACGGGTATATAAAAGCTAGTAATAACTAATAATACCAACAAGGGTGGGAGAAACACTTGACTAGGCACAACCAAATGGGCACAAGATTTAGGCACACACACACAAATTAAAAAAATTAAAAGAAAATTAAAATTGTCACATCAATCAACATCATTTTATTTCTTTTCTCTTTATTTTTTTTTAGTTTATGTGAGTGTGCCTAACACTTGTAATTTATGTTTGTGTCTATATTAGAATTTCCCCAAGGGTGGTTGTATCCGGTAGAAACGGCTACACTTTTGCAATGTAGGGATTGTATTTTACAAATGTCAATCAATACAACTAGAGAATTATTTGTTTTTATTTATATTTTTTGAACGATTAAATATTAGCATTATTAGTTTTTTATGTGATGAATGAGGATTGAACTCTCTAGACTTTTTTTTATTTAATTTTTTATTATTATGTTATACAGTAGATATGAAATTTCTACCGTTGTTTAATACGAATCTAAATCATTTCCAGTTATTCCTCTCATGTTTTTCCTTCTGCTCTCATCTCAGTTGTTCAATAATCTCTTTCTTTTTCTTTTGCACTATGCTTTTTTTTTTCTTTTGTTGTTGTTGGAAATGATCCAATTCCGTTTAATACTACCTCGGTTCTATTTTATAAAAAATATTCTTATTAAATTGTACTATTCATTTATCTTGCTTTGACCATATTTTTTTTTAATAATATATAGATATAAATATTAGCATATAAGATCTTGTTTGATTTGTTTTGATGAGTATTTTTAAAATATCAAGTTTTCAAAATATTTTATAGTTTTTATAATTTTTACTAATAGGAAATTAAAGATATTAGTGATCAAAATTATGCATTGGCATACGTGCACTAATGAAACTAATTCTTATATTTTGGGACGGATGGGGTAGCTTTATTTGGGCCGATCAATTTTATAAAAAAAGCCCAAAGTGAAGTAACTTAAAGTTTGAAACTTAATGATTCTCAAATCTGACAAAAGAAATGTCGAAAAACAAAGAAGTCTCTTCAGTTTCTCTCTAACACAGTAAACCCTAAGTCACTTTATCGAAGGGCCAATTCTAGCATGGGTTAGGGTGATAGGTCTCCCATGGTGGGAGATCAATTTTCACCTTTAGATTATAAAGGTTTACAATAGACTATATTAAAGTGTCCACACCAAATTATTTCTCTTTCACTAAAATCATTTTTTAATTTATACATTATTATTAAATTAATTTAATGTTATTATTAAATAAATTTTTATATGCCAAAATTAAATTTTAATATGGTATATATTTCACGTTAAAGTGTACATGTACATTACAATAACAAAGGTGAAAAAAATAATCTAAAAATCAAACTTAGAAATAAAAAAGGTTGAGAGATGGAACACAAATAAGAGAAAGTCTCATTGTACTAAATATCTCATTTTATTAATTTAATATATATTTTTTATAGTACTATTATTAAATTAATTTTTATCTATTGGAATTTTATTTACAATTTATTTTCATTTTGGTTATATAATTTTGTTTGTTGGAGTATATTAGTGGTATAATTTGTCATCAAACAATTTATTCCATTATTTCTAAATTTTCTATGTTTATTTATTACAAACAGTAGACGATATCTATTTTTTTGTCCCGTTGTATGTATGATAAAAAAAACCATATAAACCTTATAGAAAAAAGAATAATAAGTAATAACCACTCATTTTTTATATCTTTATAAATAAATTAGGATAAAAAAATTGAATATTGGTCGGAGAAGAAGGAAGGAAGGAAGGGGGTGGGGGGGGGGGGAGGATAACCGGCATGGTGGCATGGTGAAAATATTGATTGGTATCTATTGGTTAGCTCTAGCATTTATATATTTATTTATTTTAAATTGATTTAAATAATAATAAATTCTAAGAGTAAATATGGTAAAATACAATGTTAAAATATAAGCTCATGAGCTAATTCAAATAACATTAGAAATATATGCTATAAACTCGTTAAAAAAGCTATAAACTCTTGATGAAATGACTGTTATCACAGTGGTCTTTTTTAATCATACGAGCTTATAAGCTATTAGCTAAAAGCTAGTTTATTGATCTTTTCAAACAGATCTTAAATTAAATATTTGGTCTTGCAAAACAGACCCTGAGTAAAAGATGAGAGAAAATAAATACAAAAAAAGAGTCCAAAAATGCACACAAGAGTACCATTAATGTCTTTGCAAAATTATACAACTAAAATGAAAATAAAATTTCAGTAAATAAAAATTAATTTAATAATAGTATAAAAATGAGATATTAAATTAATAAAATGAGATATTTAGTACAATGAGACTTTCTCTTATTTGTGTTTCATTTCTCAACTTTTTCTATTTCTAATTTCGATTTTTAGATATTTTTTTCACCTTTATTGTTGTACATGTATACTTTAACGTGAAATATATATTATATTAAAGTTAAATTTTGACATACAAAAATTAATTTAATAATAACATATAATTAATTTAATAATAATGTATAAATTAAAAAATGATTTTAGTGAAAGAGGAAAAAATATGATGTAAACACTTTAATATAGTCTATTATAGACCTTTGTAATCTAAAGGTAGAAATTAATCTCCCACCATGGGAGACCTATCTCCCTTACCCATGCTAGAATTGGCCTTATCGAAGACTCACATCTTCGAAGAACACGATTGCAAGATCGACTTTCACTTCTATGGTAAGAGGTTTCAGTATCTCAATGCAAGCGCCTTATGCTTCTTTAGGTATTATTATTCATTTCTCATGTATATCATAATATACACGATTCTAATTTATATTAGTACTTGTAACATTAATCTCAAACTGTATTTGAAATCCCTTTTGACTTCTTATAATCATCGCAATTTTTGTTTACCAATTAATACCATGAAAAACTAGTTACAACTTACAAGAAATGTTTTTAAAACCGGACCGACCATGGGAACCGGACCTGGTACTAATCCAGACAACCTTGTAGAACCGGTCGTCTGAAGATTTAGAAGATAACTGGAAAAATCAGAGTGAACCGGTGGAAAAATCGGTGAATCGGTCCCAAATGTCACACCGGTTCATACTTGGGTCTAGTTCTTAAAACATTGGATACAAGGAGAAAGTCTTCTATGGGCACAAACATAAATCAATAGTGTTTATGCACACATACATAAAACATCATATCATTTACTTTTTTGAAAAATATTTGAAATGAAATTATTTAATCTTTTCTCTCTCATTACTCATGTGAGTGTGCCTAAACACTATATATTTATATTTGTGCCTATATTAGAATAGAATTCCTCTGGATACAAGTATGGTAATAGTGAACACTACTTACAGTCTGTCACCACTCAATTTAATATCTTTCACTTTGTATGGTAACTGTAAATAAACTGATGTTTACTAAGGTTATTTTAGTAAAAATATTATTCTGGTTCATTTATGCATTCTTTCTAATATGTGTGAAATGATCAAATAGGTCATTATTTTGAGACGGAAAGACTCATTAATTAACAATGGATAGACGTAGAAGCCAGAGAATTAAATCCATAACGAAGCGCGGTTGCTCTAGTTCAGACTCTAAGTCACATGATGATGCCAACATGAATATGAATGAAAATTCAGAAAATACTAAGAGTTGTGAAGTGATTTCCAAGTTGTTGCTTCCTGAAGACTTGATGCTTCGTATATTTACTTTGGTTCCTCTCAATTGCCTCATTAACTCTGCAAGGTATGTCTGCAAACCTTGGGCTGCTGCTATCGGCAGCTCCCATTTTGTTGAAGCATACGAACGTCAGAGACGTTCTAAACCTAGTCTTTACGTTGAAAACTGCACAACACGGCGCAATTCTTATTTGTTGGAATTTAAAGATGATGTGAATGGCCAATTTGAAAGGGCTGATGATTTTGGAACACCTCATGAAATGGGAAATTTAATCAGCACTTGTGATGGCATATTTCTGCTTTGGAATGAACGCGATGATAGCAGAGAAACTTTTGTCGTGAACCCCCTTCTCAAGTGCTGGCTTAGAATTTCTCCTCTTCCTGATTATCCTTTTAATGATTCTTTGGAATATATACTAGTTAGCTGTCAATGTAATATAACTCGAGTTCCTCGTACTGCCAAGTTCAAGTTGTTCCTTATGGATTGCGTTAAATTTCCGGGTGGTTCTTTTTGGTATGTTTTCTATGTGCTAAGAATTGGAATAGATAACTCATGGAAAGAGATAGCTAGAAAAGAATCTCCCCGTAGCTATAATATTTTTTGGCAACAACTTCATAATGGAGGCAATGATATTTACTGGATAACAAAAACCGAAGTGATTGTGATGGATGTTGACAAACAAGTTATTTTACGAGAATATCCACTTCCCCATTTGCCGAATTATTCAGCTGCAAAATATTTATTGATGGGAAATCATCTTTCTTGCATTGCATCTAAAGATCTTTCCAACCGTGATCTTTCCAATACAACATATGAAATCTACATTTTGGATTTTCATTCGGGAAAATGGTCTATTTATCTTGAGATGGGACCTTTTGATTATGTTGCTGCTTGTGGTCATGAGCTTGATATTGTGCATGTGGTATTTCGTTTTTGGATTGACGATCAAATTATCTTTCGAGTAACTCTAGATGACATCGTCCTCAAGAATTTATTTACAAACATGAAAAACATACATTTTTGTTACAATGTCAAGAGCAAACAATTGACAAAGATTGAGGGCATTGCCGAGGGCAATTTTGAAGTATGGCTTCACACTAACAGTTTAGTTTCATTGCCAAGTACTCCAACATAGCTAAGTTTCCTGGTATAATATATGTAGTAGTATTTATGTTTTTATTTCTATTTGGAAACACTTAATGTGTGTTTACTTGGATATTCTAGCTTTGCTTATTCTGGTGAATGATGACTTACTTCAACTTAATTTGAATTCTAAGCTCTGTTCTAGTTATTACAAGTATTTTAATAATCCTGTTTATACTTCAGTAAGTCAGTTACCTGAATTGGATTATAAGCTCATTTTAATATTCCTAATAGTGAATGTTATTCACTATTTCTACCGATGAACTCATGATATGAAAATAGCATTGTATTGTATCACCACCCTACAATGCTTCCACTCAAGAGTTTTAAGGAATGGCAACATTCACATGCTACATAAACTAATCACAACCTATACAACTATGTAAGTCCTTATGTTAAAAAATTGTCAAAAACAATGTCAAAATTTTGACGATTAAAGATTAAAAACAATTTTTCTATTTGGAAGATGAAAACATTTTATTTTATTTTTTAGAGATTAAAATTAAAATTCGCTATATTTTTAATACTGTCACGGCCGAGCTGATGTCACAGTCCTGTAAATTAACAGCAAAAAACCAGTCCCCTATCGTTGCTTTTTAACAAGTTACTCCACACACTTTTAGCTAAGGGACAGTCGCGCAATAAATGGATTGTATCCTCAACAATGTCCACACAGTGATTACACCATGGATCACCAATATGCATTTTGCTCTTCTGGTAATTTGTTATTAAGCGATCATGACGAGCTAACCAAATAAAACTCTGAACAAGTAGCTGCCAAATGCTCAACCACTCTTCCTCCCAATTTTCATCATTGAATTTGCATATTAAGTTGTACGCTGAAGCTATTGTAAATCTGCCATTCTTAGTTCCACACCAAGCTCTTCTGACAATGTCTCCATCTCCATAAGGAGGCAGCATACCATACAACTTAGCAATAACATTTTGTGGCAACCAGGGAACAAGTAAATCAACTCTCCAATTACCATTAGTGTCAACCAATTCCTTTATCATTAAATTATGACAAATATCCAGGACTTGGTTGACATTAAATTACCGAAATTATAGTCGTGGTCATCATGGGATATATAGGAATTGCCTCGATAACCGACTCCGACAGCGTGACTCTCCCAACAAGGGACAATTGCTTAGCTTTCAAAGCTGACAATTTCGTCTTCACATGATTAATCAAATAATTATAGTCTGACCGTTTTGGCACTCTCCCTACAAGAGGAACACCGAGTCACTTTCCCAAAGACGACGCTTCATTAAAACCAGGCATCATAACCAAATTTTGTCTAACTTGTGCACACAATTTTTTGAAAACATAAAGCTTGTCTTTTCCTGCGACACCTGTTGTCCTGACATTTGGCAAAACTGGCCAATAATATTTAAAACAACATTCATTTGAGGACCAGTAGCCTCAGCAAAAAGGATTAAGTCATCGGCAAACATTAAATGTGAAATTAGAGGACCATACCTAACAAATACTAGCAAACTCGACATCCATGATTCGCGAAAAGTTTCCTCTTTGTTTCGCTGAAACGAAAATGAGATGGAGCAATTATCATTCTTAAAGACGGCCTTAATAATACTGAAGAGGAAACAATATATTAGCACACACTTCACAACAATCTCCCAAATTGAACTTTCTGAGTTGTGTGCAATTTTTTAAGACATGTGATGGAGTTATAGATCTGTAAAGTATGAATTAATGGAATATAGTTTGTATAGATGTAAATGGATATGAATGAGTATTGTATATTATTGATGATAAAGTGGTAAAACTGGTATAACAGAAATAGTACTATGGAATATAGAAAATATGCTAACAGAATGATAGAATCCTATCACTCCCCAAAGAGTACGTAGACTCCCCAATACCACTATAGAGAAAGTGGTCCCACTGACTAAGTACAGAAATCCAGGCTGAAAATAACTACTGCTCATTATTCCTTATATAGTACTAATGCCACCTGAGTTGCACATGCCATCACTTGCTCCCACGTTTCCTTACATAAACTTTCCATTCTTTTGGTCCCACATTATTAGGAAGGCTCACATCTCTATCAATACCACCTGTCTCAAAAAGAGCCTTGTCCTCAAGGCTAAAATCTGGAAATTGGCCAGTGAGAAAAGCATCATCCTCCCAAGTTACATCTTCCAAAGCTTTATGCTTCCATTTGATCAAGCTTTGAGGGACAGCAATACCACCTTGCCAATTAATTCTGGAGCCCAAAATCTTCTCAGGATACACATCCTCATCTACAGAAATCTGTAATTCTTTAGGAAGTTCTCCCTGAATTGGATAATTGCCAACTGCTTTCTTCAACAAAGAAACATGAAACACCGGGTGAATTTTTGAATCATCAGGTAGTTGCAATTTGTAAACAACTGCCCCTATTCTCTCAATGATCTGAAACGGGCCATAGAAACGAGCAGCCAATTTTTGATGAATGCGTTTGATCACTGATTGCTGCCTATGAGGACGCAACTTTAAAAACACCCATTCGCATACAGCAAACTGAACATCACGACGCTTCTGATCTGCAGATTGCTTCATTTGCTGCTGCGCTTTCAACAAATGAGCTTTGAGCTGATTGAGAGCCTCATCCCGTTCTGCCAATTCTAAAGCTACAGCAGCCACCTTTGTCTCATTGCTCAAAAACTTCATCAATGTAGGGGGAGGCCTACCATATACCACTTCAAAAGGAGACTTATCAATGGAGGCGTGGTAGGTTGTGTTATACCAATATTCAGCCCAAGGAATCCAACACGCCCAAGACTTGGGTTGATCCGACGCAAAACACCTTAAGTAACCCTCCAAGCAACGATTGATCACCTCCGTTTGACCATCCGTCTCCAGATGATACGCCGAGCTCATTTTAAGCTGTGTACCCTGTAGTTTGAATAACTCACGCCAAAAATGACTTATAAAAAGAGGGTCTCTGTCACTGACTATGGTTGAGGGAACACCATGCAGCCTAACCACCTCGCGAACAAACAATTCAGCTACAGATTTTGCCGTATAGGGATGCTTTAACAAAATAAAATGACTATATTTTGATAAACGATCCACCACGACCAACACAGCTTCAAAACCTTTGGACTTAGGCAAACCAGTGATAAAATCAATAGACAAATCCTCCCATATAGCATTAGGAATAGGAAGCGGTTGGAGCAGACCGCCTGGTGTAGTAGCAGCATACTTGTGACGCTGACAGATATCACAAGCCCTTATGTAATCCCTAATGGTCTTTTGCATCCCTATCCAATATAGATTTGCAGCAATTCGCCTATATGTACGTAGGAAGCCAGAATGGCCTCCCATGGGGGTGTTATGAAACTCAGCTAGTAACATAGGAATGGAAGGAGAAGTAGCAGGAATCACCAACCTGCCCTGATAAAACAAAATTCCCTGCTGGACTGCAAATCCTGGTTTGCTATCAGGTTTGTCAGTCAACTCAGAGATCAACTTTTGAATTTGTGCATCTTGTGAAGCCTCCTTCAATAGCTTCTGCCCTTCCAGCCATTGAGGAGACGACACGATGATGTTCAAATCCAAATCAGCATCTTGAGGCATCCTTTCCCATGGCATCCGCCCTCCCAGCCTAGGATCGGATGACAACAAGACTGTCAAATCTACATCACCATGGCACCTAGATAAGGCATCAGCAGCCTTGTTCTCAGGTCCTGGCTTGTACACCACCTCGAATTGATAGCCCAAAAGCTTGGCAAGCCAACATTGCTGATCAGGAGAATTAATTCTTTGGTGCAGAAAATGTTTCAAACTCTTATGGTCAGTGTATACCACAAACGGTTTGCCCAATAGATAAGGGCGCCAATGTTGAATGGCAAAACAAGAGCCATTAACTCCTTTTCGTACACCGATTTTGCCAAATTACCCTCGGACAAGGCCTTGCTAAAGTAAGCCACGGGTTGTTTCTGTTGCATGAGTACAGCCCCAATTCCTCTTCCTGCAGCGTCACACTCCACCTCAAAAGGGATGTTAAAATTAGGCAATATTAACACCGGAGTAGTGGTCATGATTTGTTTCAAAAGATTGAACGCAACTGCTGCCTCTGGCCCCCATTTGAAGCTATCTTTCTTGGTTAACTCAGTCAAGGGTTTGGCTATTTTGCCATAGTCTCGAATGAATTTCCTGTAGTAACCGGTAAGGCCCAAAAATCCTCGCACGCCCTTAACGTTCTTAGGCACAGGCCAATCAATAACACAACGGACCTTGTCGGGATCCACAGCCACTCCCTGCCCTGAAATGATGTGACCCAAATAGTCAACATGATCACAGCCGAATTTACACTTCTTTTGATTGGCTACAAAATAGTTTTCCAGCAGCATCCTTAAGACTTGCTCCAAGTGACCCAAATGTTCTGACATGGATTTACTGTAGATTAGTATATCATCAAAGAATACTAAGACAAATTTCCGCAAAAATGGTCTGAATAAGTCATTCATAATGGCTTGAAATGTGGCAGGCGCGTTCATCAACCCGAAAGGCATCACTAAGTACTCAAAGTGACCATTATGTGTACGAAAAGCCGTTTTATGAATGTCTGCTTCCTGTACCCGTATCTGATGGTATCCCGACTTAAGATCAATTTTAGAAAAAATTGTTGCACCAAATAGTTCATCTAACAATTCATCAACAATGGGTATTGGATATTTGTCCGGCACTGTAGCTTTGTTTAAAGCCCGATAATCTACACACATTCTCCAGCTATTGTCTTTCTTTTTAACCAAGATCACAGGACTTGAGAAAGCACTCATGCTTGGTCTAATAACTCCCGTCTTCAGCAACTCATCAATTTGTCGTTCAATCTCTTCCTTCTGATGGTGTGGATACCTGTAGAGGCGTACATTAACAGCCCCATGATTAGGAACAAGCTTAATTTGATGTGCCTTGGACCTCATAGGTGGTAATTGGAGAGTGTTTTGAAACACCTTAGCAAATTTCTCCAATAATGGCTTCAGCTCTAAAAGCACTCTATCCTCCTGGTCTGCCTCTTGGTGTAAAGAATTGAACCACCAACTATTGTCTCCATGCCTATTTTCCAGAAAAGAATTCAAATAACATTGCTGCCCTTTGTTCTCACCTTGGCCTTGAAGAACTACTGACTTTCCTTTGTGCCAAAATTGCATAGTAAGGGCCTTCCAATCCATTAGAACCTTCCCCAAAGTACACAACCATGATACACCCAACACCACATCTAATCCACCCAAATCCAACACTAAAGCATCAACTACTACCTCCAAACTACCCAGACACAGAGAGATATTTTCACATACCCCATTGCTGACGATTTTGTGACCATCGCCAAGCTTAATTTTCCTCGCTGCAACGTGTTTCACAGTCAAGCCCAAAGCAGTGGCTAACTTGGGAGAGATAAAATTGTGACTGGCTCCACTATCTATTAACACCACCACGTCCACATTCTCCAACTTACCTCCAATCTTCATAGTTCGGTATTCCCCCATGCTTCCCAACACTCCAATCGCCTTACACTCCGCTCCCGGCTCCTCCTCTTCCTCCTCTTCGTCTCCCACCTCCAACGAAACAATTTCTCCATCATCATTGACCGCCTCCCCTGCTCCTAAAATCAAAATACGTAGAGAAGCTTCAGGACACTTATGCAAGGTAGGATGGTATTTCAACCCACACTTGTAGCATAATCCCTTAGCTCTGCGTTCTTCCATCTCCTCCAATCGCATCCCCCTCCATCGCTGGCGTTCACCGTCGGGTTTCCGTCCAGAAGAATTGAAAGATGAGTTTGAATTGGAACTCGAGCCTGCAGATTGGGTTGTGGAACCCATTTTCTTAGGCGGGTTATTCCAACCCGAATTACTCGACCGGGTTAAGTCTTTATGGGTCGGGTTAAACCCAGTGCGAAATTTAGATCCAGGCCCATTACTTTCACTTCGGCCCACAAACTTTCTCCCTACACTACGACCACCGTCATCGTCCTCCTCTTTGAGCTCATCCTCCACATCCTTTGCCATTCTCATCATCTGCATACGATTTCTAGGGTTCAAGGTTCTGACCCTTCTTCGAATCGCCGGTTTCAATCCACTCATGAAATACCCTAAGTATTGCTCCTCCGGTAACCTTCCCACCTGTGAAGATAACAGTTCAAACGCCTCCACAAATTCTTCGACACTACCATTTTGGCGTAGCGTGGACAGTTCTTCAAAAGGGTTTTCTAACCTCCGTCCTCCATAACGTGCAATCAACGCCTTCTTCAATTTCTCCCAAGATAGATCATCCTCTGTTTCCAGAAGAAGATTGAACCAATGAATGGTTGCTCCTTCCATACTCAAACGCGCGAGCTTCACGCGCATATCATCCACCGTGTGCTGGACGTCAAAATAGATCTCAGCTCGTGTGATCCAAGCAACAGGATCGTCTCCGTCAAACAGTGGTAGTTTCACCTTCTTGCCGGCAAGACGAGACTCGCCGTTACCGGACTCCTCTGTGAAACTCGACCCAGATGTCTCGGCGTGTTTCTTCCCAGCTTGCTTACCCAACTCAGCTATCGCTACACCTTGTGTGTGCATTTTTTCGATCAAGGTTTTCAGCATCTCTTTCACATCCCCCAACTGATCTTCTAACGCAACCAATCGACTCTCCATCGGACAGCTCAATCAACAAACAAAAAGGTAATGTGTATGGTTTTGATCCGGCAGGTCGGACCAATTGATGGAGTTATAGATCTGTAAAGTATGAATTAATGGAATATAGTTTGTATAGATGTAAATGGATATGAATGAGTATTGTATATTATTGATGATAAAGTGGTAAAACTGGTATAACAGAAATAGTACTATGGAATATAGAAAATATGCTAACAGAATGATAGAATCCTATCACTCCCCAAAGAGTACGTAGACTCCCCAATACCACTATAGAGAAAGTGGTCCCACTGACTAAGTACAGAAATCCAGGCTGAAAATAACTACTGCTCATTATTCCTTATATAGTACTAATGCCACCTGAGTTGCACATGCCATCACTTGCTCCCACGTTTCCTTACATAAACTTTCCATTCTTTTGGTCCCACATTATTAGGAAGGCTCACATCTCTATCAATACCACCTGTCTCAAAAAGAGCCTTGTCCTCAAGGCTAAAATCTGGAAATTGGCCAGTGAGAAAAGCATCATCCTCCCAAGTTACATCTTCCAAAGCTTTATGCTTCCATTTGATCAAGCTTTGAGGGACAGCAATACCACCTTGCCAATTAATTCTGGAGCCCAAAATCTTCTCAGGATACACATCCTCATCTACAGAAATCTGTAATTCTTTAGGAAGTTCTCCCTGAATTGGATAATTGCCAACTGCTTTCTTCAACAAAGAAACATGAAACACCGGGTGAATTTTTGAATCATCAGGTAGTTGCAATTTGTAAACAACTGCCCCTATCCTCTCAATGATCTGAAACGGGCCATAGAAACGAGCAGCCAATTTTTGATGAATGCGTTTGATCACTGATTGCTGCCTATGAGGACGCAACTTTAAAAACACCCATTCGCATACAGCAAACTGAACATCACGACGCTTCTGATCTGCAGATTGCTTCATTTGCTGCTGCGCTTTCAACAAATGAGCTTTGAGCTGATTGAGAGCCTCATCCCGTTCTGCCAATTCTAAAGCTACAGCAGCCACCTTTGTCTCATTGCTCAAAAACTTCATCAATGTAGGGGGAGGCCTACCATATACCACTTCAAAAGGAGACTTATCAATGGAGGCGTGGTAGGTTGTGTTATACCAATATTCAGCCCAAGGAATCCAACACGCCCAAGACTTGGGTTGATCCGACGCAAAACACCTTAAGTAACCCTCCAAGCAACGATTGATCACCTCCGTTTGACCATCCGTCTCCAGATGATACGCCGAGCTCATTTTAAGCTGTGTACCCTGTAGTTTGAATAACTCACGCCAAAAATGACTTATAAAAAGAGGGTCTCTGTCACTGACTATGGTTGAGGGAACACCATGCAGCCTAACCACCTCGCGAACAAACAATTCAGCTACAGATTTTGCCGTATAGGGATGCTTTAACAAAATAAAATGACTATATTTTGATAAACGATCCACCACGACCAACACAGCTTCAAAACCTTTGGACTTAGGCAAACCAGTGATAAAATCAATAGACAAATCCTCCCATATAGCATTAGGAATAGGAAGCGGTTGGAGCAGACCGCCTGGTGTAGTAGCAGCATACTTGTGACGCTGACAGATATCACAAGCCCTTATGTAATCCCTAATGGTCTTTTGCATCCCTATCCAATATAGATTTGCAGCAATTCGCCTATATGTACGTAGGAAGCCAGAATGGCCTCCCATGGGGGTGTTATGAAACTCAGCTAGTAACATAGGAATGGAAGGAGAAGTAGCAGGAATCACCAACCTGCCCTGATAAAACAAAATTCCCTGCTGGACTGCAAATCCTGGTTTGCTATCAGGTTTGTCAGTCAACTCAGAGATCAACTTTTGAATTTGTGCATCTTGTGAAGCCTCCTTCAATAGCTTCTGCCCTTCCAGCCATTGAGGAGACGACACGATGATGTTCAAATCCAAATCAGCATCTTGAGGCATCCTTTCCCATGGCATCCGCCCTCCCAGCCTAGGATCGGATGACAACAAGACTGTCAAATCTACATCACCATGGCACCTAGATAAGGCATCAGCAGCCTTGTTCTCAGGTCCTGGCTTGTACACCACCTCGAATTGATAGCCCAAAAGCTTGGCAAGCCAACATTGCTGATCAGGAGAATTAATTCTTTGGTGCAGAAAATGTTTCAAACTCTTATGGTCAGTGTATACCACAAACGGTTTGCCCAATAGATAAGGGCGCCAATGTTGAATGGACAAAACAAGAGCCATTAACTCCTTTTCGTACACCGATTTTGCCAAATTACCCTCGGACAAGGCCTTGCTAAAGTAAGCCACGGGTTGTTTCTGCTGCATGAGTACAGCCCCAATTCCTCTTCCTGCAGCGTCACACTCCACCTCAAAAGGGATGTTAAAATTAGGCAATATTAACACCGGAGTAGTGGTCATGATTTGTTTCAAAAGATTGAACGCAGCTGCTGCCTCTGGCCCCCATTTGAAGCTATCTTTCTTGGTTAACTCAGTCAAGGGTTTGGCTATTTTGCCATAGTCTCGAATGAATTTCCTGTAGTAACCGGTAAGGCCCAAAAATCCTCGCACGCCCTTAACGTTCTTAGGCACAGGCCAATCAATAACACAACGGACCTTGTCGGGATCCACAGCCACTCCCTGCCCTGAAATGATGTGACCCAAATAGTCAACATGATCACAGCCGAATTTACACTTCTTTTGATTGGCTACAAAATAGTTTTCCAGCAGCATCCTTAAGACTTGCTCCAAGTGACCCAAATGTTCTGACATGGATTTACTGTAGATTAGTATATCATCAAAGAATACTAAGACAAATTTCCTCAAAAATGGTCTGAATAAGTCATTCATAATGGCTTGAAATGTGGCAGGCGCGTTCATCAACCCGAAAGGCATCACTAAGTACTCAAAGTGACCATTATGTGTACGAAAAGCCGTTTTATGAATGTCTGCTTCCTGTACCCGTATCTGATGGTATCCCGACTTAAGATCAATTTTAGAAAAAATTGTTGCACCAAATAGTTCATCTAACAATTCATCAACAATGGGTATTGGATATTTGTCCGGCACTGTAGCTTTGTTTAAAGCCCGATAATCTACACACATTCTCCAGCTATTGTCTTTCTTTTCAACCAAGATCACAGGACTTGAGAAAGCACTCATGCTTGGTCTAATAACTCCCGTCTTCAGCAACTCATCAATTTGTCGTTCAATCTCTTCCTTCTGATGGTGTGGATACCTGTAGGGGCGTACATTAACAGCCCCATGATTAGGAACAAGCTTAATTTGATGTGCCTTGGACCTCATAGGTGGTAATTGGAGAGTGTTTTGAAACACCTTAGCAAATTTCTCCAATAATGGCTTCAGCTCTAAAAGCACTCTATCCTCCTGGTCTGCCTCTTGGTGTAAAGAATTGAACCACCAACTATTGTCTCCATGCCTATTTTCCAGAAAAGAATTCAAATAACATTGCTGCCCTTTGTTCTCACCTTGGCCTTGAAGAACTACTGACTTTCCTTTGTGCCAAAATTGCATAGTAAGGGCCTTCCAATCCATTAGAACCTTCCCCAAAGTACACAACCATGATACACCCAACACCACATCTAATCCACCCAAATCCAACACTAAAGCATCAACTACTACCTCCAAACTACCCAGACACAGAGAGATATTTTCACATACCCCATTGCTGACGATTTTGTGACCATCGCCAAGCTTAATTTTCCTCGCTGCAACGTGTTTCACAGTCAAGCCCAAAGCAGTGGCTAACTTGGGAGAGATAAAATTGTGACTGGCTCCACTATCTATTAACACCACCACGTCCACATTCTCCAACTTACCTCCAATCTTCATAGTTCGGTATTCCCCCATGCTTCCCAACACTCCAATCGCCTTACACTCCGCTCCCGGCTCCTCCTCTTCCTCCTCTTCGTCTCCCACCTCCAACGAAACAATTTCTCCATCATCATTGACCGCCTCCCCTGCTCCTAAAATCAAAATACGTAGAGAAGCTTCAGGACACTTATGCAAGGTAGGATGGTATTTCAACCCACACTTGTAGCATAATCCCTTAGCTCTGCGTTCTTCCATCTCCTCCAATCGCATCCCCCTCCATCGCTGGCGTTCACCGTCGGGTTTCCGTCCAGAAGAATTGAAAGATGAGTTTGAATTGGAACTCGAGCCTGCAGATTGGGTTGTGGAACCCATTTTCTTAGGCGGGTTATTCCAACCCGAATTACTCGACCGGGTTAAGTCTTTATGGGTCGGGTTAAACCCAGTGCGAAATTTAGATCCAGGCCCATTACTTTCACTTCGGCCCACAAACTTTCTCCCCACACTACGACCACCGTCATCGTCCTCCTCTTTGAGCTCATCCTCCACATCCTTTGCCATTCTCATCATCTGCATACGATTTCTAGGGTTCAAGGTTCTGACCCTTCTTCGAATCGCCGGTTTCAATCCACTCATGAAATACCCTAAGTATTGCTCCTCCGGTAACCTTCCCACCTGTGAAGATAACAGTTCAAACGCCTCCACAAATTCTTCGACACTACCATTTTGGCGTAGCGTGGACAGTTCTTCAAAAGGGTTTTCTAACCTCCGTCCTCCATAACATGCAATCAACGCCTTCTTCAATTTCTCCCAAGATAGATCATCCTCTGTTTCCAGAAGAAGATTGAACCAATGAATGGTTGCTCCTTCCATACTCAAACGCGCGAGCTTCACGCGCATATCATCCACCGTGTGCTGGACGTCAAAATAGATCTCAGCTCGTGTGATCCAAGCAACAGGATCGTCTCCGTCAAACAGTGGTAGTTTCACCTTCTTGCCGGCAAGACGAGACTCGCCGTTACCGGACTCCTCTGTGAAACTCGACCCAGATGTCTCGGCGTGTTTCTTCCCAGCTTGCTTACCCAACTCAGCTATCGCTACACCTTGTGTGTGCATTTTTTCGATCAAGGTTTTCAGCATCTCTTTCACATCCCCCAACTGATCTTCTAACGCAACCACTCGACTCTCCATCGGACAGCTCAATCAACAAACAAAAAGGTAATGTGTATGGTTTTGATCCGGCAGGTCGGACCAATTGATGGAGTTATAGATCTGTAAAGTATGAATTAATGGAATATAGTTTGTATAGATGTAAATGGATATGAATGAGTATTGTATATTATTGATGATAAAGTGGTAAAACTGGTATAACAGAAATAGTACTATGGAATATAGAAAATATGCTAACAGAATGATAGAATCCTATCACTCCCCAAAGAGTACGTAGACTCCCCAATACCACTATAGAGAAAGTGGTCCCACTGACTAAGTACAGAAATCTAGGCTGAAAATAACTACTGCTCATTATTCCTTATATAGTACTAATGCCACCTGAGTTGCACATGCCATCACTTGCTCCCACGTTTCCTTACATAAACTTTCCATTCTTTTGGTCCCACATTATTAGGAAGGCTCACATCTCTATCAACATGGTTCATTCATTTCTCTGTGACATGACAACAACCTTTTAGTACAAGTTGTAAAAGTCCGCGAAAACTCTTTGAGATGGCATTCAATGATTCATCATCAAAATTTGAATGTGACAAGTTCAAAGTTCATTCCACACAGTTTCAAATGTCTAATATTAGAACATCTCCTTAAAACTTGAAAAATACCAACAAGAAATTTCTACCGTTGTTTAATTAATAGTGATTATCTATTGGAGAACATGCGAAACACAAAATGTGAATTCTCAACAAGAAGACCAAACACTAATTAGCCACTTGCTTACGGGGGTTTCAAAAATTTTACCACTTAGGTTAATTCACCGTTGGTGAACTCTCAACTTTTTTGTCACCCCATTCTTAATTGTTTCATCATAACTACAAAGCTAGATAAAATCCCAAAGTTATATATAGACAACTGCCAAAATGGGTCGGATCACCGAGCCAAGCCATTAACCCTGTATTTTAACATGGGTCAGACCTAAAAAAGCACAAAAAAATTGAGATTTTTTTTACCCCTACATATTTTAAAATAGTCCTTTTTTTTTGACAAACTTAAAATAGTCCTTTTATACCCTTATTTGTACACCCTTTTCAAACGCACTGTTTCGATAAGCTCCTTTACTTTTCCAAGGAATGTGACTTCGGAAACTTTCATTCCTACGTTTGTTTCAAGTTTTCATAAATTATGCCTAGGAATTTTTTATTCCAAGGAATACAATTTACACATGATTTTCCCACTTTCTATTCCCATGTTAAAAGGGTGGGAATCTTATATTCCCATAGGAATAAGAGGTAACCACCCATAACTCCCCACTCCCCCATTATTTTCAACTCATTTTGTTAAAAATTTAATATTTTAAAATTTTATTTGAATTTATTTTAAAAATATTACAAGGAAATTTATTTATTTTATCAAACACATGGAGTGAAATATGATTCTCGATTTGGATCCTCAGCAGCGGCAACCTCTGCTGCGGTGCCTGCTGTTGGATCCTGACCGTTTATTTAATCTAGCATGCTTGATCTCAGCAATCGCATTTCAATCTTGCCGCATATTATAATTAATTTATGTTTTCACTGCAAGTCCAATGAAGTATAGGCGCGTTAATTGTGCAAAGCCTTTCCTACCATAGTACTATCTTCTTCCAACTTGAACGTTTTCCACCATTTTCTCTTCTCAAGAAACTGGAACAACAACAACACGTAACCAAATTTTATAAAAAAACATAATAATAAAAACAAAGAACACCGGTCATCTTTTTAGATCAAACTCAAAACCTTCGATCTTCATCTTATTACTCTTCATTCACTTAAAGTTTTTTGCCGTCGCCTGTCCGACGCGGTGCCAAGTCAACCTAATTATTTTAGCCTCTGAAGCTGTCGCCCCAACAGAAATCTAAACTAAAAAAATCAAATCACGCCCCTGAAATTGAAATGCAAAAAACAAAAACTTTTATTTATGAGAATACAATTTAAAGAATGATTATGATTTTTTATTGAGATTCACTTTGAAGGTGCCTTTGATTATGTTGATGGCTGCAATTATTTTACCCCGTAATATGTCCTTGGATTTGTTGATTTTGATGTTTTTTTTTTTTGATTTTGATGTTATAAAATATGTTTTGGTAATTCAGTTTGTCATAACAATCCAACAAGTAATCAATTACTTTGCATTGAGAATAACAACGTGAGAGTATTAAAATGTTGAAGAAATTGGATAAAAAACATTGTTATGCAGAAGGACAATTGTAAATGGTGAACACAATTTGGACAAAGATTATTTGTTTTGGATGATTATTGATTAATAAGATGAAGGATGCACTGGAATGAGCACTGCAGTGCCTGTTTGAGACAAACAAATTTGGAAAAGTCTGATAAAATGGGAAGGAGAAGATTCACTAGAAAAAGTTGGGGGTAAGGTTAACAAAGTATAAGCCTAACTGTTTTGACAGTTAGCAAGTTAGTTAGTAAACCACCAGCTCTCTATTGTGACAGCCAAAGCGCCTTGCATATAGCATCCAATCCTGTGTTTCATGAGCGAACAAAACATTTGGATATAGATTGCCACATTGTACGAGAAAGATTACAAGGAGGTCTCATGAAACTACTGCCAATCTCAGGGTATGATCAAACTGCAGACATATTGACCCGAGCCTTACACCCAGCTAACTTTCATCGATTCATTTCCAAGCTTGGGCTTCTGAACATCTTCAGGCCTCAGCTTGAGGGGGCGTAACAAAGTATAAGCCTAACTGTTTTGACAGTTAGCAAGTTAGTTAGTAACTGTAGAAAGTTAGTTACTAGCAGTTGTAATAGTTTGTAGCTACATACACTGTACTATATATACTCTAAATGTACAACTGTAACATACACTATTGAGTAATAAAATTTCTCTTCACTAATTTCTTCTTCTTCAAGCTTTCTAGTTATGGCTTTTGTTCTTGTTTGTTCTTGTTCATGCATGGAGACTATTCTTGTTGTTAAAGGTTTTTCTTTAGGCCTTATATATCTGCCGTTGAATGGATCTAATGGTTCAGGATCTTGCAGCAGAAGAAGCAGCAGAGGATTTGGCTGCTGAGGATCCATATTGTAAGACTCTTGGTAATAATGTTCCTAGGAATAATATTCCAAGGATTATAATTTGAATCTCCGAAACAAACGCACCCTCAAAGAAGTCTCTCTAACACAGTAACCCTAAGTCACTTTTTCAAAGACTCAGTTCTTTGAACAACACGAATGCAAGATCGACTTCACTTCTTCGGTTAGAGGTTAGACGTGTTCTCCATAACACTGTTTTGCTTATTCGATGATTGAATAGGGTTGGTAGTTTTTTCTTTAGTGTTTCGGTATCTCAATGCATGCCTTATGCTTCTTTAGGTATTATTATTCATTTCTGAACATTAATCTGAAACTGTATTTGAAATCCCTTTTTACTTAGTATAATTGTTTCAATGTTTGTTTAGGAATTAATAGCATGAAAAACTAGTTCCAACTTACAAGTAATGTTTTAAAAATCGAACCTGGTACTAATCAAGACAACCTTGAGGATTGGTGGTCTGTTGAATTAGGAGAATACCGGAAAAATCAGTGCGAACTGGTGGAAAAATCGGTCAATCGGTCCCAAATGTCACACCAGTTCGAATTCAGGTCTAGTTTTTAAAATCAGTCAATTGAGACAAGTATGGTAATAGTGAACACTACTTACAGTCTTACACCACTCTTAATTTAATATCTTTCACTTTGTATGGTAACTCTGTAAATAAACTGATGTTTACTAAGGTTATTTTAGTAAAAATATTATTCTATTTCATTTATGCATTCTTTCTAATATGTGTGAAATGAACAAATAGGTTATTTATTTTGAGACGGAAAGAGTAATTAATTAACGATGGATAGATGTAGAAGCCAGAGAATTAAATCCATAACGAAGCGCGGTTGCTCTCATTCAGACTCTAAGTCACATGATCATACCAACATGAATATGAACGAAAATTCAGAAAATACTAAGAGTTGTGAAGTGATTTCCAAGTTGTTGCTTCCTGAAGACTTGATGCTTCATATATTTACTTTGGTTCCTCTCCATTGCCTCATTAACTCTGCAAGGTATGTATGCAAACCTTGGGATGCTACCATACGCAGCTCTTGTTTTGTTGAAGTATGTGAACGTCAGAGACGTTCTAAACCTATTCTTTACGTTGAAAACTGCACAACACGGCGCAATTCTTATTTGTTGGAATTTAAAGATGATGTGAATGGCCAATTTGAAAGGGCTGATGATTTTGGAACACCTCAAGAAATGGGATATTTAATCAACACCTGTGATGGGATATTTCTACTTTGGAATCAACGCTATAGTAGCAGAGAAACTTTTGTCGTGAATCCCCTTCTCAAGTGGTGGCTTAGAATTTCTGTTTTTCCTGATTATCCTTTTCGTAATTCTTTGGAATATATAGTAGTTAGCTGTCAATGTAATATAACACGAGTTCCTCGTACTGCCAAGTTCAAATTGTTCCTTATGGATTGTGTTAAATTTTTGGGTTCTTTTTGGTATTTTTTCTATGTGCTAAGACTTGGAATAGATAACTCATGGAAAGAGATAGCTAGAAAAGAATCTCCCCGTAGCTATAATATTTTTTGGCAACAACTTCATAATGGAGGCAATGATATTTACTGGATAACAAAAAAGGAAGTGATTGTGATGGATGTTGACAAAGAAGTTATCTTACGAGAGTATCCACTTCCCCATTTGCCGTATTATTCGACTCCAAAATATTTATTGATGGGAAATCGTCTTTCTTGCATTGCATCTAAAGATCTTTCCGACGATGATCTTTCCAATGCAACATATCAAATCTACATTTTGGATTTTCATTCGGGAAAATGGTCTATTTATCTTGAGATGGGACCTTTTGATTATGTTGCTGCTTGTGGTCATGAGCTTGATATTGTGAAGGTGGTATTTCGTTTTTGGATCGACGATCAAATTATCTTTCGAGTATCTCTTGGTCCAATTGAGAATATCTACCATATGTTTACAGACATGAAAAATATACATTTTGGTTACAATGTCAAGACCAGACAATTGACAAAGATTGAGGGCATCGCCACGGGCAATTTTGAAGTATGGCCTCACACTAACAGTTTAGTTTCATTGCCAAGTACTCCAACATAGCTAAGTTTCCTGCTATAATATATGTAGTAGTATTTATGTTTATTTTTCTCTTAGCTGAAAAACAAGTATTTATGTTTCTATTTTGATTTGGAAACACTTGATGTGTGTTTCTTTAGTTCATCTGACTTACTTTAACTTTGAATTATAAGCTTTGTTCTGGTTACTTTTAGTTTTATTGGCCACAAAGCCATTGCTGAAAATTAATCTGTTTTTGGAATAAATTATATTATTTTTTAGTGGTTTTTTTTGATGTGCAATATGTTTTGTATAAAAATAGAACATGATTCCTCTGTAATTTTATTCCTTGAAATTCTTTTGTCGAGTAGTAATCAAAATTTGTCAATATTTTCATCATGGCTACTGATGAACTCATGATATAAAAATAGCATTGTATTGTATCACCACCCCTCAAGAGTTATAAGGAATGGTAACATTCACATGCTACAGAAATCAGAAAATGAATGGAATTGCCAATTTTCGTGTTTGAATGTGTTTAAATAGAAATCAGAAAAATGTGAAATTTGTAAAGCAAATTTTATAGCTTGATAAGAAAATCAGGATTTTTTCACCCTGTAGTACTTGCTAGTTGTGGGAATTGCGCGCCTTTCAGGTTTCCACACTCGAGCGTATTTGCTCGAGTAATAATTCCTTTATTTTCTGACTTGGCTTGCTACTGGTTTGATGTTTGTTCACTTAGCAAAGTTGCCTGCTATAAAACTTGGATCCTTTTAGACTTGGCTTGCTTTGACCTCATTATGCTCGCTTAACGAACACACCCGGAATTAGAATTTGATTTATGTTAATCCTCTGTTTTCATTAAGCACATCAAACCTATAAAAGCGATGCAAAATATGTGAAAGTAGCTAAATTGACTATTTTACTAAGAAAATTTTGATATTTACAAATAATTGGGGTTTTATTGAAATAACTTGCAAAAACAAGTTAACCTTCTGATTCTTAGAAGGCGAAACATAACAATCCAGACTTCAGACGCGAGGTAAATAAATCCCAACCAATAAATATTTCCACTTCGAATCACAAAGTTAGTTCCGCGGCATAATTTTTTCCAAAGAGGGCTCATCAATTATTTGAACCAAATAATGTTGTAACATAGTGAACATTTATGTGTGAATTGAAAATAAAATTTTAATCCTACATCGAATAGTAGAGCATATTGTGTATATTTTTAAAAGTAACAATATTGAATGACAGCCTCTACACTTTATTATCTCATTTCTCATATTATGAGTATACACTTATGGTTACTTAATTATGGGAGAAAATCTTGCACCTTGTAGAAATATAAGGAGCAGATGTTATTTTGGCTATTTTTTTTTTGAAGGAATAAAAATCCAAATAGCCAACTTCTTTTTCCTATTTTGTTGAGTCATTAGCAGGATCTTAGGAACAAGTTAAGTTTGTTGGGAGAAAAAAAAGATTAAAAGAAAAAGGCAACAGAGCTTCTTGTAGTGATCATTGCTTATCATGGAGTTGTTGCTATCGATTGCGTGCATCATATCAAAAGTGAGTAATACTCATGTCTCCCTAACATATTATTTTTATGAATATGCTGATTAATTTTTCAACTTATAGCTTCTGGACAATAAATTTAGTGCGGGTTATGACTTATTCAAGTAATTCATGACTTAGTTTTTGAAGCTTCGAGTTCTTTATAATTTTGTATATGGTTCTGTAAGTGATTATGAATTAATTGGCCTATACTTAATAATTTGAAATTGAAATTAAGTTTTATTTATGTGTTGTGTGATACTAAAAAGAATGACCAAAGTATCACCAGATCCTTGAAATTAAGAATGGTCATAGGATAATATTCGCTTTGAATTAAAAATGATAATAGTACCATAATCCCTAAGTAGCCCTAGTACCATATAGAATGGTCCATGTGTGCCATATTTGAAGATGTAATTTTTGACTGATTTCTACAGTAGCAAATTGGTGTACGGTTGAACTGTGCCGCGAAACGTCTTATCGAAAACATACCGATCTGTGACTAAATCCAATAATTTCTTCAGTGACTTTTTTTTTTTTTTTTTTTTTTGAAAACTATTTTCTCATGCCCTTTTTCTGATGCTTGCTTCTATTTCTTCTTGTATCACTATCAATCACTCGTTAATATTAATCTCAAACAGTATTTGAAAATTGATCATCCTTTTTGTTTGCTAGAGTTTATACTATATGCAGTGATCGAAGCACAATAATATTATTAAGAATGGATATACGCAGAAGCGAGAGAATTAAATCCATAAAGAAGCACAATTGCTTAAATTCATACTCTAAATCAAATGATCATGATCAACATGCCAACAAGAATAATTTGAATCAAAACTCAAATAGTAATAAGAGTTGTAAAGTGATTTCAAAGTTGTTGCTTCCTAGAGACTTGATGATTTATATCTTGACTTTTGTTCCTGTTAATTGCCTCGTTAAATCTGCAAAGTATGTTTGCAAATCTTGGGCAACGACTATCCGCAGCTCCCATTTTTCCGAAGCGTGTGAACCCCAAGGACGTTCTAAACCTGGTCTTTACGTTGAAAATCGCATGTCCACATCTAGTTCTTATTTCTTGGAATTTAAAGATGATGTGAATGGCCAACTCGAAAGGATTGATTTGGGAACACCTCCAAGAATGGGACATGTAATCGGTACTTGTGATGGCATATTGTTGCTTTGGATGAATCGTTATAGGCAAACTTTTGTTGTGAACCCCATCCTCAAATCTTGGCTTAAGCTTAAAATTCCTCCTTTTCCTAAATCTGTGGAATATAAAGTAATTACTTGTCGACGTACTATAGCACGTGTTCCTCGCACGGCCAAATTCAAGTTATTCTATGCATATGTCGTTGTGGTTTCGGGTGTTTTCTGGTATGTTTGGTGTGTGATAAAAATTGGAATAGATAACTCATGGAAAGAGATAGCTAGAAAAAAATCTCCCCCTATGTTTACTTCTTTGCGACCACTTTATAGTGGAGGATACAATCTTTACTGGATAACAGAAAAAGAAGTGATTGTTATGGATGTTGATAGGGAAATTATTTTACGAGAGTATCCACTTCACCATTTATCGACAGTTTCAACATATTTATTGACGGTTTCAACATATTTATTGATGGGAAATCGCATTTCTTGCATTGTGTATAAAGATCTTTCCTATGAAATCTATGTTTTAGATTTTGAATCAGGAAAATGGTTTCCTTATCATGAGATGGGACCTTTTGATTATGCGTCCGCTTGTGATCATGAGCTTGATACTAGGAGTGCGGTATTTTGTTTGTGGATAAACGATCAAATCATCTTTCGAGTATATCTACGTTGAAATCAAACAGGTGTTAAAAGCGTTTATTTTGGTTACAATGTGAAGACCAAACAACTGACAAAGATTGAGGGCATTGATGTGGACAATTCTACCTTATGGGTTCATACTAACAGTCTAGTTTCATTGCCAAGTAGTCCAACGTAGCAAAGTTAATTTCTTTATATTATTTATAGTTCTCTTAGCTGAAAAACTTTTATGTTTCTATTTTGATTTAGAAATACTTTTTATGCATTTTGCTTTTTTAGTCTAGCTTTTATTATTATTAATCTTCAGCTTCAATTATTCTGGTAAATTATAACTTAAAAACATACTTGGACTTCAGACAAATCTTGTGCTCTCTGTGTTTTTCTTATCGAATAAGGTGGAACTACTTTGAGAATATGAGGCAAAGTGCCTTCTCGATTGGCCCCTGATCATTGGTAACCGTCGCTTTATTCCTAAAGATATATACGATACCATTTTCACTTACGCAAAAACAACTAAAACCTAAGTTCACTTACCTAAATATGTTTCTTTTATAATCGATTATTCTTATTTTGTAATGTGCTAAATTTTATTATATTTCGGATAAATTTATTAATTTACCTTCTATTAGTATAGCCCACATATTTCCAAACATTTTTAACAATATCACTATTGTTGTTTCAATGTTACTATTGCACCTAGGACAATAATTGTCGTGAAGCATACCACGATGAGAAAGCATCTCTTTAGTTAGGAGGGTCTTATGAAGCGCAGTTCAGAGGAAGAATTTAATTTTTTCTAGTATCCGGATGTGCCACATTACGGATAGAGCCCATTAAGGTTGCCTTTCCAAGTATGACAATATGCTACATTTGAATTAAAAATGATTGGGAGGTTACTCAGGTGCTCCTTAACTTCATTGGGCATAGTGGTATAAAGAGAATTGAAATTCCAGTTGCCATCAATAAAAACATCCTTGACTCTCATTTCGATGTCATGGATATCTACATACAAAACCTGGTTAGCTAAAATATCCATCCCGGACCAGTTCGTATACTAGAGGGATGACTTGCCATCTTCGGAAGAAATTGAAAAATGAAAACCATCTTTAAGAGCGAAGCCAACGTAGCTTTGAATTTTCATGATGGCATTCCAAGTGACCGATCCCGGGGTTTTTGGTATTGAAAGAAGCAACTCTTCTTTGAGATACTTGAACCCATAAAGCATCACTATTCTTGTGGATATTCCAAACCAGCTTACCCAGAAGAGAAGTGTTAGCCTCCCGGGCCTTTCTAATGCCAAGACCACCAAGCTTCTCCGGTTTCGTGATCTTATCCCAGCCGTAGCTCATTAACAACTTGTGGCCCTAATAACTTTCTCTCTTAATTAGTTTCTTTATAATAATTTAATAAATAGTCAGTCAATAATATTTTATATTTTTGTTTCTTAATAATGGGCTTGAGCCCAACCGTAGAGCAACACACATAATTAATAATAGTGAGAGAAACGGCAGCGAGCGGAGGAGCTTTTCATCAACGACCTTTTTCTGATGCTTGCTTCTTCTTAAGGTATCATTCACTCATTAGTATTAATAATCTTAAACCGTATTTGAAATCCTTTTTTACTTCTTATAATTATCTCACTTTTTGTTTAGCATGCAGTTTTGGATTTATTTTTTGTTCTATAACACTAAAAAAGTGGGTAGAATAGAACATATTTAACTCTTACTGGTTTATCTAATGTGTTTGCTAGGGTTTATACTATATGCAGTGATTAAAGCACAATAATATTATTAAGGATGGATATACGCAGAAGCGAGAGAATTAAATCCATAAAGAAGCGCAATTGCTTTAATTCAGACTCTAAGTCAAATGATCATCATACCAACAAGAATAATATGAATCAAAATACAAATAGTAAAAAGCACAACAGAAAACTTATTATCATATTATCTTTCGAGCAACTCTACCTCAAAATCAAACAGAAAACTTATTTCCATGTATTGAAAATATACATTTTTGTTACAATGTGAAGACCAAACAATTGACAAAGATTGAGGACATTGATGTGGGCAATTTTGAAGTATGGCTTCATACCAACAGTCTAGTTGCATTGCCAAGTAGTTCGGTGTAGCTAAGTTTCCCGGTATATTATTTATAATTCTCTTGGCTGAAAAACAAGAATTTATGTTTCTATTTTGATTTGGAAATTACTTAATCCGTTTTCCTTAATTTGTTAGTCTAGCTTTTATTATTAATAATCTTTATCTTTGCTTATTCTAGTGCTCTCTTTCGTTTTTCTTAATCCGTTTTGCTATGTCATACGCCTCTGCAGCTTCATCTGCAGTGTCTAATAAGAATAATTAATTTAATTTCATGTTGTCACTTTGTGCGAGGTTTGTCTTTAATAGGGATGTCAAGAAAACCTAAATCCAATTGACCCACTCAAACCTCGATAAACCCGATATTTCGGGTGTGAGTTTGGATAGTGTGAAATCCGTACCCATGGACACTCATTGTCATCTCTAATATTTACCGAAGGTCTCGTCATCTGCGGTGTCTAACAAGAATAACTAATTTAATTTGAGTATAGTTAGGGCCGTTTAAGTGATTTTGATGGCAAAATATAACTATAACTAATTAATAGTATAAAATATTACAATTTCAAAAAATATTGATTTTTTTATTTATTTTATATCCAAATATTTATACAAAACAATTTCTATGAGCATTTCTAGATATATAAAGTTATTAATAAGTGTGTTTATATTAACAAATTTTATCATATTTTTCTCAATACATAAAATGGTTAGATTATTCAAGACTTCTTCTAATATTGGCAATCTCAAGTAGTTTTACAATAACTTTAATTTTGAAAAACTTCTTTCTGCAGATGCAACAGTCCATAAAGCTAAGAGAATTCAATAAGCAATTGAAACATTTGGAAAACAATTTTCAGTTTTGACAAACCTCAAGAATTTCATACACATTTGGCAAAGAAATTTATAAACTTTCAACTTCGAAAATCGCACACTTTGAAGAAGAATAAAAAAGATTGAAAATCGCATGTAAAAGGAAAAAAAATAAGAGAAAACTAAGGTTGATTGATGAATTGCAGACTTACGGAAAGAAAATTAGAGAAAGACAATGGGTACATGGTGATACAAGCAAGATTGCAAGAAGAAGAGATGTACAAACGTGCAACGATGAATGAGTAGTACGAAGGCAGACCGACAAGAAATTTGATATTTGATAAGAGTGAGGAATACATACATAGAAGAGAGAATTTTATCATTGATATTTTCCTCGAATACTCTACCATCTTTACAAGCACCATCAATGTACAATTTAAGATCAACATGATGATGAATTTTTGGGCTTTTATAATTTTAAAAAAAATGAAATTAAGGACATATATGTAAGCATCACAAAAGATAAAGACTTAAATGTAAATAAAAAACATAAAGAATTACACCGTTACAAATAAATTCGATAGTTTCTGCGCTCAAAAGAATATATTATTTGAACAATATTTAAATGGTTAAATTAGTTGGTTGAAAGACTAAAAAACTTACCGTAAGAAAATCCATAAATGATAATTGATAAAATTTATTTATTTCGTATTATAAAAAAATATTGTCCATTCTTTCCACACAAATTTATTTATTTGATATACATTATTAGAAAATAATTCAATTTTTCTTTCCACACAAAATTAATTATTTTCTAATATATGTAAAAAAAATTAACTAAATGAAATAATTAAAATTATATCATATATTTCATAATTTGTGTAATAAACTATTTTTGACAATGTAATAATGTGTGTGATAAATTTTTTTTTTTTTAAAAAAATCATATGAAATTGTTTAAATTATATTTCATTATTTGTGTAACATTGTCAAAAACAACTAATAATTCATTAATTTGTGATTAAACAAAAATTACATCAATGTAGTTTTTCTGCATTGCTTATCACTGAACAACACACTCACCAAAAAAACCAGACACACACTGAACAACATTATCACTTGATAATCGACAACTAAAACGACACCGTCCTTAAACCTTAATCATCAAAAGAGTTTATCTTTTCTATGTTTCTATCAATTTCACCACTCTTTCTTAGCTCAAATTCAACAATGCTTTCATAGTGTTTCAGTGTATCTTCTTAATCCATTCAATCCATGGAAATTCTCAACTTTTCAACCTCAAAAACTATTACATACCCATTTTTCTGCAACCCCAAAATTCTATACCTTTCAAACCGTAAAACCCCATTTCACAGAAACACTTTCCATTTCTATCTAACAACTTCTACTTCAAGAAAGTTTCAAACTTTGGCTCATTTTGGACGACCCAGTAACCGCCGTAATTCATTGAGGAATAAGCTTCTTCATGATAATCAGGTACATCTCAATCACATTCCTAATGACCCATCTTTTGTTTCTAGTAATAGTGCTGAAGAGAGTGATGTAGGTTTTCAAAGTGATGGTTTTGTTGAATTGGAAAAGGAAAAATCTAAACTTTTAGGTGAATCTGTTTTGTTGAATAAGTTGGAGAATTGGGTTGATCAGTATAGGAAAGATATTGATTTGTGGGGTATTGGGTCTAGTCCTATATTTACTGTTTATGAAGATTCATTTGGTGGTGTTAAAAGGGTTTTAGTTGATGAAGAAGAGATTTTGAAAAGAGTTAGGGTTCAGAGAAGTGGAAATGAAATTGAGGATTTATCTGAAGTGAAGGGTAAGATTTTGGAGGCTAAGAAGCTAGCTAGGGAGATGGAGAATGGTGATAATGTGATTACGAGGAATAGTTCCGTGGCTAAGTTTGTGGTTCAAGGTGAGGAGGAGGAGGAGGAGGAGGAGAATGGTGGTTTTGTTAAGGCTGTTCGAGGTTTTGTCGTTCAGCCTCGGTTGGTTCCGAAGCTAACGGGGGTTGGCGGAATAGTATTGTGTGTTTTGGTTGTAATGTTTGCTGTGAATAAATTGTTTAGATTCGGAGGTAAAGAGGTTGAGTATACAGAAATTGAGAAGAAAATGATGATGAGGAAGGTAAAGGCTAGAAAAGAGAAAGAGAGGTCGATCAAGGGTGCTGTTGAAGTTATTCATGAAACTACGGAGATACCGGCGGTGATAGGTGTAAAAAAGCCGAAGTTAGATAAGGAAGAGCTTAAGAATAATATTCTAAAAGCTAAGGATTCTTCTGATAAACTTGTAGTTCAGAATTCTTCTGGTGAAGGGAGAACTGGATCTATGGATATGGACTATAAAGTTCGACAGATCAGAGAAATGGCTAAGCGGGCACGGGAAATTGAAGGAAGAGATCGTTCTCTAGTTAGTAAGGATGTTGAAGTTGAAGACCCTTTGATTGGGAAATCTTCCGATGAGAGTGAAGTTATAGAAAAGAATAACAAAGACGATAGCAGTTTAATTAACCATCAAAATGAAGTTGCAAGGAAAACAACAGAGAGTAATGAAATTCTGCAAACAACGTCTGATGATATCGCTGAGAATGTTGATAATTCAGTCGAGTATGAGGCAGTTCGTGATGACAGAAAAATTGATAAAGGGGAAATAGAAATCAAGGAAAACACTATGACCCTGAAGGACAGTGAAGACGATAAATCGTCACGTACTCCTATTAATGGCTCATTTATGACAAATAAAATTTCAGTGACCAAGAAACCAAGGATCATACGGTCTGTCAAGGAAGCTCAGGATTATCTTTCAAAGAAACACGACAAACAAAATCCAGATACAAAACCTCAAAATGAACTTGGAAAAGAAAACATCACTGATTCAAAGCCTTCCAAATTTGTTGATTTTAACAACAAGAAGCAGCAAAACTTGGAGATGAATACATTCGTATCCAGAAGTAATACATTAAATGGATCATCATATTCTAAGCCGGACATAAATACCAGCGAAGATTCTAATCAGAAGGAAAGGAAAGTTGGCACAACAACGGACGAGTGCTTCAAAGATTCTGGTATTGAACCTGGATTGGAAGACCTTCAAAAGTCCGAGACCACTTTAGACCGTGAAGTTAACGGCATCGGTACAGAGGCAAGTCTATCAGTGGAGAAAAGCTTCCCTGAAGTTGAGCCAACAATTAAACCAATTAGAAGTGATGATACTTTAAATATGATATCCAATTCTAAGCCTGACCTAAATCCAAGTGAAGATTCTGATCAGAAGGATAAGAAATCCGACCCGAAAAAGATTGACAGCATCAAAGACTCTAAGGTTGAACCTGGAGTGGAAAATCTTCAAAATTCTAAGACCAGTTCGGACCTTAAAGTTAATGGTGATAGTAGAGAAACAAAATCATCTGCAAAGAAAGAAAATTGGCTGGAGAAAAATTTCCATGAAGTTGAGCCCATAATTAAGCAAATTAGAGCTGGATTTAGAGATAACTACATGGTTGCAAAAGAGAGAGTTGATCAACCTTTAGATATACCAACTGAGATGGAATCACTTGGAGTTGATGAAGATGGAGGAGAACTTGACTGGATGCAGGATGAGCATCTTAGAGACATTGTCTTTCGAGTCCGCGATAATGAATTAACTGGACGAGACCCGTTTTATTTGATGGATAATGAAGACAAAGATGCTTTCCTCAGAGGTCTTGAGAAAAAAGTGATGAAAGAAAACAAAAAACTTTCTCACCTCCATGAATGGCTCCATTCAAATATCGAAAACGTTGATTACGGAGCAGGTAGTTTACTTGTTTCTAAAATTATATGATACACTTTTAATTTTTTGAATCTACTGTTTTATTTGTTGCTTGCTGAGCTTAAAAGTTTACTTTACACGATTAAATTTTTAAGATATACTTTACTACCTATGTCCCTTATTATAAGCTCTTCATACAATTTTCATGTATATTAAGAAAAGTATGCTATGTATTTAATCTGTATATTTTGTGTATAAATGTTTCTATAATACTCTTTTGTATGTGAATGTGTTCAATTATGACTTCTCATCTCTCAAGACACTTAGTAGTATACTATTATTAATTAGGGGTGTATTTGAAAAATAATAGTGATAAATGTATCTAATAATTTGAAATGTGGCTTATATTTAGGGGTTTTTTCTCTTTCTAGATAATATGTTAAGGAAAAGAGGTAGTATTAGTTTGCATTTTCTCTTTAATAATCTTAAACACCGTGCTTATAGTGTTCTTTTATTCCTCTAGATGGTATTAGTATATATGACTCACCGAAGAAAATCATACCACGTTGGAAAGGACCCTCCGTGGAGAAAATTCCCGAGTCTTTAAACCAATTCCTAGATAAAAAAATAAAGACAGCTTCCACCAACAATTTGAACCCTGTGAAGAAGGACGAGAAGGAATCAGCTAAAAAATCAGCTGATTCATCTTCAAAAGTGAAGGTTGATAGTTCTACAGCACCGAAGAAGAAGTTAAAAAATCCAAAGACTGTTGTTGAAGGAAGTGATGGTTCTGTTAAAGCCGGCAAAAAATCAGGGAAGGAATATTGGCAGCACACAAAGAAATGGTCCCAAGAGTTTTTGGATTGTTACAATGCTGAAACAGACCCAGAAGTTAAGTCCATAATGAAGGATATCGGGAAGGATTTGGATCGCTGGATCACTGAAAAAGAAATCAAGGAAGCAGCTGATGTGATGAACAAGTTACCTAATAAGAATAAAAGTTTCGTGGAAAAGAAACTCAACAAACTTAAACGAGAGATGGAGTTGTTCGGACCGCAAGCAGTGGTTAGCAAATATCGTGAATATGCAGACGACAAAGAAGAAGATTACTTATGGTGGTTAGATCTTCCATATGTACTGGTATGTATTGAGGTCCCTCAAATTTTCAAAATAGCAATTTATTTTCACTGTTTTGATCTGTCCTTTTTTCTATCCATTGATGCTGATTTAATTTGTTTATTTTCTATCAGTGCATTGAGGTATATACTATCGAGGATGGAGAAGAAAGAATCGGACTTTATTCATTGGAGATGGCTCAAGATCTTGAATTGGAGCCTAAGCCATATCACGTAATTGGTTTCCAAGATCCTAGTGACTGCAAAAATCTTTGTTACATAATTCAGACTCATATGGAGATGCTTGGAAGTGGCAATGCATTTGTCGTTGCACGGCCTCCTAAGGTATTAAATTGTATGCTCTCGGAAGCGGTTTCTTTTGTAATGACCGATATTAGTATTTTTATTTTTATTTTTTATTTTTTTTTGTTTAATGAAATTATCTTGCATATGACAGGAAGCTTTTCGAGATGCTAAAGAAAATGGTTTTGGTGTTACTGTCATCAAGAAAGGAGAACTTCAGCTTAATATAGACGAACCACTAGAAGAAGTGGAGGAACAAATTACAGAGATTGGTAGCAAAATGTACCACGATAAGATAATGAAGGATCGATCCGTCGATATAAACACGATAATGAAGGGTGTATTTGGTTTTAATCCATCCACCAAGAGGTAAATTAATCTTTTAGTAGTTTCATAATTCAGCTATGGTATGAATTGCATAGAAGCTCAACTCAAGACTATATTTGTCGGTTTATCATCGTATTTAATGATTTCATTTTTCTCTTGATAAAAAGGTTAAGGCGGAAGCGGAAGTCGAAGTAATCCAGACATCGATGATGGCTGCAACTATTTTCAAGGATGAAACTGATTGAAGAAAATGATGGCATGGCTGCATGATAGCATAAGTCCAATCTCTTTTGTAATTTATTTTCTTTATACAAATTACGGTTGTCTGTACATAGTTGAGAAAACTAGTCTAATTACAGTATAATAGTTCTATTTAGGCTAATGCTGTTGATAATTTGATAGCATAATGAGAATTTCTGTACCAAAAATATTGTTTAATAGGAAAGGATTAGTAATGCCACTTGTTAATTAATTACTTTTGATAATTTTCTCTAATTTGCAAATCCTTTCTGTCCAATTCCAATGTTTTTTTTTGGTACAAAAATATTATTCTGGTGAGTAATTCCTCCTATCTTGAATATAAACAAATAAAAAGTTATATTTTGTGGTCTTAATTAAAAGTGAAACTCAACTTGCTCTATCATATTTAAAGTTATAATTTTTAAAATACTTTAATTAATTGAAATTTTATTTTTCAATAACTCTTAATATTCATGAAACAAATTCTCATGATATATATTTTAGAGAATACAACTACTTCTTTATTACTTTGAGAAAATCAAATGAAATAAACTATTTTTCTATGATTTATCTTTAAGAATTAGACTTGGTAAAGTTTAATTGAAAGGCACTAAGGCAGTGACATGTCAAAGTAGCAAAGGAGTGTTTGACATTTCGATACAGGGGAGCTTCTATGGTGTAGTCAATATTTTGACAATATTGAAAAAGTTATTTGAATAGACCAATAGGAGTAAAGTCTTTATTTGGTCCCACCAAATCATAATTATATGGTGTAATTCCATAATTGTGTTTCTGTGTATCTTCAGAAATCTAAAGGTGTAAGTTTTCTCTATCCTAGGATCGAGATTTTTGCTTTGATACCAGAGTTTTTTCGACAGAGATTCGCGCGTTAGTTGTAAGATAAACGTTGGAGTTCATTCTTCGTGTATTGTACTAAAAGTCTGTAATTGGACAATAGATCTTTTCTTTCTATTAGTCTTGCCTTTACTCTTGGATTAACATAAGGTCTATCCATATATAGCAGGTTTTTTAAGCATCTATATTCGAATTCTAATTTTTGAATTCTTTTCCTATAGACTTTTAGATTTTTTCTTTCTTCAGCTAAGTTCATTACTAGCGCAGGTAGTAAGTGTAACAGGTTGCGGAAGTTTAATTAAGATTCTTTTATCTAATTTTTCGAGTTGTAAGGACAACTCTGCTACTGAGCTTTGTAGCTTATTTAATTCTTTTAGTTCTGAGATTTCAAAATCTCTTTTTGGGGGTGCTACCCTAAGGCTTTGGCTTCTAATTAATGATTTTTCTTCTGTTTCTTCAAACAGATTTTTGTCATCTTCTATTAATGAACAACTCTTCCTTGCCAAAGTTTTAAATATAGGTGACTCTAATGTCACTATAGGGGTGAATAATTCATCAATATGAATTATATCTTTTCCTGTAAATTCTATGCTATGATGTGAATTACTTAAAGCATAATTAATTCTATAGCATATCATAAAAGGATGATTTCCTTTTTTCATAAATTTTGAATCTTCTAATTTGTAATTAAAGATTATGGATCTGTCCAGATCTTTATCCTTTAGGGATAATCCTATTTGTAAGTTTATATCAAACTTAATTTTTCCATATTTTAAATTGCATCTTCCTTGTGCAATTATAGATTGTTTATCATTTGTAATTCTAGAGTCTCTTAGAATTATATTTAAAGGTGTATCAATACCTTTCATGAAAGTACTTTTGATTAAAACTTGAATGGTTGATATGTGAATATAACCAATTTTATTTCTTTCTTTTTCAGAAAGACTTGAAATTCTTTTTTGAATTTGTGTTCTATCTATGGTAGATACGAATATATTTCCAGATGTAGAATCAATTGGAACTGCTTCTTCTCCTACCATTATTCCAAATTTCAAAATATTTTTCCAAAAGAAAAGTTCTTTGAGCTTGTTAGTCTTTCTTTTAAAGTTTTCTTCAGTAGTTAGAGATAAATCTGCTTCTTCTATTTTGTGATCTTGTATGCTATCAGCAAAATAACTAGATGTTTCTTCAAAAAGTGAGATTTCAGGAATAATTTTTCAAAATTCTTCTGAATTTTCACTAGTATTATCGGGTAGAATATTTAAAGTTTTTATTAGACTATAAATTCGAGAGTTTTTTAGTCTATAATGTACACTTGCGAAGTCTCCATAGAATTGTCCTTGAAAACATTCTATGTATTTAGAATTTTTAGTAAAATTGTTTAACTCATGAACTAAACATTTTAATTCATGTTCTTCGAAGTCTCCTTCGATAGTTTCTTGAATTTTTTCAAGAAAAACCTTTTCTTGATAATGATTAAATTTGAATTTGTCTAAAATTATCTTAGCCAAATTTGGTTCAGGAATTTTTTCTAGTAAATAAGTTACCTTCTTATCATAGTCTTCCATCAAGACTAATTCTAAGTATGTGTGATCAGAACTAGGTTCTGTGTGTTCAATTTCAAAAAAATTTGAAAATAATCTTTGAGTTCTAAAATTCGAACTTTCCATCTATTATGCAAACAACATAATATAGTAAATAAGTGATGTAATGATAACAATCATACCTGATATGATTTTCTTTGTTTCTGGTTTTGTTGAATTCTTCGATTCGAAGATGTTTGTGTTGTTTTGGGATATAATCTGTTTGATTATATTGTTTTATTTGGTTGATCCCTCCAGAGTATTACCTCAAGGATCTAGCTCCTCCAGAGTATTACCTCAAGAGCTACTTCTTAGAAATGATTCTAAGGACAGAAGAAATAATTCTTCAAAAACTAGTTAATAGCTTCGTATTTCTTTCAACTGTAATTTACAACTGAGCTTAGAGCTCTTATTTATAGTGGAGAAGGGCTCACATATTAGGTAGGACGTCCCTTTCCATAACATTGTACATGCACTCAGAAAAGTGACACGCACTCACACAACAGTGACATGCACTCAGAAAAAGTGATGCGCACTTAAAAAAGAAAAACGCACTAAGAAATACGACAAATAGTATTTTAGCACTAAGTGGTCCCCATCTGACTCAGATGTGATAAGGTACCACTGCACAATTTTGTCCTACATTGTGGCCAGTTGATCCGTGCTGTTAGTCTCCTTGTCCTCTTGTGCCGACGATTTTTGACAGTTTTTACAGTTATGATTTTTGTAATACTGTAAAAAATATCTGCAGCATTCTTCTTGAATTACCCTTGGTAATTTTTCATGATCATCCTTCAGTTGATCAATTCTTTCTTCAAGTTCTTTGATTGCCTTGATATCTTTTTCTTTTGCTGGTTTTCTGGAATCGCTATACACGATTATTGATGAGTCTTCGTAGATTGTTCTGTAGTTTGTCTGGGATGACAATCTTGAAATTTTCCGACGAAAATTCTTCATTTGATTGACGTACATAGCCGGATGCCATTCTGTGCTTTCTTTATTCATGACCGGATATTCTTTGTTGGATATCCCAATCTTGATTAAGTATATTGGTTTTGTGACCAGCTCCAAGGTATTTTCATCATACCAAGGATATGTTGAATCGACCTCTAGGAAGATCTCTTTTCCTTTGGCATATAAATTATTGAATTTTTCTGTCAAATTTTGTAGATTCTTTGGAAGAAACTTGAGCTCTCCAAAAGTTTTCTTTGGTTGTTCTTCCAAATATATGGTGTGGATTAAACCATTTTGAAAGAAAGATAGACATGTAGTACTATCTATTCCTGGTAGTGTAACTGTTTTGGGACAGCTAAATTTGTTAGCTGAGTAGAAGCATTCAGTAGTGAATTCTTCCACATAATGGTTTAACCATTTCCATCTAAGACTGAATTCCATGTAAGTTGGATCAGTTATCTGGAAATTCTTGTGATATTCGAGCTGGCGAATTTTGTCAATTGACAGCTTCCTTTTTGACTCCATTGTTGGAGATTTTTGAAGGTTTTTTGCTGTTGTAACCTCCTTGTATGCTCCGTAAAGTGCCTGTTCGGCTTCCTTCATGGTTTTGTATCCTTTGTGACGCACATTCTTGCATAAGATGTGTTGCTTAGCTATTGCCCATTTTCTATAGATCCCTTTCATTGGACCATCAAAGATGACATAAGCTTCAAACTTTCCCATTTCATTATCTACGGGATCGCTTGTTTGGATGGTTGCTAACGAACCATTTTTTCTGGCTTCATCTTCTTCTTCGACCTGGTCAGCCCAAGACTTCTTGCTGTCTGATGTTGTTTCTGAAGACTCTGCTTCTTGTTCTATATTCCAACCACTGGGTACTATCGTTTCAACAGGAATTTTTGAACTTTCTGGGGTTGTATACTTTACATAGTAGTCATACTTTCCAGAAGGTTGTCCTAGCAAATCCCAATTTTCTTGGTTTTTTATTTCATTTGAGCTTTTTGTTGAAGATTGATTTTCGTTTGTTGTCATTTTTTGCAAACCTTTGAGTGTTGTAATCATCTCCCCCCTCTCGGCAGAGATTTTTGCTCTTTTGATTTCTAGGGCGACAAGTTGCTCATCCTTTTGCTTGATGTTGTTCTGAAGTAGCTTTATGGCTTGCTCCATTCTCTTGTCAGTGTATCTGCAAAACTGTTTTGCTCAGATTTTATATATTGAATATATGGCTCGAATTGTTGTAATTTCATCTGCCATCTTATTAATCTGCCTTGTTTATGGTCAGCTTTAATTTTATATCTCCAAAATCCTGTAAGATATTTAGAGTCTGTACGAAGAAGGAATCTTGACGGTAATAAGTCAATCTTCCATTTTTCTAGTATTTTTACACACGCCAGAGTTTCTAGTTCCTGAATATGGTATCTAGATTCTGTATCTGTAAATATACCAGAAATATATTTACATAAATGTAATTTTTCAGTATCCTTTATCAGGATTTTAGAAGCACTATAATCAATGCCTTTTTTGGTATCTGTTCCTTCTTTTGAAGTTTCAGATTGTTTTGACTGAAGATCTTTAGATTCTTCAATTTTATATCCCTTCTCATTTAGAGAAAGTTTTGCTTTACCGTTGGGTAAGGCTCTCATACAACCTGCCCAGGTTGTTTGTGATGCATCTGTTTCTACAATCAAAAAATATTTTATTGTTGGATTGTATAGTTCAGGCAAAACTTGAATTTTTTCTTTAATGGTTTTAACAATATCAGAATCGGCTTCAGTCCAAGACCAAGAAATTTTTTCTGAAATTTTTCTTTGCAAATGTTTTCTTTCTTTTGCTAAATCTTTGAAAAATCCTTCATTAGCAATATAATTTAAACATCCAAGAAATCTTTGAATTTGTTTTCTGTCAGAAAGTTCATTTGGAAAAGCTTGTATTTTTTCTTGGGTATGAGGTGCTAGACCTAGTTCCCCATTCTCTTTTAAAATTAGACCAAGGTATTCTATTTCTTTTTGTAAAAGTTTTGATTTCTTTTTTGAAATTACAATACATTTTTCTTTAATTCTTAGAAGAACAGTTTCTATATCTTGAAGATGTTGTTCTTTACTTCCTTTTGTGAAAATAAGTATATCATCTATATATGCCAAACATATATGAGCTAAACCTTCGAGAGATTTATCCATAAATCTTTGGTATATTGATGGTGCTTGTTTTAATCCAAAAGGTAAAACATTCCATTCATAGTGTTTTTGAGGTGGACATGAAAAAACTGTTAATGGTTTTGTTTCTTCAGCTAGTCTTAGTTGATAGTAACCAGACTTTGCATCTAAGGAAGAAAACCAATTGCATCCTTTTATTTTTTCTAAAATAAAATCTTTTCTTGGTAATTTATAAGAATCTCCGACTGTTGCCAGATTAAGTTTCTTATAGTTAATTACCATTCTTCTCTTACCTCTTTTTATTTCGTTGTGATTTTCGACATAAAAAGCTGGTGCAGAATGTGGACTTGATGATGGTCTAATAAGGTCTTTATCAAGTAGATCTTTACATTCTTGTTGAAATTCTTCAACATCTCTAATAGAATATGGAATTCTATTTGGAACATTTATCTCGTCATTAGGGTTTTTAAGTTTGATGATTATAAGTTCATGATTAGTGTTTTTAACACTATCTAAAGGGTTATCTGAACAGACTTCATCTAACCTTTCTTCTATACTAATATTGAAACTTCTTTCCTCCCAAATTGTTCTTAGTTCTCTAAGGTTTCCTTTAATAAGGTCTAAGATTTCATTTCTAGTAACTATCTTGGTGGTTACTATTTTGCTACTCTTAGGATTTCCCAAATCCTTCCATTGAAGTGATATAGTATCCTTTCTTTGAGTAAAAGGTTCATATAATTTTAAAACGTTATTTCCTATGATTAGGTCTAATCCTGAATCATGGAGGTAAATTGTTGGAATAAAAAACTTATATCCTTCAATTTCTATAGACACATCCCTAAGGTTAAACCATATCTGATGTTTTGATTTATCTGCAACTATTATTTCTTTTGGCTTGGTTAATCTTTCCCAGTTTCTAGAGATAGATTTTTTCCCAAAACAAAGGGTTGCTCCTGTATCTATATAGGCTAAAAGGTTTTTATTTTTTAACACTATTTTAATAAATGTAGCACTTGGGTTTCCTTTACCAAGTATCTTCTTCGACATCTGAATCTGTCTCTGTACAGTATTCGTAAATGTCCTCATCAGATTCTACGTCTGATTCTATAGGTTCATATCCCATTGCATATATTGCATGTAATACATTTTTCTTAGGATTTTCCTTCTTAGGACACTCATTTGCATAGCGACCTTCTTCGTGACATAACCAACATGTGCATGATTTTTGCCTTGTGGGCATATTTTCTTCCTAGGGTAAGGTTGTTTTTTCCTAAAGAATTTTTTGTTTCCTTTTTTGAATCTTCTAAAAGGGACCTTCTTGAATTTCTTTCTTTTATAAGGTTTTTGTGACCTTATCTTTTTAGGTTTCCTTCTAGAGTTGCAACCATAGTTTCCTACTTTGTCTTGTAGTTTATTACAACAAAGGGATATTTGAGCTTCTTTTTTGGCTATCTTCTGACTACATATTTCTTGAAGCCAAATTTTTAGAGAAGTTATTCTTCCTCCTAAAGTATCATCTACTTTTCCTTCTGCTAATGCTGAAGTAAAAAATATCTTAACTTGAGCTGATACTTTTTCTGGTAATTTGTCATAGAATAATTCTAACAAATTTCTAGAGATTCTAGTACTATTATCTATGTTATAGTAATAGTCCTGAAATTCACAAATGAAATTATCTACATAGCACATATTGCAGATTTTTAAGTTGGTGATTTTCCAAAGGTTTTGGTCAGAGAATGCTGTTTTTGATTGAACGGATTCTTTCCATCCTTTAAATTCTTTTACTAGTAAACTATAGACCCAGTCTACTACTAAGATTCCTGTTAAGGGTATTGTTCCCATAACTTCTGGTGGTAGGGTAGAAATGTATTTGTAAGCATTTCCTCTAGTTTTGTATTGTAGGTAATTAAAAACATCAACCGCTCCTAAATTTCTAAGATCTTCATTTAGTTGGATTAACACACTATTTGTATTATACCAATCTCTAAGATCTTTTGCTGCATCAACGCTACAGTCTATATCTAAAATTCCTTGTCCTTGAAATGGATTTTGTGAAGGTATATAATAATGTGGTACTTTTTGGAATTTTTGTTTGGTAAATTCTTTTTCGAATTCTGCAGGTCTTTTTGTTCCTGATGTTTCTGCTGGTTCAAATTTTACAAAATGAGGGTTTTCATTTTCTTCCTCTACTTCTTCTTCTTCTGAGCTAAAATCATAAATGATTTGATTTTTCTCTTTTGGTTCATCGTCAACTACTTGACTCTTCCCTGATATATCTAAAGAGACCATGAGTCTTTCTAGATTTTCTAATTGCCTATTAAGGGCTTCTTCTGTATCGTCCATTTAAAAGAAATTAGTTGGTGGTTTAATTCTTAATTGTGTGGAGTCAGATATTTCTAGGATTTCTTTTTGTTTTCCCTTTTCTTTCTCCCCCCTCTTAAGAAATTGAGACAACTCATCCAAATATTCCTCTCTATTTTCTAAAAGTTTTGAAAAATCTTCCATATGGACTTCTTAGGAATTCATTCCCGTGTCGTTTTACTATCATATTATTCATTGGACTAAACTTAATTGCTATAGATTAGCTACCAAATTTTTGCTACTAAATTTGTGCTAATGGGTTGCTTGGTTTCTAGCCATTAGATTTGAGATTTGCACATAGAAATTTTTGTGCCTTTGCCACATTAGATCATGACTTTTTTGAAACATTCATTTTGGTGAATGTACCATAGAATTTGCCTCCATACAGATGATACTCATGACTCATTACAGCCAAAGTATTTTGTGTGTTTATTTTATTTTATTTCATTAATGTCTATCTATTATAAATTAACAATATTAGTGTTTTCTTAAAAAAAATAAAAATGGGTATCTACTGTGCATAATCTAAATAGCTGGCAACCCCTTCTAAAAGAGACATTCTATTTCATCTAAACAATCTTGAGTATAATATTAATGTATGTATTCATGAATATACTACTTTCTCTAGTCTTATATATAAGAAAAATTTGACTTTTTAGATTCATTATAAAATTAATGTATCTAAACAACAATTTAGTCTAAATACATGAATTTTATAATGAATCTAAAAGGTGAAATGTTTCTTATATATAAGATCGGAGAGGGTATATATTAAAAATATGCACAGAAATTTCTGTGTAAGTAGTACATGTACACCTCATCTTTTGACTTGAAAAAATAAGGATGTGAACAGTTTTGAAGATTTCGTTGTTCCAAAGTTTGATTGTAGAAGCCAAGGTCAAATTGCACATTAGCAAACAAATTTGAATCTTCCAACATTGTCTCCCACATGTTTGACTTTAATGTGTAAGAATAAGCACCACCACAAAATTTTCTCTTTATTTTTAGAAATTATATACTTTTTAAATTGTACTAATATCACTTTATTTTGATTTCATTTTACAATTTTATATAACAAACTGTATATTAATCTTTCATGTATCTTCTATATTTTAAAAACAAAATGAAATTTAAAAAACAATTGTAATCGAAAGTGAAAAGGCCTTATAGTATGCACCAATTGCATTAGTCCATGAAGAAAAAAAAAAGTATTTGAGAGGAGAGGCTCCGTTAAACATGGTAAGTCGGACTTCTCAACGTAGATTAGTCATCGACAAAGTTGATAGATATTTTGCACTCGAAAAATTGCATTTCGCCATTTCCTGTTTAACCAACCAAATACAAACAAACTATCTATATCGAACGAACATTGTTCCCTCATTTCACACAAATCATAAACACATTAAGCTATAATTTGAGGTAAATATACGGTAAACTTCATGAAAGAATGTGTTAAGACCCAGGGAATCATTACCCATTACTGTAAAAACAATGAAAGAAAAAATAGACAACCATTATCTATAGTTATGTACTAAACACATGGTACACATACACATACCAAATTGTATTGCAGAACTTAACTTCAATCAATTAAGAATTATAATTGCTGTTGGTGATCTCATCAAGGTGCTGGTCCATAATCTCAGAAGCAACATCCATAAAAGTAGCTTCACTGGTACAAGGAAGAACAGAATCAAGTGCTGCTTTAACGATTCCTTCGATCACAGATTCCTTGTTCAATGATTCTCGGCACATTAGGCTTCCAATGGCAAAAGGGGTCATCCCTTTTTCCACTCCTTTTTTCAGAAGCATGGTTGAGATTCGGAGAGTGCGGGCGCATTCGAGTGGCAGATCCCATCCGTGAAACTTCAGAAGGGCGATATCTTCTTCAGCGTCAAGGGACTTTATGTAGTCAATGATCTCTGGGGAGTATGGCTTGCGAGCTTGAGGCCAATAAAGCCATTCGAAGGTACAATCTTCAAACTGTTGGTACGGTAAAAAGAACATGGGTGAGTGGTTTACAGTTTATACAAGACTCGGAGAAAATATCACTAAACATCCTTCCCCCTAAACCATCAAGAGGAAAATGAATGCCTTTAATAAACAAAGACTCAAGGAGAAATGTAGAGAAAAATAATGCAATGTCCTTCAAATAGGTAATGCTACCTAGAAAACACTTGCCATTACTTAAATACCTGTGGTGTATCCCAATGTTGTCAAATAGCGGTTAAAGTGGCGCCATAGCACAACAGAATTTGGACAAACCACTATTGCTCCACGATACGCAATTTAGCAGAAAGTGTTGTCAAATTGTGGCTGTATTGTAGCGGAATTTGAACAAACCACTGTTCTCCGCGATTGACAACATTGGTCTATCCAAATCATTAACTTGTGTAAAAAACATGACAGAGAAGAGTAGTATCAGAAAAGGCAAGTCCTTGTAGTCATGATGGTCTACCGAAAAAAACTACCAAAACATTAACTTTTGTGTAAAAAACATGACAAAGAGAAGAGTAGCATCGGAAAAGGCAAGTCCTTGTAGTCATGCTAGATTGCTAGGGCAAATAACTACCAAAAAACACTCCAGATCACATTATTCACCAAAAAAAAAAAAAACTCATATGAAAAACATTCCAAAAGGAGGACTCGGACATTACAACATTTATAAGCTATAAATGAAACTTCAGTTAATTTAATACCATAATGGCTCAGAGCATCAAAATACTTCATTTTGTTAAAGAAAGGAGCTAAAAAAAAAAACTACAACTTATACCTTATTATAACCAAACAAGACAAAACATAAATTTACACTTCACATCAAGAGAACAATAAAACAGCATCACTTGCATTAAAAGACTTGTCAACAAAAATAAGGTGCTTACGCTAGTGGGGAGGCAGTATCCATGATCAATTGGAATCAAAACAGCCTGGTCGTTTTCCTTCTCTCTGCCAATCAAAATATTCCCAGCATGCCTATCTGCATTAGCAAGTCTCATGTCCAGCACGGTGATTTTGTGCACTTCCTTCACCGGGAAAGCACCAGGTCCCATATCCTCACAACTTCCATCATTCTCCATGAACATTTGCAAGGAACCGAACTTAGCAGTCAAACCCTCTGGATGGTTAAATCCTTCGTGCAAGCACTTTGCCATAACAGTCGGGGGAACACCAGCAAAGCCCTTATCATCACCAAATAATGATCGGCGGCCACTCATTGGATGGTCCAGAATATAAGCAGCAACTTCCCTGAAAGCTCCTTGGCCAACTCGTGTACCCTTTTTTAAGCCCTCCCCGTCTAACGACAAAGGTAAGCCTCTAGGGTTGTTCACAGCCATTGGCTCTTCATCAATAGGCTTAAAAACCGATACATACTTTTGTCCTGTTGAGTCCAGCATAAAGTATGCCCCTCCTGTGCCCTCAGACGATCTGATTGGAGAATATCCATTATCTAGCCCGTCATATGTAGTGTCAATCATATCCCAAACCTCTGAAGCTAATTCAACCTTAGGGTTAACAATAACCGGTTCCAAAAGAAGACCTCTGTCAAGAACTTTTCTTGACATAATTCGCTCAATGGCTTCATACTCCCTTCTCGCATCTTCTTTACCAGCATCATATTTCCTCTCATAGTCACTTTCATTAGCATCACAGTTGTTTGTACCATTCAATTCTTTTGCAGCAATAGACAACTCTTCGAGTCCAGTACTAACATCAGCATATTTCGTTCTAACGAAAAGATGTATCACTGCATCATTATATTTGCTACAGATATCATCAATAAGCTTCTGATCATCAAGCAGCTCCCCGTTACACACAACTTCCTGCTGTTCAGGATCAGCAAGCTCTTTTTCCTTTTTCGCAATCTGTTGCTTAACATACCCAACATCCCTGCACCTTTCAACCTGAAAAGTAAACTCCTTCCCACAAGCAGTTCTCACACTGATAGTCTGAAGATCAGTCAGTCGAATAACCAAATGCAATACATTTCCTTCGGTAACCCCATAATCCTTGAGCAAAGAATTGCTACGTGATAACTCGCGACCATTACAAACCAACTTTTGCTTGTTTGTCACCCCTTCATTCCTTTGAATCTTGAGTTTCACAGACTCAATCGTATCCGATGGTAGAACACGCATCGGAGACAAAGACCCCGAATACGAAAGATACACGAAAATGAACTCATGATGATTTGCAGACAAGTGCAGTGGATTACAAAATCCATTTGTTGGAGACAACAATGTCTCCCTTGAAACAGGACTAAGAGTGGATACACCAGCAGAAGACATTTTCACACTATTTTAATGAATGAAATCAAATCCCAAAATTCCAATGAAAAATTAAAGGCTTTGACTTAAAAAAGCCTGAAACCCTAAATTCCTACCAATGTTACAATTTTACACCCATCTATCTGTACAAATCACTGAAATTCAAATTAAAGCTAAGCTAAACCTGGGTGTGATGAATCACACCAACCCAGAAGACCAAACCAAATAAAAATCAAATTTTGACTAAAATTTACACAAAAAGGAACAATCTTTATAATGGAAAAGATGAAAAAATCCAGACCCAGAACGCCTTAATTCCTCATCTTTTCCTCTAGATTATAATAAAACCCTAATTTGTAATTGGGATGAAAAAACAAAAAAAATCAAAAGGGTGACAGAAGCAATTGATGTAAACTGAAGAAAGAGAGAAATAAGAATCTTACCCAGATGAAAAAGTATGAAACTTTGATGGAAAAAAATAGAAAAGTATGTAAATGGGGTTTTTGATTGTTGGTTGAGTGAAAGGAAGAGAATAGTTGTTTGTGTTGTTGTAATTCAAGATTCGGAAAACAAGGGAAAGGGTTTGTTGACTATGACCAAAAAGGAAGGAGAGAGAGAGAGAGAGAGAGAGAGATTGTGGAACAAGATAGACAATGCACGTAGCCGCCACGTATTGCTTATCAAAGAGCTACTTGTACGATGTTTGCTTTTGTGACAAGAAGAAAACAAGAACAAGAGAAGAAAAATCCAATGGATACAAAACAGTTATTTTATACCCCCTCAATTTTGTTTTTTAAATTTATCGTAAAATAGATGAATCTAGATTAAATATACTCTAAATTAATTGTTTCTCAGATTCATTTATTAAAAAATAAAATTTTATAAGGAATCTAAAAAAAATAAATTATATTATATATATATGAGATTAGAGAAAGTGTTTGAGGTAACAAAATAGTTAATTAAAAACTGAAAATTTTGATAAAATTATTTTTATTAGATTTTGAGATTTTCTGTTATTATTATTCTTTTTGTGAAAATTGCTATAAATGTATTGAATCCATTTTAGATTTATTTTATTTTTTGCTATAAATGGATTTTAGATAACATCAAATTGAACTTATCTAATATGATATATTGTGTTGATTAAATTGCACTTTCTTCTTTACAATTACATACAAAGAAATTTCAATTACATCCTCTACTCTCTTTTCTTTTTATGTTAAAATATATTGTACATTTTAATCTGTTTTAGCAACAATAAATATTTTTATGATAAAAATAACTTTAAAGCCACTATTTTATGCAATAAAAACTTAGAGTTATAACTAATTGTTGGTTGGTTCAGTGATGATTGACGTTAAATTTGATAGTAAAATCACAATTTGATCCCCACAACTACAATTAGGAGGGGACTAAAAACACTTGATAATAAAAAAAAACAAAAAAAAACTTCATGGTATCATTTATGAAATCAATATTTCATTTTAAAAATTTATTATTAATTTTATGATTTTAGAATATAAAATTCAATTTAAAAATGTAAAAAGTTACGTTTCTAACATTAATTTTGTCATTACTTTTCTTTCTTTTAATATGTTTAACAAATGTTCCGAAGACACTATGTAACATGACTTTTTTTAATCGAAAAAAATAATCTAAAGCTGTATGTAGGAGAGAAAAATATACGTAGTGCATTTGTAATTTTGCACATGAATTTCATCCTAGATAACAGCACTAAAAAAAATTGATGCTATATACCCTTTTTTTTATAAATGATGTTATGTATCTTTTAATATGTGTATTTGTTATTTATTTTTAGCCAATGTTATTTGTTTTTTTATAAGGAATGTTATTTGTTATTTGATGTGATAAAATTAACAAATGCACATATTAAAAGATACAAAAAAAAAGACATTGCCTAAATAAAATTACCATTTAAGATAACATTGCCTATACAAATTTTTATATATAGTTGTTTACTGAATTACCAATAAAAAAGTTTAATTGAAGTTTTATAAAGTTAACTTTTCGTTTTTTAGGAGAAATGATCTTAATAATATGCAATTACACAATTTCAATTCAAAAATTGTTTAGGCAAATGGCAATGTTATCTTAAATGGTAATTTTATTTAGGCAATGTCTTTTTTATGTATCTTTTAATATGTGTATTTGTTATTTATTTTTAGCCAATGTTATTTGTTTTTTTTTATAAGGAATGTTATTTGTTATTTGATGTGATAAAATTAACAAATACACATATTAAAAGATACAAAAAAAAGACATTGCCTAAATAAAATTACCATTTAAGATAACATTGCCTAAACAAATTTTTATATATAGTTGTTTACTGAATTACCAATAAAAAAGTTTAATTGAAGTTTTATAAAGTTAACTTTTCGTTTTTTAGGAGAAATGATCTTAATAATATGCAATTACACAATTTCAATTCAAAATTTGTTCTAGAACTAAACTTAGTTTTTCCAACATCATCCTTCCTATGTTGAGTATTTTGAATCATTTAAGATCAATATTTTAATTTACTCCTTTTGATCCTAATTATAAAAAATATTCACTTTTTAAATACATTAAAAATTTGATATATTTAATCTATATTATAGTCTAAATACATTAAATTTTAAATGTATTTAAATTTATTTTTTTTTATAATTAGAACCAGAATACTTAAGATATTACTTAATTTGGCAATACTCATATTATTATGTTGAACATAATTACTCATATTTCAACTCTCCAGATATTAATCAGAGTGCTCTCCCGTCCTTATCTCTAAATAAATAATGTTTCAAATATGTAACTTTCCATCTATTTCATATCATTGATTTGGCATAATTATAAAAATATGGAAATATTATGGACCAATTTAGATTTTATTTTTGTCAAAAATTAAATTGATTCGGAAATATGTGAATCAAAATAAATATTCATTCAAAAAGTAATTCTTTACACGATAATATTGATGGATGAGTAAGCTTGCTTGGGACAAAAAGAAGTAAAAATTGACCATTAATTGTAATGAGTACCTTTTGTTTGGCATAAACAATTTGATTCTTAAAGGAATGAGAATGAGATCTAAATAATTTAAAATTTGGCCGCAAAATAAATAATAAAGTTGGTTAATAATTGTTTTCGACAGAAATCAAACTTAAATTTTCTCATATGATGTGTTATAAGGGGAACTCATGAATCATTTGAGCACAATGTTTTTGTTTTATTGTCCTGGGTACCATAGTTACAAAACATTGAAAAATGCTACTTTTTTTTGGGTCAAGAAATGCTACTTTCTTTTACAAGAATATTAATTTAATTATGGGCTTTTTATCATGTGCAAAATTTGTAGAGTACATGTTAATAAGTTTAAAATGGAAATTAAGTTTATATTGAAACTTGTGTATTATATATTAAATGCATAACTTTTTAATAAATAATTATTTTTTAATAAAAAATTACTATTTTTTGTTAATATTGCATATGTTTGACAAACTCATTAATTAATTAGTGCATGAGAATGTTTTGGATATGACCATGAGGTCAACAACTCTTAAATCAATTGACAAAAATATCAAAATTGTTTGGCCGGACATAATTGGAGTTTGAACTTCAATCCCCTCACGTTATGTGCATGAGTTTTTAATGACTTCTCATTTTGTCTATCTACCCAAAAAATGCATATAGAAGGTCGCATATTATCGGAATTAAGAGAAATGATAAAGATTGTTAAGAGAGAGAGAGAGAGAGAGAGAGAGAGAGAGAGAGAGAGAGAGAAAGAGAGAGATATCACTAATTATTTTGGGTACTTCCCACAAAGACATTACACCTTTTGCGTTTTTTTTTTCTTTCTTTTTTCGAGTATAGTGTAACGTAAATGGTAGCTAGGTGCTTCGAGAAGTCATTCATATGATCATACTTAGAAGCATCTCAGGTTCGTAATCAGAACACCATTAGCACGGTTTGAGAAAGATCAGTTCAAATTATGGTATTGAAGAATGTTAATGGTATTGCACACAATCAGCAAAAAATGTTCATGCAAGTTTTTGATATCTTACAAGCGAGCTACTCAGAAGCAAACCAATTTCTTTCGAATTCTCTACAATTTTTGTCTGATGTAGCACAAGATTACACCTCCACCTTCCAAACCTTGGCGTTCACCCGGTAGAGCACCTTGGGATGCCACCCACGATCGAGTAGACAGTTTACCAGCCAAACCTATTGATGGTTGTGGTTCCATTCGTGACTAAAACAATGAAGTCATTACAAAATTCACAACAACATTCTAATCTTGCTTATGAATCCTCCAATCCAATTTCACAGCAAAACCAAACATCTTCTCCAATTGTTCATGAGTGAACTTAATTTTGAACCTCTTTTTAGAGTTTAACAATCCTTTTTCACCACTATTGTCGGGCTTAGCAACACATACATTTTCTTCAAGATCCTCCCCCAATCAATGGCCCATAGTATGAATAATAGATGAAGTCAAGGCGAGAAGAGTGACGGTCCCCCTTAAGGGCCCAACATCATGAACATAACCAGTAGAAATTTAAAAAATTGTCGAGAAGGGAGTCAGAGGAAGACATTAGATAGTTTTGAGAAGAAAAGAAGTTTGTTCTATACATTAAAAACAACAATTTCTTTACGATGAAAGTTTCTACGACAGATACAAGCAACACATTTTAAAATGTGATGCTTGTAACTGTCATAAAAACTTTCACCGAAAAGAAATTGATGTTCTTAATGTAGAACAACCTGATGTCCTCGACCGACTCCCTTCTAGATAATTTTTCAAACTTCTACCAATGATGTTCACTATACTGGCGTGCCAAGGGGGACCTCCACTTCTCTTGATCTTGCTTCATCTATATTGTTCATACTGAGGTCCACTTATCGGGGGAGGATCTTAAAGAAAAATCACATATTTCTTAGGCCAACAATAGTGGTGGAGAAGGATTTTTAAGTTTGAATAAGGGGTTTATGACTAAGTTCATTCCTGAATAAAAGGAGAAGATGTTTGGTTTTGGTGTAAAATCGGGTTGGAAAATTCATAAGTAGGTGTTGAGAATTTTTTTTACAAGACTGAGGTGAAGTGTGATGTTTTTAAGGTGTAGATGCATAAAAACAAGCACACCATTTTGATAAAAAGCTCTACTTTCGTATCAATGTTTTGTGTTTCGTATTTGATCGATCATTATTATGTACTGTGACAAATATTTTTCCATTGACAAAAAAAGATAGCATTAAAATACTTATAAAATAACAGGAATTAATTAATCAATTCTTCCGTAAATATCTCCTTATTTAATTGCAAAACCTTGCACTTCAAAAGAGAACATTTACATGTAATTAACAAAAAAAGCGCGCTACATGAAGTTCAAATACCTTATAAGTCTGTTGTGTTCCAACATGTGAACCCATCAACAGGAGTGCCAATTAATTCACTCATGCCGATAGATTTACAGGTTTGAACACAACAGACTTATAAGAAATTTGAACTCCATGTGATCTTAACATCTCTGAATTCGAGTATTCTGAAATTAATTCATCTCCCACTTTTTTTTTTTACACATCTTCCACTTTTCTATTTTTCCCTTTTAAATTTCTATTTTAAATTTTATTTTATTTTTTTTGAAAAATGGAATATTTAATTTTAAAATTATAAATTAAATGAAAAATCTATGTAATAATCCATGTCAAATCTAATTGAATTATCCACACCCACAACACTTTTTTTTTTTTGTTGATAGAATAGAGGGCATAAGCCCAAAAAAAAAAAACTACACAGAGATCATTCTAGGGGTAGTAATCCCCAATACATCAGCTAACAATAGCTTTTTAATTTGCGAAGGACAATTCTCATAATAAATAGTCTCATTCTCAAGAGTACATCCAATGTTTGCTAGAGCATCAGCACACTTGTTTGATTCTCTATATGCATGAGAGATGTGAACTTCCCACTCTAGAGCAATCAAACGCCGAATATTTCTCACCAAAGTCAGGCCAGACGAACTTTTCCAATTACCCGTCTTTATAACTTGGACCACCATCGTTGAATCTACATTTAGTTCAATATGCATAAAACCCATTCTCCTAGCATACGTCAAACCTTCAAAGACTCCCCATAGCTCCGCCACAAAAGCACTACAAGTACCCACATATTTAGCAAAACCACCAATCCACTCACCTTCATTGCCTCGAATTAATCCTCCACAACCCGCGCTACCATTATCCTTCAAAGCCCCATCTGTATTAAGCTTTACAAAAGAACCAGTTGGAGGCTTCCAACCAATTTGAACCAATATGCTCTCTCTGCTTTCCAACACTTCATTCACTCTACTAGCATGATAATACTCTTCTACTCTTTTAGATACTTGTTGGACGGGATGGACGGGTTGAACAAATTGTTCATCATGATTTTCTTTATTTCGCCACATCCATAAACTATGACAAGCAGTTGCCCAAAAGTCACACCAAGCAATGTCATTGCTCCTCTTCACACCTTCTCTCACATTCGTTTGGATCCATTGTTGAAGCTCCTCCATAAAGAAGTTACCTCTATCCTTCAACGGAACTACATGCATCCAAAACGGAACAACAAGTGCACAATCACGAAGCGCATGCAAACTTGTTTCCTCTATATTACCACAATAACTACACATTGCATGACCAATCCCCATCCGACTTTTACGATAATTTGTAAGGAGACGATCATGCAACAACAACTAGATGAAACAACGAACTCTCTCAGTAACATGTAGCTTCCAAACTACCCTCCAAACTGTGTCGACACTTTGTCTGTCAAGATTGCACAGCTGCTCATACATAACTGTGACAGAGAAATTCTCATTGTTGCCTCCAAAGCCTGCATGTTGATCACAACCATTATCATCACTAGGGACTGGAATTGCCGCTATTTTATTTAATATATTACTAGGCATCCAATCAACCATAATATGCCAATTCCACATGCCACTTTCATCAAGTAAATCACGTACACATAAGTCATGCAATTGGCTAGGAATTGTGCATTGATTTCTCACACAAAGACCAGGTTCAATCCACTCTTGATTCCACGCATGGATATTGCACCCATCTCCTAGTTGCCAAAAATTATGATTAGAGAGGTGGTCTTTCAATTGAACTAGCGCTTTCCACATACTGGAGCTGGAAGGCTTAGCTACTTCATCATTATCAAAACTAGACATACCGTATTTACCTCTCAAAACCACACCAAAAATCACTATCACCATATTTAAAATTCCAGCCGAGTTTCAAGAGGCACGCTTGATTCATGGCTTCCAAATTACGAATCGCTCCATTTGACTGCATGGCACTTACGAACATTATTGTATTCACCCCATATAAAGTTTCGCTGAATTCGTTGGATGTAATCCAAACAGGACTTCGGAATTTTGCTTGTCATCATTGGATAAATAGGTACCGCTTCCAACACACTCTTAGCCAACGTCACTCTTCCCGCAAATGACAGATGTCTCGCCTTCCAAGCTGATAGTTTATTACTAACTTGGTCAATTAAATATTGATAATCAGCTCTCTTGGGTGCCCTTCCAATTAGAGGAACACCGAGATATTTCCCAAGATCAGTTGTTTCTCTGAATCCAGACATGTGCAGCAGCTTGTCCCTCATTCCTCTTCCAACATTTTTAGAAAATAAAACACTAGTCTTTTCATGACTCCCACAACACTTTAATAGTGTAATTTAATGTTGGAAAATATTAAGTTTCCTAATTTGTTGCAATATTTATTTTTATTTCTTTTTGCAATTATTTCCTCCTTAATTCAAGGAGATATTATTTTGTATTTTTTCTATTTAAACCAGCCTTGAGCTGAGGAATAATATAACACAATATTCATCCTATTTTTTCTACATGGCATCAGAGCTCCCGATTGGGGGTCTCGCTTCCGCATAAACCCTAAACCGCCGCCAAAAATATTGTTCATCCGCGGCTACTGTTCGGCAAAAAAAATAAATAAAAAACTTGCCGATTTAAATTTTACAAAAAAAGGATGAATCGATCGAAGTTCAATAGAGAGAAGGCACAACAAGGAATCATGGTTGGTCGTACATTCCAAGCGAGTAATTCTAATCAAGAGAAACAATCGTCTTCAATTCAACTTTCATTCACGAAGGAACAACTAGACAGACTGTATAAAATTCTTGAATCTAAAACTTTGTCTTGCCCTATTGTCCCAAAAGGTAATTCTGCCCTTCTTTGTGTCAGTCCCAGTCGTGCTTGGATAGTTGATTCAGGTGCTAGTGATCACATGACAGGTGATTCTACTCTATTTTCTTCTTATAGTCCATGTGCAGGTAACCATAAAATAAAAATTGCAGATGGATCTTTTTCAGCCATTGCGGGTAAAGGTTCAGTTGTGTTGTCCCCAAGTCTAACCCTCAAAGATGTCCTTCATGTCCCTAATTTATCTTGTAGTCTCATGTCTGTCAGTCAATTAGCTCAAGATAGAAATTGTCAAACTAATTTTTTCCGTACTCATTGTGTCTTTCAGGATTTGAACTCGGGGAAGATGATTGGTAGTGCTAAGAAGAGTGGAGGACTCTACTACTTTGACATTGAACCTCAATCGCAACTACCTTCCAAACCAATAAGTTCATGCTTTGAATCTTTTTTAGTTTTAAATAATAATGATGATGATGTTATGTTATGGCATTCGCGATTAGGTCATCCTAGTTTTTCTTATTTAAAATACTTATTTCCAAAACTATTTCATAATAAGGATTTGTCTTTGTTTAAATGTGAAGCATGTGAATTTGCAAAACATCATCGTTCTCATTTTCCGTTACAGCCCTACAAACCATCAAAACCTTTTTCTGTTATTCACAGTGATGTTTGGGGCCCTAACCGAACAAGTACACTTTCTCATAAAAAATGGTTTATCACATTTATAGATGATCACTCAAGAGTATGTTGGGTGTACTTGTTAAAGGGGAAATCTGATGTTGGTCAGGCTGTAAAGGATTTTTTTAAAATGGTGCAAAATCAATTTCAAACAAATATTCAAGTATTTAGAAGTGATAACGGCAAGGAATATTTTAACACAATGTTGAGTGATTTTTTTCGTGAAAATGGAATTGTGCATCAAAGTTCATGTCCTAATACTCCCCAACAAAATGGAGTTGCTGAAAGAAAAAACAGACACTTGTTGGAGGTGGCTAGAGCTTTACTTTTCTCAAGTAAAGTACCAAATTATTTATGGGGTGAAGCAGTTTTAACTGCTGCATATTTAATTGAGTGCCCTCCAAAGTTCTTAATTTTCAAACTCCAATTAATGTTTTTAAAGAATGTTTTCCTACTGATCATGTTTCAAACGATTCGACTTTAAAAATCTTTGGTTGCACGACATTTGTTCATGAACATAAGAATATTAGCAAACTTGAACCGCGAGCTATAAAATGTGTTTTTGTTGGGTACGCTCCAACCCAGAAGGGATATAAATGTTTTGATCCAAAAAACCAGAAAATGTTTGTCACCAAGGACGTTACATTCTTTGAAAACAAACCTTTTTTTTACGACACTCATCTTCAGGGGGGGAATTTAAAGGAAGATTCGTTTCAAACTGAAGACATTAGCCTTTTTAACTCGTTTCAAACTGGGGACATGAGTTTCTTTAATAATATGCCTTTGCATGTATCACAAAGTTCTAAGACTAATAGTTCTGCACCAACAGAAAATGGCCATGATTCTTTATCTGATCCTACTCCTGTTATGAGTAAGGAACTTGGTGAATCCGAGCCTACATTTTCTCATGAAAAAAACAATGAGAATCTTGATAATGATGAATCCGAGCCTACATTTTCTCATGAAGAAAACAATGAAAATCTTGATAATGATGGTCTTATTCAAATGCCACAAAATAATGAGTCATATAACGATAATAGGTTTGAAGCAGGAAACAAGACTTGGAAAGGAAAGGTTTTTGTGAGAAAAAACCACAAAGAAAGTTATGAGTCCACATCTCAACACTATCATGAATCTAAACCGGGGAATGATCAACCTCCTAAAAAAGGAAAAGGTAAGTCTATCTCTGTTTCTGAGAGTCGTATTTTGTATCCTGATATAGATGATCCTATAGCTGTTAGAAAACCAGTTAGATCTTGCACTAAACACCCTATTTCCAATTTTATATCATATTCAAATCTATCTTCATCTTTTTCTGCCTTCACCTCAAAATTGTCTAGTGTGGAGATTCCAAAAAATGTACAGGTTGCTCTAGAAGTTCCAAAGTGGAGGGATGCTGTACTTGAGGAGATGAAAGCTCTTGAAAAGAACAAAACTTGGAGTGTTATGACACTACCGGAAGACAAGAAAACGGTTGGATGCAAATGGGTGTTTACTGTAAAGTATAATTCAGATGGGTCAATTGAAAGGTACAAGGCTCGATTAGTGGCTAAGGGTTTTACTCAGACCTATGGCATAGACTACTCAGAAACATTTGCTCCTGTTGCAAAATTGAACACTGTTAGAATTCTCTTATCGCTTGCTGCTAACTTGGATTGGCCGTTACATCAGTTGGATGTTAAGAATGCCTTTCTCAATGGTGATTTAGAAGAAGAAGTATATATGGACATTCCTCCTGGCTTTGAAGAGAAGTTTGGATCAAAGGTATGCAAACTAAACAAGTCTTTGTATGGCCTAAAGCAGTCTCCTAGAGCTTGGTTTGAAAAATTCACTCAATCTATGAAGAAACAAGGGTACATTCAAGGACAAGCTGACCACACATTATTCTTAAAGTTCTCCCCACAAGGAAAAATTGCTATCCTGATTGTTTATGTTGATGATATTGTCATTACTGGAGACGATATAGTTGAAATGGCAAAAGTAAAAGAAAAATTAGCAGCAGACTTTGAAATCAAGGACTTGGGATCCATGAGATACTTTCTTGGTATGGAGGTTGCCCGATCAAAGGACGGTATTGTAGTTTCCCAACAGAAATACATTCTAGATTTATTGAAAGAAACAGGAATGAGTGGATGTCGACCAGCAGATACTCCCATGGATCCCAATGCAAAACTTTGGGAAAAAGGTAGTGTTCCTGTTGATACTGAAAGATACCAGAGATTGGTTGGAAAACTAATTTATTTGTCACACACCAGACCTGACATTGCATTCTCGGTTAGTGTAGTAAGTCAGTTTATGCATTCTCCTTTTGAAGAGCATCTTGAGGCTGTCTATAGGATACTGAGATATTTGAAGGCAAAACCCGGAAAAGGGTTATTTTTTAAGAAGACTAATGAAAGAAATGTGTCTATTTTTACCGATGCTGATTGGGCAGGATCAATCATTGATAGAAGATCAACCTCTAGATATTGTACCTATGTTTGGGGTAATCTTGTGACATGGAGGAGCAAGAAACAAGGAGTTGTAGCAAGAAGTAGTGCAGAAGCTGAGTTTAGAGCTATGGCTCAAGGTATTTGTGAAGGATTATGGATCCGAAGAGTCTTAGAAGAACTCAAGATGAAAATTGAGCTTCCATTGAAATTATACTCTGATAGTAAAGCTGCTATTAGCATAGCTCATAATCCCGTTCAGCATGACAGAACTAAACATATTGAGATTGATCGACATTTCATAAAAGAGAAGTTAGATGCTGGGATCATATGTCTACCTTTTGTAACTTCAAGTCAACAAACTGCAGATATCTTGACCAAAAGCTTGGCAAGACCCACCTTTGAACATTTGATAGGCAAGTTGGGCATGATAGACATCTATGCACCAACTTGAGGGGGGGTGTTGGAAAATATTAAGTTTCCTAATTTGTTGCAATATTTATTTTTATTTCTCTTTGCAATTATTTCCCCTTAATTCAAGGAGATATTATTTTGTATTTTTTCTATTTAAACCAGCCTTGAGCTGAGGAATAATATAACACAATATTCATCCTATTTTTTCTACATTTAAATACATTCAATTTTTTTTATAAAACCTATGAAACAATAAAAAAATTATTTTACCTATAAAGGTAAATTAATTTCAAAATTTCTCCTCTTCCCTTGTGAACCAAACATATTTTTAATTAAAATCTCTCCCCTCTCTCCCTCTCTGTTGAACCAAACATAAAATTTCTCCCTTACCTCCCCCTCCCCTCTATTAAAATCCCTCCCCTCCGTTGAACCAAACAGACCCTAAAGAAAAACTAGACACTGATTTTCTATAGTCAAGGTAATGACAAATTTCGTATTTATATGATCACAATTATTCAATTTTATTTAAACATCTCATATTTCTTTTTCGAAAGTAGATCTAAAATACAAAGTAGCAATTGACAGTATTATATCATGTTGTTAATCCAAAGATCTAGATCCACAACAATGTAATTGTGTAAATGCACACAATTCATTTTCGATAAACTTACGAAACAATAAAGATTTATTCTACCTAAAGAAAAAATAGAACACCGATTTTCTACAATCAAGGTTGGTAACCGGGAATTCACCCAAATCACAATTGTTTGATAGTAAAAAATGATTTATTTTCTTTCAAAAATAGCTCTAAAATACGAAATAGCAATATATACTATCAAATCTTGATCGAGTGATTTTGATCCAAAATACACATATGAACATAGTCATAGAGATATTATAAAGTAAAAGTAAAATCACATAGCAAATAGGGCATACCTCTTCTCCACAAATCCTAATTGCAATTCCGGCACACAGGATACAGATGTTGAATGAAATGTTCCAACACTATAAATGTTATATGTGATGTTGGAACATTCACTGTACGAAAATCAACTTAAGCACGCAAAATAAACAACAGAAATAAAAGACACAGATTATTTGTTAACCCAGTTCGGCACTTAAACAAGCCCTAGTCTGGGGGATACCAATCCAGGAAGGAAATCCACTATAGCGGTCCTAGTTCTAAGTTCTCAGCAAACGCCTCGTTTACAACTTATCACCTAGCAACTACCCGTGCAACTTCAACCTAGGAACTCCTAGACCTGAGATCCCATCTTACTTCCTCTCAAACAGTACAGACAGCACTGTCTACAAATAAACACACATAAAGATTTGGAGACACACTCCTAGAAACTAAACCACTCGTACCTAAAGGCTTAGAGTGATAACAATAAACTATCAATCTCCGTGCTTCAAAGCTTTGGAGAGATTCACAAATTACAACTCAAAAGACAGTCCTAAACTTGCATTAAGGTGACACAAGAAAGGCTCACAATTAACAAAGACTCAAACCCTAAAAACTCTATATTTCAATGACGGCTCAAGTGAAACAATTAGGTTTTTGTCTTGTGTTATATACCCTTCAGTCAACACGTACTTGATGAATATCTTGGGCTTCAAAACAGAGCTGACTCACGAAATCTCCAGCTCACAAATTCTTGAATCAAATATCTTGTTTCCATAAATGTTTCCAAATATATTTTAACCAAATACAAAGTTTCCTAAAATATTTGAATATCTTTAGGAAATAAACACAACATTGATTCTGGACAGCCACACATCTTGGTGCACAAGTAAAAGGACGTGGTTTCCTTATATAAACAAATTTCATAATTATGGCGCAAAATCAAAGCATACTGAACACGTCCCAAATGTTGGAACATTACATCAAACATCTTGTTTGTATATTTGTTTTAGCAAAATGATGCCAACATACTAAACACCAACAATCTCCCCCTTTGGCGAAATTTTTGGCTAAAACAAACTGAGACCACATAGACAGTCTAGAGAGATACAACACATACATTTCTTCAAATCAACATAAGCACACAGTCATGAAGAAAAGTAACACATCTTCAAAGCTATCTCCAAGTGAACTCATCAGTTGAAAAATAGCAAACAAGAATAAAGTGAAGTATCACTAAAGAGTATCAGAGGCATGCAACAGCGGAAACATAACACAACATTAGCCTTTGAAGGTCTCAGAGAGAAATAAACTCTCACACATATCAAGCAACTTGAATGTTTCAACATCCAAGAGAACATCAAGCCTTTCCACATATCAACCAGCATATCACTACTCCCCCTCAATGCAATACCTATATCACTCTCAATATCAGTACCACAGTACCACTCCCCCTGAATTAATGCATGGGATAGAACAACTACACATGCACAAGCAAGCAGACATGTCAACATCAGACAGATGTTTCAACATCATGGAGAACATTGTAAATCATGCTGCTCAATCACTAGCACATATCAAACAAATGCTGCTAGCTACACACATATTGCTCCCCCTCAATATCAGGTCAGAGAAAAATATTTGACTCCCCCTGAGTACAACAACTCATGCATATCAGAGCAATACAAACTAACTCTCCCTCTGAATACATGCACGTCAGAGCAATACCAGCTAACCACACAGTCACCATACAGCCTGTCAGCTATCAACATGCTAACTCAATGTCTCAACATCTAGCAGAACATCAGGTAGAATAGTTATGTCTACTACTACTCACTTCTCCCCCTTTTTAGCCACAAAATTTTGCAAAACTTTATATCAGAATCAAAATACCAAAGATAGGCATATTAAGGCATACCAGAATAAATCACTAGAGTAACATACCATCAGAATACCAAACAGACATAGAATAATGGCATATTTCCAAGGCGTAGAGTATTAGAGTATCATACCAGTTAATATCACAGACCAGATGCACACAAGGTGCTCAAATATCCATGGGACATAGCTCATCAACATCCAGAGAACACAAGCAGAGGAAATATAGAGGGAACACGCCCATAAATATGCTAAGCATTTTCACATTTCACCATAGACGAACAGAGCACATGTGATGTTTCATCCACAATATCATAGCATCTTGGAATAAAAACATCATACCACACATCAGAGCCATATCAATCAGAACATAAATGATTTCCAGTTGCATCAAGCAGATGTTTCCACATCTCATAGCACATGATAGAAGCATATTAGAACACTACTCCCCCTAAATGTCAGACTGTCATCATTCTTCAGAGTTATATCACAGCAGCAGAGAAACTAGTATCATAACAATGTCACACAGAACAGTGCTCCAAATACAGTCATCCATCATGCAATCATTCACATACTTAGTCATGCATGAACATTCAACTAGCACATAGTTAGTAGCATACAATCATACAAACTAACATATATCAGCATGCAATCATTCACAAACTTAGTCATGCACACACAAATTGTTAGTAATTAGTATCAGAATATGCCTTGTACCTACTAACAAAAAAAACTTTCAACAACTCACAGATCAAACAGTCAGATGCCAGATGTCGTGCCCGATGCTCCAACATGTGGACACAGTATTAGTACTTTTCTGCATAATGTACATCCACACACAACCATTCATAATAGGATCAAATCTTAGTCAGACACACTTTAAGTAATAGCACAACCAAGTGGAAGATCATTAGGATTGGTTTCTTCCTTTACATCCAAAACCACAAATCTCCAAACCACCATCAAGTTGATCTTCAAACACATCAGTTAGAGGACTGTAAGAACCATATCAGCATCAGTTTGAGGGATCTCAGAACCGGTTTCAACAATACTAACAGGTTGGTCTTCTGATGTTGCAACATCTGGTGTGACATCAGACTCAGATGGAATATAAGTAGTCACTATTGTAGACTCAACGACAATTTCAATTACATGACTAATGGGGGTTCTAGAGAGCTCATGGAAAACAACAACTTTCTTAGAAGAAGGTTCAACACCATTTACTTTTTGGACACAGAAAGCTCCAACATCTGGTTCAACATATGTAATCTCAGAAGTTTCAAATGGTGGATGTAGAACTGATTCAACCTGCACATGAGGTAGTTCAACAACAGAATCTTTGGCACGATCAGTGAGATGGGTTATTTGATCAGTTGATGGTTCAAGACTGATTTCTTTAGTGGATGGATCACTAACAACATCATCAACAACATCATTAACCTGGTTGATAGACTTAGAAACAGGTTTCACAGATGTTTCAACATTCAACACGCACATTAGAAGTAGTTTTAGATGATTTTGAAACATTCACAGAGGCAATGCTTGAAGTTTCAGTAACATCAAGATTTCCATCCACAGAATCAAAAGAGCTTGTGAGATCAATAGTCGGTACAAATGAAACGTCGAGAGAACTTACATTTTCAAGGGTTTTTAAGATGGCAGTGATTTTCCTTATTTCTCGTGCAACTCTAGTAATAAGGAGAAAGTATCTGTTTGCACGCCTCCACAACTGTAATTGCTATAAATTCTCATACAAGCAAATACATAAATAGCCCTTTGACTTCTCAAACTGCTCACAATCTAAAACCTTAATGTAAATATCTTCTAGATCATGATTCACAACTTTATCTTCCACTTGCCCCCTGATGAAATGATGACCAATGTGCTTGGTTATGTTATGTTGAATGGGATTCTTATAAATATTACCAGCACTCACATTGTTGCAGGATGATGTCATGACATCTTGCTCGACATTGTGCTCCTTCAACATATGTTTCATCAATAACAATTGGGTACAATTACTACCTGCATCAATGTACTCAAATTTTGCAGTAGATAAACCCATACAATTATCCTTCTTGTCGAACCATGAAAGTAAATTGTTGTCAACAAGAAAAATTCCACCAGATGTGTTATTTCTATCATCATCACTTCCAACCAAATTTGCATCGCAACACCCTATAATATTCTTCTCAAGATGATTCTTTTGGATTTTGATTGATGACACTATTTTGAGTTCAGAATCTTCACAATCAATACCACCTGACTCAATGTTAGACTCTTTATCTGGAACATATGTCTGCTGGGATAATGTTCCAACATTGTCTTCGACATCACTCCCTCTTTCAGCTGTTGAATCATGTTTTTGGTGCCACAATTTGATTTCATCTTCCGTGCTCAGCAAGCATGAGAACAAGTGTGCTTCCTCATCTAGTGGTACCCATAAGTAACAGTTGTCCTTAGTTTTGGTACCTCTCATTAGTATCTCACCTTCCTCATTAGTAACCACACATTCGAACCGAGTAAAATTCACCTTCATGCCTTGATCACACAATTGACTTATGCTAATCAAATTTGTAGTCAATCCTCTTACCAACAGAACATTGTTAAGTCTTGGCAAGCCATTATTGATCAGATTACCAATACCTACAATTTCTCCTTTAGCTCCATCACCAAAAGTAACAAAGTTAGTGGCATATGACTTTACATCTACTAGAAATTTATCAACTCCAGTCATGTGTCTAGAACATCCACTATCAAAATACCAGTCTTCTCTAGATGAAATTCTCAAGGAGGTGTGTGCTATCAAGCTAGCCTCTTCACTCTTGGGCTTCTATTCCTTCTATGGTGCTTTAGGCTTAGGTTGCTCAGATTCTCCTTGTTGGTACCACTTGGGATATCCATACAACTTGAAGCAAAATGGCTTTATATGTCCTTTTCTGCCACAGTGATGACACACCCATCTTCTTGACTTTCTTCTAGAATTAGAACTGTGATGTTGAGATGGATGCTTCAACATTTGTCTACTAGATGTAGGATCATACCCACTTTCAGCATGAATAAACTTCTTTTCTTTGTCTTGTTGAGAATTGTTCATAGTTTTATAATCAAAACCTATCCCCTTTGGTTTTCCTTGATTTTGTGACCCCAAAATTTCATCCAGAACAGTGGTACTTGTATTTAACATTCTAACCTGTTTCTTCATACTCTCAAGCTGAGAATTCAATTGAGTTACCTCATCAGTCAGTTCAGCAATTTTTGTAAGGCCCTCATCCCTTTCAGTCATGAGTTGGTTGATGGTTTTCTTCTGTTTGTGCAGAACCTTGCAAATCTCTAAGTCTTTCTCATACAATTCCTTATAGGTGGCAAGCAACTCATCATATGTAAGATCTCCATCACATGATTCAGTATCTGATGTGCAAACGCCAGTTAGAGCAGTCACATGTCTTGCTGATTCAACATCACCTTCAGAATCATCCTCATCTGACCAGGACACCACAAGACTCTTTTTTTGTCTCTTGAGATAATTGCCACACTCAGACCTAATATGACCATATCCTTCACATTCATGACACTGGACTCCTTTAGGATGTGTAATCTCATCATCAGATGTCATCCGCTTCTGATTACCTGGCTGAGTGCTGATGTTGAATCGGATGTTTGGACCATTTGGTCTTGGACTTCTTTCGGCTTCTTTCCAAGCTTGTTTGAACTTTCTCCCAACCATGGCTAAGGCTTCTGAGAAACCATCATCCTCATCAATATTTTCTTGAGAGTCACCATCATCAGTATTAGACATAAATGCAATGCATTTTTTTCTTTTTGTCACCTCTATCATTTATGGCAAGCTCAAAGGTTTCAAGAGATCCAATAAGCTCATCAACCTTCATAGTGTTGATGTCTTGAGCCTCCTCTATTGCAGTTACCTTCATGTCAAATCTTTTTGGCAAAGACCTGAGTATCTTCCTTACTAGCTTAGCATCAGTCATTTTCTCACCAAGAACATCAAAAGAATTTGCCATATCAAGAATGTTCAAGTAAAAGTCATGGACACTTTCCTCTTCCTTCATTTTCAAATTTTCAAACTTTGTGGTGAGTATTTGAAGTCTAGACATTTTTACCTTAGAAGTTCCCTCATGTACAGTCTCCAAAATGTCCCAAGCTTCCTTTGCAACTACACACTTTTTGATCAATCGAAACATGCTCCTGTCCACTCCATTAAATAAGGCATTTATGGCCTTTGAGTTGTATGTCGACAAGTCCTGTTCTTGCTTAGTCCATTCAAGTTCTGATTTCAGCACACTGGTCTTATTACCATCTTTGTCAGTAACCACTGGGTGTTTCCAACCTGATAAAATGGCTCTCCAAACCTGAGCATCAATGGACTTGAGAAACGCAGCCATACGTGATTTCCAGTTGTCACTATGCCAAAAAAGGCTTTAGATAGCGCTTTTTTTGGCCTTAGAAAGCGTTTTATAAGCGCTGTCTATTATGGCGCTATTAAAAGTATAGACATCGCTTAATAATAAAGTAAAAGCGCTGTCTAATGTTATCTTTAGACAGCGCTTTTTGTTTAATGCGCTATTATAAGCCACCATTAGACAACACTTCCTACATATAAGCGTTGTCTTATGTTACATTTAGACAGCGTTTTCTACTTATAAGCGCTGTCACATCCTAACTTTAGACAACGTTTTAAACAACAAGCACTTTATATAACCTAATTTTAGACAGCGTTTTGGATAACAAGCGTTGTCATATCCTGACTTTAAACAACATTTTATATAACAAGCGCTGTCATATCCTACATTTTTTTTTAAAAAAAAAACACTACTAAAAGTGTTTTCATTCAAAATACAGAATCTGCAAACAACTTTAAAATAAAATATCCATTTTATTTCATTTATGGTTTTATAGTAGTCTAAAACATGAAAACTCAAAGACCAAATATTTATATATCTAAATAAGTTATACAAAGTTAATAACTACATATTCAACATTACACAATACTCTTTTTGCTATAAAAACAAAATTCATGATTCAAATATTCAAAAATGTATGGACGAGGTCAGAATTACAGTTTTCTACCAACTTGTGGATAAAATGTGAAATCTCAACTCATATTCCAAATATGTTGAAACAAATGTCATGCGAGTTCTCAACAATATACCAAGCTCTTGTAGCGTGTCTTCAAAGTTAAGATTGCCTATATATAATGTCATATAGCAAAGGAAATGTTAGAATAAAAAAGAGCAATTACTTGGACATACTAACAGAACCTGAATAGTGAATAAAAATTACCTTCTCCAAAGAGAGTTAGCCGGAGATGTGAAGAAAATCTATTTTCTGTCCACTAAAATGGAGAAAAAATTTGATTGAAGCTTTTATCAATTCTTTAGAATACAAATTTGTTTATATATAAAACAATACAAAGACACAATAAAAACCAACATAAACAATAATGTAAAAGTAAATGTAAATAAAAAGACAGAAAGATGTATTCCATGGTGGAGAAGAGAACCATACCATTGATGATAGTATTATTTGCCCCTGATTTCAGTGATGCGGGAAGTGCTCTATCTCCTTGAGATGAAGTACCAACCTTAAATGAGACATGAACACAGAAAAAATTGAGGGAGAAATAAAGAAAAACCATAGACCATTTTAAAATGCATCTCCAATCAAATTTACAACAAGAAGAGATTTGAAAACAAGATAAGGATTATGTGATTAATTAAAAAGTAGGAGCATGCATCCTCTGTTTCGTCTTAAGTTCACAGGGTCGATCTAGTTCCATCAGTTACTCTAGTTCAGCAAGCTTTTTTCTATATACTTCTGTAATATATTTGTCTTTGTTAGCAAAGAATTTTTTCCTCTATACAATCTTATGATACTACAACCGCTTTTTTGCTTTCTGAATCAGATTTTGAATATACTCATTGTATCAATGGTTAAAGTTTGATGAGTAACAATGTTATTTCACAAATGACCCAAAACGGACAAATTTCAGCATTAACCCTCAAAAAAGTAAAAACAAAAATCAAGTTAAACCAAACTATTGGAAAGGAATAGACACATGACAGTTGTCACTACTTTCTTTCCTCTCTAAACCAATGAAACCATTAGTTTAATAAAAAACACAAAACCAAACAGCAAAGCAAAAAGAAAGATACAATGAATTTTACTAGGATCCATCATGTAAGCATTCAAATATGCACCTTCATATCACAAACCATACGAGTCATAATTATTATGAAACTTGGCACAGATTATCCATTATACTACATTGAGCTATAAACATAATAAAATGGTTAATTGAAATTTTCAAAAGAATGCTAAGAGCTGCAACCATACCTCTCTCTTCACAAACTTGTATCAATGGACGAGCAACTTCTCTTTCTTTTTGTCATAGATCCCATCATAGTCAAATGTGGTTGGATATTCATCCAAGGCTTTCTTTTGCTGCTCCTTTACATTAAAAAAAAAAACCAGAAAGTATGATCATGATATGTACAAACAAATACATTGTTCATAATAACAACAACCAAATGGGTACTTCTTCGTCGACATCATTATCATCATCTTCATTAAAGCCAAAAGGAAGTGGAATGGAAGGCCTTGGTGGCTACTTCTTTGCCTTCACAAGCCTAAGGTTCAAACCATACTTGCTCATTTGTATCTGCTTCGTCTTCGCTGCAATTAGAACACTAAATGAAACATTGCTTGTATCATTTAAACTTTATTTGTATGAAATCAGCTAGCTTTAATATCATTGAAGAAATATATCAAAATTCTACATACTTCCACCTCATTCTTATAATTGGAAACAACTTACAACTTGGAGAACACACACACACACAAGACAATCATAAAACTCTCAAAAATCTATAGACAAATCATGACACTAAAAAGTATACCACACTAACAAACCCACAAGCCTAATATGTATACTCGTCACAAAATTCAAAACAATCCTTATAACAACAATATCAATAACTTAAGGAACATTCTATTTGGTAGACTAAATTGAATTCAATCCCACAAACAACTTGCATAAACACTCAGAATTAGTATTCTATTAAAACTGATAAATGGGAACAAATGAACCAACAAAGATAGCTACCTTTGAAGACAGAGTAAGATTCAATGCCTTAGAGAGAAGAAGGCCATGAGTTGCGCTTTCAAATTGAACTTGGCAACGCCGCAGCAAGGTCTCGACAAAGATAGAGCGCTGTGAAGACGTGACAGAGATCGACCTCTGTGTGATTCGGTTTTGTTGCGTGAGAATTTGAACATTGTTTTAGGGTTTGTTGTTAGAGTCGAAGGGTATCAAGAAGGCAATAGGGTTTATCTGTGAATAGTGATATGTAATTCGAGAAGAAGGTTTTTTTGTCTGATTCCGAGGAAGACGATGGCAAGTTTCTATATCAATTGTTCTCAGTGATTCAAGAAAAAGGATTTTTGTGCGATTCAAGAGAAAGATGATGGAAGGGATTCTATGTGATTCGAGAGAAGACAGTGAAAGGGTTTCAATCGCACAAAGTGTTTGGAGAGGAAGAGATGGAAGATTTCTGTGAATCAGAGCAAAGGGTTTGGAGAAGAAGACATAGAGTTTATGCGTGATGCAACAAAAGCTTCTATGGATTTTTATGATTTTTTTGTTACAATTTGGTTACAGTTTGTGTGATTCAATTTAATATATGATATGATTTATTTTTCTTTTTGTTCAAGAAATTATATTTTTTTTTTACACATAAATTATATCTTTTTTAATCGTTTAATAAAAATAGGAAATATGGTTGTACCAAAAAAATAGGAAATATGGTTTACCAAAATAAATAAAAACATATATATATATATATATATATATATATAGATTTTTTCTAATTTTCTACCAAGATTATTTTCTAAAAAAAAAATTAATATAAATAGACAGCGCTTTCGGTTATCAATTCAAAAGTGTTGTCTATTGTAATAACTTTAGACAGCGTTTTTTCTATTAAGCGTTGTCTAATGTGAAAATTAAAAGAAAACCCTTAAACAGTGCTTTTGGAAGTGCTGTCTAATGATTGACCTTAGACAACGTTTTCATGCAAAGCGCTGTCTAAAGTGAAATATAAATTTTTTAACTTTTTATGTAAACCTTATGAAAGCGCTTTCATTGAAACGCGCTGTTAATAAATAGCACTTTAGACAACACTTTTCACAATAAGCGCTGTTAAAGGGTTCCGTGTTACTTTTAAAAGCGGTTATGTAAATAAGCGCTGTCTAAAGTGCGCTGTCTATGCAATAATTTGTAGTAGTATGTCATAGTTTCCACCTTCAAGTAGTGGTGGCCTGTTGACAAATCCTCCGTCCTTCTCCATTGTACCAGAAAGTATCATCCCTAGATCTCACCCTAAAACAGGCAGGGTGCCTACTCTGATGCCAATTGCAATTCCGGCACACAGGATACAAATGTTGAATGAAATGTTCCAACACTATAAATGTTGTATGTGATGTTGGAACATTCACTGTACGAAAATCAACTTAAGCACGCAAAATAAACAACAGAAATAAAAGACACGGATTATTTGTTAACCCAGTTCGGCGCTTAAACAAGCCCTAGTCTGGGGGATACCAATCCAGGAAGGAAATCCACTATAGCAGTCCTAGTTCTAAGTTCTCAGCAAACGCCTTGTTTACAACTTATCACCTAGCAACTACCCGTGCAACTTCAACCTAGGAACTCCTAGACCTGAGATCCCATCTCACTTCCTCTCAAACAGTACAGACAGCACTGTCTACAAATAAACACACATAAAGATTTGGAGACACACTCCTAGAAACTAAATCACTCGTACCTAAAGGCTTAGAGTGATAACAATAAACTATCAATCTCCGTGCTTCAAAGCTTTGGAGAGATTCACAAATTACAACTCAAAAGACAGTCCTAAACTTGCATCAAGGTGACACAAGAAAGGCTCACAATTAACAAAGACTCAAACCCTAAAAACTCTATATTTCAATGACGGCTCAAGTGAAACAATTAGGTTTTTGTCTTGTGTTATATACCCTTCAGTCAACACATACTTGATGAATATCTTGGGCTTCAAAACAGAGCTGACTCACGAAATCTCCAGCTCACAAATTCTTGAATCAAATATCTTGTTTCCATAAATGTTTCCAAATATATTTTAACCAAATACAAAGTTTCCTAAAATATTTGAATATCTTTAGGAAATAAACACAACATTGATTCTGGACAGCCACACATCTTGGTGCACAAGTAAAAGGACGTGGTTTCCTTATATAAACAAATTTCATAATTATGGCGCAAAATCAAAGCATACTGAACACGTCCCAAATATTGGAACATTACATCAAACATCTTGTTTGTATATTTGTTTTAGCAAAATGATGCCAACATACTAAACACCAACACTAATGAACCATAATAGAGGGGCAAAGCGGGTAACGGCTGATCCAACACTTTTTTCCAGCTGAAATTGCCGGATCAGGGTTGTTAAATGGTATCCTTTTGTTGCCATCACAAAATTTAGTTTTCTTGTGTGATGATCTGTTTCATTATTCAAAAATGTCATATACTCGAAAAATGAGATAGTTGACACTGTGTAGATGAAAAGAAGGGAAACCAAAATATTGAAGGTTGACGGCGTTGTGTTGTTAATGTAGGGTTATATATATATAACCTAATGGGCTTAACTTTTTTGTTCGAGGGTTTGAGCAATGTGGGCCTCAAAGTTTTAACTAAAGAATACAATACAAATAATAAGAACAAAAATGACACGAAGCTGATAAAATTATTAAACGAATAACATAATTAAATAATATTAAAAATAAAAAATCTATATAATAATCTCTAGAAATAAAGTAAAAAAAATCTATTATTTAGGTCATTATTAAATATTGTTTTTAAACAAAAAATGACTATATATTATTATTGTATATTATTAATTATATTATAAATAATTCAAATAGCGGTTAGCTCGCTATCCGGGATTGACTACTATCGGTTGAACTCCGGTGGACCTATAGAAATATCACTTTCTTAAATTGTTCAATCTTATCATGATAATTAACAATTCTTCCCGGTCACACTTTTTCAATTTTATCAAACATGTTGTATATTCCATTTGGTTCTACATATAAGTAAAATTTGATTTTTTAGATTCATTGAAAAAAATAATTATGTAATCAATAATATAAACTAGATACATTACTTTTTAATGAATCTAAAAAGTTACTATTTTGCTTATTCGTAAGCGGCGCTAAATGATGGATAAGAGATGGTGAAGTAGTATGTATTAATCCATAATGGCATAATTATTGATTGTTGGAAAAACCATTAATGAGGAAATAATTGATTTTTTCATAATCGATTATTAGTAAAAAAATCGATTATTTCCTCTTTCTCGTGCTCTCTACCATATATGACAGATTCATCCTCATCTACCAAAGTTGCAGATGGTATTTCGTTAAATAATTCAGAGCGTGTGACATGATTATTATTATTATTATTATTAGCTGCACTATACAAATTTATGCTTTTATAATAGCAGCAAAACTGATATGCCATACACATTTTTTAAATCGTAATGGACAAATGACCAATATTCTCATGTTATTATTCACACTCGCTTATACTTATGCGAGTAGGTGGCCGCTTGACCACCCTTGTCCATCAGCTCTGATACCACTGTCGGATCACGAGTGTAAAATAATCCAATTTTATGTGAAGAGATTCATTAGGCAGTAGACAGATAAAATAATCCAAGTTGGAAGCATGTATGCAAAGTGTTTGGGGTAATAAAGAGGAAGTGGGAATTTGCAACATACTTACCTAGCTTGGTAGGAATGGGGAGTTCTCTGTGACAAATCTCTGTATATATGATGATAACCAAGATGGAGACATGATGATTTTCTCTTGCATCTTTTTGACATCTTCTATACACGTCATAAAATCATATTGATCTCATTTCGAATTTAATCAGATGCAAAGAGCATATGAATCTTTGGAATAACATATAAACATTGCAGCATACAACTGGTTTCAATTTTCATGTCACTCCTTAACAAAAGCATATTAATAAGGCTTAAAAACTTCCTGTTAAGGATTCATGGTATACTAGCTTCCACAATTACATTTCAATCATTCACGCATTCAATAATTTGGATCCGTTAGATGACTACCATTTCACTATGATTTTAAGCTCCGCAAAGGATTTTAAAAGAAAACTCTATACATCAGACAGAACTAGATCAGATTCAACCAAAATTGCCAGCACCATCTCCTTCAACTGTAAATTTCCATATGAACAATGTTTTTAGTATTATAAGAGAAGCATAAATCTAAAAGATTAATTGGTTCAAACCAAATTGTCAAAAGAATTTCCATAGTAGTATTTCTTTGCGCTCAATCAAGGTTTTAAATAGCGATCGCGGTCGCGGTCGCGTTAAGATTTTCACGATTTCGGCTGTTATGGATGCTGTGTTGCAAATTGCGGTCGTCGCGGTGTGAATTATTCACAAAATTCACAAATCTTATAAAATATTATTTATACATGTATAATAACTTAAGCCAATAATTTTTTTTAAAATAAAAAAAATCATATGTCACAAACCCACACATACACATATGTAAAAAAAAAAAAAAAAAACTCACATATTACACTACACACTCACGACACACACACACAAGTGACACAACACCACTAACCTTTATTTTTTATAAAAAAAAAAAAAAAAACAAGTAAACAACCAGTAGCAAAGAAACCCAGAAAACTAACATTAACAAAACTCATTCCTTCTCCTTCCTTCCTCCACGAGACATCTTCTTCACAATTCTATTTTCAATTTTTTCACCCCACACATGAACACATACATCAGTCAACAACACAAGAAACAACAAGTTAACAAAATCCCCAATTTTTTTTCTCTCATCTCACTTTATAATTTCCATACAAACACCACAAATCAACACAATAATTTACAAAATACCTGTTGATGGGAGGAATTTGATGATGCAGTTTGAGTAAACAAGGAAGAAAGAAGAGTTTAGCAGCAAAAGAAAAAACTCAGAAGAAGATGGATTAGAATCATTGGATTGGAGATGAGAAATGCAAACTAAGAAACAGAGAATGAGAGAGAGTGAGTCACTGAGTTGATTAAAAGGTAACATTCGTTTCTTTTTTTCAATCTGACATAAATTACATAATGAGATTCTGATTCTCCATCTCTGTTTTGCTTTTTTGTGTCGGTAACAGATTTTTCGCGGCCGTAACGGTGTTTCGCGGCCATAACGGCATTCCGTATCGTTCGTAACGGCGTTTCGGCTGTGATTTTTTTTCACACCTTAAAAATCATGGAAAACGGGAACGGTGGCTTGAGAAACCGTTTTGTAACGCCCGTTTTTGCGGTAACGGGGCGTTTTTTAAAACTTTGCGCTCAATGTAACCGGTATGCCTCAAGTCATAAAGCTATTTACATTATCAACTCTGCATGAGTTGTTTCTATATCCTATCTTAAATATTCTAATTGTAGGCCAAATTTAATATATACAACATGTATAAGTACACAAACACTTAAGCTCAGCAAAAACTGTATGCAGGAAAGAATAAATTTCTTTGTAGTATCCAAATTTATGTGAAGAGATTCATTAGGCAATAGAGAAGAGACATATTATAATAGCTAATTAGTCCCACATCGGTAGAAACATGTATGAGAAAGTGTTTGGGGTATTATAAAAAAAGAGGAAGTGTGAAGTTGCAACATACTTACCTGGATGGGGTCAATGGATGATCAAAAAGGTTCATGGCCTAGGTTGGTGACCTTCATTGCACTTTGGAGGGGTGCCTGCCTAAGGTGTTTTCAAGTAGAACAGCCTACATCATAATTTGTTGCAGTGGGGGCCTGCGTTCACGCGGCCCCTTCTGGTTCTAGTTTAACTTTTTCGTGGCTTAACCAATTGACATTGTAATGACTTTTCCAATTTGGCCTACCCCTTTTTTATGGCATGACCATGAATGAAATATCCACACAATTTTTTTAAAGAATGGCAATGCAATGTGGAAACTGAATAGGTGAAAGTAAGAAAATTTTTGTGTGTGGGGCTTATTTTCAAGCAATTGCGTACATATCTTTAATTAATTCTATTAATTTACAGTTCTCGATATTATGTAGGGTCTATTTGTTTGGAAGGAAAGAAAGTGAGAGGAAATAAAATTATACTAACTTTAGTTCAAATTCATTCATTGATTTGTATAATTTTCTTTTCTTTCTCTTTCTTTTGTTCCAATCAAACGAACCATAAATGATTGTATGGCCATAAATTCATTCATTGGAGTCACACAACAACTAACTTTGTGGTTCCATTCACGACTAAGACAATGAGGTCATTATAAAATTCTCAAAAACATTTTGATCTTGCTTATGAATCCTCCAAATCCATTTTCACAGCAAAACCAAACATCTTCTCCAATTGTTCATAACTGAACTTAGTCTTGAATATCTTCGAGTTTAACAACCCTTTTCCTCCACCATTGTTGGGCATATCAACACGAACATTTTCTTCAAGATCCTCCCCCAATAAGTGCCCCATAGTATGAACAATAGATGAAGTCAATGTGAGGCGGTCCCCCTCGATGGCCCAACAGCGTGAACATAACCAGTAGAAGTCTAAAAAATTGTCGAGAAGAGAGTCGGTGGAGGACATCAGAGAGTTTTGAGAAGAAAAGAAGTTTGCTCAGCATTAACAAAAACAATTTCTATACGATAAAAGTTTCTATGACAATTACAAGCAACACATTTTTAAAACTCGCTAGTTCCTTTGTTTCCAGTGGATAAAAACTCACCACAACCATCAAGAAATTGTGTTCAGTTCTTGATGGTTATTGTGAGTATTTACCAGCTGGAACTGAAGGAACTGTCGAGTTTTAAAAATGTGGTTCCTGCAATTGTCATAGAAACTTTCATCGAAATGAAATTATTGTTGTTAATGTAGAACAACTCGGTGTTTGTGGCCATTTCTCTTCTCGACAATCTTTAGACTTCTATCAGTTATGTTCACTATACTGGTCTGCCAAGGGGGCCCTCCACTTCTCTTGATCTTGTTTCATCTATTGTTCATATTGAGGTCAGCTTATCAATGGAGGACCATAAAGAAAATACTCATATTTCTTAGCCACACAATAGTGTTGGGAAAGGGTTGTTAAATTCGAATAAGGTGTTTAGGACTAAGTTTACTCTAAAAAATTGTCGAAAAGGGAGTCGGTGGAGGACGTCAGAGAGTATTGAGAAGAAAAGAAGTTTGCTAAGCATTAACAAAAACAATTTTTTTACGATGAAAATTTTTATGACAATTAAAAGCAACACATTTTAAAAACTCAAAAGTTCCTTTGTTTCCAGTGGATAAAAACTCACAACAACATCAAGAAATTATTGATGGTTGTTGTGAGTTTTTACCTGCTGGAACTGAAGGAACTGTCGAGTTTTTAAAAAGTGATGACTGCAATTGTCATAGAAACTTTCTCAAATGAAATTATTGTTGTTAATGTAGAACAACTCAATGTCCGCGGCCGATTCCCTTCTCAACAAATTTTAGATTTCTACCAGTTATGTTCACTATACTGGTCTGTCAAGGGGGGCCTCCACTTCTCTAGATCTTGCTTCATCTATTGTTCATACTGAGGTCCACTTATAAGTGGAGGATCTTAAAGAAATTACTCATATATCTTAGCCCCACAATAGTGTTGGAGAAGGGTTGTTAAATTCAAATAAGGTGTTTAGGATTAAGTTTACTCTAAAAAATTGTCGAGAAGTGAGTCGCTAGAGGACGTTAGAAAGTTTTCAGAAGAAAAGAAGTTTGCTAAGCATTACCAAAAACAATTTCTTTACGATAAAAGTTTTTATGACAATTACAAGCAACACATTTTAAAAACTCAATAGTTCATTTGTTTCCAATGGATAAAAACTCACAACAACCATCAAGAAATTTTTGATGGTTTTTGTAAGTTTTTACCTCTTGGAACTGATGGAACTGCCGAGTTTTTAAAATGTGTTGCCTGCAATTGTCATAGAAACTTTCATAGAAATGAAATTGTTGTTGTTAATGTAGAACAACTTGATGTCCCGCGGTCGATTCCCTTCTCAACAAATTTTAACTTCTACCGGTTATGTTCACTATACTGGTCTACCAAGGGGGGCCTCAACTTCTCTTGATCTTGCTTCATCTATTTTTCATATTGAGGTCCACTTATCAGTGGATGATCATAAAGAAAAGAATCATATTTCTTAGCCCCACAATAGTTTTGGAGAAGGGTTGTTAAATTCGAATAAGGTGTTTAGGACTAAGTTTACTCTAAAAAATTGTCGAGAAGGGAGTCGGTGGAGGACGTCAAAGAGTTTAGAGAAGAAAAGAAGTTATCTAAGCATTAACAAAAACAATTTTACGATGAAAGTTTTTATGACAGTTACAAGCAACACATTTTAAAAACTCAATAGTTCATTTGTTTCCAATGGATAAAAAAATCACAACAGCCATCAAGAAATTTTTGATGGTTTTTGTAAATTTTTACCTGTTGGAACTGCCGAGTTTTTAAAATGTGTTGCCTGCAATTGTCATAAAAACTTTCATAGAAATGAAATTATTGTTGTTAATATAGAACAACTTGATGTCCCGTGGTCGATTCCCTTCTCAAAAAATTTTAACTTCTACCAGTTATGTTCACTATACTGGTCTGCCAAGGGGGGCCTCTACTTCTCTTAATCTTGCTTCATCTATTTTTCATACTGATGTCCACTTATCAGTGGATGATCATAAAGAAAAGACTCATATTTCTTAGCCCCACAATAGTTTTGGAGAAGGGTTGTTAAATTCGAATAAGGTGTTTAGGACTAAGTTTACTCTAAAAAATTGTCGAGAAGGGAGTCGGTGGAGGACGTCAGAGAGTTTTGGGAAGATAAGAAGTTATCTAAGCATTAACAACAACAATTTTACGATGAAAGTTTTTATGACAGTTACAAGCAACACATTTTAAAGACTCAATAGTTCCTTTGTTTCTAGTGGATAAAAACTCACAACAACCATCAAGAAATTCCAGATGGTTGTTGTGAGTTTTTACCTACTGGAACTGAAGGAACTACCGAGTTTTTAAAATTTGCTGCCTCGAATTGTCATAGAAAGTTTCACCGAAATGAAATCATCGTTGTTAATGTAGAACAACCCGATGTTCTCAGAAGATTCCCTTCTCAATAAATTTTAGACTTCTACCAGTTATGTTCACTATAATGGTCTGCCAAGGGGGGCCTGCACTTCTCTTGATCTTGCTTTATCTATTGTTCATAATGAGGTCCACTTATCAGTGGATGATCATAAAGAAAATACTCATATTTCTTAGCCCCACAATAGTGTTGGAGAAAAGTTGTTAAATTCAAATAAGGAGTTTTGGACTAAGTTTACTCTAAAAAATTGTCGAGAAGGGAGTCAGTGGGGGACATCAGAGAGTTTTGAGCAGAAAAGAAGTTATCTAAGCATTAACAAAAATAATTTTACGATGAAAGTTTTTATGACAGTTACAAGCAACACATTTTAAAGACTCCATAATTCCTTTGTTTCTAGTGGATAAAAACTCACAACAACCATCAAGAAATTCTTGATGGTTGTTGTGAGTTTTTACCTACTGGAACTGAAGGAACTATCGAGTTTTTAAAATTTGCTGCCTCGAATTGTCATGGAAAGTTTCATTGAAATGAAATCATCGTTGTTAACGTAGAATAACCCGATGTTCTCGGGTGATTCCCTTCTCAACAAATTTTAGACTTCTACCAGTTATGTTCACTATACTTGTCTGCCAAGGGGGGCCTCCACTTCTCTTGATCTTGCTGCATCTATTGTTCATATTGAGGTCCACTTATCAGTGGATGATCATAAAGAAAATACTCATATTTCTTACCCCCCACAATAGTGTTGGAGAAGGGTTGTTAAATTCGAATAAGGTGTTTAGGACTAAGTTTACTCTAAACAATTGTCGACAAGGGAGTCGGTGAAGGACATCAGAGAGTTCTGAGAAGAAAACAAGTTATCTAAGCACTAACAAAAACAATTTTACGATGAAAGTTTTTATGGCAGTTACAAGCAACATATTTTAAATACTCAATAATTCCTTTGTTTCCGGTGGATAAAAACTCAAAACAACCATCAAGAAATTCTTGATGGTTGTTGTGAGTTTTTACCTACTGGAACTGAAGGAACTATCGAGTTTTTAAAATTTGCTACCTCGAATCGTCATGGAAAGTTTCATCGAAATGAAATCATCGTTGTTAATGTAGAACAACCCGATGTTCTCGGGTGATTCCCTTCTCAACAAATTTTAGACTTCTACCAGTTATGTTCACTATACTTGTCTGCCATGGGGGGCCTGCACTTCTGTTGATCTTGCTTCTTCTATTGTTCATACTGAGGTCCACTTATCAGTGGATGATCATAAAGAAAATAATCATATTTCTTACCCCCACAATAGTGTTGGAGAAGGGTTGTTAAATTTGAATAAGGTGTTTAGGACTAAGTTTACTCAAAAAATTGTCGAGAAGGGAGTCGGTGGAGGACGTCAGAGAGTTCTGAGAAGAAAAGAAGTTCTCTAAGCATTAACAAAAACAATTTTACGATGAAAGTTTTTATTACAGTTACAAGCAACACATTTTAAAGACTCAATAATTCCTTTGTTTCCAGTGGATAAAAACTCACAACAACCATCAAGAAATTCTTGATGGTTGTTGTGAGTTTTTACCTACTGGAACTGAAGGAACTATCGAGTTTTTAAAATTTGCTGCCTCGAATCGTCATGGAAAGTTTCATCGAAATGAAATCATCGTTGTTAATGTAGAACAACCCGATGTTCTCAGGTGATTCCCTTCTCAACAAATTTTAGACTTCTACCAGTTATGTTCACTATACTTGTCTGCCATGGGGGGCCTGCACTTCTGTTGATCTTGCTTCTTCTATTGTTCATACTGAGGTCCACTTATCAGTGGATGATCATAAAGAAAATAATCATATTTCTTACCCCCACAATAGTGTTGGAGAAGGGTTGTTAAATTCGAATAAGGTGTTTAGGACTAAGTTTACTCAAAAAAATTGTCGAGAAGGGAGTCGGTGGAGGACGTCAGAGAGTTCTGAGAAGAAAAGAAGTTCTCTAAGCATTAACAAAAACAATTTTACGATGAAAGTTTTTATGACAGTTACAAGCAACACATTTTAAAGACTCAATAATTCCTTTGTTTCTAGTGGATAAAAACTCACAACAACCATCAAGAAATTCTTGATGGTTGTTGTGAGTTTTTACCTACTGGAACTGAAGGAACTATCGAGTTTTTAAAATTTGCTGCCTCGAATTGTCATGGAAAGTTTCATCGAAATGAAATCATCGTTGTTAATGTAGAACAACCCGATGTTCTCGGGTGATTCCCTTTTCAACAAATTTTAGACTTCTATTAGTTATGTTCACTATACTTGTCTGCCAAGGGGGGCCTGCACTTTTGTTGATCTTGCTTCTTCTATTGTTCATACTGAGGTCCACTTATCAGTGGATGATCATAAAGAAAATACTCATATTTCTTACCCCCACAATAGTGTCGGAGAAGGGTTGTTAAATTCGAATAAGGTGTTTAAGACTAAGTTTACTCAAAAAAATTGTTGATAAGGGAGTCGGTGGAGGACGTCAGAGAGTTCTGAGAAGAAAAAAAGTTCTCTAAGCATTAACAAAAACAATTTTACGATGAAAGTTTTTATGCTAGTTACAAGCAACACATTTTAAAGACTCAATAGTTCCTTTGTTTCCAGTGGATAAAAACTCAAAACAACCATCAAGAAATTTTTGATGGTTGTTGTGAGTTTGTAACTACTGTAACTAAAGGAACTATCGAGTTTTTAAAATTTGCTGCCTCGAATTGTCATAGAAAGTTTCATCGAAATGAAATCACCGTTGTTAATGTAAAACAATCCAATGTCTGCGGATGATTCCCTTCTCGACAACTTTTAGACTTCTACCAGCTATGTTCACTATACTGATATGTCAAGGGAGGCTTCCACTTCTCTTGTTCTTGCTTAGTTGCTTCATCTATGTTTCCCTGTTTTTCCCTCTCTTCCCTAAACCCCTACTAAGGTTTCATGCTACCCTTCTCGTAATTAATCAAAATTAAACTAATCTAAAAACACATCTGCGATATATTTTTCAATACTTAAGCTTAATCAGTTTGAGTAACATAACCGTTGGTTGTTGGATCTCTATCCCCCAATGAGAATCTCAAACAAAATATGATAAAGAACAAAAAAGAAATATGTTTTTCACTATATAAAACAAATTTCGCATTTATATGATCACAATTATTCAATCTTATTTAAACAAATATTAAATATAAATTCTTTGCAATCAAGATAAGCACGAATACATGCAGTTTTACCATCACAAATTTTTAACCTTAGCCAAACATATTTAGTATAATTTTAATTATTTTTTTTAAAAAAAAGTATCTAAAACATGAATTAACAATATTCACAATCCGGTCTTAATTAGACAAGCAACATTTAAAAATAGTATAATTGTTTAACACCAAACAATTCATTTCTAATAAAAGATAAGAAAAATTCGAAACAGATTCCCTGTTGTCAATATTACCACAAATTAATGTGGTGATACGATCACAATTATTTTAGTTCAACCAAAAATCTCAAATTTCAGTTTCAAAAACACAAAGTGACAATATAAACTATCAAATCTAATTGGATTATCCAGACCCACAACATTTTAATAGTATAATTTAAATACATTCAATGTTTTTATAAAACCTATGAACCAATAAAAAAAAATATTTGTTTTACCTAAAGAAAAATCGGACACTGATTTTCTATAGTCAATGTACTTCGCATTTATATTATCACAATTATTCAATCTTATTTACACATCTCGTATTTCTTTTTTAAAAGTGGATCTAAAATACACAATAGCAATTCACAGTACTATATATATGATGTTAATCAAAAGATCTAGATCCACAACAATGTAATTGTGTAAATGCACAATTAATTTTCGATGAACTTACCGAACAATAAATATTTATTCTACCTAAAGAAAAATAGAACACCGGTTTTCTTCAATCAAGGTAGGTAATTTGGAATTCACCTAAATCACAATTGTTTGATAGTCAAAAATGTTGTTTTTTTTTTCAAAAATAGATCTAAAATACGCAATAGCAATATATACTATCAGATCTTGATCGAGTGATTTAGATCCAAAATACACATACAAACTTTTTTTTTCAAAAATAGATCTAAAATACGCAATAGCAATATATACTATCAGATCTTGATCGAGTGATTTAGATCCAAAATACACATACAAACTTAGTCATAGAGATATTATAAAGTAAAATAGTAAAATCACATAGAATGATTTGAGAATACCTCTTCTCCACATATCTTAATGATGGTTGAACCAAGTAGAGGGACAGAGCGGGTAACGACTGCTCCAACACTTTTTTACGGCTGAAATTGTCAAATCATGGCTGTTATATGGTTTCCTTTTGTTGCCATCGCATGATTTAATTATCTTGCATGAAGATCTGTTTCATTATTCAAAATTGTCATATACTCGAAAAATGAAATAATTGACACTATGTAGAAGAAGAAGAAGAAGAAGGGAAACAAAAGTATTGAAGGTTGACGGCGTTGTATTGTTGATGTATAGTTATATATATACTTATATATCAAATAACCTAATGGACCTAATGGGCTTATTATTTTTTTGTTCGAGGGTTTGAGCAATGTGGGCCTCAAAGTTTTAACTAAGCAATACAATACAAATAATAACAACAACAAAAATGACATGAAACTGATAAAATTAAACGAATAACATAATTAAATAATAGTAAAAATAAAAGATCTATATAATAATCTCTATAAAAAAAAGTAAAAAAATCCATTATTTAGGTAATTATTAAATATTGTGTCTATATATATAGTACATATTAAGCTTTTTTTGACTAAAGTATTAATTATTATTATTATTATTATTATTATTATTATTATTATTATTATTATTATTATTATTATTATTATTATTATTATTTTATATATATATATATATTAAATAATTCAAATAGCGGTTAGCTCGCTATCTGGGTTTGACTACTATAAGTTAGAAATATCACTTTCTTAAATTGTTCAATCTTATTATGATAACTAACAATTCTCACATGTCACACTTTTTCGATCTTATAAAAACATGTTGTATATTCCTTTGGTTTTATATGTAAGTAAAATTTGGATTTTTAGATTCATTAAAAAAGTAATGTATTTAATCAATAATATAAATTAGATACATTATTTTTTTCAATAAATAAGTTATAATTTGCTTATATATAAAATTGGAGGGGGTATGTTTTTTAAAAATGGGTCTAAAACATGAAGTAATAATACACACTATTGAATCTTAAATTCTTAATGGAGTGATCCAATTCCATGATGGTGTTATTATATAACAGTCCATTTATGATTTATGATATGATTGGGTGAGGAAGTCTTGCATAGGCACAAATACAAATGTATTGTGTTTTTTTTTTGTGCACAAATGTATTGTGTTTAGGTACACACTCATAACTATTCACATTATTTATTTATTTTAAAATACACCCGTTATTAATTTCTTTCTTCTTTTCTCTTTCATCATTCATGTGAATGTGCTTACATTATTTATTTGTATTTGTGTCCATATTAGACTTTCACATGATTGGGTAACTCAGATTCAGATAAAATAACGCTGACGTAAGTGCCTATATAAGTGAGATTTAGACAAGATAACATTAATTTAAGCACTGATGTCAGCGTAATTCGTAATCACAGTTTGATTGGATGATAAAACTTTAGATAAGATAATGTTGATGTCAACGCTTACATTAGCATAATCTGTAATCATAATTTGATTGATAGATTTGGATTAAGACAAGATAATGCTAACATTAGTGCTTACATAAGCATAATTTGCAATCACAATATGATTGAGGACTGAGATTTAGATAAGATGATTTTGACGTCAGTGTAATCCTTAATCGCGAACTAAATTGGGTGACTAAGATTAATTAGATGAGAAAACACCAACGTCAACACCTATATAATGAAGTGTAACTATGTCATCACTTACATAAGCATAATCTGTAATCACAATGTGATTGGATGACTGAAATTTAGATAAAATAATGCTAACACTAGGTTTCTTACAAAAAACATCTTTGTAAGGTAATTATATCAAAGTTTCTTGCAAGAATTTCTTTGTGATGTCCAATTATTAGATCGTGATTACAAATTATGCTGACATTGGTGTTGCCTTATTTCAATCTCAATCCTCCAATTAGATCGCGATTACAAATTTCACTAACATTAACATTATCTTATCTAAATTTCAGTCGTCCAATCATATCTTGATCTCAAATTATGTTGACGTAGTGTTGATGTCAACATTATATTATCTAAATCTTAATCATCCAATCAGATCGTGATTAAAGATTATGCTCACATCATTGTTGTCTTATGTAAATCTCAGTCATCCAATCAGATTGCGATTACATATTACGCCGACATCAATGTTATCTTATCTAAATCTCAATCACCAACTTAAATCTTTTCGCAACTATGGGGATGAATGACATCATAGAAGCCATGCAAAAAAATGAAGCACTACAATTGACAATCTCTCAATATAAACATGCAATATAGAAGCACTCGATTTTTAACTATTAAAGTTGACCTTAATCATTATCAAGGTTTCTTTCAAAATAAAACTCATTAAACTATACTCCCTTCGTTCCAAATTATCAACATGCATTAATTGAGTAAGACTTGCAGAGAAATTATTGAATATAATAAAGGAATTGCCATCTTCACAAGTCATATTAGCTAATACATCTGCATAAGATTGTTGACTCCGATGCAAGCAATATTCTTGTTGGATATGCCTTAAAATTTCGGTAATAAGAAGTTAGAAAATCCTAAAAAAATCTGCCTACTGCGCGGGGCGTAGGTCTTTCGGCGTCGGGCGCCAGGAGACGTCTAGAAAGTGATGTTGGCCTCTGCCAGTGGCGCCGAGCGGGAGTGCGATTTGGTTTGGAGATTTTTATGGAAAATATATTTTCTTGGAGGATACTCTGACTTGGATTTGTTTTGTTTTAAAACAGATTGTGTTTGTTTTTAAATAGGATATATTTAAAAACAATATGAGATTTAGTTTTATTTTAGAAGATTGTCTTTTAAAATAAGTAAGCATATATTTTTCTATATTGTCTTATTCATAGAAAAATTGAGAGAATGACAAGATGTAGAGAGTCGGGGTTTGCCACCACAAAGGCTAGGGTTTTGAATCCTAGGGCAAACTATCATTTTGTGGGACACCTTGGGTAGCTAGGTCAATTGAGTCATGATTAGGGTAAAATTAGGATTAATTCTTGTAACCCTATTTGGAATTTCTTGTGTAAGTTTCTCATCGATCATAGTAGAACAGAATGGCTGCTCCCTCCCCCAGATTAGGTTCATTAACACTGAACTGCGTAAACAAATTGACCGTATGTTCTTTTCTTTCTTGCCGGTTATTGTTTGAATTATTGCATCATCGTCTCTATCGTCCTTATATTTGGTTGCTTGTTACGCTTGCCCCACACATCAAGTTTCTTATTGGTGTGAGTTAATTTAATCGAATTCGCAACAATTCTATTTCTTTGGATCAACGTCCACACCCCAACACACTACTAACAGAGGATTTGGAAAAGGCTTCTCAATTCTCACGATAGTCTTCAGAGTCCATACAAAGCTTAATGAACGTTCCAATACAGATTTATGCTTTTATAATAGCTACAAAACTGATATGCCATACACATTTTTTAAATCATTCCTAGCAGCATCCGGAACTAAGTTAAGCCACGCCACCATTGCATTGGACAATCTCTAAGAACATGTATAGCATCTTCAATCGTGTGTGTGACTGCAACGATTGCAAAATTGCTCACCCAGCTACATTCTGAACTTACGGTAATTAGTCATTAATCTACGATATATTATAGTTTTGAGTGAACTTTTAACATGTGGTTTTGATGATGTATAAGTGATCCTTTAGCATAAGATATTATTCTTTTTAAAACTTGATTTCTTCATACACAAGTAAAACTTTATTTGATAGTTAATCCCGTTCTGTTAAAACCATAACATGATAACAATGTCTTCAAATTCAAATTCATTCTCTATTGATATAAAACAGAATGAAGGAAATATACATGGAATGTTAACAAAGGATTGTACTACATTTGAAGTTAACAAAAACATATTAATAAGGCTTAAAAACTTCCCGTATAGGAGATTCATGATATGTTAGCTTCCATGCGTAATTACATTTCAATCATTCGCGCATTCAATAATTAGGACACATTAAATGAAGATCATATCAAAATGATTTTAAAAGCAAACGCTAAATCAGAGTTGTCTGATCTTGATCCCACGATTCCAAGCTACTAACTATATATGTGAATGCGTACAATGGGTGACTACGCTGGTGAATTCAAATTATGCTTCATAGTCAAAACTGTGTCTCTCTACGCATGTTTTACTATCTCTTAGTGTAAATAGTGAATGGCATGCTTTTCTAGTTGTCCTACGGAAACATTTTAGTAACCACCTCGGATAAGAAATTCAATAACAACAAACAGACTTCCCTAGAGAGAGTATACTACGGTTTGCACGAGTTTAGGTTCAAGATATACCAATATCTAATAACCATTTAATACATGGATATCTTTATTAAAATTTGGTCTACCAGAGATCAAAACTCACATCGATCGTTCTATATTCAAGCTATGGCCTATGAGTGTGATTCTTCTGTTTCTGCATCCATTATAAAACTGGGAAATGCTAGAGTTATGTCCCTGAAATTAGAAACCAAGAAGTGATTTAGAAACAACTATATCACTTGGAATAACAAAGTGCTAACAAAATTATAGCCATCAACGAAGTCCGTAGTAAATACTCCCTCTGCTTCTTAATATAAGAGAAAGTTTACTTTTTAGAGAGTATTTGGTTTATATTATAGGTCAGATACATTAGTTACTCAAAGTATCTAAAAATAACATATAGTAAATTCATATATGACTATAGCCAATGTTAGAAGAAAAATAATCTAATCACATACCTAAATGAACATTTAATTATATTAATATTAGGTTTCATTTATAAGGTAAAGATTTAACATCAAAATGCAAAGAATGAATGTGTATCATGTTATAAAATTTAAAACTTACATTAAATAAGGTAGAGTCATGTTCTTGAGTAATGATGGATTCTTTCTAACATATTCATTCCATTCTTCTAAGTCAATTCTCCCATCACCTTTTGAGTCTGCTTCTAGAAATGTCTGTCAACACCCCACAAAATACATATGTGAAATTTTCCATAGAAAACTTATGAAGTTAGTTAGGATTTCAGATTCTGATATTTTTACCTTGTCAACAATTGTTTCAACCACATCATCAGACAGAACTAAATCAGATTCAACCAAAATTGCCAGCACCATCTCCTTCAACTGTTAATATCCTTCTATTATTATTATAAGAGAAGCATAAATCTAAAAGAATTATACAATATATTCTATGAAAGACCATAGGAGTATTAATTTACCTCTTCGCGCTCAATGTAACCGGTATGCCTCAAGTCATAAAGTTTAAATACATCTGTGAAAAAAGAATTTTACACAATGAGTAATCATTTACTTAACAATATCATCTTGAAATTTAATATGCTAATGAAATTTAAACATTGCTTATGTACAATGACTTATATTTCTTACATTTTATTTTGTCTGCTTGAGGAGCTTTTGGATGAAATATGCTCAAAGATCGGATAAATTCTCCAAACTCGATATGGCCATTGCGATTTACATCAAAAAGATCAAACATCTGCATAATTGAGTCAGAATGTCGTCATTCAAAAAATATCAAACAACTATACTTGAAAAGCTATTTACATTGTCGGATTTGACGAAAAGCTATTTGGATTTGAGTAAACTCTGCATGAGTTGTTTCTATATCCTATCTTAGAGAACTTATTAACATAATTTGGAAAAGTAAGAGTAACCACAGTTAGATCAACATACCCTATCCAAAAAGAGATTTCGCTTGTTTCGGCTTCTAAAAAGAGCAAAGTGAAGTTCTTCCTGTAAATACATAAATCAATTATTTAAAATTATCTGCAAGAAATGCATCTAACAAGTACAAAGATACTGATTCTGCTAAAACTCAAAATTACCTTTTGAATAAGTCCATTTTTCACAATAGAAGTGCTTAATTTTTTGTACAACTCCTTCAAGATTTCAACCTCTCCTATAGTAACTGCAGGTACATGAAAAGAGTTTCAAAACAGTTGGTTTTATATATATGAATATATGAAAGGCTTAATAGATCTTTAAGTTTCTGTATGTTCGTGAATTTTTTGTTTTAGTCCCTATTTCTTGTTTTGTTGCAAATAAGTCCTTGAATGTATAATTATTTTTTTGTTTTAGTCCCTAAAGTCAAAATTTGCAGGAAAATCTGCAGTTTTCGTGGAGATTTTCCTGCGGATTTTGATTTTAGGAACTAAAACCAAAAAAATTGTACATTCAGGGACTTATTTGCAACAAAACAAAATACAGGGACTAAAACAAAAAATTCACGAAAATACCGGGACAAAAAATCTATTAAGCCTATATGAAAACACATAAGTGCTAAATAATTTAGACCCGCATTTGATAAACAACTTATACCAGAAGTGCTTATCATATAAATGTTCATATATGAGGTATTTTTATTTATAATAAAAGATAAAATAAAAGTTAAATTGAATACGCATAATCCATTTTCATAAGCTATTCTGAAGAGTTTGTGAGAATATGCTATAAAAACTTACATGATGTTTCAGAAGCAAGGATAGAAAAATCTTCAGAACAAGAATTAAGCTTATCTTTACCAACTTGAGAGGATGATTCATCTATAATAATACTTTCAGCCACTTTTGAGGTATTACAACCCATTGTTAACAAAAAAGCTTATTCCAATTCAAAAATTTCTTGACTTCTTGAAGTAAGGTTCTTCAACCTGCAATTTTCCACCATGACAACATGAATTTTAGTCTATAGTAAAATTTTAATGTTTAATTAATAACTTTGACTTTTTATTTATATTTATTAGTTTTGTCTATCTATAAATGTAGATTTAAATATTTTATTAATAGATGAGATCATCTAAAGAATCGTGATCCAACCAAATTGCTCCTTAATTAAATGCAAAGGGAAGAAAAAGAAAGAAAGAAAGAAAGAAAAAAAGTAAACTTCACTCACATGAAAATTTTTGTCTCGACGGCTTCAACAACTCTAGTCTCAAATTGCTATATATTAATGTGAGACTCAAATGCCCTTTTATAGGATAAAAAATGTCAAATGAAATGTATCACTTTTTCCTACATAAAATATAGGGCGAGGAGATGATACTCGGTTTAAAGTAGGAAAAACGTTAAGACTCAAAAATATCTACAAATATTAATCTCGGAATTTCTTGAATTTAAGAACTATTTTTTATTACTAGACCAAACTTTAGAGTTAATGAGATTTAACTCTATATTGAATTAATGTCATGTAACACTAGTCTCTAAGCTACTTAATTAAAAAAAATAAAATAAAATGTAACACTTATATCTTTTTTGGTTAGTAGATAAAGTGATGGCAATCATCACAAAAAACTTGCATACACAATTGCAAATTTCAGAGTTTAAATTCGAATAAAAATATTCAATATAACAAAATAGACATTTCCATGTTTTTTTTAATACAAAGTTATTTTCTTGACTCTATGTTAGTATAAAGAATGAATATGTTTTAGAGAAAATTCTAACATGGACCATTCATGAAAAACCCTATAATGAATATGAATTTTACAAAATCCACCGTTGGATTGAAAGTTTATATCATATAGATCATCTATAGAAAATTTTAGAAAAATTGAAAATCATTTGATATGTTATTAAGATCCATCAAGATTAACGGTTTATTAAATACTGTAAATCTTGATAAATCCCAAAAAAATATCAAATGATTTTCAATTTTTTTAAAATTTTTTATGGATGCTCTATATGATATAAACTTTCAATCTACCAATAAATTTTATAAAATTTACCGTAGCATTAGCATATTTTTTGGACTTTTTCCTTGTCACCAAGCAAACAATGGCCACCTACACGCATGATGCATGCTTATGGATCATTGTGTAGTCACCAAATATATAATAAAGACAAATAGTAAGGTCTTACACTTTTCTATGCCTCTTTTACTTTTTTTTCCTCATGACGTTATTATATTTCTTTGCAATCCTTCTCCACCACTATTGTTGGACTAAGAAATATGTGATTTTTCTTTAAGATCCTCTCACGATAAGTGGACTTCAGTATGAATAGTAGATGAAGCAAGACCAAGAGAAGTGGAGGTCCCCCTTGGCGGGCCAGTATAGTGAACATCACTGGTAGAAGTCTGAAAAATTGTCGAGAAGGGAGTCGGTCGAGGACATCGGATTGTTCTACATTAAGAACAACAATTTCTTTTCGGTGAAAGTTTTATGACAGTTACAAGCATCACATTTTAAAATGTGTTGCTTGTATCTGTCATAGAAACTTTCATCGTAAAAAAATTGTTGTTGTTAATGTTGAACAAACTTCTTTTCTTCTCAGAACTCTCTAATGTCCCCCTTTGACTCCCTTCTCAACAATATTTTAGATTTTTACTTGTTATATTCACGATGTTGGGCCATTAAGAGGGACAATCACTCTTCTTACATTGACTTCATCTATTATTCATATTATGGGTCATTGATTAGGGGAGGATCTTGAAGAAAATGTCTGTGTTACTAAGCCCAACAATAGTGGTGGAAAAGGGACGTTGTTAAACTCGAAGAAGAGGTTCAAGATTAAGTTCACTCATGAACAATTGGAGAAGATGTTTGGTTTTGCTATGAAATTGGATTGGAGGATTCATAAGTAAGATTAGAATGTTGTTGCGAATTTTGTAATGATGTCATTGTTTTAGTCGCGAATATGGAACCACAACCATCAATAGCTTTGGCCGGTAAACCGTCTACTCAATCGTGGGTGGCATCCCAAGGTGCTCCACCGGGTGAACGCCAAGGTTTGGAAGGTGGAGGTGTAATCTTGTGCTACATCAGACAAAAATTGTAGAGAATTCGAAACAAATTGGTTTGCTTTCATCCGCTTCTTCTGAGTAGCTCGCTTATAAGATATCACAAACATTCTTCAAAACTTGCATGAACATTTTTTACTGATTGTGTGCAATACCATGAACATTCTTCAATGTCATAATTTGAACTGATCTTCCTCAAACCATGCTAATGGTGTTCTGATTACGAACCTGAGATGCTTCTAAGTATGATCATATGAAGGACTTCTCAAAGCACCTACCATTTACGTTACACTATACTCGGAAAAAGAAGAAAAAAAAACTCAAAAGGTATAATGTCTTTATGGGAAGTACCCAAAATAATTGATAAATTAGATCAGCAAAAACTGTATCCAGGAAAGAATAAACTTTTTTGTAGTATCCAATTTTATGTGAAGAGATTCATTTAGGCAATGGAGATAAAATCATAAAATAATGTGTCACGCTTTAGTTAACCAAGTTGATTATAGTAGCTTATTAGTCCCACATCGGTGGAAACATGTATGTGAAAGTCTTTGTAGTATTATAAATAAGGCAAAATTATACTCTTAGTCTTTTATTTTATTTTTTTTAATATTTTGGCCATTTATCTTTTATTTATAACATTTTAGTCCTTTAGTTTATTTATTTGTAATACTTTGGTCCTTTAACTTTTATAACATTCACAAGTAAATCTTTTTTTTCATAATTTGTTTTATTAAAAAAATGATGAATTTTATTTTTTTTAAAATATCTTTTATTAAAATTAAATAAAACTCAAAATTTTGATCATTATGTTCATTATTTTCATCAATTATTTCATGTTTTTATTTTCTTTAAATGACCAAAGTGTTACAAATAAAAGATAAAGGACCAAAGTGTTACAAAAAAATAGATAAAAGACCAAATTGTTACAAATAAAAGACAAATGACCAAAACGTTACAAAAAAATAAAATAAAGGACCTAAAATATAATTTTGCCTATAAATAAAGAGGAAGTAAAGAGTTGCAATTTACTTACCTGGATGGGGTCAAATGGATGATCAAGAAAGTCCATGGCTTTGGTGACCTCCTTTTCACTTAGAAGGGGTGTTGCCGGAGGTGTTCTCAAGTAGAACATCCTGAATCATACTTCCTTCGTCCTAAAATACCCCTCACATCTCTTTTTCACTCCCTGAGTTTTCAAAAATACTCTTGATAAAAAGTTCGGGTCGCGTATACCGATCTTTTTTTAGTGCAAATTTGAGTAAAAATTACACTAAAAAAAGTTTGGGTCGCGTTTACCAAACTTTTTTACAATAATCTTAAGGGTAAAATTGGATTTCAGGGGGTTAAAAGAGATGCGAGGGGTGGAAAAAGAATTCTTCACGAACATTTTCTTTAAGATCCTCCCCCAATAAGTGGCCCATAGTATGAACAATAGATGAAGTCAATTCAAGAAGAGCGGCGGTCCCTCTCGATGACCCAACACCGTGAATATAACCAGTAGAAGTCTAAAAAATTGTCGAGAAGGGAGTCGGTGGAGGACATCAGAGAGTTTTGAGAAGAAAAAAAGTTTGTTCTATATTAACAACAACAATTTTCTTTCCGATAAAAGTTTCTATGACAGTTACAAGCAGCACATTTTAAAATGTGGTTCTTGTAATTGTCATAGAAACTTTCATCGCAAAGAAATTATTGTTGTTAATGTAGAACAATTTGATGTCCTCGATTGACTCCTTTCTCGACAATGTTTTAGACTTCTACCAGTGATGTTCACTGTACTGGCTTGACATGGGGACCTCCACTTCTTTTGCTCTTGCTTCATCCATTGTTCATATTGAAGTCCACTTATTGGGGGAGGATCTTAAAGAAAAATCACATATTTCTTAGTCCAACAATAGTGGTGGAGATAGGTTTTTTAATTCGAATAATTAAGGGGTTTAAGACTAAGTTCACTCATGAATAAAAGGAGAAAATGTTTGATTTTGTTGTAAAATTGGGTTGGAAAATTCATAACTAGGTGTTGAGAATTTTTTTAACAAGATTGAGGTCAAGTGTGAAGTTTTTAAGGTGTGATGCATAAAAACAAGCACGCCCAAAAGCCCTATTTTTGTATCAATGTCTTGTGTTTCGTATTTGATCATTATTATGTACTGTGACAAATTAATATTTAGCCATTGATAGAAAAAAGATAGCATTGATATGCTTATAAAATAATAGGAATTAATTAATCGTCTTCAAAAAGGAATTAATTAATAAGTTCTTCCGTAAGTATCTCCATTTATTTAATTGCAAAACTTTGCACTTCAAGATAGAACATTTACATGTAATGTAATTAACAAAAAATGGGTATTTATTTCAACTAGATCTTGAGATAAATACATCAAAGAGAAAATTTGCACAAAATTATGTATACATTTTACACGGTATATTTTTCAATAGTTAAGCTTAAAAAAATCATTTTGAGTAAATTGTCGATCATTTTGAGTTAAAAAAATATTTTCCCCGAAATCATTTTAAGTTAAATATTTTCCCCGAAGCGGGTTTTTGAGTTAAAAAAATCATTTTGAATTAAAAAAATCACCAGAGTTCTCATATGCAGAGAGATATTATAAAGTAAGATAGTAAAATCACATATCAAATCGAATGATTCAAGCATACCTTTTTCCACAGATCCTAATGAAGGTTGAACCATAGTAGAGGGGCAGAGCGGTAACGACTGCTCCAACACTTTTTTATGACCTAAATTGTCGGATCAACATCGTTACATGGTCTCCTTTTGTTGCCATTGCAAGATTTAGTTGTATTGTGTGCTGATCTTATTCATTATTCAAAAATGTTATGCTCGAAAAATGCTCGAAAAATGAGATAGTTGACCCTGTGTAAAAGAAGAAGGGAAACCAAAGTATTGAAGGTTGACGGCGTTGTATTGTTGATTTAGGGTTATATATATACATATCAAAATAACCTAATGGGCTTTTTTTGTTCGAGGGATTGAGCAATGTGGGCCTCAAAAAATAATAATAATAAAATCTATCATTTAGGTAATTATTAAATATTGTTTTAAACAAAAAATGACTACATATATAGGTATATATAGTATTAATTATTTTATAAATATATAAAACAAAAAATATTTAGATATATACAGTATTAATATTATATTGTTATATATTAAATAGTACAAATAGTGGTTATCTCGCTATCCAGGATTGACTATTATGGGTTGAACTCAGATGGACCTAGAAATATCACTTTCTTAAATAGTTTAATCTTATCATGATAACTAATAATTCGCTTAGATCACAATGTTTTGATCTTATATATAAGTTAAAACATGTTGTATATCTATTTTAGTTCTATATATAAGCAAATTTTAACATTTTAAAATCATTGAAAAAATAAATGTATCTAATCAATAATATAAACTAGATACATGTTAAATCAAGAGCAATTGACATGTTTTTAGTATTATAAGAGAAGCATAAATCTATGAAAGACCATAGGAGTATTTACCTCTTCCCGGTCAAACATTGCTTATGTACAATGACTTATATTTCTTACATTTTATTTTGTCTGCTTGAGGAGCTTTTGGATGAAAGATGCTCAAAGGTCGGATAAATTCCCCAAACTCGATATGCCCGTTGCAATTTACATCAAAAAGATCAAACATCTGCATAATGGAGTCAGAATGTCGTCATTCAAAAAAATATCAAACAACTATACATGAAAAGCTATTTACATTATCAACATAAGTTGGATTTGATGAAAAGCTATTTGGATTTGAGTAAACTCTGCATGAATTCAGTTGTTTTCATATCCTATCTTAGAGAACTTATTAACATAAGCTGGAAAAAGCTTAGGAACCTATTATAAAAAGTTCTTCCAAATACTTACAGGCCTATTTCATGAGATAAGCCCAAATATAAGCTCTTCCAAACACCTCCTGAAAGGCATTTGGCATAAGTTTTTTGGGTATATAGAATGCCATATTTGCACAGTTCATATTAAGAACAAGTAAGAGCAACAAACAACAATTAGATCAACATACCCTATCCAACATTTTTATCTTTATTCATCATCTTAACACCATAGCTTCAATTTCCAACCATTTTTCTATCAAGTACACAATCACTTAAGCTGTGTACCACAAACATCATCCTATTTTTATAACAATTTGTTTGTAGTACTTTAATCCTTTATCTCATGTACTGACTACATATTGGTTTCTATGTATTTTGAATAGAGGCAATGACAGCAAATCAGAGGGTAGTCACATCACAAATCTTGCTTGAGAAAAGACGGTCTTCAAAATGTTTGAAAGCAAAACAAAAAATAGATTAGATGATCAGCAAAAACAGTATGCAGGAAAGACTATAGTAGATGAAGAATAAACTTCTTTGGAGAATCCAATTTTATGTGAAGAGATTCATTAGGCAATAGAGAAGAGACATATTATAGTAGCTAATTAGTCCCACATCGGTGGAAACATGTATGAGAAAGTGTTTGGGGTATTATAAATAAAGAGGAAGTGTGAAGTTGGAACATACTTACCTGGATGGGGTCAATGGATGATCAAGAAGGTCCATGGCCTAGGTTGGTGACCTCCATTGCACTTAGGAGGGGTGCCTGCCTAAGGTGTTCTCAAGTAGAACAGCCTACATCATAATTTGTTGCAGTGGGGGCCTGTGTTCGCGCGGCCCCTTCCATTTCTAGTTTAATTTTTTTATATAAAAACATTAACTATGTCTTTGGGTAGGAATTGTTGTAATTTTCTTGATCTTGTTGTAATGTACTGAATCGGCATCGGCATATTAACTTTATATTCCCCGCGTATCTGAATTCGTACCGCGAACCGTGTGAATATACATAAAAGATTGCCTTTCACTCACATATGATTACTTACATTATACTAATACACTTAATACTATATATCCATCTGAGTATCTACACCCCTCATGGTGTGCTATATACATTACCTATTAAATACTTTTAAGTGTGAAAAGTCATAACATGTAGACTTAGGAATTTGTGAGCTACATTGAAAAGTTTACCTCAGGAAATTTTTTTCCCTTGAATCACTCCTTTGACAAAGTTCTTGACATGAGAAGAGTGAATTTGTAGATTCTGAGAAGTATAGCATGTAGACTCCAATGTTAGACCATGGTAGATATTTAATCCAATAAACATTGGTACACAAAGTAATTTTTGGATTTAGATCCTCTTCGATTTTTTCTCTTATGTTAGTTATGTTGTAGTAACCTCACTGTCCCAATGACAGGTTTATATGCTTTTGTTGGGAATTGTTCACCGTCCCAATGATAGGTTTATATGATTCAGTTGTATTTTTTTTTTACCAAGTAGTTTAGTTACTAGATTTTCAACTTTTTAAGATGAATAAGTGCTTGTTAATATAGTTTGATGTAATTTGAAATGGTTAATTAATTTTAAATAAATTCAAAATGAAGAATTGCATATATTCAATCACAAAATTAGTTGGTAAGTTGAGAAAAAATTTATATTTTAAAAGTTGGAGGTGCGGGGAATCGAACCCCGTGCCTCTCGCATGCGAAGCGAGCGCTCTACCATATGAGCTACACCCCCATTGATGTTGTATTTATTTATGGCTTAATATTGATAACTATTATACCGTTAATATCATAAGGAAAGAACTTGAGGGTCCGTTTGATTTGCAAATCGATAAGTACTGGACAGAACAGTATAGGACAGAACAAGAGAATACAGGAGAGGACAAAATTGTACTGTTAAAAGATAGAGAAATAATTATTTTTTTTATATTCGAAAATAAAATGGATATTTTCGTATTTTTTATAGTTGTACTATGGACAAAATGTTGTCCTGTGGTTTAGTGGGGGACAAAAAATCTTGTTTTTGTCCCGTCCCTTTAGAGTCGTAGGTAGTACAAGGTAGTTTTTACATTATGCATGGAAATTTTACACGAAGTGTGTATTTGAATAAAGATTGAATTTTCATTAAGTGGTCCACCGTAGATCGATGCTTAGATTTATAAAAAAAAATCTGATGACCGTTGACAATACTTTTTATAAGTAAAAAATTACAACTCAATTTTTATAGCTAAAACAATGCTATAATTTGTGTTAGTTTAATACAAATTATGTTTTTATTTTCCGTTATTTTAATCAAAGTGATATCAATTAAGTCATTATTTCAAACAACAGATCTTTATTACTCCCTCCGTTCCAAAATATAAGTCGTTTTGAGAAAAAAATTGTTCCAAAATATAAGTCGCTTTGCATTACCAATGAAGCATTTATTTCTTTTTTTCCTATTATACCCTTAATTATTTATTTCTCTTCTTTCAATTCTTCAATTTATCTTTCCAACACAATTAATGAAGGACAATTTTGTAAACTAACTCATAATTTATCTTTTCCATACAACATTAATTACATTTCTTAATTGTGTAATATGGTCAAAACGATTTATATTTTGAAACGGATGGAGTAAAATTTTAAATATTAGTTCACAATAGACCTCTTGTTTTTTTTTTTTTTATGAATCGCAATAGAATTTTACTTGAAAAGATATTTATAGCATTCATTTATATTTAAACAGCCAAAAATCATGGTTAAAATGTTCAAAATCCTATAGTTAATGAATTGTGACACTCTTGAATCTTGATGTAGCATTAACTATCTACCGTACATAATTTGATCATATATTTGAACTCAAGTGTTAACCAATCCAAATTGTAGTCGATTTTTATTGTCCTATAACAGGTTAAAATATCATTTATGTTCGAAGGAAGTTGTTCTTACATAGGCATAAGTACTTGATGTTCAGTCATGTACCTATTACTCAGTTAAGTATTGTCAATTGTGACATACTGTTTCATTTCCGTGTTAGTATCAGTGTTGTGTCTATGTCTGTGTGGGTGCTTCATACTCATGGTGTGGATATATCATTTGAATCATTTCTTACAGGCCTTGATGCTGTTCCTTCTGACCTTTCCCGGAGTACATATAGGGTGAACAACAGATATAACTAACTAGGAGTTTGCATAGTTGTTGTTTTCTTTTCTTCATTATCATTGGGTTTGGTAAAAAATGAAAATGACTAATCCTAAGTGCTTCTTTTTAGAGTTACATTTGGTAATTTGTAGCTTTTCTGGAGAGAAGTGTATTGGAATTAAAAAATCAGATAGGTGATTTTTGGACAAAGATCAAATCCAAACTTTTCTTAAGACATTGATGATGCTCCATGGGAACAAAAAAGTAAAGAACCATTCAGTAGTAAAGTCAGTTGCAACTTCAACATGTAGTCAACCAATAAAAAGGAACGATTACCAACTAACAATATACTACAAAAGTAACAATGATCATTTTGAATATGCTCCTTCACATTATTTCAGTTATAACAATTCAATAACAAATCAAAGGACAGAATTACGAATGTATATAGTATATACAATTTAACCAAATTAGTTATCAAAATCATCGAAAATAGTCTAACAATAATAATAATAATTATTATTAACTGTCTCTTGGCCCCGCAATTCATTGTATCAAAATTGTCTAACTACATAAAAAGCAAAAATTCACCTTGAAGGTGCCTCTGAAACCCCAAAACTGACTACACAACTAACACGCAGACTGCGTAAGATGATTGGCGTGAACGCTGTTCCACGAGCAATTTCAACATAATTTCAGCAAAAATAGAGACATCTGCATATTTCATGAAATTGAATGATTTTGTCAGTCAAATCTGATTTGCCCGGTCAAAAGAATTCATTGATTCCTAGTTTTTCAAATTAGAAATATACTGAGCTTCAGCAGATACGAAGGAATGGAATTGAAAAACCTACCGAAAACCTCCCAAAAGATAGTGGCATACTGCAGCTATAAAACTGAGCTCATAAGGCAGAGCAATTTGTAATGAATCCACAAATTATGAAATACTGCGATCCTTCATGGGAACTTTTGAGGCAGAATTCTTCTATATCCACAATAACTGCTACAATTCGTTAGCAACAACAAAGTACTGTAGGTTAAGCAGAAGCTGTACAATGTTTATTAGAAGAGAAATTGATGGACCTTGGAGAATCATTTCCTCTAACTACACGGTTATAGATAACCTTAAATGACTGAGAGCCATGGGGTCGGGTAAGCAAACTTATTGGCATTCTCAGAGTTTGTTTTCGGTTTCTTCTTCCACGAATCAAAATGCTAAACGTTTTCTCATCATCCATGTTCATTTCACTACTGGTCAAGCCAACATTTTGATTTGGATCGTTCCCAGCATTGTTGGTCCCGGGAAAATTTAGAATACCATTTTCTTTTATACTTTCTGAACCAACTCTCACTGTTCCATCTTCATTCATCTCTGATGCTGAAGTTTTTACCTCTTTATTAGAATCCCCAACCTTATCAATGTCCTCAAGCAGAACTGAAGCTGAATTTGGACTTTCAGCTGTATAAGAGTGCACTTGTGGCTCAGAAATGATATCAGGGATTGATTCAACAATAGGTACTGGACGAGGAAATTCCACAGGATGACAACCAGTCCAAACAGCACCAGGACCAAACTTAGATATGACGGGGTTCAAATTACACTGCCATGTAAAATGATTGGCATGAAAAGGACTGCTGGTTTGTACTGATTGAGGTTGAGTATAAGGAGGATACATGAATGGCGGCAATGGCTGCATCATGTTTGGTGTTGTTGGAGGTGATGGATATGCATGGTGAGGAGAGGAACACATAGGGTTAACAGAAGGTAGCACAGTAGCAGGTCCAGGGTGAACATTCATGTTTACTGGCCAGGGGCCAATAGCTGGAACAGGACCGGGACCAGAAGGATGAGTCATATTCATGGCAATAGGTGCTGCACGTGCAATGGCGGGTGATGGGTTGAATGGCGCTGCTGAAGCAGACAATTTCTTATAGGAGATGCCCCCAGCTTGACTCTGACTAGGTGATAATAAATTGACGCCTAAATCCTCACTACCACGTGGACTAGAATTTATATTATCAGAAGGTTCAAGACTGCAAGGCAAATTACTTGCAATGAGTTCTTGTTTGTAAGAGTCCACAACATTCTCTACTGCATCAATCACTATGCTGTTATCAACAGCTCCTTGTGCTTCAACATCCCCAGATTTAAGCCCCCCAGAAGTTACACAATCATCTTGAACAGCTTTGTTCAACTGAGTTTCTTCTTTCTTCTCAGTAGAAACTACAGTATCATCTTGTGAATCTTCTATTGAATCAGACAAAGAATCATCAGACTTCTCTTTAAACACATTATTTGCCTCTTTTGGGGTTGGATTGATGTTTCTACGAGATTCAATGTCTTCCTCTTCGTGTTTTCCAACATCATGTTCATGACTAATAGGAATCTCAATTTGAGGATTATAGACCTGCAACTTGGAGATTGTCCCAGGAGGAGCCAAGGCTACTTCCTTGTATGAAGGACTTTTACCAAGACTAACTATAGAAGTCTTAACTGGATTAACATCAATTGAATCAGGTTCTTTGTCACCAATTTCTGGTGTCTCATTTACAACGGTCTTAGAAGCAGATGGCGTAGACTTGACCCTGTATGCAACAGCCTTGACTGCTTTTCTTCCAAATTTAGTGCCTTGGCTGATGTTCACAGCACGATTATCTGCATAACCCCCATGGTGTATTGTCCTCTTCTTCAAGAAATAATACTTACTATTCTGATTAGCAATCTTTACCGAAGGATGTTGTTCAGTGCCAACTTCCACATTCTTCTGGTAACCATAAACTTTGCCAAGTGTTCCACGTCTTTGTTTCACTCGCCGCCCATATGAGCCAGCTGATCTTGGTCTTTGAACTGATTGCCATCCATCATCTCCATCAGGATGAACTTCAGACAATAACTCATTAGAAGTTTGTGGCTTTTCGTCCAAGATATTTTCTAAAATCGACGGTTCTGGATCAGGTGCTGAGTTGCTCTCATTCTCAGAATCTGCACTACCTCCTGTTTCAGGTATAAGTAGCTCTTCATCTGAAGCCTCTTTTTGAATTTCTTTTGAAGACTCATCAGAACTTACTGAGACATTGTTCTGGTAGGATATTGCTCGCACCTGACACAATTAAAAAATATGATTTGTAGTACAAAATATGGAGGAACTATGCAAGTCTCAGTTCTCATATTAATGTGATGAGTAATAGTTTCGAGGCAAGAAAATTTGTATCCAGAAGGTTTATTAAATTGATCTTGAAGCATATTCCATATTATTTACAGCTCATTATAGTACATAAATGGAGAAGAAGATGAATAAGTTGTACGTTCAATGCTACCATTAAAATTTATATCATGAATACAATTCTGTTTATCCATTAGCAAATTACAGAGTCGTGAATATTTTAAATTCCTGACCACTTCCTTTATTCAACATTCTCCACTCAGAAATGAAGTTACCTATTTGAATTGGTATTTTGCAAAAACAGTGTAGCTAACTCCAAATTTAAGATTAAAGATTGATTTTATATTGCTGTCTGTATCTTACAGACTTAAAGCAGAGAGAAAGCAATCATATCAGCCAGATAATAAGTGGTTTTGATCACTTGACCTTACTGCTTTAAAATATTTTCTCAATAATCAACACATAATAGAATATCTGTTTGATGGGTTTTGAACAAGTTAAAGAAAGACAATCAATAGTTCCACAATAATCAAACCCAAAAAATGCCAAGACAAACATTTGGAGCAATATCAGAAAATGTATATTTAGACTGTAGGCTAATTCATTAATTAGACAACTCTTCTATACTTATTTTTCCTAGGTCTTAAAGACTCAAACTGATGAGAAGATTATCAAGAACGCTAAATCTGCAGGGCACTTTTGTTACCTGGTTTCTTCTCTTTGCTGCTGCATCCCTCCCTTTGGTATCGTGATTAGGATTGATGTAGTCAAGAAGATCTGACACACTGACAAATTCCATGGAAATATAGGAAATTGTTACAACAGGTCCATGTGAATTTATCATATAAATATCGTAAATCAAATATACACACATACATGCACACACAAATATATCATTTCTTTTAATGAATTTTTTTTTTTTGACAAAAATTTCTTTTATTGAAATTAAACACATCAATATTGACAATTCAAGAGGATAACATAGCCCTCTACGAAAGGCAAACACATAGAATAGAAGTCATGTTTACTTAAGTCTTCAGGCACATATGAGCCACATGCCGATTAAATTTTGCTTTGTTGTAGTGTCTATGTACCGAGTCCAATGTATTCTTAGAATTGACACAAAGTCCTTTATAAATATCAAGCATATCCATAATTGCAAACAACATACAAGAAATAATTTCTACATTAGTCAACAAAATTGAGATGTTTCCACTAGCAAAAAGAACACCAACAGAACTGTATTAATTAATGACGGTCATTGGTAAGAGGCTTCAAAGAATGTAACGAACATTCATCACAATGCTACATATTACATTAACTGTAAAAAATTACTCCATCAAATAACATCAAAGGAAATATACATTACATGAGTACTTCCTAATGCAGAAATGAATCGATTAAGTATCAACTCAAAACCCCGAGGTTAATTTTACTATACCTTAGATGGCCTTTGCTAGCTATTGATGCGTCAGGTTTTCTCGTGCCATTTCGAGCAGCTTCTTGCTGTTCAAATGCCTTGGACTCAAAATACTCAAGCCAAGCTGCAGCATCCTGTAGAATTCATCATGAAAGTATAGGTTACGCAAAACAGTTATAATAGCGATAAATATTTGAGGCCTCTTTTTTGCTTATAATAGTGACAGGAGGGAGTAGTACTAAAACTATTCAAACACTCCTCTGTGACATCAGTTAAGACTTAAATATACTGACTGTAATACTGTTAAATGTTAACCGGCAAGTTGTTTATTATTATGTTTGATACTGCCATATCTTCTAAACCAACTACTGATTGCATCACAAAGAACATACTTAAATGTGACAATATACCTGTGTTCGCAAGTCATCAGGGCCAAGTTTTGCCCGCAGAATTTGCAAAGTTGTTTGCTCATGCTGCACACTCAATGGATATGCTTCCATCAATGAGAGTGCTATTGCTATTGCATGGTAACTTGCAGCCGTCTGCAAAGAATCAGCATTCAAGAAAGATGCAAATGTTATAACACAAATGAGAAGGTTTATACTAAGTAATAGAAGCCTATATGTACCATTATGTGTTAAGAAACACTCAACAGAGAATTAGTAAAACGTAGGATTACTCGGGAAAAAAACCCTTCAAACTGTGGCAAAAACAGGAAATAAAATTAACAGCAAAAAACCTGAATATGATCTGCACCAAGTAACTTTTGGTTGCACTTTAATGCTTTGTGAAGATATCTGAGAGCAATGTGTACATTTCCCAGACCTTCCTCCATCATAGCCACATTAATGTAAGTTGCGGCCGTATTTGGATGAGAAGGGCCACATGTCAGATGCAAAAGGTATAAAGCGCGCTTCACATATCTGATTGCAAAGACAAGCAGTATAACAATAAATCAGAAGATAAATTGAAAAAAAAAAACTTTGAAACTCATCTTTACACTACTTCTGAAGATTAATATAAATTGTTCTGTTAAGGAGAGAAACAAACCTAAACAATCCTATTAGATAGGACACAAGAAGCAAGGGTGGTATTCAATCTCCTCTTTCTTTGTAAACATTATTTTCTCTTTATAAATTATTATTTTTCAAATTAAAATATTATAAATATATATATATATATATATATAAATCCAGACCAAACTGAACTTTAAAAACTGTGTAAATTTATACACCACAGTATTTGTACAAGGATAAACATACTTAAGAGCCAGCTCTGTGTGTTGAAGTCTGTAATAGAAAACAGCAAGATCCCCATAGCTCTTCATGGTATCAGGATGATCCAGACCTAACTCTCTCTCATTGATATCCAAAGCTTTTTGTTGATAAATTGTAGCCTGTAATAAAGTAAGAAACTTAATGAACGGAAATCAAATCTGGGACTTTACAAAAATAACGAGCAGATTAGATATTTTTGTATAGATACATATTTATTTTATAGGCAAATTGTTAGTGGTTAATTTGTTAGGGGGAGGTGAATTTGGTAGTCGGAGCGCAGGGATTGAGCCCCATTATCCTCATTAGTGTCTCAACCCATACCACTGGGCTAATACTTCAGGGACTTCAGGCATTGGTACACATGCATATAAACTATAACTGAAATATATCTAAGGTTTGATATAATCATGTCTACCAATAGACAAACATATAAGAGATAAACAAAACCTGATTGAAGTCTCCAGTATGATATAAAACTACAGCAAGGAGGCTGTACGCTCCAGCTGTCATCCGATGGTAGGGACCACAAACTGCTACAAGCTTCGCAAGAGCCTATTACCATAAATTATAGAGGATAACATACATCAATTTCAGAATGAAAGATATTGAATGTTGAAGAAAATAAAATCAACAATCTGAAGATTTCCAAGCAAAGGGTTCTGGCTACAGCGTACCTTTGTCCCATAGGTAACAGCATCTTCAAGCTTTCCCTTGTCTAAAGCTGTTTTGGAGGACTCCAGGAGTTGCCTTCCATCTGCAGATGAGCATGCTGCTTGCTGTAAAGGATCAGCATAAACAATAAATAAGTTAGGGCCTATTCAATAATCTTCAATACATTATGCGAGACAACCTATATTCAACTTGTCTGCTACCTTGTGCACTGCGACCAAGCTAACAATATCAGTTTTTTGGAAGGGAAATGGAGAATCCATGTCGAAATCCCTTGGAACGAGCTCAATTCCCACCTAACACAATGATGGTAAGAAACAAACTGTAATTGATAACTCAATGGAAAATTATAATCTTAAGCTCAATCACTTGATTCATGACAAGAGTCGCATACAACACTTCGTATGAGATGAAAATAAGACCCAATGTCAACAATCAGTAAGGTAAAAAGGTAGCATAAGATCATGTAAAACAAACTCTTTCAGGCACCAACAATTACTAGAGGTATTTCAACTTCTCAGAGAGGTAAACTCAGACTCGCTTTAATAAATTTGTACGGTGGCAAGATTAAGCTCTAAAATCCAACTCACCTCAACAGGTCCCTTATCTATTTTTAATATAGTAACTGAACTTATAAGCAACAAATACTTTCCACAATAAATCACAAAATTTGGCACAACATATTACAAGAAATTGCAATTAGAAATCATACAAATGTGTTACTTTCATAACAACGTAAGCTGTAATGCAAAAAGCAAAAGCAAGATATAACAGAAACCATGTTTTCTATTAAAAACTATTTCCATACTACAGTACCTTGTGACACAAGCCACGTAGAATTGCGAATTTCCTCACATCTTTATAGTTCAACCTGTTAAGATCCCAGTCAAATCGTTTCTTCAAAAACAACTCTAGCCATTTCCCCACAAGAGGGTGGACATCACATGATTTATCTGTTTCTCTATTTTCAGGAACACCAAGTAGCAAATTCAATGCACCAGCTATTGATGAAGCCATTTTCTCCTTGTCAACAACAGCTGAAATCACTGCCCTCAGGATGTGCTTGAAAGCTCGAACTATCATCTCATGAATGCAAAGTGATTGCACATGTGAAAGTTTTTCAGAAAGCTTGACCTGTAAAGATAAGCAAAATGCAAACATCATACAACATGGAAAAGCTCACGTACATTATCATAAAACTAAAACAAAATCCCGCTCAAAACCTTCTAAAAATATGTGGCAGACAATAAAAGAGCAAAAACAGAAACTTCGATGCAAATATAAAGTATTTTAGTTTGGCAAGAACTCTGAGTTATCAACATTTACAATCCCTAAAGGCATATTTTCAGAGTTAGTAATGCTATTATAGAGATGTTAATGAAACACTAATGAATGCCATTTTGTGACTGTGGACTGTAGAAGAAACATGAAAAGGAACAAAGAGACAAGTAAATAAAGTTTAGAGCACTGACAACATGCCCAAGAGATCGCATTCGTAGACCCCTAGTATGCATAAAATCAGTTAGCGTGCGGCCATCAACTGGAGAGAGTTCCAATGAGCCAAAATCTGCTACCTGTATTGCATAATTAATAGTCATAAAAATCACAAGGGTCATGTTATCAAAAAAGCCTTGCGGCCAACCAATAAATAGAATTATATAGTTACCAGTTTTGGAATAGCAACATCCATGTAATATTTCTGAGATAAGTCGATCAAATCTTGAATAGACTGCTAACAAGAAAATATAGTTTGATTTAGACACCGGATGAAATAGATTGGTTTAGTTTCTATAGAACTTGATAATGCTTTGTTACACCAAGAATATCTACCTTGCAGTGAAGTCCAGTTCCTGATTCTTTCAATCGGGTAAAAGCTGCCTCCGATAACATCCGTTTCAGCACAAGCTCATTCTCAGCTGCCGCAGATTCATGCTGGGATTCACTTGAGGACAATGCAGCATTTTCAGCCTCGAGATTAGATTTTGAATGTTCAGATGCAAAATTAGGATTGCTTGAATCAGATTTCTTTTTATTATTCTTGAGGGCTTTGAGGGGTTTCCCAAGACCCTCAACCTTCATTTCATTGTTAGCCTTCTCCGACAATGGTTTCTTATCTTTTTCTGTATTGTTTTGGTCTTGCAAATGTTGTACCCAGCACGCACCTAGTTCCCATCTTACAAAATAGTCCAAACTCAGTTCCTCTTCCTCAAGCTTAGCCAGGCTTTTTTTAATCAGATTTTCCACAAAAGTGTCTGTACCACCACCAAGCTCTTCACTCTCAAACAATTGTATCTCGGTCATCTGTTTATTGTTCTCCGGTAGAGCTGTGGTGTGAAGTAGAAATCTTAAACTGCAAGGAACAACAAAACAATTTCAGGCTCTATGGTTGATCGATGAATGAGAACATATTCAACAAAAGGAAGCTGAAACAACTGATATGAAGGTAAAAAATGTAGAAATAGAATCAAATCTATGAAATAATAACAAAACTGTTTACTCACTAGGTGGGATAATTTACATGTATCAAACTGTACCATAATATAAATCTTAAAAAAAAAAGGGAAGCTAGAGCAAAAAAATAAGTCGTCCAAAAAATCTAGGAGTACGGAGCACTCTGACAATAAATTTCTGTGTAAAAGTGAGGAACGCTCAAAACTTCATCAAAATAAACTTCAAGCAAAACTTCACGGAATATATAAATTCTAAATAAGGAAAACAATATTAAAGAAAAAAGGTTAAAAAATGACACATTATAGTTAAGATTTTACATAGTTTTTGTTGATAAAAATACCAAAACCATGGCTAGAATTCACCCAAAAACATTATTCTCTCTCCTGTTGAAGCTCAAACTAATAAAATTGCAAATAATAATAGAGTGAATGAATGAGCAAACAAAGTTGATAGTAATATTGAACATTGTGTAGAATAGTAAACTAGAAAAAGTGTATAATGCAAAAAGGTTCATGAACCTGTTAATATTTAGTGCATTGGCACCACCCTCTGACTGATCAAACAATTCATTATTTTGACGAGATAAAGTGTTGACTTTTTCATCAACTTCGCCTTCAACTTTCACAATAACCACATAACCACAATATCTTACATAAACAACACCTAAAGTGGTAGTATCCTGCGCATTAAACGTGAGATATTTATCAGTTTTATAAAAGGAAAAATAGCAGCCAAAGCACCAATATAACCAATGTTTATGTAAAAAGGTCATACATGGGCCGCAGTATTTTCATCTGCTGTAATCCCTTTCAGTAAATTCCGTTCAACTAGATCCTTTTGATTTACTCCTGTAGCTTCAACTCCATCAATTTTGGAATCAATCTTACAGCTTGCAACAGAACCATCTTTCAAGACTCTAACACTCAAGTCACCTACTCTCTCGCTGTAAATATCATTTTCTGCTACTGAGGAGCTATAACCGGGATCTTCCAAAACATGTTTAACAGCCTTAATTGCTTTGAAAATGGCAACATCAACAAACAAGCTATGCAGAAGAAATGCTTTTCTATCACGGGCTTGCCTTTCTTCTGCTGTCTTGCAGGGCATAGATGCAATAAAAGAAAACTTATTGGCCCAAGGAATCAAATCATACTCTCCGTCTCTTCCGAGACCACCACCATTTCCTCCCCAATTTTCATCCTCCACTGGAAGAGGAGGAAACAAAGATGGTGATTGTGCTGCAACAGGAGGTACAAGCCACGTGTTGGATCTGAAGCCATAGGGGAGATTTCCAAACTGAAGATAAAAGAAAATGAGGCAGAGGGCATAAGTAAATACAGTGTTGGTCAGAATATGTTCTATGCTTATTTTAACTAGTCATAGCAAATTTGCATTATAATTAAAAGAAATGCAAAAAACTCGAAGTTGTTCAATACCTTGTTACGTTCTGAAAATGCCTTCAAGAGATCATCATAAGCCTGGACATTGAGAAGCAAAATTTGTTAACTTTCCAAAGTTTTTGAACAAGACAACTTTACAAAGTTATAATAGATAAGTTCCTATGTTTGTTTTTTTTAGAGAAAAGTTCCTATGTTTGTTTTGAATACTAAATTATATACTTCACTGTAATAATTATTTTAAACTAAATTAAAGAGGCAAAATGTGGAAAGAGCACTAACATTGTCAAAAGCTCTGCTAATCTGTCTCAACAAATCAACGAGATTGTGACACAGAATCCTCTGCTTCCCAACACTGTAAAACCCCTTTCGGCAAGCCTCAACGTGCACCACTTTCCCATTACAAACCTTCACCTGAGAACACAACACAACATAAGGATGTTAGGCAAAATTGGAAAAGGTAAGTTTGGAAGAGATAAATTTAGTAATGGTAAAGATAAGATATTTGATCTTCTAAACCAAAATTATAATTTAATTAGGAATGACAAATGTTATCCTTAGCAAGTCCTACCAGCTAGCTTATAACAATAAAACGTCTTATAGTATTTTCTAATTCAGTTATAACATTTCTTCAATGCTACTTGAGGTTGGTTTGAGTCTATAGATTGTTATCTTTATCTCATTATTTTATGTTCTAATTCTATATTAAAGAATTGCCAATATTTTGAGTCAATGATAAATTTGTTATATGTTTAACTTAAACTTGCTTTCAAAATAAAACACTCACTTAAAAATCACTTTCTTCCCAACTCATTTTCAATTATTTCGAATTGATATTAAAAAATTGGTTCCGATTAAAATTAAGTTAAAAATGAAGTAATTTATTTTAAATACATCCACGTAGAAATAAGCTTAACAATAAATTTTATATTTTTCATCATTCAAAATTAAATAAAATAAATTTCATATTTTTCCTCAAAAAAAAAAACTTACATCAAGCGAGAAAAGATGATCCTCCTCCGATATTTCCTCCAGATGTCGCTTCGAAGCTTTCTTCACATCTGCATTCATCAATTTTCAACACATCGATCAACGAAATTGCACAGAGAAACAAATCAATGAATGAAATTTGAAATAGCATCAAAGAATAGTAATGAGTACATTGAAGAGGTGCAGTGAGGTGTGAAAGAGAGAAAAACTCGTAGAAACTCTCAAGCTTAGGACACGAGTGGCTTATCTCTCCGTCTCCATCCGCCGTGGCGGCGTCTTTCGGTGACTGCTTCTCCGGTGACGGTTGAGATTTGCTCGATTTCGCCGCATTCTTCGGCGGAGACGACGGACCGAAGCTGGTGGTGCATGCCACGATGTCCAGGAGTCTTCGCACGTGAGCCACCGCTCCATCGTTATCGTAATCCTCTACGCGCGCAAAAGGTACAAGATTAACTTAACGACGTCGTAACAGTGTAACACTTTTCTTTTTCTTTTCTTTTTTTCATAATAAAAAAATATATATATAAATAATAAAAGTTGATGAGAGAGAACCTTCAACTAAAGTGAGGAGGCATGGCTTCAGTGCGGACACGTCCACGGTGTCTTTCAAACGTACACCTCTTATCTGTATATATATCACAGAAGAGTCTTAATTATCACAATATGAATAAATTTATCTGTCGAAAAATGAAAATATAATATTGTAACTATAAATAAATTTTACATTTCATTATTTTTTTTTAATAAAGTATTTCATTATTCTAATTTAATATATCAAAAAATTTCTCTAAAAATAACTCAATTGGTAGCTGTTACGAATATTATCGGAGTGAAATGAATAATAAGTTAAGATTAAAGATATGCATATAAGTCTATGTATATTAGGTTACCAGCCATAAAGAAAAGTTCATTAGGTTACCAATAATTATTTGATTTCATTTCATTGTAATATTTCATATGAATTGTTTTAGAGTAAACTTTTTAATAAAAACAAAATCAGAGTAAACTTTAAAATTCTGGTGTCTTATTTTGTTTGATGTACATGTGCTATTTTTATTACCTTGGATTTTTGTAGTAAATTAGATGAGTTCATCCATAATAACAAAAATGTAAATCCAAGGTTCTTTTTTATATTATGTATATACTTGAATTCAGTACAAATTATATAATCTTCAAAAATAAAATTGTATGTACACCAAAAAAATCAATTTACAATTTATATCTGACCAAATGTTATTATCTTGTGTTTAAAAAACAAGTCATCTATTTATGCCAAAAAAAATAATATATATATATCTATATATATATATATATATATATATATATATATATATATATATATATTAAATATAAAAAATAAAATAATTTAAAGTTCGAATTTCAATATTTCCGATAATATTATTTTCGGATGATAGTTGAGGTCGTTATTTATTTGTGGATTTCTAGAGAACAAATGTACTCTCATTTAAAGTTCACTAAACTAATGTACTTGAGCATTTAAATTTGTACTATTTTATGTTTTTCTGAGATGACGATGGGTACTTTCTATTGGCTACTCATGTCTAGTTCATTAAAAAAAAGTCAAATAGTTTGTTAGAAAATACGTACTACCAGAGTGACACACACATGTGTAACACATAAATGACATGGAAAATTTATGAAAAAATATTAGTAATTATTTTATTAAAGAAAAATTATTAATTTTAATCATCCAATGATAAAACAATAAAATTATATAATTATAAATGGTACATAAATTATTTTTTTGGTGTACAAATTTTACCTCATGTGATAGGGAAAAGTTGGTGATGTAACATGTCTCCGTATTCACCGATAAAAGCCGACGAACATCTATTATTCTATCCGTTGATATGCCCTGCTTCAAAATATCAAAAAATAAAACATAAATTAAATTATTCAAATTAAAGTATATATATAAATAATAAAAACAAGAATAATAATAATAGTAATATAGTCGTGAAAACTAAAGCTACTTGAAAATGAAAGGAAAACCCAAAATTTTCTTCAAATTAAGTGGAAGTTTTCAAAAATTCAAGCCACATAATAGAAAATTGCAAAATTAATTTTGTTGTTTTGTTGAAAATTGTCATTAAAATTTTGTCAAGATGTTTATATCCTCAAATTATGATTTTCAATAGTATCGCTTTCTTTGCGGTGCTTGTGCTAGAACGAAGACTCTTTATAAATATAATTTCTTTGGCCGTTAAAAAAAAAATCATTTTCAATAGCCACACACCACACACTTGTATTCTATGACACGCTTCATGTTCAAAAAATAAGCCAAATATAGTTATAAGTTTTTAAAGTAAAGCACATGTATTGTACAAATTAGAAATTCAAGTACTTATTCATTAAAAAAAAGTACTTATTAAAAAATAAATTAGTGTGAGCAAATGATGATAGAGGTTGAATAATAGGAACAGAGTGTTCGACGCAATTTAGCGGTATTTAACATCTATCAAGAAGTTTATAGAAGTTCAGAAATCGAACATCTGACTACTCATTTTAAATATATTCAAAAAAATTATCAGCTAGATGAAGTTATATTTGGTGCAATAGGTAATGGTTGACACTTTATATTTTATTATTAATTAATAAATAATTTATAAGATATAAAGTTCAGCACTAATAAGCATAATCTAGCTAAAGATAAATATAACAAATTAAGTTACATAAAGTTGCTGACAATAAACAAAAGAATAATATCAGCCATGACATTTATTAGTACTAAAATATTTATTTTTTTAATCTCTTCTAAAATAATAAATAAAATAAAACAAACCTTGAGAACAACACTGGTTTCATCTGGAAGGTTCACTGTGATATCCATGACAACAGGAAGAACTGCAAAATTACACCAAAAAACAATTAATTTTATAAGCTCTCAAATTAAGTGCTTATATTTTTATAAGAATAATTCAGAATTATAAATTTTGTTACCCTTCTCTTCCTTCTTCTTCTTCTCTCCCTTGGCCTTTCCACGATTGTATCTTGGTGCCATTTTCAATTCTTTTAAGATTAACAAAACAAGAAGAAGAAAAAAAGTTTAAGTTGAAGCTTTATAAGTATACACAAATGCATAAAACATTAAAAATAATATATAACATATAGAAAAAACCAGAGGGTGTCAATAGAAATAATTTAGAATTGCAAAAAAAAAGTACCAAGAATAAAAAAAAAACAGGTGCTTTTATTGAAGTTGAAGATGATAGAGATAGTTCTTTAATGTATAGTTGAGGTTATTGATGAGAGTACAAAGTACAAAGTGAAAAGAAGTGAATGTTTTTAGAATGAAGATAATGAAGTATGCAAGAACATTTGATAGAATGAGGAAAATAGGAGAAGGAAGCAGAAAGATAATATAGAGGAAAGTGTGGTATGATAAGGAAGGAAGGGCTGAGATTTAATGGTCAGAATCATAGATTGGCATTTTATGGCAGCTTGTTTATATAGGTTAATTATCAATTTGCAGAGGGTATGTATGTATTATGTATTTATAAATTTTTTTTATTTTTTTTCTATAAACAAAAGTTTGGTCAAAATATAATGTTATGTCCAAAAAAAAAGAGAAAAATATATGTATTTAATTAGTCTTTGTATTTGGTCACATTCACGTAAAATATGTGACCATATATAAGGACTGAATTATTTTTATGATTTAAATTATCTTCCTTTTAATGAGAATTTACAATATTACTATATAAGTTTATTTTATAATCAAAATTAATTTATGTCGAGAGTGTACATGCGAATTCACTTCTTAATATTTCAATTTCAAATTAATTTCAGAATTTTCTTTTTGTTTTCTTTTTTTGACAAAAAAGAAATATTTTTTTTTTGTTTTAATTTTGAAATCCAATAGCTGCAGGCAGCAGGAATGGTGATGATGAGGGGACCACAAGTATCATAGATAGGGCTCAAGGTCCATATAGTCTACATTTAAAATGTTGGACACTATAATGTTTTTTGGGTTAAGTAGATGAATTAAGTCACTAAAAGAATTTTTAATATGATATCAAAATTCATTGAATAAGATTACGCATTATTTGTCCATAAATTATAGTTCAATCAATAAAAATGTTGAAATTGCTAATATTGAATGTTATGATGGGGGTTCCAATTCCAAGTTTTCTACTTTATATGTGTGAATTTTTAATAGCTTATCATTTTATCAATCTAAAATAAAATATTACACATCATTTACATGCAGACACTAAGTTTAATACTATTGGATACGAGGAAATTTCTTCTGTTTTTTTGACACAAACAAAATGATATTTATTCATTCAAAATTGATAGAATACATCAAATACAACCACATATTCAACTTCGCTAAAAACGTAAAGGATGAATTTGCGAACAAGTTCACAACATCCAAGTTAATAGCATACAACGGCAAAATACCTACAAATAATATGATAAAATAAAAGTGACCGGAATGTCCATGCTTTCGGATCGGCAACGTCGACGCACAAAACATTCATTAAATCTGCAATTGATTGAAGTTGATCATCAATATGAACTGAACGATCACCGTAACAAAACGGGAAATCAAACAGTGTCGTATTAAGATGACGAAGAACACAACGCCGCATCGAGACGACGACACCACAATAAAAGAAAGAAACTTAAAAAAAAAACAAATTTAGAGAAAAAGAGATGCTGAGAGGGTGATTTAAGGCAAAAAATAACCTAATATCACCCCCTTACCCGTGAAGAAAGAAGACGAAACTCAAAATTAAGAAAACTAGGACAGGCTATGTGTTGAGAGAGCCTTTTATGAGGAAATTTATTAAAAATTTATAAGTAAAGGAAATCTACGTTAAAAAAGGGTTTGTCTAACATGTTCAATAATATTGTATATGTTAAGACAGCAAAAAATAGTAATTCTTATTAAAAATAATAAATTATTTATTAAAAAATTAATATTTAATATAAAATGCACAATTAATTAATCATGAATTTTACTGTAAATAAAATCATGTTTATCAATACTAGCATTTTAGTCAAAAGATCTGCCATATGAAACCAACTTTATGCTTGGCTTAAATTTGCATAAATGTAATAATTTTGGTCCTCTATCCAACTTAGAGATTGCAATATTTTGTTGTCAATAGAATTAGACATTGCAACTACAACCGTAAAAAGGATCTTAAGGCTTTTGTTGCGAGTTTGAAGGGAAGGGGAATGAAATGAAAGACTAAGGAGGGGAGATGAAGGGACGAAAGGGGGAAATGAATGAAAACCTTCCTCTTGTTTGTGAGTTAAAACACCAACTAGGAAAGGAGATAGAGGACTTCCAATCGTTAATTGGTTCAGTGATGATTGACGCTGAACTTGGTAGGGAGAACCACGGTTCGATCCCCCGCAACTGCGACGGGAGGAGGCTGGAACCACTTGATGCCATAACCGACCCCCGAACCAGATTCAACTGGTGGTGAAAACCAAAAAAAAATAAAAAATGGAAGGCTTATGTGATAATTTTACTATTTTACCTTTTTTTCTCTTAAAATCAATAAATTGTGTTATACCTTGTAATTTATCTTTTTTTTTTTTTACCAATTTTATAAAAAATCTTGAAAGCATGAAAACCTTTTTTAATTATTTTTTTCTAAATCTGAAAAAAAATAATTATAATTTTATTAAAATTTGGATACAATAATAATTACTTAAATTTTTTATGTATAAAAAACCATATTTGATATTATTGTAAGGGTAAAATGGTCAATTTATATATTTAACCCTCTAAAACCCTTAATTTGGAGAAACTCTAAATTTGGACAAAATAAGTCATCCAAAACCCCCCAAAATCTTCCCATATTTTTTTAAAACTTTCAAACAAGGGTTTACTCTCCACAAGCCTTTTCTTTTCCTCTCCTCCCTCCTAAACCCAACAAACAAAACCTAAGGGGCCGACTTTTAAGGGGTGGATCCACTTATTCTTGATTATTAATTTTATTTAAATTTTAAACAAATTTTTTAGTGTTGTGAACTTATTCTCTTTTTCTTCAATTAATATTGTTCATGATCGGCACACTGAAAAAATTGTATTTAAAATTTAAATAAAATTAATAATTATGAATAATTGAATCCGTCTCTTAAAGGGTTGGGGCTTTAAAACCCTTTTTACGGCTATAATGGTCACTTTGAACTTGTTCCAAATTTATCGGGCATGGTTACAATGAAAGCAAATAACAATTCTATTATTTGCATTTTAAAAACTTTGAATTTTGAAAACTTTCACCGAAAACGTGAACTTTGACAAGAAAAAAAATATGTGCAGCACATGTCTAATTCACGACTCTCAGAACTTAGACTAAAATGTGTTTCATGTTTTCACTCAAACATCACAGAAATTTATTTAAAGGTTAGCATGACCTCTCTTTCTAATTCAACGTTTTTAAGTATTACACATGTTTTTTTTGACTAAAAGTATTACACATGTTAGCAAGCCCATTTTATAAATATTAGATGAAATAATATGGGGTTTGTTTGGATTTCTCTTATTTTTAGTTTATAAATTAGCTTATGCAAATAAATAAATTTTTATGTTGATTCATAAGTTATCACCGACAAAATTTGTATTTTTATAAGTTGTTTTATCATAAATTACCTTGAAAAATTTATAATAGTACATTAAAACTTATTTATTTAAATAAATTGTTTCACATAAATTTAAAAATAAAATTAATCGAAACAAATCAATTGTAATCTAAGATGGTGTTGATATACTCCACATGTACATGATCATCCTCAAGGCACTCATCGTAATACTACTGACTTAAACGTTGAAATGTTAATATTCTTGTTGCTACTTTTTCCCGAACTATCTAGTTTAGTTCTAGATGACACAAATTATAGTCCGTACTACCGAAGTCTAGGATAATTGCTTAATTTAGGATTGATGTATATCGTAACAAAAATAGAAAACATAGTGCCATAATTTATTGAAGTCAATATATGAACAATACTGTAGGATTTCAATCCTATACGTCTGAGCTAAATAGTACCGTGTCGAATGTGATCGAGTTCGAGTGGATAAGTATACTCACTACCCACCATTCTCATGAGAATGATGTATTGTAGATAACTTGATGAAGATTGTTACATATAAATATTTGGAATTTTAGATGCCACTCCATCGTCACGTCGTATGAACCATTTTACCATATAAAGTGATAATTTGCATAAACTAATTAACAAATACAAAATTAATTAATTTTAAAAAATATACTGCACAAATTTTAAGATAATAGTATTACTAATATCATATGTGCCCTTTCCCAAAAATAAAAAAAAAGTAGTAAATCAATTTGTGTTGTGTGGATTTCAGAATTTACAATGAAAATGTTACTCCAGCAATAATGGAGTATACTCCTACTGGTTATAAAGCACCGATGAAGAAATTTAATCAGAAGCTTTCGGTGTATTTTTTTATCTATTGTAGAAGTCATATTTGCATAATTTACATGGCTTATAATTTATTGGTGTACAAGGTGATGAATCAATGAAATAGTAAGAAGAGAACAAAGATAGCAGCCACAAATATGAAAGGAAGATTAATTGTATTGATAAAAGAGTAGCTATTTATACAAAGAGTAAAGTTTGCCACATAGGCCCTAAAATTGAAAACTTAACAGACAAGTTCAAAAGTACTTAACATAGTAAATACTAAAATACCCTTAAATATAAATTACTTCTAACACCATCCCTTAATTTATATTTAGACAAAACTGACAACACCAATTTCATCCCTCAAACGAAGAAATTGCTCAGTTTTGATAGCCTTTGTCAACACATCTGTCAGCTGCTTCTGAGTGCTACAGTGCACAACTTCAAGCACTCCATTCTGAACCTGATTCCTCAGAAAGTGATACTTGGTCTCAATATGCTTGCTTCTTCCATGCAGCACTGGATTCTTGGCAAGATTGATTGCAGACTTGTTATCAATCATCAGCTTCAGAGGCTTGTTTACCTTGATCTTCAGATCCTGCAGTAAGTTCAGAAGCCACACAGCTTGGCATGCAGTCACAGCGCCTGCAATATATTCAGCTTCACAGGTTGATAGAGCAACAACAGGTTGCTTCTTGGAACACCACGAAATAGGACCTCCCAGAAATTTAAATAAATATCCAGAAGTGCTTCTTCTATCAACTCTGTCTCCACACCAATCAGAATCTGAATAACTCAGAAGTTCTGATTCAGTCATTCCTTCAGAGGGAAATAGCACTCCATGCTTCAGAGTCCCCTTGATGTACCTCAGAATCCTGACAGCAGCTTGGTAATGGGACCATTTTGGTTTACTCATAAATCTGCTAACCATTCCAACTGCAAAACAAATATCAGGTCTGGTATTACACAAATACCTCAGAGAACCAACCAACTGTTTGAAGGTTGTAGCGTCCACATCCTCTCCATCAGAATCGGAATCCAACTTTTGATTCGTATCAGAGGGTGTGATAGCAACTTTGCAATTCTCCAGCTTAAATCTCTTCAGAAGCTCACGTTCATACTTCAACTGATGCAAAATGATTCATTTCTCAGAATATAGAAATTTCATCCCTAGAAAGTAACTCATTTTTCCAAGGTCTGTCATCTCAAACTCATTCATCATAACCTTCTTGAACTTAGCTATCTCTTGTTCAGAACTTCCTGTCAGCAATATATCATCAACATACAAACATACCAGAATCATATTGCCTTCTGAAGTGTGCTGAACATAAACACCATACTCCAACTCACATTTCTGAAACCCTTGCTTCTTGAAAAATGAATCAATCTTCATATTCCAGGCTCTGGGCGCTTGTTTTAATCCATAGAGGGCTTTATGCAATCTATACACCATCCCTTCCTGATTCTTTTTCTCGAAACCAGGAGGTTGTGACACATATACCTCTTCTTGTAATTGACCGTTCAGAAATGCAGATTTCACATCTAAATGCATCAGAGGCCAATTCCTGTTAGCAGCTATTGCAATTACCAGTCTAATTGTTTCGTGTCTTGCTACAGGTGCAAACACTTCAGAATAATCTAGTCCAGGTTTCTGCAGAAATCCTCTTGCTACTAACCTCGCTTTGTGTTTGCCAATTGATCCATCTGGCTTTAGTTTCTGCTTGAAAACCCATCTGACGCTGATGGCTTTCTTGCCTTTTGGAAGTTCTGATAGCTTCCAAGTCTTGTTCCTCTTTATAGCATCAAGTTCTTCTTTCATGGCCTGCAACCATACTTGTTGCTTAAGAGCATCTTCTGTACTCACAGGTTCAGAATCTACTAACATTGCACACTGAATAATTTCTCCCTCAGAGTCTACTTCAGTGTCTTGCAACATTTCAAATCCTGCAAATCTTCTTGGGATGCTTTTGATTCTCTGTAGCCTCTGAACTTGTTCAGAAGCATCTTCAGAAGTTTTTGACTCAGAGGCTTCACCTTCAGAAGCTCTTGCCTCTGAAGTGTTATCAGAAGTTCTTTCACCTTCAGAACCTTGATTTTCAGAACTTTGACTTCCTCCAGAACTTTGACCTTCAGAATCGTCTTCAGAACTTTGACCTTCAGAATCGTCTTCAGAGTCAGAGTCAGATTCAGAACCACCATCAGACTCAGAGTCACCATCAGAGTCATCTCCATCTTCTGAATCATCTTCAGAGCCTTCAGATTCTGACTCACCTTCAGAGCCATCCTCTGAGATTCTCACATCAGAATTTGATTGAGACTTGTTCCAATCCCAAATTTCAGATTCCTTCACAATGACGTCTCTGCTGAATTCAATTTTATTAGTCTCTGGACAATAAAGCTTGTACGCACCTGTACTGTGGTACCTCACCAGTAACATTACTTTGCTTCTATCATCCAGCTTCTGTCTTCTGGCTTCTGGAACATGTTTATAGCATACAGATCCAAACACCTTCAGATGACTAACACTTTGCTTATCTCCAGTCCACTTCTGAATAGGAACTATTTCCTTCAGCTTCTTCGTTGGACATCTGTTGAGCACATATGTTGTAGTGGCAACAGCTTCTCCCCATAAATGATGAGGAAGCTTCTTCTCTTTCAGCATGCTTCTCACCATATCAAGCAAAGTACGATTTCTTCTCTCAGCAAGACCATTGTGTTGAGGAGTATAAGGAGCTGTAACCTCATGCTCAATTCCATTCTCCTCACAGAAAGTTTTAAACTCATTAGAATTAAACTCACCACCACCATCAGTTCTGAGAATCTTCAGCTTCTGACCACTCTGTTTCTCAGCCTTCACCTTGAACTTCTGAAACTCAGCAAACACTTCATGCTTGAACTTGATGAGTGTTACCCATGTCATCCTTGTGAATTCATCAACAAAAGATACAAAATACTTGTTTCCTCCAAGTGAAGGTACTGGAAATGGTCCACACACATCAGAATGTACTACTCCCAAGGCATGTTTTGCTCTTGGAGCTACTTCTGATGCAAACGGCAGTCTTGGTTGCTTCCCTTTCATGCACACCTTGCATGATTTTTCAGGCTTCTTGATTGTAGGAATTCCATGTACCAGATTCTTTGACTTCAGATGCCCCAAGCTTCTGAAATTCAGATGACCAAATCTTCTGTGCCACAGCTCACTATCCTTCTCAACACTTGTTGCACTAAGACATTCAGAGTCTGCAGTTCTAACATTCACCTTGAATGTTCTGTTCCTTCCCTGTTCTGACTCCATAATCAGCTTCTGATTACCGTCATACAGCTTCAGAAGATTGTCTTTCATAGTAACTGAAAAACCTTTCTCAATCAATTGACCCACACTCATCAGATTGCTTTTCATGCCTGGTACATACCACACGTTCTGAATCAATGCTGCTTTCCCATTGTTCAAAATGACTTTGACATTTCCCATACCTTCAGCGTTGAGGTATTTATCATCAGCACATCTGATCTTTGTACTCTTTCTAGAGTCAAAATCAACCAACCACTTCTTGTTTCCAGTAAGATGGTTTGAACACCCTGTATCCATATACCACCACTCTGAATTCACATCATCAGAATCAGAAGCCATTAGTAAAACAAATTCACTATCAGAGTCATCAGAACTTCTGGCTATATTTGCTTCTTCTGACTTTCTTTCTTTGTTTGACTTGCACTCAGATGCAAAATGGCCAAACTTCTGACAAGAGTAACACCGTACTTTTGTCTTGTCTTTTCCCTTCTGAGCATACTTCTGCTTTCCAGAAGTTGAGGTTTCTGGCTTCTGAGCTCCATCAGATCTATTCTTGGCTTCTGACCAAGGCTTCTTCTGAAACTTCTTCTCAGAGGCTGCTTTCAGAGCCTGCTGCTCTACTTCTCTTTCAGAGTTTCTCTCAGTTAAACGCAACTCTTGTGCTTCTAGACTGCTCTGTAACTCTTCTATTCTCGTGGTTTCCAAATCTTTGGAATGTTCAATAGATACAACAATGTAATCAAACTGAGGGGTAAGGGATCTCAATACCTTCTCAATGATTACTTGTTCTGAAAGAGTTTCTCCACAAGCTTTCATCTCATTAGTAATCAGAATTAGTCTGGAGATGTACTCACAAACCTTCTCATTGTTCTTCATGTTGAGATTCTCATACTGTTTTCTGAGGGTTTGAAGCTTTACCTTCTTTACTGACGCATCACCACCGTAACACCTTGTCAGAAGATCTCAAGCCTCCTTCGCCGTCACTGAATCAGCAATCTTCTCAAACACACTCTCATTCACACACTGATGAATGTAGAACAACGCCTTCTGATCCTTCTTTCTTGTAGCTCTCTGCGCCTCTTTCTGCTCCTCTGTTGCATCTGCTGCAACAGGAACGTATCCTTCAGTGATAAGCTCAAGCACACCTTGAGCACCGAACAATACAAGCATTTGTTTCATCCACCGATTCCAGTTTTTGCCATCAAACACTGGAAGCTTGGTACTCATGCCACCGTTTCCGTTCATCTTAAACCTTGTACAGTACACTCAAATCTCACTAACACTCGTGTTTCCCAATCCCACAAAATCAGAAAAAGTGATTCTATTCAGATTTTGTTCAAGATTCAACACAAATCAAGAACCAAAAATCAAACACACACAACTCACGTTTCACTCGTGTTTCCCGTGGATTCGAACCGGAGCTCTAGATACCAATTTGTTGGTGTACAAGGTGATGAATCAATGAAATAGTAAGGAGAGAACAAAGACAGCAGCCATAAATATGAAAGGAAGATTAATTGTATTGATAAAAGAGTAGCTATTTATACAAAGAGTAAAGTTTGCCACATAGGCCCTAAAATTGAAAACTTAACAGACAAGTTCAAAAGTACTTAACATAGTAAATACTAAAATACCCTTAAATATAAATTACTTCTAACATAATTTTCCAGCAATAATCGATATATTGATTCTAAATGAATGGTATATCAATCATTATAGCATTTCGTTTCTAAGTACTTTCTAGAGGACACAATCCTTTTGTTTGTATTTAAAGGTACGTGCCACAAAATGTCAACAAAATATTGGTCTCTCTAAAAAATCTGTCCCAGAATATAAATTAATTTTCAAGTTACTTCATCCGTTTGTAAGGAAAGTAGAATATGATTTCTCATTTTTTTCTCAACACACATACAATGCCTTATATAGGCTACAACACTACTTGGCCTAAGCCTAAGCTTGCCTGCGTCAGGCCAAGCCTTGCCTGTGCCTAAGCCTTGCCAGGCTCGCAGGCAGGCGCGCGCGCGTCCAACATCTAGCCAAGCCAGCTAGAGCACAATCTAAGCTACAACTACTATACTTAACATCCTCCCCTAATCTAAACTATTACAAATGCTTAGATTACAGAGATGTAACACAATCAAACAAATCATTCTAGATCCTTGAAGTCACACACACCCAATCTTGCTCTCAACCTACAAAAGGTTTCAAGCTTCAGGGCCTTTGTCATGATGTCTGCTAGCTGTTCTTGTGAAGTGCAAAACTCCATATTCACAGTCCCATCTCTAGTCAAGTCCCTTAGGAAGTAGTACCTTACATCTATATGCTTGCATCTCCCATGCATTACAGGATTCCTTGACAGCTTAATAGAAGAAGTATTGTCACAAAATATCACAGTGCTACCCATCTGTTCTTGACTTAATTGCTTCAAAATCTTCCTTAACCAAACTCCCTGACAAGCACAAGAAGCAGCTGCCACAAACTCTGCTTCAGTGGTGGATAGTGTTACAATAGCTTGTTTCTTTGAGGACCATGACACAGCTCCATTACCATATAGAAACACATATCCTGAGGTGCTCTTCCTATCATCCAAATCCCCAGCATAATCAGAGTCAGACCAACCTAGTAGTTCACAGTCATTGCCCTTTGCATACAAAATACCATAGTTCAAGGTTCCTTGCAAGTATCTTAACACCCTCTTAGCAGCAGCCGAGTGAAGCTCAGTAGGTTTTTCCATATACCTAGCTATCAAGCAGACAGAGAAAGCTAGATCTGGCCTTGTTGCAAGTAAGTACATTAGACAACCAACCAATTGTCTATATGAAGTTGAATCAACTGCTTTTCCCCCTTCATCTTTAGTAAGCTTGTTACCAGGTACCATTGGACTGCACACCTTATTACAATTTTCCATTCCAAACCTGGCAATTATATCCTGAGCATATCTTTGTTGATGAATGAAAATTCCATTGTCACACTGTCTCACTTCCACACCTAAAAAATATCTCATCTTCCCAAGATCAGTCATATCAAACTTATTCATCATAGACCTTTTGAATTCTTCCTGTCATCATTCCCTGTGTAGATTAAATCATCTACATACAAACTGACTATTAACACCTTGTTTTCAGCTTGCTTGACAAACAAGGTATGTTCATGAGGGCACTTTTCAAAATTTTCTTGAGCAAAGTAGGATTCAATCTTGATGTACCATGCTCTAGGAGTCTGCTTCAAACCATATAGAGCCTTTCTCAGCTTATAGACCTTATTGTTTCCTTCTCTCTGATAACCAATTGGTTGCTCTACATACACATCTTCACTTAGTTCACCATGAAGGAAAGCACTCTTCACATCAAGTTGGAATATGTTCCAACCTTTGCTTGCAGCTAAAGCCAACACAATCCTTATTGTATCCCACCTAGCAACAGGAGCAAAGACTTCATTGTAATCCACACCATATTGCTGACTATATCCTTTAGCTACTAACCTAGCTTTGTGTTTTTCAACTTTGCCCTTCTCATTATATTTAGTTTTATAAACCCATTTGACACCTATCTTCTTGCATCCAACAGGTAATTCAGTCAACTCCCATGTATTGTTCCTTTCAATAGCCTTTATTTCTTGATCCATTGCATTTCTCCAGATTTCATGCTTTGCAGCTTCATCATAGGTAGTGGGATCCCTATCTTCAGAGAATATAGCCAAGTTGTGTATATCAATGTTTTCAATTTCTTCAGTATCTGTGATAAAATCTCTGGTCCAACCTGGAGGCTTTCTAATTCTAGGCCCAAGCTCATTTGCTTGACTAGTTTCTGCATAATCATCATCAACATTGTCATCTGACTGGTGTGAGTCTTCAGGTTGAGTTTCAGGTTGAGCTGCCTCTCCTTCATTATCAACCTCTAATTCAGTGTGAATTAGTGGTTTCTCTGATTTGTTGTCCCAATTCCATCCTTGTGATTCTTCAAATACCACATCCCTGCTGACAATTATCTTTCTATGTACAGGATCATAAAGTTTGTAGGCTTTAGATTCAGTACTCACTCCTAAGTGTACACACTTTATTCCCTTTGGATCAAGCTTCTTTCTCAAGGCATCTGGGATATGAGCATAGGCCAGGCAGCCAAACACCTTAAAGTAATGAACTGCAGGCTTAACTCCACTCCAAGCTTCCTCAGGTGTCATATCCTTAACAGACAAAGTAGGAGATCTGTTCATAACATAGGTTGCCCATAGTACAGCCTCTGGCCAAAATCTCTTAGGCACATTTCTCCCAGCTAACATACTTCTAACCATGTTCAATAGGGTCCCGTTCTTTCTCTCTGATACACCATTTTGCTGTGGTGTATATGCTGCAGTCAACTGCCTTTGAATTCCATTGGTGCTGCAGAAATCATTAAAGGCATGTGAACTAAATTCTCCTCCTCTATCAGTTCTCAAGGCTTGAATATGACACTTACTTTCATTTTCAACTAATGCTTTGAATTTCTTAAAAATCTCAAAAGCATTGGATTTCTCAACAATGGGATAAGTCGAAGTTTTTCTAGTAAAATCATCTGTGAAAGTGATGAAGTACCTGCATCCACCATTGGAGGTAGGATTTATAGGTCCACACAAATCTGAATGAATCAACTGTAACTTCTCACTGGCCCTCCAATTTGCAGTTTTTGGAATTGGGTCTCTATGTTGTTTGCCTGTCATACAATCATCACATGATGCTCCTGTTTCTTGCAGAACAGGCAAGCCTTTAACCATTCCCTTTTTCACAAGAATGTTTAAACCCTTGAAGCTAAGATGAGCATATCTACAGTGCCACAGGTAACCTTCATCAATTTTGACAGTTTGAAGACACATGGGACTAACTACTACAGCTCTGACTATATACATTCTATTGGCAGTTTTTTGACTAGTGATAATCAAACCTCTACTCTTGTGATAAACCTTGCATTGATCATTTGAGAATATGATAGTGATATTCTCCTTCTGTAATTGTCCTATGCTCAGGAGGTTGTTCTTTAGCCCAGGCAAGTAATACACATCACTGATTACTTGAACTATCCCTTCAATGTTAAGCTTCAAATTACCTTTTCCTGTAACTGCCATTTTAGAATCATCACCAAGTTTCACTGATTCTCTGAATTCATCATCAAAATCATACAACCATTCATTGTTTCCTACCATATGGTTGATGCAACCTGAATCTAGAAACCACATCTCTTTCTTGAGATTTCTTTCATCACTGCCTTGTGCCATAAGCAACACCTCTTCTTGTTCATCAAATTCAGCAAAATTTGCACTTTCTTCCCAGCTTGGACACTCATTCTGATAGTGTCCCATTTTGTGACATTTGAAACATTCCACATTGTCTCTACTCTGCCTTCCTCTACCCCTACCACGCATACCACCTCTTCCCCTTCCTCTACCATTACCTCTCCCTGAATTAGTCATTTTCAAGGCCTGCTCATCATCCTTCTCTTGTGTGGATTTCATCCTTCCTTCATGCACAAGTAAACTACTTTGCAATTCATCTATGGTCAGGGCTGTAACATCATTGGATTCTTCAATAGAGCAAACTACATAGTTAAATTTGGAGGTCATGGATCTCAAAATCTTTTCAACAACCACAGTTTGTGTAACAGTTTCACCATGAGAAGTCATCTTGTTAGCTATAGCAAGGGTTCTTGAAAAATAATCGTTCACACTCTCATTATCTTTCATGGAAAGAACTTCAAATTCTCTACGTAAAGCTTGAAGTTGAGCACGCTTTACCTTGTTGGAGCCTTGGTACTTTCTTCTCATGGATTCCCAAATATCTTTAGCTGTGTCACGAACAAGAATTGTCTCCAAGATTGTGCGATCTATGGCTTGAAATAGGTAGTTCTTGACCTTCAAATCTTTGATCTTGCTCTCCTCTGCAACGCGCGTTTGTTCAGCAGTGGCATTGGCAGGTGCTGCAGTTGGTCCATTCTCAATCAAGGACCAATAATCTTTGGAACGAAGGAGATTTTCCATCAACATGGCCCAATGATCATAGAAGCCATCAAAACGAGGTATAGAAGGTTGAATGAATTGCTTTGAATCTTCATTCATGGTGAAAGGAAAAATGTAGAAGATGAAGATAACGGTTTTGTAACTGAAATTTCGTTCCTAACTGCAGTTAGTTACGAAACAAGGAGAAGAGGAAAAAAAGCTCTAGATACCACTTGTAAGGAAAGTAGAATATGATTTCTCATTTTTTTCTCAACACACATACAATGCCTTATATAGGGCTACAACACTACTTGGCCTAAGCCTAAGCTTGCCTGCGTCAGGCCAAGCCTTGCCTGTGCCTAAGCCTTGCCAGGCGCGCGCGCGTCCAACATCTAGCCAAGCCAGCTAGAGCACAATCTAAGCTACAACTACTATACTTAACACCGTTTATTACTTTTTTTATTCAAATAATTCTTTAATTAATACAAGTAAGTATCTTAGATGTGCTTTCAAACGATCAGATAATTCTAATTTGGTAATCCAAAGTTTTGTTTGAGAGATGAATGCATTTGATTTTCAACCTCTTTATCGTAACCTTGAAACAATGAGATGATTTACACATAATGGATTAAACCTCCCGACAGATGGATAAACCTCAATTTTGATGATGCTTGCAAGTTTGTAGGTTGTGGTGGACTTTTTGTAATTATGAAGAGAGATGAATTAGAGGTAATGTTAAAAAGATTGAAGTTTGTGATGTCATACTTATTGAGACGTGGGACTTGTACTTAGGACTCGTTTGACCTAACTTATTTTATAGCTTATGCAAATGGCTTATGCAATATAAATTAGGTTTTATGCTATTTTATAAGTTTAAACTAGTGAAAATTGAATTTTTAGAAGTTATTTTATCATAAACTACCTTAAAAAACTTATAATAATACATAAAAATTGCATAAGTTGTTTGCATAAGCTCAAAAATAAGTTAGGTCAAACGGCCCTTAAACTTAAACATAGCTTAGAGTTAGCGTATTTCACATCACATTGTGAAAAATGATTCTAAATTTTGATTGATATGATAGTACTGCAAGTTTAGTGGGGTGTTCCCGCTTTGGCGTGGCGGATTCGTAAGTTTATGGCTTTGAATTGGCATGTCCAAATTCGGCCGTGAGTTAAATAAAGCTTGACCAACTGTTTCATTCAGAAATCGACCTCAGGTTCTTTTGAACGATGCGTTTTTTGGTGAAGTTTATTAACCACTTGAGCTCAATGACTTAGTTATTTTCATCGTTATTTAGTTACGATGAGTGGTTAGTGGACCTAATTATGTATTAGTACAAATAATAGTACCAGTAGAGTTTTACGAAGAGAGTCGAGTCGGATTAATTTCTGCTTGACCTGCTTGGTTGCTTATTTTCCATGTTATTTCTCGTAAATTCACTTTGTTTCTATTTTCATATCTCATTTGGTGGTTTGGAGGTTTTGGCTTCTTGGCCGTTCAAATATATTTTGTTTGTTAGTTTTGCATTTGTTTTGTTCTCTGATTTCGCTTTTGTTGTGTTTTTCTCGTATGTTTTTATGAGTATTTCTTATACTTATATTTCTCTGTTTCTTTCTTTTATGTATTTGCCATTCAAAATAAATTAATTCGGTCTATATCTATATTATATACGTCAAAATAATTATACATAAAAAAAAAAAGATAAACGAATAATAAATTGTATCATTAAATATTTTTAGATGATAAAATTAATCATTTAAAAACTACATTAGTGTATTCTTTTATTAATTATTGATAGGTAGAGGCAAGAGATTGGTAATACATTACGTTGTTAATTGGATGATTTGAAAACTTTAAAAATCAAATTGATGTGGAAGACATGTAATATCATCTACCAATCATCAATGTGCAAAGAAACTAAATCACACGTCATTAGAATTTGTCACTATAACTAACTGATTAATTTAATTACATCCAAATCCGTGTTTCATCAACTGATTAGTAATGTGCTTAAATAACAAAACATACTCTAGTGTCTAGTATAATATAATATTGATTTTTCATTTCATGAGTCTATAGAAGAAATTGTATCACATCAATCAATAATCGACAAGCTTACATACCTTATTTAGTAATTATTAGTGCTAATATTTATTTTAATGATTCGTGCTAACTAGTGATCGGTCGCACAAGTATTAATTAAAAAAAAATGTATTTGAAAAAATGTTTTATATTTTAAAAATATTAACTACATAAATTCCAAAATATTATCATATTAAATTTCTTAATTAATAATGTGACAGAGATATTAGTTAATATTTTTCTATTTTAAATGGCCTTTTGATAGAGAGACACGTAAGAAAAGCCAACTATAGGAGAGTGGCCACAGTCCAAGACCTATAAACTCCACTATAGGCAAAATGTGGGACGGCATAAGATTATGTACATTATAATTTTACATATATAAAAAGAGCTTTCAAGATTTTAAAAGTCACTAAACTATAATATTAGTTCATCAAAAAGAAAGATTAAATTAGTACTAAAGGTCCGATTGACCTAGTTTATTTTTTAGCTTAGAGTATCCACAATGAAACACTCAAAATTTGAGTACTTAAGTGGGTTACACATATACACATCATTTATTTATAATTTTTTAATAATAGTATTTCTTAAGTACTTAATATTTCCAACCCAGCACCCCTTAAAAAGGTTCTAAACATGACCCACAAATAACTCCATTTCTCATCAATAACTCAATATCTTTATAAATGGGTCCACAAAAATATTGTTTAAAGAAGAGAGAGAGGGTGCTTATTTAGGAAGTAGTACCTAATAGGTACTAAAAAGTGTTTTGCTCCAATGATAGTACCTAATAGGTACCACTTCTTATTGAAATAGGTACTACCATTGGAGATGGTCTTATGCAAATGACTTATGTAATATAAATTAGGTTTTATGCTATTTTATAAGTTCAAACTAGTGAAAATTGAATTTTTATAAACTATTTTATCATAAACTACCTTAAAAAATTTATAATAATACATAAAAATTGCATAAATCATTTACATAAGCTCAAAAATAAGTTAGGACAAACGAACCATAATACTTATTATGAAGTAAATTTGTATACGGATGCTCTTATTCATATATTATGTGAATTGAATTTTACTATAATTTTTTATAAGTTGTGTCTCACCCTAATTAGACATTTATTTGAAACTAATGTTACTGGGACTAATATTTTTTAACTAATTATGTAATATCTTTTGGACTTCAACTCTAAATTTATAAAAATATATTTTTTCCGTCTCAATTTGTTTGAGTCATTTGATCAAAACACGCATATTAAGAAAGTGATATAAATAAATGAGAGATACTATTTATTTTACCAAATTACTCTCTCCGTCCCAATTTATTTGAGCCATTTAGAATGTTTGAGTCATTTGCAAATTTAACTTAACTGAGTATAAAACTATTAATTATTTTTTCCATGACATTTCTTGAGACCATGTAGCTATAATAAAACCCCCACCATTTATTTTCTCTTTTTTAAACCAATTTTTTAACGTCTGCACTTAAGTGCACATGTTAAAGAACTCAAAAAAAAAAATATATATAAACTTTATATAATAAAAAAATCTAATATTTCAATTTTAAAAAGTTGAATGCATAAATTTTAAAAGAAACTAATAAGAGAACCATGTTATCGCACTCGTCGTAAAGTAACACTATATACAATTAACATTTGTATTATAGTTCTTTAACTTGGTGTTAATATTTCAAGGAAAAGAGAAACTAATATTATTTGATTTTTATTTACTAATGTACATGGAAATGCAGAGTGGAGATTGGTCGAAGCAAGCCAATCAAAATGAATGTTTCTGTTGAGAATCTATAAGACTGGGCAAATTTTGTTGCCAAATGGAAAGCAATAGAAGTTGGCTTTCATGATGGAAAATTAAACTCAATATCCTTATGAGTAGGCTCTTTATGTCGTCAACATTCTTTGTTATTCCTTCAAGGTGAAAGTGAGTGGGAGCCCCATTTATCATACTTTGAGATACATCAAAATCCTATCCTATCAAAGTGAGTGAGAGTAATCAAATACTCCCTCCGTCCGAATTTGTTTGAGCCTTTGACCAAAATACGCATATTAAGAAAGTGATATAAATGAATGAGAGATACTATTCACTTTATCAAATTATCCTTGTGTACTTCCTATGCACTTTTTAAATACAATAATGATTACTCTAAAAAGTAAATTCTGCAGAGGTAGAAGTGAAAATACAATTAGAAAATTGTAAATAGCTCAAATGTTTTGGAACAATTTTTTTTGCAAATGGCTCAAATAAATTGGGAATGAAGGAGTATCCTTTACCATTGGCTAGTACTAGGTAGTTGAAACTTCAAAGCTCTCATTATAATGAATCGTAGTACTTGTGTGTCTAAAATTGGAATCACAGATTAAGAGTTTGATTGAAACAAGTTTTTATGAAGAGAAAAACAAAACTTTTTAATCTGTTTTACTTTTTTAGTTTTAAAAATAGATAAACATAAAATAATTTTTGAAAACATTTTTGTACCAATCAAATTTTTTTAATCTTTAAAAACTACAAAACTCTTTTTGACAAGGGTATCAAACATGTCCTAAATAGCTTAAAACATTCTTACACTAAATGGCACACAAATTATTACTCCCGCATCTCCATCTTTTTAAAATTTTGCATATATATAGAACCATAAGGAGTATATTTTTTGCTTTCCACTAAATCTAAAGGGAATCATATTTGAGACATTTTAAATACGACAGATACATCTCATATTCATGATTTGAACCATATTTGATGCAATCCGGGTTTGAGTTGCAAGTAAAACTTCACAAGCAAGTTCCGTGAACTTAACTTAATTAGTAAAATAATGCATTATATATGTAAGGGGTCGGAGTTCGAATCACTATAGTAAATGTTTAATTAAAACATAGTGAAAGAGTATTGCCTATGACAGGAATAAGATCTATCCCGATTTATGAGAGCCCTCTAGTAGATGAATTTTCATTAGACTAATTTATATTAGGAAGTTCAAGTTAATATACATAGATAGAAAAATGCAAAGGTAAATGAAAATTATGAGAGGGATTTGATTATTTGAATGGAGACTTTTCTGAATCTAATAACTATAACAATCATAGGTTTATCATGATAGATCAAATAACCAAGTTAACCAAGTTCAGTTGAAGTGATTAATTCCCTCTAAGATAAATCTTTTGAGAGACCGCATTTAATTCTTGGTGGAAACATTTTTTAACTACACTTTATTTATCTTGCAGCCAAATTCTGAATTAGTGGAAACAATTTGCCTTTAAAACCAAAGGATTAATAAGAGTAGCGAGAAAAATCACACACAAGTCAATTTTGCTTCCTTCCAAAATATTGTCAGAATTTGATAGAATGATAAAACTTCAAATTTTGAGATGTGTACTATTGACTAATACTTTTACATTAAACATACATTTCTTCATCAAAATCCATTCACTCCTCTACCTTCAACAACTAGAACATCAAATAAACCTTTTCCTTCTCCTTTAAACCAAAAGTGAATGATATTTCCCATCGTAACCGATATACATTTTCACCAATGAAATGCATGTTTCAAAATCACGATGCCCTGTGATTTTGCCAAGCTCAACATGAAATCCAAACATGCACGAAGATGTATGCCAACATACCATACGAAAAGTCTATACTACAAACCCTTAAAGTTCCTATACAGACCTCAAGGGCGATTGATTCGTTCATTTGCAATTGAAAAATTATTCACACAAATGTGAAACACGGAAATGTTGATGAAAACAAATGAGAAATGCAGGCCTAACTAACTCTAATAAGAATTGAATAAAACTACAATTCAAAAGAACTTAGAAAATTTAACAATTAGAAGTAGTATACTATATGTTTATCATAAATATATTACCTATTGATAAATCTACCAAAATTAATGGAAAATGTAGCACCATGAAGAACAATGTTAGCAGTTCAGATTTTGTACCGATAAAATCACATAAACAATCTCAATCGTCAATTTCAAATCAAACCATTTAGACCGTGTGACATAGTTACTGCATCAAATCAAATTCCACCGATATATGGACAGCAAAAAAATGACATCTGAAGTCAGTTCAACATATCACATATCAACAATGAACACACATATCAACAAAGCAAATATCAAATTTCCACCAACACATGTAAGCTTCAACAATGAACACACTATGAATCTGAAGTGTCAGTACATATAATTTAAACCTTAAATACAAACCAAAACCATATAATAACTCAACTAAAAACACACTAATATAATAATTCTCATAAAAAATACACTAATCTAAAGTAAACATGACAAGGATCAGAATAAAGATTGTAATCAACGCAGGAAGAACAATGATAGCAGTAAAGTGATTTTCAGTAATTAAAAATGTAGGGAGAAGTCTAGATTATCATTCCATACTAGAATGCAACCCACGCCTTTTATTACAACCCATTTGATTTAGAAGATGTTGCGAATATCACAATGCATAACTAAGCAAAAGACAAGGGCCATCTTCATTGTTTTTTTTTAACCTTAAAAACTTCAAATCACTGTCACTACTATACAAATCTACATTCTTCCTACTCAAACCTTTTACTATATGCCCATCATTTCCTTGCAAGTTTAAATCACACTTCACACTATATGCATAAAAAAAACAAACCCAGATGAAAAAATGGAAATTTTGTTCCGAAAATTAATTAAAAATTTAAACTTTTTGTTGGAAACTGGTTGAAATTGTTTGATTTGATTGTAGCCAGAAAAGAAAAATGAAAAATGGTTTTGAATATACAACAATGTTATGCTTTGATTGAGAAAGAATGGCATGTTTATACACAACGCCGCTGGTGGAAGAAGAAGCATTCGGGTTTGGATTTGTTTAGTATAATTGGAATTAAGCCCAAAATATATCCTATGAATGATATTGCTATTAGCACTCCACTTTGTTAATACTATTTTGGTGTAACTTTTTTTTTTTTGTATAAAATTGGTCGACCTATTTTAAGATCACACAATTTCAGTCATTTTATTAGATTTTTATATTTTAAAAAAATGATTTAATATATTTTAAATTATATGATATATGATTAATGATATTGAATGATAAAAAATCATGAAATTAGAAGAAAACTCATTAAAAACTTCAGTTTGAATATCAAAATTTATTTATTTTTATAATTTTTTTAGTTAAATGTAAATACTTAATCAATTTGGATGATGGTGCGTATTATATCCGGTCTTACCTAATTAGAGTCGACTACACCGGTGTGTTGTGACGTTGGTCCATTTCGTTTCGATGAATGGGATGGGGTTATGTAGTATGTACGTGCATGTGCTTCGACACTTAAGTCAGTGTGAGTGTGAAAAAAAAGTTTTCAGAGTTAGAATATTGCACCTGACTCCTGCAAATGATGAGTGTATATATAGCCCATAATGTTGTGCCAAGACCATTGATGGGGTTATCATTTATCAATGACCGTTGGAAAACGACTGAAGAACCTTGATGAGCAGTAAATGATCATCATTTCGATGTCGAGCGTTACAATTCCTTGAGAATCTGCTTGTTGATATTGTTGACTTGCGCATGTGGGCTTCACCTATATTGGGCCTTGCTCGGCGGGAGGGAAATCCATTTCCCTTGCATATGGGCTTCCAAGCCCAGTCCAGAACAATATCGTATGTCATTTACTTTTTAAAAAATTCAGTATTTGGAATAATGATCGACTAATTCAAATAGATCAATTCCACCACCCACTTGCGGTGATCCATTTAGAGTCAAACAAATCGTATGTTATATTATCTAAAATATATTAAATGAATTATTACAAAAATATGATGGAATGGTTAAAATTAAGTGGTTTTGAAGTAAGAGAATCAAATAGGTAAAAATAAAAAAACCAAAACTTTAATTAAGAACTAGACTCTCACCCGTGCGTTGCACAGATTTAGTTGAACGATAAATATACGATTTAAATTTTTATAATAAAAATTGTAAATGAAAAAAAAAAAAAAATCTAAACATAAATATATTGAAATTTAAAACAAATAGTACAAATGAAATTAAACAATACTAATAAATTAATAAAAATAGAGGATACCATAAAATTGAAATCATATAGAATCAAAATAATTTGATTCAAAAATGGTACTACAAAATTAATTATAAAATTGGCTAAAAGTCAAACAACCGAAGCAAATGTTTTAGGTTTTAAAATTTTGGGTCAAAAATATACCTAAAAAAAATTCAATATAATTTAATAAATTTAATATGAATGTTTGGTTAGTTTAGCTGGTTAGGATGGAGGCTTCGCATCTCTTTGACCCAGGTTCAATTTACACATTCAACAGTGATGATAAAAAAAATCATACATTCAGCAAAATAAATATATCTAATTTATTCTTATCAATTTTGTACTTACTAAAAATTTCATTTTAGATTTCTACATCAGTTAGACCAATCTTGAATAATTGAGTCAAATGATAGTGATTTCAAAAGATTGAGAAGATGACAAATCGTGCTAATGTTCAATGTGACATATTTAATTTTATAAAAAGTATTTTAAAAGTTATAATTTTTATATCAATCAATCCTTTTCTATTTTGATTGTATACCTATGTTATTTTCAATACATAGCAAATGACTAATTCAAAATTCAAATTTAGGTGAGAGAAGTGTGTTATTTTCAATACATAGCAAATAACTAATTCAAAATTCAAATTTAGGTGAGAGAAATTAGATGAGAGTATTAATTAATAATGGTTTTGGAGGGAAAAATTAGGGTTAAGTTAAGAGCTTAATTAGGATTTTAGTAGGTGCTAAACATAACTTTTATTATAATTAAGATTTTGACACGGGTTAGAAATTCGTTTAATTGATTTTTACAAATTTACTAAATATTAATATATTATTTTAATATTTTATGGAAAATGCTAAACAATGCACCTGGTGCATTGGTTAAGCATATTAATATAGAAACTTTTTCTTGGAACTTGTGCATTTAATGTGTTAAAGATGCAAAAAGTTATCTTTCTAGCATTAATTTTGTCTTTTTATTTCTTTTTTGGGTATGCTTAACTAGTGCACCGGGTGCACTGTTTAGCATGACCCATATTTTATTTAGAAATTACATACACATATAGAAAAGAATGAATTAACTACATACACATGTAGGAAAGAATGAATAAATAAAGAAAGATGAGAAAGAAAAATGAGGTTGAAAAAGAAAAAAAAAAATGGAGAAAAGAAAGAAAGAAAAAATAACGCAGAGAAAGCGATGGAAAGAAATATCAAAATGGAGAGAAAGAGATAGTGAAAGATAAATAAAAAAAAGCCTATTTTTAAGTAAATAAAAATTATATATGCTGTTAATTAGAAAGTGGAGTGTTAAGTCTATATTTTACTCCCAATGCAAACATGATCCCAATGCATTTTCTTTCTCATTTTTTCAATGTTGTATTTGAAATTCAAATTTGGATACACAATAAATGAGGTGGTAGTTGGGGTGGTAATTAATAAAGGAATTAGGAGGAAAAAAGTTAGGGTTAAGTGATTACTAATTAGGGTTTTAAGAGGGGGCAAACCTTACTTTTATTATAGTTAAGATAAGATAAGATTAAGATTAAGATTAAGATTAAGATTAAGATAAGATAAGATTAAGATTAAGATAAGATTTTTTTTTATCAATATGAATTTAAACATCATTTAAAAAGGTGTCGTATAGGGTAACACATCAAATATGTGGTTCATCATTGGACCACATTTGTTTGTCAAAAAAGAAAAAATGGACCACTTTTGTTCATTTGATAATAACTTTTTAAAAAAAAATATATATTATTCAATAATGAGCTGAAGTCTTGAAGAGATGACAATTATATTGTGTGTCATTTTACTTTGGAAAAGTAAACAAAATTTATAGTTGTTTAGAGGTGTCAATGTCATTGTTTCCCTATAAAATCGGAGGATAATATAGGAACACTAGAACATCATATCTAATAACAAGCTAAATGCCTTGTCTAAAAAAATTAACAAGCTAAATGCCACCTCAAATAGATAAATATGGTTAATTTGAATCTGTTTTCTTCTATATTTGGATTTTTTTTTGGCATCATACATGTAAAAACAATGCAATGTTTAAACTCGGCCATTATTTACCTTCTTCTTGTTAGTCACAACAAAATCAAAAAATGTCAATAGAAGAAAACATTACAAAAACATAACACAAAATTCAAATTCATATATTTGAATAAAAAAGAGGAATTTAATCATCTATGTCGACTGCATGCTATGATGTGCCTGTGTATGCTACCAATCAAATATGGCAAACTGATAATATTCTTTACAAGTCGCTTCCTACTCTTGCCATTCAAATGGCCTTTACAACAATTATGTCTCGTTTTTTTTTCTTTCTCTATAAACCTTTTCATCAATCTCAGCTCGTTGCACAAATCTCTGTAAGTACCTCCTTTTCTTGGTTAATTTGTAGCAATTACTTCTTTTTCGTGAAGTTCAATTCGCTGGATTCAGCATTTTTCTGACTCGAGTAGTAATATACCAATGAAGATCATTAATTGTGAGACAAATTGTTTTAAGTGATAAAATATAGCATACCACTTATTATTGTGTGTTTCAAATTATAAAATGCAGGTTGGTATTTTTCTAACTCAAGTTCTTTGGAAATTTAATATTTTCGGATTCATTTTTCCTGCAAATGGGGTGATTAACATTGACGTTCTAACAATTACTGGCATTGTATACTACGCATTCGTAACTGGTTTGGAGATGAACTTGGATACAATTTTACATGTAAAAAAGAAAGCCGCAACGATTGCAATTTCGGGGTTTATCTTTCCAATGGTGATGGGACCAGGTTTATACATTCTACATCGAAAGGTTTATAGCAATGGCGAGAAATACCCACTTGAAGAAAGTAAGATGAATGCTTATGTGATATGGACTTTAGTTCTCACTGTGACAGGTTTTCCAGTTGTAGTTCATGCACTTACTGAGCTCAAACTTGTTTATACTCGTCTTGGTAAGATTGCATTAACAACAGCTATGATCAGTGATACATATGCTTGGATTTTATTCACATTAGTTGTTCCATTTTCAATTAATGGTACAAGGGGAATATACTCAGTATTAAGCACCATAATATTTGTTTTCATTTGCATCTACATGATACGTCCAATCATCGTAAAAATCATTGATCGCGAGATAGAAAAAGATGAATGGGATGATAACCGATTACTACTCTTTCTTGTGATGGGAATTTTTATTTTTGCATACATAACAGACACTCTTGGCACACATGGCATTGTTGGGGCTTTTGTGTACGGCTTGATTTTACCTCACGGTAAATTTGCTGACATGGTGATATCAGTTACTGATGATTTTGGTGGTGCATTTTTAGTACCGCTTTACTTTGGTGGCAGTGGAATGCGACTCTCACTTAGTATCGTTTTTAACCAACCAAATTGGCCTTTATCGCTTATGGTTATAATCTTGTTGTGTGTTCCAAAGATTTTAAGCACTTTGTTTGCCACTTTCTTTTTTGGCATTCATGCTCGTGATGGTTTCGCTCTAGGCATAATTCTTAATACCAAGGGTGCTGTTGCACTAATGATGCTCAATACGGCTTGGGATAAATCGATTATTTCTGTACCAACCTATTCTGTCTTAACCCTCGGAGTCCTTTTAATGACTATAATCGTGCCTCCCATTATCAATATCATATACAAGTCTAGAAAGCATTTTGAGCAAAACAAGCTAAAGACTATACAAATGCTAAGACTTGATGCAGGGCTCAGGATTCTAGCATGTGTTCACAATACTCGCCAGGCTACGGGGATTATCAGTCTTATTGAATCTTTCAATGCCACCAGACTTTCACCGATACATGTTTTTTCACTTTACCTTGTTGAGCTCACAGGACGTGCTGGTGCACTCGTTGCTTCTTATTTGGAGAAGCCTGATGGCCAGATTGGAGCACAAAATCTTACAAGATCTCAGGAAGAATTAGAAAGCATTAACAATACCTTTGAAGCATTTGGAGAGGCAAATGATGCTGTTAGAATCCAAACTTTAAATGTTGTGTCAGCTTATGCAACCATTCACAAGGACATATTCAACTCAGCTAATGAAAAACACACTAGCTTGATTATCCTTCCATTCCACAAACAACTAAATTCAGAAGGTGCACTAAAACCAACCAGTATTGCATACAAAGATATAAACCTAAATGTGATGCAAGGTGCACCTTGCTCTGTGGGAATCTTTGTTGATCGTGATATTGGTCCGCTACCAAAACTGAATTTTTGTATTTGTATGATCTTTGTTGGAGGTCCCGACGATCGTGAAGCCTTAGCTATTGCATGGAGGATGGCTGGGCACCCAGGAACCCGATTATCAGTGGTTCGAATGCTCCTATTTGATAAAGCTGCAGAAGTTGACACCTTAAGTCACGATGAAACACAAGGAATACTATCTGTTGTAATGGATAATGAGAAGCAGAAGGACTTAGACGACGAGTATGTGAATTCCTTTAGACTAATAGGAGTGCACAACAATGATTCTATATCATATTCAGAGGTTGATGTTCATTCAGGTGAAGATATTCCCACAATAATCAATGAGCTAGAAAAATTTGGCTTCAATTTATATATAGTTGGACAAGGGAATAGTAGGAACTCTAAGGTTTTTTCAAATTTATTAGAATGGTGTGATTGTTCAGAACTTGGAGTAATAGGGGATATGTTGGCATCAGAAAATTTTGGTTTGCGCTCATCTGTGCTAGTTGTGCAACAATATGGATATGGAGGAATGGTTTCAGGAAAGCAATCCAACCAGGTGACTGCTAATAACAATGGTTTACAGGAACTTGTTGTGAAGACTGAATAAGAATGATGGTAGGTTGTTTAGGAATTAACCTGCACACCATGAAAATCTTGCTTATGAAAATTCAAGCAAGTTTGAGAAAATACTAAATTTTGTTATGTATTTAGATTTTGTACCCTGGTATATTAATTAGAGGATACTTCTAATTTTTTATTTTTGTTGCCTACAATGATAAACATGATTCCATTTTGAGTGGCAAGGTAGTAAAAGCTCTTTCTCCATTATATGTTATGAGAGTTTTGGTTGGTAAATGATTTCAACATATTTGTACAATTAACTACACCTCTCTTCGATCCACAGGTTTATTTTATAAGTGTAACAAAATGAAAGTTTAATCGCACCTTAGAACTTGACGATGATGGTTAGGGTGTATGTGGGTTGAATTGAGTTGAACTTTTCAAAATAAAAATCTGAATCACATAAGACACTTCAAATTGCGTCCAATAGAATAACCACCTGTTACAACATTGGACGGGTTGGATAAACCCACTAATTTTCGGGTTGGGTTGGATTGTGGGTTACCCAAATTATTCTTGGGTAAATAGGTCTTTACACCTCTGCAAAGTAGGTGAATTTTATTTTAAACCTCTATATTTTTTTAGATTACCCCCTGCAATGTGAGATTCTCTGCTATTGCACCATGGCTGCACAACTTGACAGCTGAATGAGACAAAATTTTTGACGTGAAACATCAAAGATTGTGTCTCGGTCAGCTGCCAATATGTGTAGTAGAGGAAAAATTAGAGAATTTCACATTGCAGGAGATAATCTTAAAAAATAATAATTAAGGGGGTAAAATAAAATTTGCTTACTTTGCAGGGAGTAAAGACTTATTTACCCATTATTGTTTGGTTTTTTAAAATTAAATTACTAAAGACAAATTATCATATTTTTTTCATAAAAGTAACTCAACGTTTCTATTTTCTAAAAAAAAAATAGTGTAACTTATTTGCACTGTGAAAAATGACGACTATCCATTTCGGTCAGGTAAAGTCACTAATTTCCAAATTGAATATTGAGTTACCCGAATAATTTTGCTATTTGTTTAATATTAAATGATTAAACGACGAATTATCATATTTGATTTATAAAAATTTCTTAATCATTTTATTTTCTTAAAACCTGGTTTAACCCTTACCAAAAAAAAAAAACGGGTTTAACCTTCTTTTACTATAAAAAAATATTTAACTATTAAAGGGGAAAATCTTTATTATTTTTATAAATAATATTTTTAAAAACTATAGCACTATTGGATCAATGAAATTTTTTGGTTGAGTTCGATTTTGCCTGAAATTAAATTTTTTATATGCATTTTTCATTTTTGAAACTTATATCTAAGCAATTATCTAATCCGATCCAATTTTCGAATTAACTTGAGTGTGTTTGACCGAATCAACTAGATTTGTCCAATTCGGTACACCCCGATTATGTCATGCTGGTGACGTGTGTTTGGGGTGAAAGAGAATTTTGGTTTTGTTCATTTTTGTTTTTAATCAATGAATACTTACAAAACTAGCCTTATAATTAACATTGATTTGTATAGATGATTTTTTATGTTATTTTTGTCTGATATATAGTGGGGCTGGTGATGAGATCTTGAGCGTTGACTACAAGGAGGAATCGACTCGAAAATACAACAGATAGACATAAAAAAGGCCACCCTTATTAAATAATGAACAATCTTATTCGCTTGTCGTTTGATAAATTTGACATCAATATATATATTGAAAGGCAAATATATTATTAATATAAATTAGGTCTCTGCACAAGACGAACAGAGACCAGTAAAAAAGTGACTACAAAATCAAGGCTCCGTGTATAAGCGGAAACCAAAGGAAAACCAAAACATACACCACCTAATAGAGGTCTACTACTAATCTCATTCTTAGAAAGACACTCCTCGCTTCCAGACCACCGAAGAAGACATCATCCCGACCCATAAAGACGGCACTAGACACTAACTTTCGATCTCGAATCAAAAGTGATTGGCCCATCAGAATCCAAATAGCAGCTCCGTAAGCCAAAAGTTGATGGAGCGACGGTAGAATGAAAATCTAAGCAGATTAGTCTCAGCTTGCAGACCACCTCCAAACAGCCAACATTGACGCAATAGAGGTCAACCAGATACACAAGAAACCTGCAAATCTCAACAGATTTAGACACCAATAGAGACTCAAAAAGAATCCTGCAAATCTCAACAAATTTAAAAAATGGTCAGAGAATCAAGTATCCTAGAAAAACCGCTCAGACGCGTCATCAAACACACACACCGACGGCGCTAAATCCAAACGCCATTGCATCACCACCTCACCACAAGGAACAAACAAAGGACCTGAACAAACAGCGAAAGAAACAACAAGAACGGAAAAACAAGATCTCACCAGAAAAACAAGATGTCGACTCGAACCCAAACCCACAGATATATATATATATATATATATATATTCGGGTGTCACCCGAACCCAAACCTAACCAACTCGAATTTCACCCGTTGATTTGGTTTGGATTCGAGGTGGTTCTATCGAATTTGAGTTCTTGCCATCCCTATTATCTATACTTTATAATTCTACTTCTAAAATAAAAATTATCTATACTTTATAAATTTATATTCATACTATCTTATATTTGATGTGAAACTTTTTAAAAATAAATTCACCACATTTAATTCTTTAACCGGAGTTAAAAAAAGAAGGTTCTATATTTTTATGTCACAACTTCACTTATATTTGCTTGACTAAATGTGTCACTCCTATAGGAGTAAAAAAAAGAAGGTTTGTTTGTAGTTGTAGTTGTACTTGTACTAATCAGCCACTTGTCTGAGCACTGTGTAATAGAGAGAGTACAAACAAAGTTGTGCTACAGTGAAAAAAGAAGAAAGAAATGCACGGTACGGTTCGCACTTTCCTCTCAAGCAACAAACAGTACACACAACAAAATTTGGTGCCTGCCATATCCACATTCCTTGATCATGGGAAAAATAAATTAAAATAAAAGCACACCACTATTCATTATTCAATGTGTTGTCTAACTTATGCATAAAAAAATGTTGTCTGAATTTTTTAAATTTTTATTTTACAATAATTAATATTTATCGGATATTATAAATATTAATATTTAGACACATATTATAAATTCTTTTTGTCAATCTAATTCTTTGTGATACTTTATAATTAGAATTATGTTTTTTAGATTTGTTGTATATTTAATGTATCTAGTTATAATGTTACAAAAGGAGTATAAATTAGAAATTGTATTCTTAACCATTTGTTTAATAGCATCTCCAATGGTGATACCGCTTTGGATATCATACATCACTAAAAAGTGGTCCCTACAATGCCATATAATATTTATGCAACTCATACATGTTTTGCTCCAATGGTGATACCACTCTAGATATCATACATTATTAACAAGTTATTAATTCTATTTAATTTGATTATACAAATAAGGTACCGATATCATCAATTTTGATACCCTCTATGCCACGTCATAGAACTTCAACGATAAAAAAAAAAGGTACGAATCATTAGTCTATGATATTCTCTATGATACTTTTATTGGAGATGCTCTAAGGAGTACAAAATTCTTACCATTTGAAACAATTTACGGTTGTATCCTTAAAAAAAATTTGCGGTTGTAAATACACCAAATACTTAATAAGGTTATTCTGACAAATATATATCTCTCTCTTTTATATATATTATATTATATTATAATATATGTAAAACAATTAATGTTTTTTTAAGACGGATGGAGTATCATTAGTTGTACAAGTAATCGGGCAAAGTAAGCTATACTTTTTTTTTTTTTACAAATTTACTGTTTTTTAATATACGTAAAAATTGTAAAGTGGTTTATAATAAAAAGCTTGAGTTTAAACAAATATATTGAGCTTAAGAGGATAATAAATTTTTATTGATAAATTATTTAGAAGAATCCAACTTTTTTTTTTGTAGCAACAATTCTCGATTAGGCTCTACACACCTCGTGGTCGAACCTTGTCTTATCAGACCATATTTTTCTAGAAATCTGAAGGTTAATAAAAAAAATAGAGTTCAATAAAAAAAAATCTATATATAAACAAAATTTGATTAACATTGATATATTTTGTCTAAAATATATGAGAGTGAAAGATTGTTATTCATTTTTCTGTTTATTGTCAATCTGTTAATGTATATAAGCATTTTTCTAAATGTATACTTCCTCCATCTTTAATTATAAGCAAAAAAATATGTAGATAGTATATCCTTTGAATCCAAAAACTATTAAATATGTAGATAGTATATCCTTTGAATCCAAAAAAATATAATATTGTCCCTAAAAAAAATTCCTAACAATATTGCATCCAAAAAAAGGAAAGTTCCAAAAAACTACAATTATTTATCATTACAAAAAATAATTCAGTTATTTATTTACTTATTTTCTATGTTCCATATAAAAAATATATAAAGTCAAAATAAATAAATAATAATAATAAATAATGCATAGTGGAAGATATTATTATTCAAACATATAATTGGAAAAAAAATGTATTGAAATTTGAAAAAGTAACTTATTTCAAGACAAAAAATAATTTTGTATTACAATTAGAAAAAGTCAATTATTTTAAGATAATTTTCTTTAAAAAAAAAATCAGTCATTTCAGGAGGATGTAGTATAAACAAATTTTATTTTTTAGATTCATTGAAAAAATGATGTATCTACTCAAATAATATAGACCAATACATTACTTTTTCAATTAATTCAGAAGTCAAATTTTGTTTAGTATTTTTGTGATTATTGTCAATATTTTTTTTTGGATAATGTCAATATTTTAATTTAATTACTTATTTTGCTAAATGTATATATTCATTGAATCCTAAAAATACATTGAACCAACGAAAATTCCAAAAAATACAATTATTATTTGTTCATTTATTTACTTATTACTTATTTTATAGGCTCCATATAAAAAAGTCTATTAATAAAAACTTCCATGTAAAAAAATATAAAAAATAAAATCCAGTCAAATTAGAATAAAAATAAATAATAATATAAAATAATAAATAAATAAAAAAAATTCTAATTCCAAATAACCCGTTCCTTGTGGCGCACACACACACCATAACACAACACAAGCTTCTGCTTCATTTTGTTCTCTCTACCAATTCAAACTCATTTTTCTCTTCAATTTTTTTTCACTAATCTCTCATTCTGCGTTTTCCGATAATCGCTTCTGAGATCCAAACCACCGTTTCAATCTCGACGGAAATTATTCAACCGTTTCGTTTTTCCGCGAAAGGGAATAATAAAACCATTAAGTTTTTCCGTTTTTCATTATTTTGTTCCCTTCATTGTCCGATTCCAGGGTTTTTGGATTAGGTTTAGGGATTCGAATTTCAAGATTCGAAAATCGTGGATTGTGGTTTTTGGTGGTGGTGATTAACGTATTGATATTGCACAGAGAGGTTTTAGCCTTTTAGGGGAGTTGAATTGTGAGATTATTGGTAACATTGTTTTGATATTTGAAATTAGGGTTTTCTGATGAACTGAAATTGTTGTTTTAGATGATTGCAACGATATGGTAATTAAGCGTGCTGTGAAAACTGAAATGCCGAAATTGAAACGGTGTAAATTGGAGGAACCTGATTCTGAAGGTCTTGAAGGTTGTTCTGGGATTCAGAAGAAGCGTATGGTGAATGAGTTTTACTCGATAGGTGATGCTGATGATTTTAGCAGTGGTTCTGCTTCTTGGAGCAGTGAAATTTCGCATTGTGATGGTAGTGGTGGTGGTGAGGTTGAGTTTAACTCAAATTCTGTGTTGGTAAATGGTAAAATGGTGAAAGACTTAGGCTCGGTGGTGGCTCGGCCTCCGTTATTGCGATCCTCACGTGGTCGCCTTCAGATGCTTCCGTCGAGGTTTAGTGACTCGGTTGTTCTTGATGCATGGAAGAATCGAGGAGTGAAAACGGAGGATCGAGGTGGTGATGGTGATTCCAGCTTTGAAGATGATAGAAGTTTTGTTAAGGATGATAAGGTTAAGGAAAGGGAGGGTGATGATTTGTCTAGTGTGGGTAGAAAGACGATGAAGACTGATAGTAATGCTTCTGGTTCTGGTCTTAGTTCTGAGGGTATAGAACAGAAGACTTATGGGAATGTTGGAAAGAGAAATGAGGTTTATAGGCCAGAGGATTTTGCTTTGGGGGATATTGTTTGGGCAAAATGCGGGAAGAGATATCCGGCTTGGCCTGCTGTGGTGATTGATCCCATGTCACAGGCTCCTTATTCCGTCTTGAACTGTTTTGTTTCCGATGCACTTTGTGTGATGTTTTTCGGTTATTCAAAAAATGGGACTCAAAGGGTAATTCTTTTTATTTGAGAGTCTTGTTTATTTGTGGTTGTAAATTTGAGTTTTTGGTATTAAACTCTAAAAGAATAATGAATGGGCAGGATTATGCATGGGTGAAGCAGGGAATGATATTCCCATTCTCGGAATTCTTGAACAGGTGAGTGTGGTTAGATGATACAAGCTGCAGTTTTTTTGTTCGATTATTGGAGATTTAATCAGTAAAAAAATTACTTTGTTCAGATTTCAGGGGCAGACCCAGTTGTACAAGAGCAAGCCGAGTGACTTCCAGATGGCACTGGAGGAGGCAAAGTTGGCAGAAGATGGTATTCTGGAATCACATTTGGGAGCGGAGGAAGTGACTGATGTAGAAGCTCATCCTCCTGATAGACTTCAAGAGGTCTTAGTTTCAAATATTGATCAAGAATATTATTGTCAGGATCAGGTGAAATTGATTTTTTTTACTTTTGTGGTTTTTGTTATCTGATCAGATGAGAGCATTTATAAACTATGTTTTGCATAAGAAAGAGGGTTTTTAGTCAAGGAAGGACTTTGGGATGTTTATTTATCATAGGACTAATGTTAACAATGAATAATAATTGAAAAACATTGAGAGGACAGCATGATCAATTGAAATTTGAAATAAATTCAAAGATTACCCTAATTTTAATTATAAAAAACATCACAAATAGAACTATTTATTTTTTTTTTTGTCATTTTTAAACGGTCAATGTTAGTAGTGTTAGTTTTTATATTGAGGGTGGGGATTGAACCTTTGACCTCCACTCCACTCCTTAATGAGTCCACCTCAGTGAGGCAGCCACCAAACCATCCTTATATCCCCAATTGTGTGTGTCTTTGCAAGTATGGGGCAGGGTGAGTACTATAGTACCCATAACTACAACTATTCCCTTGATATAAGTTAGTGATCCATGTAAAATTTACTCATTCAGGGTAAGTATTTTCAAATAGTGGCTCTAACATAGTGAAATTTTGAACCAAACACATTTGTTCTGTGATATGTAATCATAAGTTTTTTGTTGTGTTCTTGCTAGTTTTTATGCTGCCTTGTCCAGTAATTATGCTGAAGAGCAAATTTGGAAGAGTTAACTGTATAAAATTGCATCTCTTATTGACTCTGGTTATTTGTTTATTTTTATCCTGTGAATATATTGTGCAGGATACTAGATGTTGTGCTACCTGTGGTTTGATGTTTCCATGCAAAACCATGAAAAAGGTTAAGGGTTCAAGTTATGCACTCCAATTTCAATGCAAACTTTGTGCCAAGGTTATACAGAATGGCTTATTATAGTCTTTAAATTTTTCACCAAATAATTTTACAATGGGTAGATGATTTCAAAAATTACTATATTCTGCTCTTACAGTTACTAAAATCAAAACAATATTGTGGAATTTGCAAAAAGATTTGGCACCATTCAGACGGTGGGAATTGGGTGAGATTGTCTGTTTTGTTGTCAATTTAGTTTCTTTCCTAATATTTATTTTAATATACTTTTGGTACAATAAATTCAAAATTTTGATATCTTTTGGGAACTCTAATCAGGTATGTTGTGATGGTTGCAATGTATGGGTGCATGCTGAGTGTGACAGAATTTCTACCGAACATTTCAAGGTGCTGTGTCACGGTTAATATAGCACTGTTTATCATTTTCACATGATTGATTTTGAAAAACTTGGTCCACAAAGTGATTGAAATTGAATATAATTTGACTGGCATCTGGTTGCAGGATCTGGAAAATACCGATTACTATTGTCCAGATTGCAAGGACAGAATCAATTGTAAATTACCGGAATCACCAACATACAAGTCAAAAATCAAGTACATATTAATCATTATTGCTGTTTTTTCCTTCTAGTTTGGGGTATTTAGCTTTTTATTTTATACTTTGACTCTTATGATGTGATATCTTTTGAGACAGATCAGTGGAGCATAGCCAAAATGGTGTGGTACCCGAGAAGGTAACGGTGGTGTGCAATGGAATGGAAGGAATTTACTTCCCTAAGCTTCATTTGTAAGCCATTAACCCTTGGATATTATGGGATTGATACTCCAATTTAATTATATATAATGGAAGAAATATATTTATGTTAACTCCCGTGTTAATCCATATTTCTTGAGGTGCACTTGTTTCATTTTATTATTTTTGTCCTTCACTTTCTCCCCTGGAATTGCCTAACGCAGTTTCTGTGTGTATATTCTGTTTTCTGTAATACATACACATCTATTTTGTTTATAATTTCACATTTAACTTTTAGCATTGTTTGAAAAACATACTACTGTCAATATGGATTTGTCTACAAATCTGACTATGATCTTTACCATCAAAACAGTTTTTTTTACCAATCAAAACAGTTTGTTGTGAATGCATATAATTTCTTTCTAGAAGACTTCCATTGAGCTACTTGTGATTTTATTTTTCAGAATTATGTGTAAGTGTGTCTCCTGTGGTTCAAGGAAGCAGACACCGAGTGAATGGGAACGACATACTGGAAGCAGAGCCAAAAAATGGAAACACAGTGTGAAAGTGAAAAGCACAATGCTACCACTGGAAAAATGGGTTTGTATTAGTTCTTTCATGTCACTGTAATGGCAAATGTGTATGTTGATTTTGAATTAATGGTCACAAATTATATAGTTATTTATGAGGGACATGGTTATTATTTTGCCTTCTTTATTATTACGCGGCGCTTCTTTCTCATTTTTGACTCAACATAAACTGCAGATCACGGAGCACATTTCACAAGATGGAATTCCTCAGGAATTAAATCAGCAGCAGGTGCTTGCCTTTTTGCAAGGTAAATATTCATTTCATGTAACTTTTACATACCAAAGCCTTAATTTCTTCTAGTTTACCATGTCTTATGAAACATACTGTTGCATGCTTTCCGTTGATTTTATCTGAAGGCAGAGATTTATTTACTTTTGCTTATCGTGACAGAGAAGTATGAGCCAGTTCATGCAAAATGGACAACAGAAAGATGTGCTGTTTGTAGATGGGTTGAAGATTGGGACGATAACAATATGATTATATGTAACAGGTGTTTCAATTATTGTTGATGATCTTTACCTTTCAGTTGTAGAATTATTTTGGATGATTTACATTTTATTTCAAATTTACTAGGCTTAAAGGTAGCGATGTCAATTATATATGTTTTGTTGTTTATTATGTAGGTGCCAAATAGCAGTCCACCAAGAATGCTATGGTGTAACGAAAGGTCAAGATTTTACTTCTTGGGTCTGTAGAGTATGTGAAACTCCTGATGTTGAAAGAGAGTGTTGCCTTTGTCCAGTAAAAGGTATGTCAATCTAGTATTTTTGACAATCTGAACTCTCTTTGTTCTTATGTTTATATCCTATGATGTTAAGGTTTTTATTAAAGTAGCAAATGGTGGATCCTACACTCCAATTCTGAGATGGGAAAGGAGGGATTTTTATTCATCTGATGGATTAACTTTCTATTATTAAAAAAATAGTTTACTTTACTTTGGGATGATCGATACCTAGTGTAGCCATTTTTCATCATTTTCATGAAGTTAAGGAGAATCCTTTTAACACCTGATGCGAATATTTGAAAGTTATACAAAAAGTCTTGACATAATGATTTTTTTTATTGCACATTCCTCATTTTGCGCTTGTATTATATCTTCCATGATCATTTATGTGATTAAGTGCTAATTTGCTTTTGCTATATGTGGAAAAATGATCTGCAGGTGGTGCTCTAAAGCCAACTGATGTCGAGATGTTGTGGGTTCATGTAACATGCGCTTGGTTTCGACGTGAAGTTGTTTTCCAAGACTCTTTGGTCATGGAACCTGCCCTTGGAATTCTAAAAATCCCTCCTAATTCCTTTGTGAAGGTGAGATGAGGGGCTGTAAGTTGATCTTTTAACTTGTTAACAATTGTTTCAGCTATAATATTGCCCAGAGTGCATTCTGGATGATTCTAAATATACAAATGTGTTGACCTGTGTGATGCACAAGACTAATTTTAGATAGAGTAATATTTTCAATTACTGCACACTTTTATAAGTAAACAATTAATAGGTGAATAATAATTGTTAATCTTTGAAGCTAAATATTATGTAGGAAAGTATGTAAACTAAAATATTTGGACACAATCCAAATATAGAGAAAGAATGTATCAGTTAGATTCACACATAAAGATGAAAAATACCAATTAATTATATCCCAAATGCATACTGGATGATTCTAAATTTTATTTGGCTGAGAATCCAATATGTACCAGTTTTCATATTGGGCATATAGTGTTCTGTTTATTTATATATAACATATCTTTAAGTCAATATATTTACACAAATCGCACTGTGCTTACGATATTCAAACAAAATGTGTTCATTCTTATCTATTTTTGGATAACTATTCAACTAAAGTTCATCTTTTCAAAGTCTCTCTGCTCAAAAGTAATTCAACACTAAATTCACTATATAATCTTCCACCTTCAGTTATATATATTATTCTTAATTCATTCAGTAAGATAGTGGTGGGGTTGTTATGTAAACTGCACTTGGCTTTCCCTTCTTTAATTTTCTTTTATATTAGTCTGGGTTGTACTTATAAATTCACGGTAATGTTTCTTGTTTGTCCACTGTGACTGCAGACTTGTGTAATTTGTAAACAAAGCCATGGTTCTTGTACAAGTTGTTGCAAGTGTGCTACTTATTTTCATGTAATGTGCGCATCAAGAGCTGGGTATACCATGGAAGTAAGTTTCATGTTTCCTTTGAGTTGATTAGGTTGATCAGGAATATTTATTTTTTCCTTCATTTGTTCCCCCCTAGTTTCCTCTCTTTCTTTTGGAGGACTGTTGCATCCTTTGTGGTTTCATCCTAAATATATAATTTCTAAGTATTTGAGTTTATTAGTGTGAGGATTACAAGAGCTTGGGAAATATGTTAATTTTGTTTAAACTTTAAACTCACAGTTGCATTCCATGGAGAAGAACGGGACTCCGATAACAAAGAAGCTAATATACTGCGCAGTTCATAGGTTTGTGCTCTAGTGATCCGATTATATATGTTGTCATCTTCCATTTTATTAATGATGTTTTATATGCTAATTCATTATCAGAGTCCCAAGTCCAGATTCTGTAATGGTTTCACATTCATCTCTGGGGATTTACTCTCCCAGAACTTTGATTCAAAATCACAAGGGATGCTTCCGGGGATCAAGGCTGGTTTCATCAAAAAATATAGAGCTCAATGAATTTTCAACCACCGAAAATGATAAGGTTGAACCATTTTCTGCGGCCAGATGTCGTGTGTACCAGAGGTCTCGTAATAAGGTGATGATTCTAAACATACTATTGTGTCCATAATATTGTATCAACTGCCCTATTCTTTTTATTTTGTAATTTTTGAAGAAGTGATAATTTAACATCTTATTCATCCGTCGTTATACAAGGATGTACAGTATCTCTGGTTGTATACCTTTGTTTTCCTTCACATCCAGTGTCAATTTCACAGAATGAACACATTCATGATAGTTCTCCCCCTTATGTTTTTCAATAACGAGTTGCAATTTGGATCCTTGTTTGCTGCTCCCTGATGGTTGAGATTTTGAGGGACTTAGGGTTTCTTCTGTCGTGGCCGTTTTCACATTTGTGGGACTGGGAAGGTTTTTACATGAGGTACCATGTAATTTTTGGAGAGTAAAGGGAAGTTTTATTTCTTTTTAATGTGAGGCTGTACAAGGATGATTTACATAGGCACAGTTCGTTCAAAATACACTACCAATTTGCTACCACTAGGGAAATGGAAATAGATACTAAGGATAAGAGACAAAACAGAAAGTAGATCAGATCTTAATCCGATAATTCAGATTCTAATCTAAACTAATTCAAGCTGTTATACTTAATTGCTAACAAGCTTCTACTTATTTATAGTCTACATAACTTTGGGTATTTTCGTCACATCAATGGCCAGTCTTTAAAGCCAAATCTCAATATTATCTATTTTTTGTTCTTCTCAATTTGGTCTCTTTACGACACTTTCTCCCATATTGCCAGAAAGCTGATGTGCCAATAATTCACTTGCTGACGGGACCCAGCCTTCACTCTTTAGGCGAAATAACTCAATTGAACAACTATGAGGTAAAATCTTCACGGTCAGCATGATATATGCCCTACTTCTTGCTTTTGAAATAAATAACCTGGTCCTGCTATGTTGTGTCTGTTATATGTGAAAGGAAAACAGTAATTTGATATCTTATAATATTTGTTTGTGATAGGATGCTAAAGTTTCTAAAGTATTTTCTTCTTTCAAGGAACGTCTTCACCATCTGCTGGTATTACATATATTTGCATTTGCTAAAATTAATTACTTGAATTGCTTATCTCATTTTTTTAAAATATAAAATCCCGCTCTTATTTTTTAATTTGAAGTAATTTTTTTATGTTTTGTATCAGAAAACTGAAAAACTCAGAATTTGCTTCGGAAAGTCGGGTATTCATGGATGGGGTCTCTTTGCTCGAAGAGATATACAAGAAGGAGATATGGTAACTTACCATGTATTATTTTTAGATGGTTTGCTGCAATTTCTTCTGAAGACATAAAGTTCATGCTTGTTGTGCTCGTCTGCAGGTTGTTGAGTATCGTGGTGAGCAGGTAAGGCGTAGTGTAGCCGATCTGAGGGAAGCAAAATATCGTTCAGAAGGCAAAGATTGCTATGTGAGTCTCTTGTTTAAGATTGACTATAATACCAGTCTGTACCCGTCCTCACGTTGTTTTGCTTAACATAACGAAGCCTATAATAGTTATTCAATAACATTATGTTTCATTTGTGTTCTTTAAAGTTCTATATCTGGTTCAAATGCCTGTGTTCTAGACAGGTTCATGATTTCTGATAACATTTGAATTCATTCACTGCCATTCATAACACTAACTAATATAAAATGTGCAGTTGTTCAAGATCAGTGAGGAAGTAGTCATTGACGCAACACGCAAGGGCAATATAGCACGTTTAATAAACCACTCTGTACGTTTTTACTGGACTCTACTGTAACTTTATGAATCTTATTAATTAAAAATTCTATGACTTGAACTCAATTGTCCATTATGCCTTTTTTATTGGGAATATCCAGCATGTGATTTTATATAAGATATATTACAATAGCAAAAGAAAATTAGCAATACTAATCTTCAACCTGACTTGCTTCAGTGCATGCCAAACTGCCATGCAAGGATTTTGAGTTTGGGCAATCAACAGAACCGGATTGTTCTTATTGCCAAAACCAACATTTCTGCTGGTCAAGAACTAACGTACGTCTGTGCTCTCACATCTCCAAGCATGCATATTGGGTTACATCTTACATGGTATTACGATTAACTTATTTTTCTCTGATGTTGCATCAGGTATGATTACAAGTTCGATCCAAATGAGCCGGAAGAACAGAAAGTTCCCTGCCTTTGCAGAGCACCAAATTGTAGAAAATTTATGAACTAGGTTAAGCATTTTTTGTTCCTTGAGCAATTGCAGTCATCTAACCATAGAGTAAAGATTTGTCCATCGAGCTCTTTATTTTTTTTTATAAATTTTTACCAGTTTAGTATATAATTTGTATATAATATGTTATATATAATAAATTAGGAAACTTCTGAGAAAATGAGCTGGAGGCATTTTTGTAACCTGTCACAATTCTCCAAATTCTTTTGACATTTGGAAGAAATTCACATTGAAGACAAAGGAGCACACATATATTACTGAGTGCTTTTCTGGTAAAGCATGGAAACATTTGGCCATTTCTCTTATATTGATTTGGTATTTTACTTAGTGGTTTTTTTTTTGCAAATTTTGCAACACAAACAAACATGCTGGTGCTGCGTATTGGTCTTTTAAAACACCACAGAATTAATTGACTGTTTTTAGACTATGTTCGGAGTTTGATTTTGGTGCGAAACGGAGAATAATTTATTTATTATTCATTTCTATGATTCTATCACTTAAAATATAATAAAAGAGCAATTGATATATTATTATTGATTATTTATGACTTCATTTCTTCAAATTTTAAAAATCAACCCCCGACCCTCAATATACTTTTTGATGTTTTGTTTGAAAATCGACTCTTTAAAGTTTTGATTGTTCAAATAGTTACACAATATTTTAGTTGCTCAAATACATACTTCTTTTTTCTTTTTTGTAAAAAAAGAAAGAATTACATATCATCAAGTTTTTGTCAAAAAATAAATAAAGTTTTTGTATATTAGATAATTTTTTTATGATAATGTATATTAATGATTCTCTCTTATTAAAATTTCTCAAGTTTTAAATGTCAAAATCTACACCCTTAAATATTTTGCTTTTCCTCTCTACAATTCATATTTTAGACTCAATATTAGATTTGACTTCTTTGATGGTAGAAAATGGGCTCAAAGTTGAAGACGTCATTATGATGGATGGATTGTAATTTCATTTAAATTAAATGAATTCTGGAATTTTTTATATCTTGATCCGGATTTTAAGGAAACAATCTACATTGAATGGATAAAGCCTTATGATGGTGGGATAAACTCAATAGTGACGGTGCTTGCAAGGGAGGTGGCGAGCTTTCAAGTTGTGGCAGTTGTTTTTTTTGCAATTTACAAGAAGATGAATTAAAAGCTATATTAAGAAGATTGGAGTGTGAGACACCTTTCGTGCTGAAATGTGAGACTTGTCATTGCCTTGAAAATGGCTTAGAGGAGGACTTTTCACATATCAATTGTGGAAAATGACCCCCAAATCCCGATTAATATGGTTACTGCAAGTTTAATGCTTCCATAACCACCTTGATGTGACGCTAATTCTAATCTTTCTCTAAATTCGTTGATTTTTACTAATGTGTAGTCTCTCCATAGTGAACTTCATAGATTGCTTTTGATGATATTTATGAGATTTACATGCCTAGAAATGTCCGCTTAAATCATTAGCTTACTTTTCTTCATACTTTGGCCCTCTTTTGTATGAAAAAATGCATTAATTTATTTTGATTAAATTGTATTTTTTACTCCTAACTTTTATAAACTTGCAACTTCGACCTCCCTTTTACAAAATCTCAATTTTGAACAAGTCAATGATGACGTGGCGAGTCACTTAAGTGACTGACCTGACACATCATCACTACTTGTCAAAATAGCAAGTTTGTGAAAGTTAGAGGGTCAAAAATATAATTCATTTTTAATCTATTTTCTTTATTTATAATAATTTGTTTGTTTGTTTTTATAAAAATAAAAATGCTTGCTTTGTAAGTTTTACTTAGTTGGTTGAAATATCATATTATATATATATATGAAAGAACCATAATTCAAATTTATCCACTTATTCACTTTAAAAAAAATAAAAATTCTAATAACTAAATAAATTGCGCGTATTGGAAATCTATATATCTAAACAATATACATAAATTCCACAAATAAATAATAAATAAAAAAATGGCTCAATTTGAGTGGGGGGCAGTGTCCCACACCTCTAGAAGCTACCGATTCCAAACAAGTAACTTTTCGTTATTTTTATTTCTATAATATAATTTTTATATTTTTAAAATTTATTTGAATAGTTTTCATAAATAAAATAATTGATTTGAAAAGCAAAATTTTGGCGCGCTTATATAAAGAGCGAAAATCAAAGAGTGCACCGTTGTTGTGATTTGTTAGAGTAACAGAACGCGTGCTTCAGTTTTTGAATTTCAGAGCAAGCATGAAAAAGCAACTCACTCATGCTACTTCCTCCGCCGGAGAACTTCCACCGCCGCCGGCAAAACGAATCCGAAGAACCAAAACCATCTGCTGTTGCAACTCTCCTCGTCCTCCTTTTCTCTCCGCTCATTCCACTTTCTCATGGTTCACTCTCTCACTCTCTCTTTCAAATTCGATTTCAGTTACATACATTTTCTTCGATTCAATTTTATCTGTTATTATTGCATTTAAACGTGATCGTGAAAGTTTATTATGCATTTCTGAGATATAGATCATAATTTAGTTTGAATTTCACTTAGATCTGATTTTGTTTAACTGTTTATAGTGATATTTAGTTAGTTTTATCAATTTCTCTGTGGTTTTGATTTCTTACTTGAACGAATCTGTTGAATCTATGCTTATTCTGTTACTGTTACGAGAACTTTTGTTCGATCTGTGTTTACGTCTTCGTGTTTGTTTATTTACTTTTCTTCTAGAAACATTTGAATGCGATTGCGATCTTAAGAACTTCTGTGAAAATCAGATTCGAATCTGGATTTGGAGTTCAATGTTAAATCGGACGTTAATTTTGTTCATTTTACGATTACCGAAGATGAAATGAAAAATCTGCATCCGCTTGATTTCAAACATTTGATTCTGATTTGATTTGCTTCGATGAGTTTCTCTGTTCAGTAGCTAAGCTTATTTGATTCTGATTTCATTTGCTTCGTTGAGTTTATGCTGAATCAGTCATTTCTGTTTTGAACTTAATAATAGCTTAATCACTCTTTCAATTTGTTATGTTTTATGGATTTGAGAATGTTTAAAATATTCAGATATTCGTTTTCTAGCTTTTATGTGTAAACGATTAATCGACGAACATGCATTTCTAGTTTTAAATTAATAATTTCTAATTTTCTATTCGCATGAAACATTAATGATAGAATCTAATTAATCTATGTTTGATTAATTGTTATTTATTCTTATTTTGTGTTAACAACTTGAAATATTCAATGCTTAACGAAGGTTCGACGAGGATATTTGGACAGAGATAGCGAAGTTTCTGGATGGAAAATCTCTGATAAATCTGGCAGCTACAAACCGATGGTTCCGCTGTGCTATCATGGATGATGTTATTTGGAAGTTTGTGTGTCTGCGTGATCTTCAAGTTCCTTCTCCGCCACCTGTGGCCTTCAAGTGGAGCAAGCTCTACACTTCAGCCTTTGGTAAGTAACACCTAGGCCTTGATCAATTTTCATGAATGGCATTGTCACAGTCCGCAATTAACATTGATTTTGAAATTCCAGATGGGAGCCACTCCTACAAGTTCCGTCAGCAGGAGAAACACATTGGTGAGTTGGATCTTTGGATATTTATCACACTGATTTTTCACACTGATCTTTGGATATTCAAATCACAATAAATTGTGAGATTCACAATAAATTTTAATAAATTTTACACATAGTTATGGAAATGAATTTGATGAGGAAGTGACCACACAGTTAATGCTCTTGATCATTGATGAATATTGCACAATTGAGATTTTGAGTTGTCTTAGCTATCCAATCTTGTATCAAATATCTTTAGATTTGTTAGGAATTATTGACTGTCCTAAATCTAGGTCGCACAATTATATGTACACAGCAAACCTTATTGCTTACTTATGCAAAATTCTATATTCTATATAAATGGAATTTATTAATTTTTAGTGCTTAGCTATGATGCAAATTCGCAATCTAGATTTCTAGATTTATCTGATTACTGACTGATTCATTCTTATGTAATGTATATACAACATATTGTTTTTTTCAGACAGAATATATACAACATATTGTTGTACACTTGTACTAGAGCAACACCTACATAAGTGAAAATTTGTTATGGGCACTATGTGCAGTTTTAACTCAAATAGCCTTGTAATATTTTTGTTTTATGTTGTAACAATTTTTTAATATTTTCTATCAGACTGGATGCGTATTGGCGCTTTTTTCTTTGATTCTTCAGAAGCCCTCCTGACAGAGAGACTGAATTTTCCTGAGGGGTTAAAGAAAGAAGAAAGCTTGGAAAAGATGCTGCAGTCTCACGGTTGTTGCTTTCTAGACAACATTAAACCTGGAATCTGGATAGCTGGTACTCCCAAGTTTTCTTTGACTAAAGAACTGTCATTGAAATCAATTAAGTTAGCATATGATATAAGTATTTGATTGAATAACATTTCAATTGTTTATATTTCAGATCTACAGCTTGTGCGATGCCCGGTTTGTGACCTCAATACTTGTGATGGTAATTTCAATATAATCTAACTAGTCCTGCACATACCTTAACCATCTTAAATAACTCATCAGTGATAACTATTTTGAATGGCAAGATTTTGCATTAGAATAAGGACTTGCTCAATTTAACATGTTTCTCCTACTTATATAGGAACAATGCAAACATTAGACGCAAGGCATATAGAACTATTCCTATGTGAAGGATACCAAAATGGGAGCTGGGAGTATGAGGTTGTCGGATCTCATGATGTCAAGAAACGGGCAGATGGGGCTGCTGGCTCCATTTTTGACGTCAAACACCTGGAGAGTCCTTCTACTGCTGGTAAACCTTTATACTTCAAGTTAACTTCCTAAAATTCAATAACCTTGTCAATGTTTTTCTTTAAGATTTAAGAGAAACCACCCATCTAATGTCATTCCATAAAAAGGACGGATTCTGTCGAGCAGAACTGAAACATAAATATATGGAAATTATGCTTTTAGTAACGTTTCAGTTAAGGTTACATAGATTTAGCCTCAGTGAAGAATGAATTCATAATTTCATAAGATAATCCAGGTACAAATTCATTGCAATAAGAATGTTATGCATCAGAATGATTCTGGGTTTGGGGAATAAGTATTTAAGTAATTTTGTGTTCTAAACTAATTCTTTTTATTGCTTACCCTTCAAAGAGGACAGTTACCAAGTCCTGGCACCAACACATCACGCTAATATGTTTTAATTTTCAAATTGAATGGCAGCGGTATTTGATTACAAGTCTTGGATTGGGAAACATAATGACTGGCAACCCAAGGCCATGATTGCTTTCCATGCAGTAGCCGTGAACACTAATTTACAAGAAAATGAAGGTAATAAACTTTCTTCTTTCCAGCTTTTATGTCCACTAATCAATTACTGATGTAAATCTTAGAAAACTTGCTATAAGAATGAGTACAAATCAGATGACAGCAACATGCTGCATAACAACTAGTTATCAAAACAAACAAATCTGTAAATTCAGCCCTATACTACAACAATTTATTCACTCCAAAGACAGATTTTTATTGAGTCTCTCTTTGCATCCAGTGTGTGTACCCAACTACAAAGAAGGACAAGATCCTTCAATTAAACTCTGCAACTATTCGTGCTACTTTACCATTAACTGAGATAAGCATGTACTCTCCACCAATCCACAACAGCCCCAGATCTTCTTCTTTGATGATACAACATATCAATGCATAAAAAACTTATAGTTCATTATTTTTCCACATCTTTTACAAACCCCAACAACTGAAGCCCAAATGTTGCCAAACTTTTCGGCAGAAAAACACTTGTATGCACCCTGCTAAATCAAATTGATTATTTCCAAAAAAAACGACAGTAACGAATTCAACACAGGGCATATATATAGAGACACCAATAAATTTCAAAATCTAAAATCCCAAAATCAGCTTGGCAATTTTCATTAATGCCCTGTAGTTAAATTCATTTTTTGTTTTTTACAATGCTGTTCAACAACTCATTTGAACATCTTCTTTTGTGTATTCTTGAGTATTGAAATCATGTAGTTTAATTTCAATTGAAATTCACCATAATTAATTTTATTTTTCAATACAAGCAGGTATTAATGTGAAATACCAAGCTATGAGAGCAGGACCTGGTGGAGAAGTTGTTTCCATTAGAATCTCTCAGCAGCTTCTGTGACTGATCTCAAACATGTCTTCGACAAGGGCCGAGGTTGGGTAGTTCATCGCTACCCTTTAAAATGCTATATGACATTTTATACAATACAATATTCTTATAACTGAAAACAAATATTGTACCACCTATTCATTAATTCCCCCATATGTAGGTAATGGTTTATACAAGACCATATTGAAATACTATTCCAAATGAAAAGTTGATAAATAGTAGCTGAATGGAAAAACATTATTTTGTATGAAAGTTATGAAATTTCATGTAGATCTTGATACATCCACTTCCCTAAAATTGAATTGCTTGTTCAGTATGCTAAAATCAAACTAAACTTAAAGAAAGCTGAATATTGCTTATGGTCATTGTTAACGGTAAGAGCTAGCTTGACATAGAAGTAATCATGATCAAGCTATGAACTATCTTAGTTGGTTAAATTCTGGCAAGGTCAGAAACATGCAAGTAGTGTATGTAAGAAATATTATGCCAGATAGGTAGGTAATAATACTGCAAATAACTTCTTTAAGGTATCTTTCGAAAAAAGAAAAAAAAATGTTTAGAGGCATCTACCTACTACAAGAATGAGTCAATTAAGATTTAAGCTATATCAGTATAAAATATTATTTGACTTTCTATACTGCGTTGAAAATTTGATGGAATTTAAAATTAAAATACAGTTTCAACTTTCATCATCTTATAAGTTGATGCTTCCTACCGCAGATTAGCAATCTGAGAAGTAATGGGCATCTTGAAGGTTCTTTTTTACTTACTATTTCCTGTCATACATGCCATTAACGATTGCCCAGTTTCCCTATGTGGTAACTTTAGTTTACCTATTCGTTTTCCCTTTATACTAGAAGGTGAGCAATCTCCTTATTGTGGTTATCCTGGTTTCAACTTAATTTGTTCAAATCAAAGAAAATCAGTTCTAAAACTTCCTAATTCTGGCGAATTCTATGTACGCAACATAAACTATCTCACACAACAGATACAACTCTATGATCCTGATAATTGTCTTCCCAAACGTCTTCTAAGTCTCAATTTTTCAAATTCTCCTTTCGTTGCTACTTTTAGTCGCGACTACACCTTTTTAAGCTGTAAATCTAATAATACAGGGTCACAATTCATTCCCATTGATTGTCTTAGTAATTCAACATATTTTGTATCAGCTATTCTTTCTGTGAACTTGGTCAATTCACTTCCTGGGTCTTGTTCTGTTATCAAAAGGCTTTTAGTTCCAGTTGCAAGACAAGAACGATTCGGCGAAAATCTCAGAGATAATCTTAATGCTGATCTTCAATTAACATGGGATAAACCTGACTGCAGTTTTTGTGAAACACATGGGTTAATGTGTGGATTAGAAAGCATTTACAACAATCAAGCTGTCTGTTTGTCTGATAACCAAGAAGGTAAAAACATTCTACATCTTCAATATGCAATTCTATAAGGTTCATTGATCATTACTGTATCCAAAAACTAGTTAATCAAACATGTTTGATGAGCTTAAAAAAATGTGTTTGAAGAGTTATAAGAAAAAAAATTAAATAAAGAAGATATGATGCTAACTTAGGGATGCTTTCACTAGGTTGGTCTATCTTACTTAGGTGCCCCACATGCTGAGGTTAGAAGGAATAATTATAAAAATATTGGTCAATGGTTTTACCTCAGCGGTTGAGATAACTATAGCAATTTTTGTTTTGTTTATAATTTATTCCTATTGACTTTAGGATTCTATTTGCATGTTGGCAATAAATTAACAAAAATTAAGGCAAGTACCATGCGTACGGTACATATCCGTAGCCAAAATTAACTAGTGCAACGTTGGCACTTTTGAAAAACAAATTCAACTTGGGGACAACTTGCTTAACAAACTAATAATTCAAGAAATATTTTGGGGTATGACTTGATTTTAAATTTAAGAAATAAAAAACTATTGTGCAAGTGGTCACCACCATGAATTAAGTAGAGTTTTAAAAATCATACCGAACCGACGGTTCAACCGATTGAATAGTGAATCGGAGAGGTTATCGGTTTGGTCTGTTGTTGAACCAAATATGCAATTGAATCAGTAGGAATCGAAGTGAACCGAACGGTTCAATGCATATTATTTTATTATTTTTTTTGAAAAAAACTGAAACGATGCAAATTTTAATCTTTTTTTATAAAAATAATAGTATTAAAATTGAAATTAAAAAGTCAGAGAATGAGATCGGATATGATTCGTACAAATACGGAAGTTATATTTTGTTCAAAATTTATTTACATTTGTACTATTTACTTGTGTGTGTGATGACCATGTTTAAAATTTAAATTAAATGAATGAACTATTAAAATTTTTACAATTTTTAGGTGTCATGATTTCTTTTAGAGACCGAGTCATCCGGTTCAAGCCGATTTAATATCTATATAGTTTTGTTATAGAGACCGGTTTATTCAACCGAGTTATCCGGTTTAGTCATGCGGTTCGACTAATGATCCAGTGGTTCGACCAATGAACAAATGACCCAATATCCTTACCGGTTCGATGTCCGGTCTGATTATTAAAACATTATTTTGAAGCATATAGATATTGTGAGCGTTTATTGATTATCACAAAAATTGAATGTAAAAGTGTTCATGGGTTTGAGGTTCAATCGGAGAAGTTTTACTTTGTTAAGAATGCATGTTCAAAAGATCCAAAACTCGTCATTAAGTTGAAATATTAAAATATGTCAAAATCAATTTTAGGTCACAAAACATGTTAAAAATGTGCACAGACTTGCTACAACTCTCAATCTATAAGCTCCTTTTTATAACATTTCCTAATAAATAAGATATTTTTTTATAGTTCCATTATCCATAAATAACTATGCTAATAAAGGATGCTCTCTAGGTTAATCTTATATTACGTACATTGATATTTTGTGGCTTCAATTTTCAGGTCCAACACGACAAGGGCTTAAAGTTTTCAGAATCATAGCATTATGTATTACTGGACCAGCTCTAATCTTTGTTATGTTAATGGCAACTTGTGTGTGCTACAATGATAGAATAGCCAACATTACCAGAAATGCTGCTTCTCGGTCAGCACCAGCTGCAATATCACCGCAACCTGAAGTTACAATAGTTACAGGTCTAGATGAATCGACAATTGAATCTTATGAGAAAGTAGTTCTTGGGGAGAGTCGACGTGTACCTGGACCAAACGACGGATGTTGTTGGATATGCTTGTCAGAGTACAATAGTAAAGAGACAATAAGATGCATTCCTGAATGCAAACATTGTTTTCATGCTGATTGCATTGATGAGTGGCTTCGTATGAATACTACATGCCCTGTATGTCGTAATTCTCCTGCTCCTTCTCCTCTTAATGTTACTTCTAGTGATGTTTGAGTGATCATGGACAATGCAAATCTTTTTTTTTTTTTTTATTTTAATTAATAGTGTTAGTAATTGTGTGTATATATATTTACAAATCATTCATGACGCTTGAATGAGATAACATAGACCTTTTCCCGTTTAATCAAGATTTCGAGTTGAAATTCGAGCTGAAAATGCAATAACTCTAAAAGTGTGTTCGACATGATTCAAGATATTAGTTTCCACAGTTGCACAAAACATATATCTGATTCATACAATAAAAATATCAAGCACTCTATCACATAAGTTCAAAGTGTTTCTGTTGCAAAATAAAAAGTTCAAAGTGTTTAGATGTGGGTTATGATTGAATAATGGTGAACTTTGATTTCAATTTCAATGCCAAGATACTTTGTTTTTCATTGTTTTACAATTTCTTTTCAATACAATCTGTTCATCAAGTTAAATAGCATACAATGAAGGCAGGAACTGATGTACCATTTTACCATCTTTACATGAAAACATAATTCAGACTAGATGGATCAATATTTTCTTATATTACAATCCAACTTCCAAAAATCCTCTGTACATGTGGAACCATTTACCATTTTGTATAAGGACTTAAAAATACCATCAACTAAGAAAAGAGTGTCAAAATAAAAATTTAACTATTTTTCTGTAACAAAATTCTTGGCTTATAATCTCATATGGTTAGGCTGTGGCAAAGAAGAAACTCTCCATTTTAAGCTACAATGATGTTGATTAGTTGGTAGATCATTATCCAGAAACACGACTGATAATAGGGCGTACTGCGGCTTTGAAGTCATCACAAAACCGTTGCTCAGAAAACCTGCTTGCTCGACTTCTTGCAGCAGAAGCCATCTTTAGTCTTTCCGTCTCTGACATCTTAATGACTTTAAAAATGGCGTCTGCATATTCTTCAACAGTGCAGGCGAGAAACCCTGTTTGCTGTCCATCTTCTTCCAATACGATGTCCATTTTTGGCCCAGCCGAATTATGAGCTGAGAAGCAAGCAAACAATACAAAAATAATCAATGTATGTAAGCACACGATCACAGGATATAAAGAAAATAAAGTGTATTTATGAAGAGGTTTAACTTATATCACACATACCAATTGGGATGGCACCAGCAGCCATATATTCTACAACACTAATGCCAAAATGCTCATCTGTCATTGAGTGGATGCCGGAAACAGCGCCGCCTAAAAGTCCCACCAAATCTCTGCAGGTCATGGCAATGATCAAATATAATAGCAAGAATGCATTTAAGATTAATCTTCTAGAAGTATATAAATAAAATCTAGAACGATCGACAGACAACTTCAACACTGAACACGTGTTTTAAGAAATGGAATCGACTAATTTTCACGAGACTTGTAAGCCATTCACCAAAAAAAATAGTTAGCTCCAATTTGGATGAGGGAATCAGATCTTTAAGGATAAGTCTCTAATACACTAGTTTATATTTTATGGGTTTTTACAATTGGGAAATAGAGAAACCATAAAAATTTGGAAATAGTTTATTACAGACTTATCCACACACTACTTCAAGCTGAGTTTAACTTTTTTCAGAAGTTAGAAATATTGATCACATCTTCTCCCACGGATAAACAACGACAGAACAATGTCCATCTTAAAATAGGCAAATTATACATTTTGATCTACCAGCGAGAAACATAAGTAATGCTGTTTGTTAAAGAGATAATGTAGCGATGAACATAGATGCCTAAACTAGTCACCAATGGCAGTTAGACACGACGTCTATGTAGCACTAATACTTCAGATAGAGCGTGTCTGGTGTTTGACAAGTGTTGTTGTCTGACACGACACCGATACATGTTACATTTAATTTACTTTGTCAGTGTTGTGTTTGTGTCAGTGTTTCATTGCCCGATGTAGTGATGTACTACATAAACTTGGGAACTAAGCAATCAACTACCACTTAAGGTATGCATTTGTTAACATTACGTTTTGGAGAGGAAGTATTTAGGATCATTAAAAGAAGAAAAAAAATCCACTGGTACTAACCTGTATGTTACATTCTTGTGGAATTCCACTTGTTCATTCACATTCAGCTCAATTGCTTTCTCTTTTAACCTTTGCAGTCTTTCATCGTCTGATTTATTTCTACAGCTCCCAACAAACTGGAGTTTAGGTTTCGGCAAGCCAGACTCCAATCTCTTAATGGCAAGTGAAAAAGCCTCAAGTTGGAGACTGTGAGCCTACAATAAATAGAATCGTGTAAACTTGAAGCAATCAACATAAGCCCAAATAAGCCACCAAAATGGTTTTACCTTCCATTCACAAGGTTGATAGGAGTATGCCTACCTTCTCTGGTCGAAATTGTGCAACAGATATTATTACAGGAATTTCAGCTGATCTTTCCAAAGGAAGCACCTGCCCATATTGCTAATCTGTTAGAATCCACTGGTAATTACCACAAAAGGTAATGCACACGTGTATCTATATGTATGTAGACGGAGTATTTAACTAGAAAAGAGAGATATTGGTATCACCCTTCAGTGTTTTCTAAATTAGCCGAGTAACAACTGTCTAGGATCTTAATAATATGTAAGATAGCAAAAGTGGCACCTTTTTTTATAGGCAAATGTTAGCGGTTAATTTGTTAGGGGGAGTAGAAATTTGTTCGAAGCAAAAAATCAAAACCTAGACCTACTTCTTTATACTCTTTCAGCGTCCCAATCCATACCACTGGGCTAGAACTTCAGGGACGCTGAGTGCTGACATTAATTTTGAGTTCTAAACTAATGTGCAGGGATAAGCTTTAAACATTTGGTAACATCAATTCATGATATTGGAAACCAACTTCCCAAAGTGATATGGATGTGAGGATCTTGACAATATACCAAAAACAATTTCAGGACAATAAAGAATATATTTCAAACCTGAAGTCCTGAAGTATCACAAGGAGGATAAACTCGCTTAATCCGATCTGGAACTCCCCAAAGCTTTTCAATATGCGCTTTGGTCCAAGATGAATTGACCATAGCTAGGTGTGTACAAGATCCAACAATCCCATACAACCAGCTGAAGAATGTGTAATAGACTATTTTACACCGAGAAAGCCAAACACTGCCACAAAATAACTGTCACATTACTTACAACAATTTGGATTGAAGAAAAACAAAATATCAATACCATCATCGAAAAAACACGTATGGACTGAATTATGTGAGGGAAAAAATATGAAAATCCATTAATTGAAAATCAAACCTTTTGGCAACCAAGGAATCATTATTATACATCAAGCTGCGTTGACGAACGCGAGATAGCATGTCTGAACTGATAGTAGGATAATGTGTATAGCAAATAACTTTGCATCCAAACAACCTAGCAAGCGGATATGTAAAAGCATAACCACTTGTATCAAAATAATATAAAGGGGTGAACTTGCACAAAGCTTCCCATCCAAGATACATAGAGCCTAGACTTTGACCAATCATAGTAAAGTGTGGATAAGTTGTTTCTTCAATCCACTTCCTCTTGTACAAATGCACCACCTGTGAATTGCGTGGATAACAAAAAGACACAGATTATTATCACAACAGGTTCCAAAATAAGTGATGCTTACCATTGCAACTATATCCATTTACTTCATACAAACAAATTGAAAAACACATTTTTATCTTTTTTCCATGACCAATTAACAGCTACAACAATAACCACGGTTGAATTACACCCTATTACGTGCTAAATATGCCAATAAATCCATACAAGTATTGGAACAAATTCCATTCCTCATATCAATCCTCTGATCATCACTATAATACGGCACTCACAGAAGAACATTCTTTCCATTCAGGTAAATATCGATAAATCCATAATCACAATGACATGTATACTCCAACTCAACGCCACAAAACCAATTTTTCAGGTAAGAGTTGTCCTCTCCTTTTATAACAACTATCCATACTGTAATCACAATATAAAAGTTTTAGAGGTTCCGCAACGGCTTCACAACCATAGTCACATAATTCGCTCCTAAGGCCATGAACCGCGTACCAATTCATTCGTACCGGTTCGCAATTCATTTTCGAATTGGTTCGTTAAAATTCGTGAACCGGTTCACTACTTTTTTCCGAATTGGTACCTGCAAATTCGTGTACCAATTCGCTATTTTTTCCGAATTGATACCTGCAAATTCGTGTACCGGATCACAATTCTTTAACTAACCTATTATTTGTCATATAATAAATAATAATAACAAGGAAGCTCAGAGGATTGACTTTATTTACTTACAGAAAATTAAAAAAAAAAAAAGGATTGGCTTTATTTGGCTTTATTTACTTACAAAAAAAAAAAGGATTGACTTTATTCATTCAATTCAATAAAGCAAGTGACCTTTAACTCCCACGTGCCAATGTAGTCAAATATTCGACTCAATTGTGCTAGAGCGGATAAACTAGTTTATATCCACTCAAATATTTGCTTGCAATCGAGGTTTTCTAAAAGTTATAAGAGTGGACAATATAAACTAGTTTTTATTGATGGTATTAATATTTTTTATTATCTATTTTTTTTATATGTAACGTACCGAGTATTATATTTAAACGTGCCGCGTACCGAATCGGCGTACCGACTCTCTATATCCTCCACGTACCTAATTCTTTGAGAGTTGTGAACCGCGTACCCGAATTCGTACCGCGTACCGAAGTGAATTGCGAACCGTGTGACTATGATCACAACCATAATTGCAGCCGCATTAGCCCACAATTTTCCATAATATCAAGGTTCGTAGCATAACTGCACCCCAACCACAATTTAGAATCATCCAATATGACTCTCCACAAATATAAACAAAAACCCACATAAAAAAGAAACACTTGCTATTGTCTCATTTCATCACATAAAATGGTAAGAACATAAGTCAAAAGCTTAAAAGGGTTCTACCCCAATAAACAATACAAGAGTAAAAGTTGTGATTAAACCGGCTTATAAAGTAAGAGCTGTCTCGCTTTTATAACCAAATTTAGACTGCAACTGCAATTGGGGCCGCAATATAAAGATTTTAAGGGTCTCTACAACAACATCACAACCGTAATTGCAACTGCATTTGGGGCCACAATGTAAAGGTTTTAAAGGTCTCTACAACAACATTAAAACCGTAATTGCAGTCACATTTTGCTGCAATACGAAAGTTTCGCAGGGTAACCCCAACTTAACACCATTCAATATGACTCTCAACATATATAAACAAAAACCCACATTTAAAAAAAAAAAAGCTACTTGCTAGTGTCACATTTCATCACATAATAAAATGGTAAAAACAAAACCCAAAATTGTTCCAACCCAATAAACATTACATGAATCAAAACTATTCTAAAACTAAAAAAAATGAAACTTTACAAAACCCCATTTGCAATAAGGTAAAAGAAAACAAAACCCATATGATAAAATGAAGAAAAAATGAATACCTTAGGAGGAGATAGAAGCTTAACACCAAAGCGATCAATTGCACGAATCAACAACGATTGAGGTGTAGCATCGTGATCTCCAGTATAAACAAGGCATTGAAGATCAGGATTCTCTTCTTGGATAGCTTTAACAGCGCACCATAGCACTCTTTCTCCGCCGCCGCCATCGTTGGTGTATGGATGGAAGAAACCCACCGCAGTTTTCCTGTTTCGTCTACCGTTGATTGCAGAGAAACAGAGTTTGATGATTATAGCAGTGATGAGTGTAGCTGTAAAGATGATGAATCCTATGAGTATCATTGTTAAGGTTTGGTGGTTGAAATTTACAGGTTTGTGTTGTAAAATACGTTTTGGAGAAGAAAAGAAAAAATGGTTTTAAATATTTTCTTATGCTAACCAAACAAGGTACAAGGCTTTATTTTCTCTTTTCATCTCATTTTTTCTTTTCTATAAACAAATTGATAATTGGAATAATAAATAATCCGAGAAAATATATAGTCATTTTTGTAAATTAATAAATACATTTCTTTTATCATTGGCAATAAATACATTTTTTAAATATCCATAAAAATACATTTTTTTTACTATAAAAAAAAATACATTTTTAAATATGTAAAAGTATGATTGTTTCGTCAAACTTCTTTTATCAGATGCTATGATGTGACATGTTAAGCGGATATGTTTGATTTTAAATCAATACTCATGATTATCCACAAAAAATATCAATACTTATTTTATAGTAGACTAATTTTTCGATGAAGTTTAAGTCTTCTTAAAAATAATTTTATATAATTAGACTATGAGATAGCCTAAATTTCATAGAAAAATTAGTTTATGGTGAGGTCATATCAATGTTGGATTAACATTGGAGGTTGCATTTTCCTTTAGCAATGATAAAAGTTAATGGACGAGACATTTTGATCGACGTTTTATAATTTTAAAATTATGTTTGACAATTCACAAATAAGAGAGCCTAATTAACAATGAATACAATTTTATAGACCGATTCGCAAATAAAAGAGACTAATTAACAATAATTACAATTTTAAAGACTAATTAACCCTCTGATTCTTAGAGGAATATGCGTATGCCGTTTACAAACATAGTAGTAGAAATTCTCAAGCAGACAAACACTTGCTATATATAATGATTTTAAATATGCACACTTGTTGAGTTTGGTTTATTAAAACAAATAAACTTGAAAAGAAAACTTGTTCTACAACACACTCCTAGTTTTTATGAGTATGGAAATTTGGCTCAGCTGGTTTCTTAGGGAGTGGTAGCAATCTCTTTGTCTGTGGCATTCTTTTGCCACTTCTTAAATTCCTTAATGCATTGGATGCAAACCTTTGTACATATACAGTGGAAGCAAAGCTTGGTGATGTCTCTCCCTCATTTTCAGAAGCATTTTGTTGTTTTTCTTCTGCTTCACGTAACAATTTCTGAGCCCTTTTTTCTCTGTTTCGACGCCAAACTACTTGTATGAATCGCGCTCCCCATGTCCTCCATTGCAAGGAATAGAACCTGCTCAAACATTGTCACCAATGAGTTTGCGAAATGTTTATAGCCACTTGTTAAGTTCTCCAAAAAGATATCAAACTCGCGCAAGAAATATTTTGATGAGTTTAATATGTATACACCGACAATATAAATAAGTTATGTACACATGTTTAACTTGACATATCATAATAGTACTTTCCAAATCATGTTTATATTGCGATAAAATGATAAAATATAATTGAAGATTTGTTCAATCTTTTTATGTTATCTGCATATAATTATTAAACTCTTTTAGGATCGAACGTTTAGCGAGTTAGGTCTCCAATCAATATCATATAGTGTAACATTTTTACTTGAAACTGTAATGATGCATTATCAAAGACGAAAAACATATCAAGCCTTACCTGAAAGTGTGTTGGAGTTGTTTTCTGTTGATAAGACGGCGAAATTGAGAAGCAACAATCTTCAAGTCATCATGCATGAGAGCAAAAGCTTCAACTTCTGTAATAGTTTCTACAGTACTAGTCGAAATAGGTAAGTTCGAGGAGGTGGTAGGATCCAAGGCCCATGTTAGAAGCTCCTCTCCACAAAAATCACCAGCTATAAGCTTAGAAGAGTTAAAGAAACCAGTTCTTCCTCCATTTGTTGTGGCAGTCGAAAGTCTTCCACGCATGATGAAGAGCATTTCGTCCACCGGATCACCTTCACGAACAACGCAACTTCTCTCGGTATATAGGACTGGTTTCAGTTTATCACACATTGCATCCAACAACTTTTCATCCATGCTCCCGAAAATTGGCACCTATCAAATGTTCATCGCATGTAAACAATTATAGTTAAGATGATAAAGAAAAATAGAAGTGAAAGATGAGAGTATTAGGAATGATACCGACTTTTTTAAGTAATTCTAAGCAAAGATGTCTCTTTATGTCTCTTCTGAGATCTTTAGGGAGGTTGCGAATCAAATTCTCCTCTTCGACACCTCTATTTTCTTGCCATTTGTATTGTTCATACCGTCGAATTCTTTCCTTCAAGTACTCCGGTAGCATACGGTGGCTCATCCATTGTTCTGCATCCCTCCTTTTGATTCTCATCTCTTCAACTCTAACAGTTGTAGATTGTAGATATTTCTGTGACAAGAATCAACACAACCTATAATCTTTTACTTCATCATAAAAAACCGTTAATTTTACAAAAGAAAAAGATCTAAAAAAGTCTTGGTCCGGTCTATTTTTAAAAATGTCAGACTTGACTTGGGCCTGGCATAGGCTAGGCCATAGCCCATAGGCCTCTATCGATCGGCCTAAACTATTTCCGCACTTATCTCTAATATCATCTCAGAGTCCTTCCTTGCTAAGGATTACCTGCATGTTTCCAATAAGTAATGCGAATAGGACCAATCCAAAGACGGCGATGAAGATAGCAAAGATTATCTCCCCAATATAAGTGCTTGTCTTCAGATTCTGCCCAACAGAACTGCAAAAACAACAACAAAATTTGACTATCAAAACATAGTGAACAAAATTAATAAGGCTTTGTTTGGAAGAGTTTATTTGTGCTCATCATATAACAACTTAAACAAATGTTTGGAGGAACTTATGAAAATAAATAGCTTATAATTTGTCCTAAGCTTCTGATGAGCTTATAGAAAATCAATAACCAACCTTAAATTGCGCAAACCCCACCAAAAGCAGTAGAAGAATTTATGATGAAAGCTTGTATTCAATTCTACCACACGCGACATTAGTGCATCAATAAATATTCCAAAATTGAAAATTGTTGGATCATCGATAGCATCAGGATCTTTGTAAGGACAAGTTGTAGAATTGTTGAGAATAGAAAATAGTGCCGCATTGACTCGTCCACAGCTCAAATAGGAATCATCAAAGAATGCAGTATTCTTCAATCGTCTGCGCCAACATCGCAACTCTGATTCTATCGAAAACAAATACCAAAAAGCTCCAACAACCTAGTATGACAGTTGAGTATTTTGTTATCATAAAACTTTGTACAATATTAATAACAAGGAACATAAATAAATTAGATGCTTGTGGCACAAGTAACAAAGTTTTAAACTTACATGACTTGCTAGCATATAAAGAAAAAGATTATAAGCAGCTCCAACCCATGCTGTCTCAGTTAATATACCAGAAGTACTTGTTACTTCTTTGAACAATGGATAGATTCTCAGAAGTCTCGGCGCATATTGTGTTATTATTGTATACTTCAGCCAATCCTTTGCTATATAAGGAACTGAGCATTGTGGAATTGGAATCATAGCTAAAATCACCATCTAATAACACATTACAAACATGTTAAACAACATTATACTATTAATTTAAGCCTATGTTTGATATCACGATATGCCATAATCATAGTGATCCACAGTGATTTCACAGAATCTACACTCTGTAGCTTTTGAAAAATCACGGTGGATCACTTTGATTCTGACGTATCCACTATGATACCAAACATAGACATTGTGATACTAAACATAGGCTAAGTATTATTTCTCATTAAAAATTAACTGAAATTTGAACTATTAATTCACTTTTTTTTAATACATTGATGACTTAAGAAACTAAATTTCTCAAAAAGTACTTTCCACTTTTGATTAAGTAAAAAAAGCACTTTGGGTTTTGATACCTGAGGAAGTGGAAGAATCGATAGAATGTCAATGATGAAATGAGAGCTCAAGTATCTCATTGCTATAGCAAAAGGATCGTCAACAGGTTCGCCCCTTCCAAAAATGCGCGAAGAAGGAGCAATAAACCCTGTTCGAAACTGAAAGACGATACGAAGAACATAGAAAAGATCGAAAAACGTGCGAAGAACACTAGCAGTAATCTTCAATGTTCCATTCAAATTAAGACATTTTCTCTTGTCATCAATCACAGGGATGTAAAAGAACAATGGATCCATCGATACTGCCATCACACATGTTATTACAAAGATCTTGTTCCATTTTTGAAGTAGTGGACCTTGTGGATCAAGAACACTACACCTAGTACCTTGTTTGTTCAATGATTCATTATTTTTTGTAGGAGTAAGAGTAACACTTGATTTTGATTTTCTTTTTTCAAATCCATCAATTGAAGAATCATATTGTGAAAAATTAAAAGATGATGACTCTGACTTCCAATCTTCAAATCTAGTCACAAAATTAAACTAAGTTAAGTAACATAACATATCATATATTTTGTCACATAACATAGAAAAAAGTTCAACTTAAAATTGAATATCAACCAACTTGGAAAACCATATGCTTTATGCTTAGTATTAGTATATACTATATCATATAATGTTACAACTCATATAACATGGTCATATTTTGAACTACTAACTTATGAATTCAGATTCTCTGAAGTCACCGATTGCACACATTCACGCGGTCAACACATCAGAGGAGCGTTGGATCGAGATGAGATGGTTCTAGTTTCAAGCTCAGTATATTAGATTTTAAAAATTAATCAAACTCTACATTAAAATCAAGATTATCCTATCTCAATCCAACGACTAATGATGTGTTTACTGCGTGAATGTGTGTAGAATCCTATCTTCTCTTATTGGTGTTAAGTTCTCAATCATTACAGAAAACATTTGAAAATAAATATTTTTTTTTTGCTGACACAAGAAAATGAATAGCAAATGAAACATCATATGTGATGCTAAATAGCATGCTTTAGCATGTACAAAGTACAAACCTCACAAATTTCTTTTCCTTTGGAGTCATGATGTTTAAACTTAAGATTCACTGCAACCCTGCAAAATCCATCCTCAAATTAGAATTTTTCTTAAAAAAATTATAAATTAATTCACACATGATTAGGAAAAACAAAAAGTAAACTATTTTATTTATGACTATAAGTGCTGCAACTAATCAATTTTTTATTTTTATGTGTTTGTAATTTAAGTTATTGATACACAAAAAATATATAACACACTAAATTATATATCAAAGACTTAAATATTAAATTTAAAATTATAAAGTCAATATTAAGTCAATCTCCATACTCAACCTGAGAGAAGGGTTGGCTTAAATTAAACAACAAGAACCAATTAATTAGTTAAAATCTAGGATGAAACAAAAATAGTAAGTGAAAGATAAAGAACAAAATATCCAAACATAATCAAGCCAAAAACATTAAACTTGGAGGTTTTCTCAACTATGAAGTTAGAGGAAACAACACCATATAAGCTAAAACTAAAAAAAAATTATGAATATAATAAAAATTAAAATAAAAGGAGAAAAAAAGTTTCAAAGAAAAAGTTCAAACAAACATAAGTTAAGTCAATAGTTCATTATCTTTGTTGGTTTTGATAAGTGTGAATGAAGTTTATTGTTAACTGTACCTATAGGAAACAAAGCAAAGAGAAGAAGAATTTAAAACTAATAAAATGTTGCATGCAACCTTGATAAGAAAGAGTTTTTATGGTCACTTTGTTCACATAACCATGAGAGTGTAATAGAAGAAGAGAAAGGGAAAGAGTGGGATAGATAAATAGTAACAAATGACGTGAGTCTCATTTCAGCAGCTATAAAGAACAAATAAATTAATCTTTATATGCAAAATAAAATACGTACTCTCTCAAAATCAATTATTAAAGTTTTAGTAAACTTAAGAAATTTTAGTTTATGTTATAGTTTTTAGAAATTATACAAAATCAATTATTAAATTAGTTTCACTAAATACCAACTCAGACGAAATATCGAAATTGTTAAGTCGAGTATATATATGATTTATGAATTTAAATTTGAAATTTAAGTCGATGTTTCAGAACCACTATATCTTGACTCAAAACTTTAAAGTATTACTATTAGGTATATGCTATGTTGCCTAGGTGCGAGTACGGTAACGGTATTCGGTACCGGTACTGATACGGGGTACAACATTTTTAGAAAAACTAGGATACGGGTACGTCCGTATATATATTTTTTAATATAATTATATAAATAAAATAATGGAACTATATTATTAAAACAAATAATTAAACATAAAAACTATCAAATTCAAAAGCAATTAGTTAAAAAAATTTAAATTGTTTCCCTCTCCATCATCATTAAAAATAGCGGTGTCTAGTTCAGATTATTCGCGAGAAAAACTTACAACATCAGGAATATCAGCTACATTAAATAAATCTCATTTATCTCTACCAATATCGCATATTTTTGTTGATCCTTCATTATAAGTATTACTATTTCTCATTATCGAGAGCAAATAAAGATTTGTATCGATAAAATTAGTTTGAGTCTATTCCTTTTCAATGGATGGGTGAATAAATACAGTTATTACCTTGTTATTGCTTATTAGCATAACACGGCAAAATGCCTACACATAATATGATAAAATTAAAGTCACCGAAATGTCCATGCTTTCGGATCTGCAACGTTGATGTCAAAATCATTGTTTGAATCTGCAATTGACTAAAGTTGATCTTTGAGTATGAACTAAACGAACACCGCAACAAAACGGGAAATCAAACAACGTCGTAACAAGACGACGACCAACACAACGCCGCACTCAACGGCGAACTCACAAATACAAAAGAAATCAATTAAAAGAGAAACTATGTGAAAATCACTTATTTAAATTAAAAGCAAGAAATAAAAACAAAACGTGGAGGGGTGATTTTAGGCCAAAAATGACCTAAAACCACCCTCTTACCAGTGGAGGAAGAAGAAATCTCAAAAGGAAAAATTAGAAATTAGGGCCGGTAAGGGAGAGTTACCAAATCTAAAATGACACGGTAATTTTTGTATCATGGTGGTCATGTATCAAATCTAAGATGCGTGGTTTTGTGTTTGATATTCACCATTGGAGCACCCTATCTATTAAATTATTTTACTATTATTTTTGTCGTAATCTAGCTGTTAAAATTTCACATTTTAAGATGAAAAAATAGGTGTATTAAAATTTAAACTACGGTCCTACATGTTACAATAGAGAATTGCTATTTAGTGCGAGGGACAAATTTACGAAAAGCCACAAATGAATACGTGTTTATGTTGTATTGGCCTGTCAAAGTGAATTTTCCTTTTCTTTTTAGGGAATTCATGGGGAGGTGGAAAATAACATGGGATGGTGGTTAAATTATTTGTCTTTGTTTTATCACCGTCAAATCTCATTTCGCACCAAACATCATTTTCCATTACAATGTCATTATGCTGAAAAATATTTTTATTAATTATATTTGTTATTTATCAATTATAAAAAATTATTTATTTATCAATTAAAGAGCTTTAATTGATTAGTAATCAAATTGAATAATGTGGACTAATTGAATTTAGATTAAATAGTGATTACTACCTATAATATTAGTGAATTTTATTTTACTCTATATAATAAGAAACTAAAAAGACAAAAGCTTCATATTACATAATTTTTTTTTTGAACAAGTCAAAATGAAATATATAAATAAATAATAAGAACAAGTAGTCGCCTCAGCATATGGCATGCCAAAAAAAACTACGATAATTTTTTTGTATTACATAATTGAAATTAAAAAAAAAATTAAAAAGAGTAAAAACTGAAATCCACTTATATATTTTTTCCAAATCAACAAAATATATGAATATGATTGAGCTTGATGGAACTGAATAAGAGAAGAGGTACTACAAACAAAGCAACATCCACCAAATTGCATGATTAATTTAATTTGCTTTATCTTTCTTTCCGTCATGATCAACTGACTAAATGTGTCGTGTGATATATGGCCCATCACAAAGTGGAGAAGCATACCCACTTTTCTTTCCTTGCACCCTCACTTCTCTCTTGCCCTAGTTTATAAATTGTTGTGGAGAAGAAAATGAGAAAAGGAGCTTCATGGACTAAATGGAAAAATTGTATTATATATGTTTTTATGAAAATTATATTTACTTGAGTTAAATTATAAATGATATTTACTTGATCGAGTACATTGAAACGTGACAAAGTATTCTGAACTATTTTCAAAATTAGGCGTAAATGTATAAGGTCGGATCAACCATTTTAGAGGCCTAAGAAAAATAGTTAGTGGAGTTTTAAAGTTTTTACGACATGAAAAGTTAAGTTTTATCAAATCTAAGGTTGGACTAATTGAACTAAGCAATATTTTATTATCATCTTGATATATCATATATTATATGATAAGTAAATTAAGTTTTTTCTTTTTTGTCATGTGAGCATAGCTCGGTTGATAGAGAAATTACATTTAATATACAGACCGAAGTTATGACCCTAATCTACTAAAGTTTTGTTGACCCTTTACATCATCCTCTTGTTTGTGACTATGTTTATGAGAAATTCTTGATTCTGCAGAAAAATTGGCAAATTCATTTTGTTTATACCTGACCCGTGAGCAACAAAAGTGAAGATTGGTTGGTTTATTTTAGCTTTATTTCTTTGAATTTTGTTATTAATATGGACTCCCTTCCTAGTAACCTTAAGAGCCTTCTTTTTTATGATATTTTTGGAACTTACATACCTAGTAGTGTTGGTTTAATTCTTTAGTTTCTTTTTGCCCTTTTTTTGTACCACAGAAATAAAAAAATAGGGTGACGAAATGATAATTCAATTTAAGACAGATGAGATTTAGAGTCTGTTTGGTTGAAGAGTTTTAAAGGGGAGATGAGAAAATATTTTAAATAAATGAATTTTTTTTGGTTCAATTTTATAGATATAAAAGGAGGGGGGATGAATCCCGTCATAGAGCAATTTTTTATTCTCTTTAGAGAAAAGGAGAAGAATGTTATAAAATATAATTTATTATATTAACAAAATTATTCTTATTAAAATATTCAATATATAGACTTTTGCTCTTGCTTGCTACTAATTTTCAATTGTAAATGTTTTATTACTTGTTGCTATACGTAAATTACTTTGTTTGATCAATGATATGAATTTAAAAAGAATCTAGCCTACCACATCATCTTTTGTCTATGCTACTAACTTTATGACTGTTTGATGCATTACTATACACTAAGACCTGAGGTGTTTTTATCAAATGACCGATTATCTCAAAAACTTAAGCTGTTAGGAAATGCTACATCAATGATTTTATATTATTTCTAACACGCCCCCTCACGCAATCTCAAAAACTTAAGCTGTTAGGAAATGCTACATCAATGATTTTATATTATTTCTAACACGCCCCCTCACGCAATAGTCCATTGGGCTTGAAGCGTGGATAATGCATAGGTCCACCTACCATATCCTTAAATTCCACTTTTTTTAATTAGAAAGTGAGGGCAGCGGGGATCGAACTCTTGACCTTTAGGTCATAGAGGCTCTGATACCATATCAAATAACTAATTATGCCAAAAGCTTAAGCTGTTAGGAAATGTCACATCAATGGTTTTATATTATTTCTAACAAAAAAATCGATATGAAAAAGTAGAAAAGAAATAAAAGATAGAAGGGAAGGAAAAAGAGGGACACAAAGAAAGAAGAAAAAACTAGCAAAGTTCACCACTAATATGAGATCCCACGTGATCCTTGCATTGTGATATCTTTTTATGCTTTAAAGAAGAAATTAAGGATCCTTCTCGATGAGATTTTATTTTATTTTTGAAAATTCAATAGCCGACTGAGAGAATGTAAGAGGTGACTCAACATACTCTTTCAGTTTTTCAAATATTGTGTTGTCTATAAGCATACGAAGAGGTTGTTAATCTATCTCCATAAATTAATCAACTTTATAAAGGTCATCGTAAAAATCATAATTTTTCAAATTGATCCACACAAATTTGCAATTAAAATCATATTAGAATATCGATAAAATCTCATATAAATAGTTGATTTCTATGCACATATGAAAGAAGAAAAAAAAAGGAACATGAAAGTAGTAGAGAATAAGATGGTCTCAAAAGATTACACACCAAATAGAAACCAAAAATCTGTAAATGCATCAACTCTTTATATGTTTAATAAAGTTTAGCAAGAATATTTCAAACAAAGCCTCCATAACACAAATAAATTAAGAAAACTTGTTGTATACATTAGAAACAACACCGTATAAAATTAAATATAATATATATCAAAGAATGAAATTTATTTCAAATCTGTGAAATATAATGTAAAAAATACATGTATTGACTATAAAAACACAAATATCAATTCACAAAAGTCTAGGAAAATAATTAGGAAATAATAGAAAAATAATATTGAAGCTTTAAGCAAAATCATATAGTACCTAAACATAGATAGTCATCCATACTGTTGAATTAATAAGTCATGTTTTCGAGAAAACAGAGCTTCAGAAGTTGGAGAAGCTTCAGAAGATGAGCAGAGCTTCAGAAGCTGAGCAGAGCTTCAGAAGTTCTGGTGCTTCAGAAGCTGAGCAGAGCTTCAGAAGTTCTTGTGCTTCAGAAGCTGAGCAGAGCTTCAGAAGTTCTGGTGCTTCAGAAGCTGAGCAGAGCTTCAGAAGTTGAGAAAGTTTCTGAAGCTAGTAATAGTTAGTTAGTTTGTTATAGTTTTTTTTTATTTGTCTTAGGTAGTTAATATACGAACGCTTGGCAGTGAAGCAAGCCCCCATTTGTATATAAATACCTTTGCCCCATGTGGATGAATACAATTAACTCTTTTTCTTAATTCTCGTCTCAATTCTCTCGTTCTATTCTCTCTAATTTCTCCCAAAATTATCACATTGTCCCAACAAATTGGTATAACAGAGCCCGGTTGTGATTCACGTTTTGCATTGATTCTTTGATCAAGAAACAATGGCGAACAATGGCACAACCTCATCACAATTTCCTGCAAATCTTCCAGTTTTCAAAGGTGAAAACTATGATCGTTGGTGTGCGCAGATGAAGGTCATTTTCAGGTTTCAAGATGTTCTTGAAACTGTTAATGATGGAGTATCAGACTTGGCTGCAAATGCTGATGAAGCAGCAAGAGCCTTGCATCGCGAGTTGAAGAAAAAGGATGCAAAAGGTCTGTTCATCATACATCAGTGTGTGGATCCTAATATCTTTGAGAAGATCATTGAGGAAGAGTCTTCTAAAGGTGCTTGGGATACATTGAAAAAGATTTATGGAGGTGATGAAAAACTGAAGGGTATCAAGCTGCAAGCTCTGAGGAGACAATATGAAATGTTGGTGATGAATGATCAAGAAACGATAGCTGAGTATCTTTCAAGAATGTTGAGTATCACTAATTTGATGAAGTCAAATGGTGAAGCTCTGTCAGAGAGGTCCAAGATTGAGAAGGTTTTGAGAACCTTGACTGAGAAATTTGATCACATAGTAGTAGCAATAGAAGAATCAAAGGATTTGGCCACTATGAAGATAGAAGAGCTCCAAGCTTCATTGGAGGCACATGAACTGAGAGTCAAGCAGAGGAGCTCAAATAAAGCTATTGATCAAGCTTTGCAGGCAAAGTTTCAGAAAGGTTCCAAAGGGAAAAACAAGAAAAAGAAAGAAGATTCAGAGAATGATGGCAAGAACCTTAAAGATTCAGAGTCTAGCAAAGGTAACAAGAAAGGTTCAAAGAAAAAGATTAATAAGAAGGATGTGAAGTGTTATAATTGTCAGAAGCTTGGCCATTATGCTAGAGAGTGTCACTCTAAGAAAGTTGAGAGAAGTGACAAGGATGAAGCTCAATTGGCAAAGGGAAATGGTAGTGACTCTGATGATTCCCTGCTCATGGCAATTACAAACACTGACACTGATAAATCCAACTTGTGGTATCTTGACACTGGCTGTAGCAATCACATGACTGGCAACAAGAAGTGGTTCTTGAAGCTTGATTATTCAGTGAGACGGAATATCAAGTTTGCTAATAGCAGCCAGATCACTAGTGAAGGTATGGGGACAATTCTTGTACAGAGAAAAGATGGTCAGGAATCCTTCATTAATGAGGTATTGTATGTTCCTTCTATAACAAGTAATTTGATTAGTCTTGGTCAATTACTTGAAAAGGATTATACAGTGACAATGGCTAATAAAGAATTGAAGATTCATGATGCTAAAAGTAGGTTAATCCTAAGAGCTCCATTGTCAAGCAATAGAACCTTTAAGGTTGAAATCAATGTGATTGATTTCAAGTGCTTAGCCTCAGTCACTAGTACAGAAGAGAATTGGATATGGCACCACAGGTTTGGACACTTAAACTTCAAAAGTTTAAGCATGTTGAATTCCAAGAAGATGGTTCATGGCTTGCCTCAGATCAGAGCACCAAGTGAAATGTGTGAAGAGTGTTGTGCAGCAAAGCAGGCCAGAAATTCATTCAAGAATGAATTACCTATGAAATCAACTCAGAAGCTAGGAATGGTGTACTCAGATGTGTGTGGTCCATTTGAGGTGAAATCCATTGGAGGCAACGGCTATTTTCTGACATTCATAGATGATTGTACTAGGCATGTTTGGCTCTACCTTATCGAAAAGAAAAGTGATGTATTTACCAAGTTCAAGAAATTTAAGACACTAGTTGAAAATCAAAGTGGATTTAGTGTTAAGAAATTGAGAACTGATGGAGGTGGTGAATACACTTCACATGAATTTGCAAAATTCTGTGAAGATGAAGGTATAGAGCATGAAGTCACTGCACCCTACACCCCTCAACACAATGGTGTAGCTGAGAGGAAAAATAGAAGCATCATGAACATGGCCAGAAGTATGCTTAAAGCTAAGCATATGCCTCATAAGTTTTGGGGTGAAGCAGTCTCTACAGCAGTTTACATCATCAATAGAAGTCCTACAAAGAGGTTACAAGACATGACTCCTCATGAAGCTTGGACAGGTTTGAAACCAAGTGTTAGTCATTTTAGAATATTTGGCTCACTTTGCTTCAAACATGTTCCTGATCAAGTTAGAAGAAAACTTGATGATAGAAGTCAGACAATGATATTGTTAGGTTATCATCCCACTGGTGCTTACAAATTGTACTCACCTAGAGATAACAAAGTTGTTATTAGCAGAGATATCAGGTTTGATGAATCAAAGGGTTGGGATTGGACTGAAGGCACAAGTGCTGAAGGCACAAGTGCTGAAGGCTCAATGCTCAACAGAAGACTCATGCTTGAGGAAACAAATCAAGAGGAGATAAAAGTTGAAGATGATCAACCTAATGCTGCACCTAATCAACAGTTGAGAAGATCAACCAGAGAAAGGGTACAGTCAATAAGGTTGAATGAGTATGATGTGTTTCCTGATCAAGCAATCACTGAAGATGGAGAACTGGTCAATGAAGCAATGATTGCAGAGTTGGAACCAGTGACTCTAAGTGAAGCTTTGAAAGATTCAAATTGGTTGAATGCTATGAAAGAGGAGCTGAAGTCAATTGAGAAGAATAACACCTGGACATTGATGAACAAAGCTGTAAACAAGAGACCTATTGATGTGAAATGGGTTTTCAAGCTGAAGATGAAACCAAGTGGTGAAATTGCTAAGTACAAAGCAAGGTTAGTAGCTAAGGGTTTTCTTCAGAAGCCTGGACTTGACTTTAATGAAGTGTTTGCACCTGTGGCAAGGCTAGAGACAATTAGGCTAGTTGTTGCAGTAGCTACCTACAAAGGATGGGATATGCACCAGCTTGATGTGAAATCTGCCTTTTTGAATGGACCATTAGAGGAAGAGGTATATGTGAAGCAGCCACCAGGATTTGAGATTAAAGGTCAAGAACAGAAAGTGTACAAGTTGAACAAAGCTCTCTATGGTTTGAAACAAGCTCCAAGAGCTTGGAACAAGAGAATTGATAGCTTCCTGCTGAATTTGAGTTTCACTAGATGCACATCAGAACATGGAGTATATGTGAAAGGCTCAAGTCATGATGAGATTATAATACTGTGTCTGTATGTTGATGATTTGTTGATCACAGGATCAAACAAAGCTGTGCTAGAGAAATTCAAAGCAGACATAATGAAGGAGTTTGAGATGACTGATCTGGGAGAGCTATCATATTTCCTTGGCATGGAATTTGTGAAAACAGATAGAGGCTATTTCTTGCATCAGAAGAAATATGTCATTGACATATTGAAGAGGTTTCACATGAGCAATTGCAACCCTGCAATTACTCCTATGGAAACAGGTGTGAAGCTGAGCAAGAATACTGAGGATGAGTTGGTTGATTCAACACTGTACAGACAGATCATAGGATCATTAAGGTACTTGTGCAATACTAGAATTGATTTATGTCATAGTATTGGTCTGCTGAGCAGATTTATGGATCAACCAAGGATGAATCACTTGACTGCTGCAACGAGGGTCCTTAGATATGTGAAAGGAACCATCGATCATGGCATTTTAATTCCAAACCAAAGGAACAGTAGCAAGAAGCTAATGGCTTATGGTTACTCAGATTCAGATTGGGGAGGAGATCGAGATGACAGGAAGAGTACTGCATGATACCTGTTCATGATAGGTAATGCACCAATCTCTTGGTGTTCTAAGAAGCAAGGGATAGTGGCATTGTCATCATGTGAAGCTGAGTATGTGGCAGCTTCATTTGCAGCTTGTCAAGCAAATTGGATTGAGATGTTGCTCACTGAATTGAAGGCAGTAGAGACAACAAGGATGAAGCTACTTATTGACAACAAGTCAGCAATTGATTTGGCTAACAACCCAGTTAGTCATGGAAGAAGTAAGCACATTGAGAGGAGGTTTCATTTTTTGAGAGATCAAGTGAACAAAGATAAGCTTGAGGTGGAATATTGCAATACTGAGATCCAACTTGCAGATATTCTAACCAAACCTATGGCTAAGGCAAGGTTTGACACTCTGAAGAAGCTTATAGGAATGAATGCTTTGGAAAACATGCCTTAGGAGGTGTGTTGAATTGATAAGTCATGTTTTCGAGAAAACAGAGCTTCGGAAGTTGGAGAAGCTTCAGAAGATGAGCAGAGCTTCAGAAGTTCTGGTGCTTCAGAAGCTGAGCAGAGCTTCAGAAGTTCTGGTGCTTCAGAAGCTGAGCAGAGCTTCAGAAGTTGAGAAAGTTTCTGAAGCTAGTAATAGTTAGTTAGTTTGTTATAGTTTTTTTTTTATTTGTCTTAGGTAGTTAATATACGAACGCTTGGCAGTGAAGCAAGCCCCCATTTGTATATAAATACCTTTGCCCCATGTGGATGAATGCAATTAACTCTTTTTCTTAATTCTCGTCTCAATTCTCTCGTTCTATTCTCTCTAATTTCTCCCAAAATTATCACATTGTCCCAACACATACAATGTGAAACTTGACATTAAATCAATTTCCATAGAAATTTTCTGCAAAGCCATGCTAAAGTCAGAAGAAAAAAAAAAGGTTGAGAGAAAAAAAAAATAGTGAAAGAAAAAATAAATTAAGAACCGATAGAGTGAGAGATGAAAGAGCAAGAAAATTTAGGTAAAAAATAACAAACCATGAATTTAGGTAAAAACAAACCATAAGCGGGATAAGTAAGAGGTTTCATAGAGAATTTAGAAAAACAATTAATTATGGATTTGTAGTTATCAAAACAATTTTATTGACACATCATATTGTGTTTTATTACTCTCTTTTTTTTTGTGTAAATCGGGTATCATCTGCGCGCAACTGCAGAGACTAATCTCTCGAGTCTTCCCTAAGAGTTTTAACATTGCTGCATGCCCAAGCCAGGGATCGAACCCAGGACCTTGGTTAAGCTAGAAGAGACCTGCGCCATCTCATCTAAGTGCTCTTGGGTTTTATTACTCTCGTTTTATTATAACTAGACTTTGACCCGTGCGATGCACGAGCACAGATATTTTAATATTACAATAAAATTTTAGTACTAATTATGATAATTTTAGTTTTAGTAAACATAACAATAAAAACAATAAACATTATATAAATATATATTGTCAAAATTATTTATTATAAATTACGAAAAAAAATTATAAATCGTTATATTTTTATAACATGAACTTAAAAATATATATTGTAACATGTATTGTCAAAAACGTTCTAGCAACTCCATGAAGTTATTTGTTGCACAAACTTCTCCCATTAAAATATTTGATTTAAAATTTTGACCCCCTAAAATTTAATACTATGTTTAAACGATTAAAGCATATATGTTTTACTAAGTTTTCACTATGCAAATACAGAACATTAAAAAAAAAGTTGAGCATTTTTAGTTGAACATTTTTCGTGTCTGGCATTAATGAATATAACATTAATTGATTTGTATTTTTTTAGACACCAACTATTATTAAAAAAAATGACCAAATAATTGATTTGTTTCTGAACCAGAAGGAGGAGGTGTAACTTCTGAACCAGAGGGAGGAGGTTTGAACAGATGTGTACCTGAAAGCTACAAAGATTATGGCAATTATACCAACAAGACAAGAATTGCCAACAGTGGCCACAGTACCCAGCACATATCCGGAAAAAACCAGAACACAAGCACCAATCAGAAGATATATTACATTGAAAACACGAAAAGCTGGAGAATGTACCACAGTTGCAATGAAAAGTAAAGCGGAGAATGAGTTAAGCGTTAACCCCAAAAGTGGGTATATGTTTTTCATCTGGGAAGTCTCAGCAGTACTGGAATGGAATTGAAGGATTCCTCCATTCAAGGCGACAGTTGCAAAAAAGATAGTAGCCAAAGCAGCGAGGTGCAAAGGAAAAGATAACGCCATCTAAAAAAAATAAAAAAGTGATATAAATGAAATTATCATTATCATGACAAGATGAGTACTTAAACAGCCAAAATTTCAAAACAAAGCAAATAAATCATGAAAAAAATATGTGTTTTGTTCTTATTTATCAGTTTAATCTTAATATATTTTTATTCATAAATTTGTTGATTCATGAAATCGTTGATTGCAGACATTAAACATGGTTGTTGAAAACAATATAGAATCCTCGATAGTTTTGAAGTTAAATAGAATGCTTAATTCAATTTGTTGAACACAACCATAAGGTAGACAGTGTGAAACAACTGATGTTTTATTCTTACTTAATTTTTCAGTTTTTAAACAAATTTATCTTTTTGAAACCTAAAATAAACATGAGGGACCAACTTGAAACTTTTAAAACATGAAGGACCAACTTGAAACCTAAAATAAATATAAGAGACCAACTTGAAACTTTTAAAACGTAAGGGACCAACTTGAAATCTAAAATAAACATAAGGGACCAAATGTGCAATTAAGTCTATTCTAAAGTGTTAAAAAAAATCTCTATTAAAATCTTGATGATATTACTTTTTTAATTTATTAAATTAAATCTAAAAAAAAAAAACTAATGCATTATTATCATTCACTATCACACTTCTCTAACCTTACAACTACCTGGAAATGTAACTAACATAATAAAAAAAAATTGTATAGTTTTCAATTTCACACTAATATTTATAACCACCACTTATCACATTTGTTTTCATCTTTGTCCTGCACATTTGATACTTGGAATGACACTCATGAAATCATATACATCTTGAAGTTGTACACTATGTCTGCTTTTCATAGCAATATTAGCAAGATATATAAGCATTTTTCAATACTTTTGTACCACTGTGATTATTTTGTTAAAATAGTGAGGTATTTATCAGAATAATATAACATTTTTTAAAGCAAATAATAAAACATGTTAAATTCTTCTAAAATAATAAATTCTCTCTTCGTGAGACAGATAACTAAACCTAAATTCAAATATATGAAATCATCATTCAAAGTTATATATTGGAAACAAAAAATATTCAAGTTTATATTATAACAAAATAAACTAAATATTCAAGCAAATATTATTAAATAAGAGAGACAAAAATTAACAATAAATTTGAATGGATATAAACCTCACTAGGAAAAAGAAAAACAAACCAAAAAAAAAAAAAGGACAAAGCAAAAAAATAATGTAAACAGTACAAAAGACTAAAAAAATCGGAAATAATAAAGTTTGGATAAAATTCCACCAAGTGAACATGTGAGAAGAAAATTTAAAAGAATTGGAGAGAAGTAGAAAAACTATTTAGTACCTTAAATTGCATAGAAAATAATAAACAGTTACGCTATTTGATTCATAATTTTTAAAAAACAAGATCACGTAATTTTTAAATAAGGGATACCTAAAAAAAAAAAAACATGTGACTATACAATTGCAACTCATATAAAAAAACTAAGATATTACACGATTACACTATTAAAATATTATATGATGTATACCTTTAAACTTAAAAAATATTATAAGAGATCTATTATATTAAAATATAAACAACAAAACTACGATATAAATCAATGAAAAATCTCATATTTCTAAACTATTTTTTTATTTTTATACATATACTTATATTAAATATATACATATTTTAAATTAATATTTATATGTGATTATACTTATTACAATTTTTATTTTTCATTTATAAAAATATTTTAATTATATATTTTAATCGGATCCCGCGCGTTCCCTGGTATTCATTAATGTGAGGCACGAAAAATGTTGAACTAAAAATGCTTCACTCTTTTTTTAATGTTCTGTATTTGCACAATGAAAACTTAGTAAAACATATATGCTTTAATCGTTTAAACATAGTAATAACTTTTAGTGGGTCAGAATTTTAAATCAAAGATTTTAATGAGAGAAATTTGTGAAATGAATGACTTCATGGGAGAAATTTGATTTAAATTAAAAATAAAATGGAAGAAGATGTCATTTCTTATAAATTAAAAATAGTGAAAAAAGTGAAGACGAAAAATAAAATGAAGAAGATGAAGTTAGTGGCGAGTAGAAAATTATAGTATAAAGTGTGGTATTTATAGAATGAGATGAAAGTTGATAAAAATAATAATTGTATTATATTTAATTTTTTTAAAAAAATAAATCAGTGTCCCTCATGCAGACAACACTCTGCGCGCGTGTGCCACAGGTGAGTGCGTGCAGATCAGATGGCGATACTGCCATTGATGCCATGTTAGTGGGCCTGTTCTGCCAAAAAGGAGGGGTATATATTACGAAAATAAATTTGAAAAGAGGGATATTACGGAAAATTTTCTATTTTTTAAGGATATTTGAAAGAAAAAAAAATCGCAATTTGCTCATCTATTCCGTAAGGTCCATGGCACAATAGTATGATTCTCAAAAGCCAACAGCGCCGATTTTGAATCACTTTCTATCCATAAGTATTTCCAGCCCTTCTTATTTGCAATTTCCATGGCTAAGATCATCGCAATCAGTATGATTCTACAAAAAAAAAAAATATTAGAGATTTTTTAAAAAATAAATAAATTAGAGTTTCTAAAATAATAAATATCAATCCCCACAAATAAAAAAAAGAGTTTCTAAACAAAATATATTAGAAATTCTACAAAAAAAATTAATTTCAGAGTTTCTACAAAAAAAAAAATTATAATATTAAAGTTTCTACCATAATAAAATAATATTAAAGGAGTTCAAATGGTCTTCGTGCTCGTCGGTCTTTTCTACAACTTGTTTGACTTGCTTGTGTCTGTATTATTTGTAATGAACGAAATCTTAGAGTTTTCAAAAATTCGGAGAATTCGGTGCATCAGCTTCTAGACAAAGTCAATCTATTTTCTTATCGGTGGTTGAGGACGAGAAATGTTACTCTAGACTCTAACATCAACTATTGGTGGTCGAACCTATTGTTATGTCTGATTGATTATTGTTTGTATTGTTGTTTCACTCTATACCTTTTTGTAAATTTTTGTAGTTATTCTCGACACACCTTGTGCTGAGGGAGTTACATGCTTTTGTGATTTTATATATACTTCATTTTTGTCTGTTCAAAAAAAATTAAAGGAGCTCAAATTGAATAATATTAAAAAAATAAAAATAAAGAAGATCTAATTTAGTTGCATACATCCAACAATTTTATTTTTAATAATGGGTTAGAGAAGATAAAAAAATAATTAAAAAGATTAAAATTAATTTTCAGATATGAATGAGTATTCTGCTGAGTATGAGATATCGCGTGACAAAAAATAACATGAAGCTAAGTGTAATGTTTTTCATGTTTAGATGCATTTTAGTGAAATTGTTGATGTAATTTTAACTTTTTTAGGTAAACAAGAGGGCTAAAAGCCCAACAGTTTATGTAATTTTAGATTAAGTGTTTGTAGAAGTTTATGGTAGTAACTACTGTTGGAACAATTTTATGCTATATGATTATCTTTAATTTGATGTTTTATTAAAGTTGAAAATTTGTGTACTTATGCAATCTTATTTACCCGAATTCATTATGTTTAGGGGCGGATCTATAGCCCGGCGAGTCCGGACACTTGTCCGGGCTCTGACAAATTTTTCTGATATTTTATGGGTTAGTTTTGGACAAAATTGAAATTTTTAGGGGTTAATTTTAGACGAAATTGAAATTTTTTTGTTTCAAATTGAAATTTTAGTGCAAAAAACTAAGATTTTTGTTTTTTATTTTGACTAAAACTAAATTATTTATTTAAAACTGAGATTTTGTTCGAATTTTATAAACTTTCTTGACTCTGCCACCGATTATGTTTAAAGTTAAAATGAAGTTGTTCAATAGATAAGAAATATATTGTAATTTAACCAAAATAAACATCCATAGTAGTGCATTGTAACATTCAACCAAATCAAAACATCCATAATGGTGCATCATATAACCAAAACAAAGCATTCATATTAATTCATAATAAAACCAAAATAAGGATCCATAGTGGTGCATGCATCAAATAACCAAAACAAAACATCCATAATAGATAACTAGGTAACCATCCAAAATAGTACAAAAACAACTTCAATCATCCAAACTTTTAAATCTTCATGTGAGAATCTTCTTCCTACTTGCGATCAGAGAGTTGAGACATTGTAGTTGAAATCAAACTTGATGTTGTTGTCGCTCATTGTTGCTGGAAACATTTTCATTAGAAGTCCATTCATGAATGAAATTACTTCCAAAGTTTGTATGATCAAAGTTTGCATTGAAAATCTCAGTGTCATCTCCATTAGTATTGCCTTGAAAATTGTTTTGATGATTAATCATCATATTAGTACCACCACTAGGATTTTCATGTGATGGTATCCACATGTTGCTACCTGCATTGTTATCAAAACCTCCAAGGTTTCCTTGACCACTAGGATTGTTATTTATCAAAACCTCCATTAATGTTGCTACCTGCATTGTTATCAAAACCTCCAAGGTTTCCTTGACCACCATAATTTCCTTGAGAAAAAAATGAATCAATGTGACCACTAGAATTTGCATTTGATGGTAGCCACATGTTGTTACTCATATTATTATCATAACTTTGGAGATCAGACTGATCTCCAAAATTTTCTTGAGGAAGCAACATATTAATATCACCACTAGAATTTTCATGTGGTGATATCCATATGTTGCTACCTAAGTTGTTACCAAAGTCTTCATAATTTACGTTACCTTCAAAATTGCTTGGAGGAAGCAACAAATCTACGCCGCCGCTAGGATTTGCATGTGATGCTATTCCCATATTGCTACCTACGTTGTTACCAAAGTCTTCATAGTTTACGTTACCTTCAAAATTGCCCGGAGGAAGCAACAAATCTACCTCGCCTCTAGGATCTGCATATGGTGCTATTCCCATGTTGCCACCAATATTGTTATCAAAACCTCCCAAATTTTCTTGAGAAAGAAACATATCATCAATACCAAGATTAATATTTTCATATGATGGTATCTCCATGTTACAATTGAAATCTCCCAAATTTTCATGAGAAAATGCCACTTCCACACCACCACTAGAACTAGAATTCACTTGTGGTGATATCTCCTTGCCAATACCTAAATTGCCTTGATGAGCCAATAAATCATGACTTCCACCAAGATTTGCAATTGGAACTAGCCCTATATTATTGGTTGACCAATTGATCTAATGTTTGATGGTTCAAAACTTGTTCATCTATGTTGCTATTGTCTAAAGAACAAGATATTGGTGGTGGAGGAGGAGGAGGATTATTATGAGACAACACTGCACATGCAAGTCCTTTTCTAGCAATCTTAATTTTTTCAAGCATAAATCTAATCAAGCAATTCTTCTCATTAATATTAAAATCATTAAAAGACTTACCTTCATTTGTAATTTGATGCATGAAAAATCCCATTAATATCTCTTCATTACCTTTGTTGATCTTTGCAAGGTTGGATTCAAGTTTTTTCACTTTGTCCTTCAAAAAAGTCAATTGGTCAGTCCTTTTTGTTGATTGAGCAGAAAATGACATTGACTCAAACTTGTTGATTATATCTTGTGCTATATCTTGTGATGGCCATATTGAAGGCTCTGAATCACCTGGACCAAACACAAGTGCACAAGCATCAATACCACAGAGGGTTTTCACTTCTTCCAATTTTTTGAACAATTCTTTTGATGTATCCTTATAGGTTGTCTCTCTTGCACTAGCATCCTCAATCAATTTTGATTTGATCTTTCTTTTAACTCTAGGCATAGCTTCTATTAGGGTTTTTTTTTTGTATCACACTCTTCTCAACATAAGATATGTATATATAGTTAGGATATGCAATTGAAGTAAATGAAAGAAACCGAAGAGGAAATAATAAAAATGGGTTGATTTAACCATTCTCTACTCATTTAATTAATGCATGTATTAAGTATATAATATAGACCCGATACAACTTACTCCCTCCGTTCCAAAATATAAACAAAAATTGGTCAACAAAAGTAAATGTATTGGTCCAAATTTTAAACTAAATACATTAAATTTCTTTGACTTACTTTTGCTTATATTTTGGTACGGAGAGAGTATGTTGAGACAAAAAAATATAATCAATGCATGTATTAGGTTTATAATATAGACCCGATACAACTTATGATGAGACAAAAAAAAAAATATAAATCTGATGCATCAGTTATTAAATAAATCCAAAAAAAATAAATTTTCTTTTATAAATAAGACTAACAAAAGTAGTAAAAAGACGATATTTCCTATGTTGCCTCGGTTAATTGATATTTTATGGAAATAAAAAAAAAAAGGATAGGAGGAATATAATATAGATTAGCATTAACTTTTCAAAAATTGTTATTTTTTTAATTTAATTATCTTTATTATTAAATTATATATAAATTTCAACTTCTTTTGGTATTTTTTTAAATAATTATATTTATTATTAAATTAAATACTATTTCATTTCATAATTGAAAATTGTAACTTCTTTTGGCATTTTTTAATATAATTATATTTTTATTAAAAATAAACACTCCCTCGAGTTTCATATATAAACAAAATTTGACTTTTTATATTCATTAAAAAATAAATATATTTAGTCAATAATATAGACTAGATACATTAATTTTTTCAATGAATCAAGATTGCTTTGAGGTTCGAACTTCGACTCCTATTTGGTGTTACGTTCATGTAGCACACCCCGCACACAAGCACCACCCGACTAGACTCCTTTGAAATTTCCAATATTAAATTCAATGTTGACCTCAATATTTTTTTTGTTGACCTCAATATTAAAAACTTCAACTTTTTAATAAGATTTGAATAAAACACCTTTGCATTTAATTTATTTTTAGTTAATAAACTATCATTTTATTTATTTATTGATAAAGAGATGCATCATTTTATTTTTTTGATAAAAATTGTCAGATGTGTCATATTAATTATGTATAGAAAAATATATATGGATCAATGTTTTTTATAAATTAAGAGTATCTAGACAATAAGGTAGGAACAAAAATCCCAACTTTATTGAAATTTTTATCCTTCATTGTTATCCGCCTATAACTCATTATAATTAAAAAGAAGAAAATAAAATATATACAAAAATCAAAGAGACATAGACTTAACTCAATGTGACCACACAAAGGCACGTATGACAATAAAAGATATCAACTTCTACAAAATAAAAGTCCTAAAAAAAGAGTCCAATGAACCAACCGTCAAAACGGAAACGGTCCACATTACTAAACCCGCAGCAAATGATGATGCTTTTTCAAACAATAAAGTCCGAAATATACACCGATCATAATTTTTTACTTTGGCACAGTAAAGAAAAACTAATATTAATAAACATTGTTCAAGTCATAAGTTGTAAAGATGGATTTTTTTATATGCTACTACTAAATAATAGGGAAAGTCTAATATGGACCACTTATTCAAGTGGTCCATGGTGGACTAATGTTATAACAAATACGAATTTTACAAAATCCACCGTTGGATTGAAAGTTTATATCATATAGATCATCCATAAAAAAAATTAGAAAAATTGGAAATCATTTGATATGTTATTGGGACTCGTTAAAATTTACGCTATTTAATAAACCGTTAATCTTTATGGGCCTCAATAACATATCAAATGATTTTTAATTTTTCTACATTTTTTTATGGATGATCTATATGATATGAATTTTCAATCCAACGGTGAATTTTGTAAAATTCGTATTCGTTATAATAATATTAACAACTTGTCCACGGTGGACCACTTGAGGAGGTGGTCCACCGTAGCATTGGCCCTAAATAATAATATCTTTCTTAAAGTTATAAATATGTGTGAAGTATAATCAAATATAAATCCTCTACCAAAAAAAATCAATTATAAATCAAGCAAATAATATTATAAATTGTATACATATAAACAATCATATCAAAGAAAACAAGATATATCCTTGGCCTTATACAACTATTTTTCTTAGAATTATTTTTTTGACACTCTCAAAATTTCTCACGCATCCGCTAAAATGATTATAATATCTTTCTTACTACTTAGTTAGCGAACTTATTTTGTTCCCTGCATAGCGAACTTATTTTGTTCCCTGCATAGCGAATGACAAGTTTAATCTCACATTGAATAGAACAGTTGATGTTTAACACTTTATAAGTGATAAGACACATAAAACTAATATTTTAAGGTTTTGAATTCAGATGTGATGTCCAACTCATAGAAGGTTTCTCTCCCACCCCTCGTCTTTCTTTTTCACCCCCTGAGTTTCCATTTTTAACCTTAAAAAAAACTTCGGTACACGCGTATCGAACTTTTTAACGATGTAAAACACCTATTTTTCAATATCGACAAACTTCGGTACGCGTGTACTGAAGTTTTCGGGGGTAAAATCAAAGGTAAAATTGGATTTTTGGGGGGTGAAAAAGAACAACGGGGGGTGGGGAGAGAAACCTTCCAACTCATATATATAGTTATTGAAGACCCAATGTGATGATCCTTTAACTCCTCAGAGTCCAACTCTAACATTAAAGCTAATGGTTCGTCAAAGAATTCGGTCGGCTCCTTGTATCACAAACAAACTTGAAACCTCTTTTTTCATAACTCACTCATTTAATGTTTCATTAAAATAAATGGGGGTTAAAGTAAAAATTCACACTTTAACTTTTAAACTGTATTTCTAAAAATAAATAAATAAATAAATAGCAGAGTTGAGAAAAGGAAAGGGGGACAAAAAAAATTAATTTTTATAAAGTTCGCTATTTAGTAGCAAATTGGCAAACTTTTTTTTCCTTTCAATTTTTATTATTTACACGCTGCCAAACCTAAGATGGAATAAACTTGAAAATTCAAGGGCGCAAAAAGAAATACTCTTTTTCTTATATTCTATTGCCTACAATCACTATTCTGAATTTCTGATGCATGTTTCTACATGAAAAATAACAATGTAATTTCTAAATTCAGACTACCATATTTTTGTTGCCAAATTTGTTTGGTTGTTGTAAGATATTTTAGTACCTAATTAGTAATTTGTGCCAATTTGCCAAAGAATTAGCACAAGACAAAGACAACTAATAGATACCCCATAAAAATTATCCAAAATAGATAAGATCTCTTTTACCTTAACAAATAGATTCTCACAAAATTTTGCAAACGATTGTTATCATATCCAACTAGATTCATACAACAAATTATTTCATAATTTATAACTAGGAAATAAAAAAACATAATCAAGTTAAAATGGTTTAACTATATTTCAGAATTAAGAATTGAATAATCTCTAAGTAGTCAAACAAACATACAACAAAACACTAAATTGCTAACATAAGACTTCGAATATGTAACCTCAAGAGACGGTACAAATTCTTTCAAGAACAGTCGTAAAATAATCATTAATATCATTTTAATTAATAATAAAATTATGATGCAAGTATATATTTTTTTAAAAAACAATACTAATATAAAAATAGTATATAAAATTACATTAAATTTTGCACCTTGTGACAAGGATCCAAGCAATATATATAAAATTATATATATCCAAATGCATCAAATGAATTATATCCTAAACACTGTCCTCACCTCTCTCTGATAATAGATATATCTCAAAAGAATGCAAAAGATTACAACTACAAGTAACAATTGACATTGAAATTTCCATAGTAATGAAATATATGATAAGATAAGGCTGCCTAAACTTTGGTAACAGTAAAGCCTGTATGCAAAGGAAGCTAGATGATGACATTTATTAATCCTACATTTTTCTTCCTAACCTATGAATTAATCTGGAATAAGCAACTTGCCTCGCCTTAAGTATTAGGTTTTTCCTCGTCGGATTGAGAGCATGGAGGCTCGGAATTAACAAAGAAGTCATCCACTGAAATCAATACCAAAAGTTAGGTTGTAAGATTGTTTTATCAAATTTGAACTTAAATAATAATAATTTGAAGAACAAATTAAGGCATTTTTATCATATATGCATATTGTTTATTCATCAACGGTTGAAATTACTTACTCAAATCTCTAAAGTGAATTGCGAACTTTAGAGGACCTACATTAGGAATTTAATATAACCCCCCCCCCCCGACGTAGGTCTGTTTGATTTGGCTTATTTGAGTTTATCTACTGATATGAACACTTGTGAGACTGTTTGAGAGTTTATGGAAACAGTTTATGACATGTCCATAAACTCTTTTCAGCTTATTTCCACAAGCTCTCTAGGATAGCTCAAGAAAACAGATTATAAACGCTTAATTAAGTTGTTTATTCAAACAAGGCCTAAGTGGTGGTTTGGAACTTAGATCCTAATTGATTGTCAACTAAATAATGTAGGACCATTATTATTGATTATTCATCAAAGTTATTGAAAATTAGGGCATGTAAAAGGAATAATTATGTGCATTTAAAACTACCTATATCCTGTTGATCTGGAGATTCAAGCAACATGTCTGAATCAGATGGCAAAAATGGCGAACCCGGATAGTTTCCCAAAGCTCCTAGATCTGCAAAGAATTCAACATATTTCATTGAAACGAAATACAATAATAAGTATCTGTGAAATGTTCGAGGCAGATAAGTGTGCAGCTCAAATATTACATGATAGGACACTATTATTTTGGTGTCGGCAAATTGGTGAGCGTACAAAATCTTAAGTGGAATCCTTGACTGAGTTGACTCCAATGTATGATTTTCAAAATGTTTATCCATCATTTACTTGGAATTGATACCACTTAAGTCGTCAATAGCAAACTTAAAAAACAGTTCTCCACCCATATAAGGAAACATGCAGATAAAAACTCAATCGAGTAGTAACAGTAAATGAATCTTGCTTCTTTTCAGACACATTTCACTATACTCTTAGAATTTAGAAACTTGTTTGATTCTACTCACAGATACATATCTGAATAATGTAACTATATATCTAAAAGAAGATCTTGATAAGAAATTACCTCCCAAGTTTGGTAAATCTGCAGTTAAATCTGATAGGCTAAAATTCCACTGAATTTGATCCAATGATCTAGAAATCCCATTTCCACCATCCGGTGCAAGTTGTAGTCCTACTGAACTTACCACATCGGATGTAAATGCTGAATCAAGAACTGATGCATCTGTGCCCATTCCTGATATCTCTGATGCTGTGAAGGGGAAATGACCACTAGATGCTACTGATGTCGGACTCACTGGCATTTCTGAGACAGAAGACATTGTACCGTTTTGTGGAATAATAGGGGCCATATCAGAAGCATTGTGGTCCATCACCATACTTCAACAACCACAAATGCAGAGACAATTAATTATAAAACAAAACAACAAAAAAGGGAGAATCTCCGAATTAACTTAACACACAAGTGCATAATGCCAATCCAAGCATAAAATGTAAATATTGATCCTATTTGTTTGGATTGACTTATTTGAGTTTATCTGCTGACATAAACACTTGTAAGACTGTTTAGGTCCTTTGTGAGAGCTCATGGAAACACCGCCTAACGTGTCCATAAGCTCTCTATATAGAAAAGATTTTGAATTTATTTTATCTTTTGCTATAAAAGTAGCTTATACAAATACAGTCATATGTTAAGTGCTTAATTAAGTTAGTTGTTTATCCAAATAGGGCCCAAAGCTAGCTATATAAGACCATCTACGACCAATCTTATCTGTAATATTCTCTAAGACTCTAAGTACTTACTCATTCCCAGAATTCATCCGAATGGGATGAAAGTTGCTCGGTGCAGGGACTCCATTAACCACATGACAACTTGACATACCCATGGAGTCCATATGAGGCTGACCTGCAGCTGGAATAGGATGCTGCTGTAGCACTGGATATCCCATAGGTAGATTGTTGACTGCACTGCAAATAAATAGTGTTAAAGAATAATGGAGGAACATGGGGAAAATAAAAGGCAAAGAGTGAACTTAATGCACAAAATCTAATTCTCATGATGGTTTTTAGAATTTAGATTACTGATTAGTTTGCATTAATATAATGAAGAAGTTTCCGCAATTGCAATATCATGTATTATTGGATAACGCTTTGAATCGGAAGTATACAATGACATCAATTGTTCGCAGTTCAAAAAATGTATAGAAAGTAGTTAAAAGATTTTCACACATTAATACACGGAAGAATTAAGTGCATATTTGGAAGAATAAGATAACTAAGGAAGCATCTCTAGAAAAGCCGAAAAGGGCAAGACTAAGGGGTTCGAACCTCGGACACTCCAGTGAAATTCTAGCCACTAAGTTACTTGATTAAAAAAAGAAAGATTTAGAACCACTGTTCTTGCAATTAGACCCAATTAAAAGGGAGGATGATTGCATTGATGATTAGTATGGTATAAATATCATGCATTTAGCTTCATATGTACTTGTGCAGCTCAATATGTATCAATGATATTACAAGTTATTGAGCCTTCATGGTTTTAAAGAACTTGTATACATTATACATGACGAGAGGGGTAAGAATTTACCAGGCATAGGATGGATTCCATTCTGTATTGGAGCCAATGGAACCTTTGGAGGCATGGGACACTTCATGAGATGATATTGATGCTCAAGTAAATGATTGAATAAAAGTATCTGCTTTTTCAACTTTAGTCTAACATAGTAGGCCCTGAAGAAATCAGCATTCTCTTCTTCCAACTTCTGCCACACTGAATTAATAAAAGCATCATTTACAAAGCAACGTGAGACAAGTTTGTATCCACTTTTTAAAGAAATTATAAGAATAGAAAGTTGTGTGTTGGAATAAAAGCAATATGTCTCAATTACCATGTTATGTTGATTACCATGTTACCAACTGATGGATAAACCCATTATATTTAAATAACGCAGAAAATAGTTAATAAGGGCCTGTTTGGATATTTAAGCTTATCTACTAGCATAAGTACTTGTAAAATTCTTTGGAAGAGCTTATGGTATGGAAACAACTGATAGGATCCAATTTCGATTACGAAGGAACATTGATAAGTAGGAAAATAGAGAACAGAATAGCAACTGTGATTTAATTGATAATCCGATAGAATCAAGTGATTCTATGGTAGAAATTACATATAAAATGCAGAAAATGTAAAGGTAATAGGCACTTAGAGAGGCCTAAGCTCTCCCAAGAGTAGCAACCAAATTCCAGTCTAACACTTCCACAGGTACCTTCCTCCTTTTATACTCTCAAATTCCCCAATTCTCTCACCTTCACACAAGCAGCACCTCTGCCACCTCATCATTCCTTCCACAAGTTAGTTACAACACTAGTGAGAATGATTCCTTGCTGCACCTCCCTGCTCCTCCTAACATACACCTCACCAATTCTATGATCAACAACTTATGGCACCTCTATAAGTTGTTCTAAGCTAATTTTTATAAGCTCTCCAGGATAGGTTATGAAAACATAGTTTATTTTATCTTTTGTTATAGAAATAGAGTTTACACATAAGCCCTTACTCCCTCTAGCTTATTTAGAAGCAAAAGTCCTCATACTTCTTGACCTCAAATATAAGCAAAAGTCACCGAATTAACTCTATTTGAGGTGATAATAATTATAGTAAAGGATATTTCAGTAAATAGAACAAATTTCTTAACATGTGTGAAGAAAGAGAATTTTGCTTATAAATAAGGCAAAAGGGAGTATGTATATAGTAAGCATTATGCTATTGGCCCTTAATTAAGTTGTTTATCCAACCAAGGTCTAAATGTATAAAGGGTTTTCGGTGAATAACATGCATAATAGATAATCAATTTTAATTATAATGCAATATATAAATGGCATGACTGGAACATATAGATGCATACCAAGAGTTGTAAATCCGGGATCTATCTTTGCCCGAGTCAGTAGTGTTTTAACCACTTCATCTTTATTCATATATAATTGCAGGCACCTTTCTATTAAATTCTGGACCTACAAAAGTATTTTGAATAAATCGCAGGGCAAGAATCAGATTAAGTTATTCAATCCACGAGACAAAAGAAGAAATAAAAAGTAGAGGTTAATAGAAAATTAGTCGAGTGTTTAGCAAATAACAACAATATCCTTACAAGCTCAATATCCTGCCGTGAAACCTTTTTGCTATCATTGCTTGAAGCAGATGCTGATCCTGAGTCTGCGACGGGAGCATCAGTTGTGTGATTGTTAGGTTGTTCACTCTTGGGCTCGTGAGAAGCTTGAGTTGATGACTGCAATTCTTCGGTACTCTACAAATCCATAAAATTTATATTTAGTTTAATCATTATGTTGGCAGAAGCAAAAAGTGTTATGAAACAAATCTAGTTAATCACACAAAGTTTGCATCACCATAAGAGTAGAAAGCAAGGAAACATTCTGTAACATTCATGCCAAACTTTAGGCATGTTTGCATCGGTTTATTTGAGCTTACATGTTGACATAAGCACGGCTAAGACTATTTGGGAGAGCTTATGAAAACAACTTATGACATGTCCAAAAGATTATTTCAGCTTATTTTCATAAGCTCTCCAGAGTAGTTTATGAAAACAGCTTACAATATGAAAACAATTTGAATTTATTTTATCTTTTGTTATAGAAATAGCTTCCCTATAAACACTTAATAAAATTATTTATCCAAACAAGACCCTGTGTACCTTCCTACAACGTGACAATTGGATTCAGAGGGATTATGTCCCCCAAACTTATTCATTAGTTACTGCTAGATAAACAAACGACAGATAAACCACAGCGAAAACCTCAATTTATCCAAAACAAGACCACCATCTCCAAATATTACTGCAATATGCATTATGCTAACAAAGCACTCTCCTTTTCTCTCATCATCTTTACTCCTTTTGGGCCCACGAATGCACATCACATTAGGGTTCTTCCCCAAACAACCAAATTAACAACTTCATACACGCAACAAATCACCTTCCTCCACTCCGCGGCAAGACAACTACAAAAATAGCTATATAGAAGAAAACTCGCATATAAACACTATCCACAATGGCTTGCATACAACGTAAGACTGTGTATGCTATTTAATCATGGAGCAACTGTTAATAACAAATTGTTTATTAAAGCCTGTTAGTTAGAAACTTCTCAACTCTTTAGATTTATAAAAACATATGCTTATGTTGATTGAATTAAGTAATTTCTGTGGTATGAATGAATCCGTTTGATCGAAAACATCATAACAAGCATAAGATATTAAAAGGAACAATGTCATGAATTTCTATTATTAGTATTGAGGCATAGGGAAAACCTTCAAGTTCTTCATTTCAGCAGAAAGAAGGTTGACTGCATGTCTTTCGGGAATTTTGCGTAATCACCAACTTCCTTGAAATTCAATATTGTTTGCACATATGTCTAAGACACCACCATGTGTAAATAAATTTCATCTGTAACAAGGCAAACAATGAGAAAATCGCAAACCATGCCACTTCGATAAGTATGTTCCATATCGTTAAAAATTAATGAAATAGAGTATGCTCTACATCAGACAGATTCACATATATGTTAAAGAAAATGAAGTTACCTATACAGTTACATATGCATGTAAAATGGTTTCTCAGAAATAATACATTGAAAAGCTTATCAGAAAAGTTGACAAATTAGTTATGTAAGCTTAAGATGCAACAAAATACTACATTCCAATAGCTTTTTTATTCATTAACTAAACAATTCTCTTTGAAAGACTAAGATGTTACATTCCATTTCCACCACAGTTTTTAACATGAATTTTGAATTTCTACAAGAAGTGAAACAAATCAAATTTGCATATGGTTTATAATACTATGCATTAATTAATATATCTTAAATTAGTAACCACATAAAAAAGGGTAAAAAAAATGAAATCATTGAACACTAGCAGAAACCATAAAACAGTGTCTTTGACAAATGAATACTCAGTAACAACATTAAAATCAGAAGTTGAAACAACAAACAAAAACAACCCTTTTGAATCTAAACTAGAAAACAGAAAGAATTAATAAAAAAATTAAATAAAGAAAGTAGATAAAATAAAAAATTGAAATAAATCAGATCTAAATTGTTAATTTAGAGTTAAGAACTGAAACTTGATTGACCAACATAAATATTTCCTTCAAAGGAACAAACTTTTTAAGCTACAAGACAACATAAAACCCCCAAATGCATCAACACAAAAACCCACAACCTATGAACCAAAAAAACAAATGAAGATCTCAAAAAAAATAAAAATTTACCTCACCCAGTTCCTGAATCTGCAACCCACCAAAGAAAAAAAAATTGTTAATTCGACAAATTGAGAAAAGCCCACTACGAAGTTCAAGCTAAAGTAGCTTGAGAAGTAGAAAAGATTGAATCTTTGGGAAAATTAAAGAAAAGTAAGAAGTGGGTTTTGAAGTGTGAAGGTTGAAGAGAAATGGAGAGTGAAGAATGAGAATAATAGCACTGAGGTTTAAGCAGAGAGAATGGGAGAGATATTTTTGAAAAGGGTGGAAAATGATATTTACATTAGAGACAGAAAGAACACAAGTGTGTGTGTGTGTGTGAGAGAGAGAGAGAGAGAGAGAGAGATGTGTTGTTGGGAAGAGAATTACAGAGAGAGAGAGAGAGAGTAGTAATGGTGAAGTGAGTAAAAAAAAAATGGTTGGTGAAAAAAACAAAAAAATGAGGGCAATTTGATATGAAATTGAAATTGATGGAAAGAAAATTTGAGAAATCTACCAAAATGGGATAGTGACTTCTCTTGAGTCTTTTGTGGTTTGTACTTTCTTTTGGGTATTTTTATTTTCTCGAGAAAAATTATTCTTTTATGTATAACCAAATAAATATTTCTTGTTATTAAAAAAACAAAATAAATATTTTTTATCAAAATACATACTTAACTCTATAATTTTTGAGTTATTTAATAATAATTAATATAACAAAAAGTCACGGTGGTAAATAAACAGATTTATGTGTAAAAAACAATTGGTTAAACACTTAAAAGATAAAAGGAGAGTAAATTTTACGAGTTATTTTTTATTTTCTCTTATTGAAATTTGAAATTATTTTCAATCACTATATTTATATTTATAATTGATTGCGTTTGATTCTATTTATACGTTAATCGGTCATAGAAAATGACAATTAATCTCTCAAGATAATTAATTATTAGAGATCAAACCTAAGATTAAATTATTACTAGACTTAAATATTTATCATGTATGTTATATGTTGATTTCATTAAAAAAGAAAAAGAAAAAAAAAAAACACTTGTGTTATATGTCAGTTAAATTTAGGCTAAATTGGTTTTTTTGTTTCCTTAATTTATTTACTGATTACGTTTTAGTCATTTTGATTTCTTAACTATACTTATTTTTGTTAAATAAGTCATCTCCGTTAAATTTAGTAAAAAATTGTTAATGTTCATCATATTCATCATCTTCATTCTTAAACCCATAAATTCATCACTTTCTTCATCATAAAACCCAAAAAAAAAAATGCAACAAACCCAATAATTCTTCATCAATTTCTTCAATTTCACTCCCAATATATTGTTCTTAATTCAACACTAATAAAAATCAAATATTTTGTAGAGTAAACAAGAGTTGTCTATTGTAGAGTAAACATGTACAAGCCTTGAGATTTTGTAAACATGTTAATGTCCTTCAATGTCTTCAAATATAGAACTTTGTGGCTTGCATAAGCACAAGTTTTAGTGAGAATTTTTTTGTTACAATGTAAACTCTTTTCTTTTACCTAGTATTTTTTTTTTTGACAAACTTTTACCTAGTATTTTAATACCATCTTTTTTTGTTATTATACTTATTTAATCATTTGACCTCTCCATTGCTACCAACATTACTTCATCCCTGACATTCACTGGGTTTTTAATTAAAAACCAAGGTGGTTTAGAGGTTTTTATGTTGTGGAATCAATTTTAAGGAACATGCAGAGAAGAAAGGGAATGGAATAGAAAAAGGTTTGATACTTTGATGATGAATTATTAGATTTGTTGTGTTTTTTATTTTATTAAGTTTGTTGGTGAAGGGGGTGATGAAATCAGGCTCGTTTCCATGACAAGAAAATCAAATTTCAAACTGTTATTAATCGTATTTGTGCTAATGTCTACATAACTGGTAAGTCTACCGAGTCTTTGACTTGGGCATCTAATTTCAACTTCTAAAAGTTTTCTCTATCAAAGTGCATCCTTTTAATGCTCCTCGTATCAAGGAAGTTTATTGGTTCCCTCCTAAGGCCTATTGGATAAAATGTAATAAAGATGGTGCTGCTCTTGGTTGCACTACAAGAAAAACAGCATTTCTTGGCCGCCAAATGGCAGCCACAAAGTGCCAAAAGCGGCCACAAAGTGAAAAAAAAAAAATGCACATTTATCGGCGGCCAGGAGCGGCCGGAAAATTCGTGGCCGCAAAGTGTTAGCGGCGGCCAAAGCGGGCGCAAAATGTGAAGGCCTTCTGACACGCTATTTACCGGCGGCCAAAGCGGCCGCAAAATTTTGGCGTGAAAATTTTCAAAAAATAATTACCGGCGGCCAAAGCCGCCGCAAATTTGGCGGGAATACTGCGCATTTTAAAAGTTACAAACCAAATACGAAAGTCGAAATAACCGATAATTGTCATAATAAGTTACAAACCAAACACCACAATAGTTCCACAAACTTAACAAAATAAAATTCCAACATGCACAAATTAATATCCCTTCATGCATTTCCACTTGTCCTTCCGCCACTTCTTTCTTTTGTTCTTCCGCCTCCTGTAGCACTTCCGGTTGTCCTTCCACCACTTCCACTTCTGCCTCCGCTTGCCCTTCGGCTGGGTACATTAACTTCATTTACATCGGCGCCAGTAAAAGTATTTCCAAAAATTGGAGTCCTGATGTTGCTTTGATTAATAAACGCGTTCCCTCCATTTTTAATACCAATCCCGGTGTTTGTTGGAATTTCCCTGCCTTGATTCCAACCGGCGGTATCATAATGACTAGCACGAGTAAAACCGGGAATATCCATTCCTTCTCTCATCAATGAACTCAACATTGGATCTTGCGGGAGATTATCAAAGAACCCATCAGGCAAATCAAGGCTAATATCCAAATCAACATTTTAAGGTCGATACTCAGCCTCAAGGATCTGATCTTGTTGTTGGGAGGATGACAGTCGGTTCCTTCCAAATGACTGATTTTGTTGACTTGGTCTGGAATTTTGCCTATTTTGCTGCATCTGATGCTGAAATTGTTGCGAACGCTGAAGTTGCTGGTCTTGAAAAAGTGACTGTTGTTGCTGACGCTGATGTTGCTGACGCGGTTGCTGGTCTAACTGGTTTCCTAAGTTGTTGGTGACGTTGAAGCTGATGCTATTTTGAAGATTCTGATGCTGACTGACGGCCCTAATGTCTTCCAACCATTCTGCCCTGACTTGAGCTTTCCAAGCTACCATTTCAGCTCTAAGTCGCTGTTCCATTTCTTCCATAGTTTCAACAGGTGCATATCGGCCAGTAGACATGCTGGAAGAGCTGTGCTGCTGTGATGAACTCAAAATATCCTTATATCCACGTGGTGTCTTATGAATCAATGAAGATGTACAACCTTGACCTTGGACATGTCCTCTACATTTCCCCCTTGAAAACTCCACAAATTTGTCTAATATCTTGTTCTGAAAATCTTCATCACTTAGCCGCTGCTCAGGTGGAAGGGCAGCCTCAGACGCTTTCAATTTCTTATGATATGCCTTAATCAATTTCTACAAAAAAATGAGTAATTAATTAAATCATACAAAATAATAACTAATTAATTATTAAAATGAAGCGATAAAAAAAAACTCACATCTGCTTTTTCAGCCCTTGTTGAATCCCAAACACCATCTGGTCTTAGATGCAGCATTTGATTCATTTCTTCCATACTTGGTGGACGATTGTGTTGCCGCTGAAACTTGATGCGCAGGGTAGAAGAAGATGTCGAACCACCAGCGTGGAGACTCGCATCAGGTTGCTTCGCTCTATTTTGTTTTGCTTTGTCACACACTTCCTTGTATGCTGGCTTATCCCATTTCACTTTCAACTCATTCCATATGATGCTGCGATTGTCATTGCCAAGCCATTTTGGTGGGCCCTTGTTAACTGCATGCAATTTTCTTGCTTCCCTAAGCAAATCAGACAATCGCTTTGAGCACTTGTGGTCAAAAACCCTCTCAACCTCAGAGTCGTGCTTCGTTAACCAAGTGCATTTCGACTGCATAAATTATAAAACAAATATTAGTAGTCTACATATGTTATGTAAAAATAATTATTTAATTTATGATAAAAATATATCTTACTCTGAAAGCATTCCAAAACATGTCTCTCCTTGGCACATCTCCAATTTTAGCTTTCTTAACCTCTGTCCAGTTGATCCATGATTCGTGGTAGTTCCCTTGAAGTATGAGAGTAATGATGGATGTAGCTTTTTTATGTGGTTGGAAGCTGCGCATATTAAAATAAATAAATAAATAAATATATATATATATATATATATATATATATATATATATACTATTACTCAAATTAACAATTAATTAAAAGTTTATGCAAACTCTTACTTCAGTCCGTGTGGCATAATAATGACTCTGTCGTAACGGTCAACCAACAAATATTTCACCGGATCCATAATGTCTTTATCTCTGATCACATCATCCACATGCTCTTCGTTATCAACCACAGCTGGGGCAGGACCGGTAGTTGGCATTGGTGCCAGATTTGAGTTATAAACAACTCTACGAATAAGATGACGCGGTGCAACTTGGTTACGTGAAAAGTTCTTAACTTGTATTGCTTCCTCCTCGTGATCCTCCTCATGATCTTCCTCTTGAACCTCCTCATCTTCTTCCTCTTCAACCTCCGCTTCAACCTCATATTCATCTTCGCCTTGAGCATAATCCATCTATTCAAAACATATTAAAACATGCAAGTATAAACATTGAGAGACAAAATATTAATACATTCGAAAATAGGCACATTACAACATCAATATATTCCAAAATAACATGAATACATTACAAAACATGATCATCATCCCACTACATTACAATATATTCCAAAATAACATGAATACATTACAAAACATGATCATCATCCCACTACATTAATATATATTCCAAAATAACATGAATACATTACAAAACAAGGTAGATGGAGATTAATTATCGTCATCCCAATCCGATAACTGGTCTTCATCGTTAGATTGACCCTCATCTTCTACATGATCATCTTCGTCTTCATCAACATCGCCATCTTCGGGTACTTCTTCCATTTCTCCTCCTCCGACCCAAAGACGATTGAAAGATTCAACTTCAATGACTCCATCTACATTGGTCATCTCATCGACCTGGTATGGCGCTTTTACTTCTTCTTCAATTCCATCATTTTCAATTCGACCCCTTGGTTTTGTGGTTATTGCAGCACACCACCCTCGTTTGTCTCTATTTGTTGATGGATAAGAGACATAGTAAACTTGTCTGACATTGTTAGCAATGGCAAATGGATCAAACAGTTGATATCTCCTATTCATTTTTATATCCACATTGTTAGTCTTTGAATTATACTTTGTACCTCGGGTTGATGGATCAAACCAAGTACAATAAAACAATACTACTACTTTGTTGTAATCAAGGTAGTTGTATGAGATTTCAAGTATGTTCTCAATCACACCGTAAAAATCATCTTCACCACTTTCAGTCACACCTTTCATACACACTCCACTATTTACTGTTTCTTTTCCTTCAGCCCAACTACGTGTATGGAATTTGTAACCATTTACAAAGTAGGTGTGCCATTGTTTAACATTTGTCATCGGACCATCAGATAAGTTTCTCAAGTGTTGTATCATAGGAGTTGCTTCTTGATGATACATATGTTGTCTGAACCATTGTGGAAAGAATTCATGCGTATTAGCCGAGGTTATGTCATTTGATGCCAAAAATAACTCTAAGTAGGGCTGAACTTCAGTGCAATTAATCAACACGTGAACATGTGCTGATTTTAATACTTGTTCACCAGGAAAACAAACTTTCACAGAGCCAGCGTGACGCCCAGGCAAGTTGAACACTGATAGGGTTAACGGGTGAATAGAACTTTCGTTGCCAACATCGTTCCTACCAATCGGTCTACCTGACAATGTGTCTTTGAAATAATGAGAACAAAAGTGAATTGTTTCACGGTGTAAGTAAGCTGCACAAATTGAACCTTCAACTTTAACTTTATTTTTCACCGAACGTTTTGAACCCCCCATGAACCTCTCAAATGGGTACATCCATCTATATTGAACAGGTCCACCAAGTCTAGCTTCATATGCAAGATGAACTATCAAATGCTCCATAGAATCAAAGAATGCAGGAGGAAAAATTCTCTCCAACTTACACAATATAATTGGAATGTCATTTTTCATCTTGATCAAATCATCTTCTCTTAGGCTTGTTGAACACAAATTCTTGAAAAATTGACTGACTTCAATAAGCGGATTCAATGCATGTTGTGGTAAAGAACTAAAGGCAATAGGGAGCAAAGACTGTAAAAAAACATGACAATCGTGGCTCTTCATCCCACGCATCCTTCCATGATCGACATCGGCACATCTTGCCAAATTTGACGAATAACCATCCGACATCTTGAGTTCTTTTACCCATCGACAAACAAATTTTGCCTCATCAACAGATAAAGTATAGTTCGCACGAGGTTTAAGGAATTTGCCATTGTTGGTTTCTACCAACAACAAGTCATCACGTCTACAATACAATGCAATATATTTTCTTGCTTTGTCGTTGTCTTTTGTTTTTCCTTTGACATTCATAACAGTGTTGAATATATTTTCAAATACATTTTTTTCAACATGCATAACATCAAGGTTGTGACGCAAAAGATTATCTTTCCAATACGGCAGATCCCAGAAAATACTCTTTTTTGTCCAATTGTGTGTTTGTTCGTAACCTCGCGGTTTTGAAGCAACACCACTCACTATTTCGACGTTTGGCTTATCCTTCACTTTGTCCCAAACTTGTTGTGATGTCAAATATTGAGGTGGTGGTCGAGTTTCAATCTCACCCTTAACAAATGCATTTTTGTTTTTTCGAAATGCATGATCAAGAGGTAGGAATCTCCTATGACAATCAAACCACGTAGCTTTCCTACCATAGTACAAAGTAAACGCTTTAGTGTCCATCATGCAAATAGGACATGCCAATTTACCATGTGTCCCCCATCCAGACAGCATCCCATAAGCAGGAAAATCGTTGATGGTCCACATCAAAGCAGCTCTCATAGGGAAATTTTGTTTTCGACTGATATCATATGTAACAACACCTTCCCACAATCTCTTCAAATCATCAATCAAAGGTTGCAAATAGATATCAATACCAGCAGTTGGACTAGATGGCCCAGGAATTACAGCGGTTAAGAACATGTAAGGTTTTGACATACACATTTCAGGAGGAAGATTATATGGGGTAACAATAACAGGCCAACATGAATATGGAGTGGCTGAGACTTGAGTATATGGTGTAAATCCATCAGAGCATAATCCTAGTCGTACATTTCGTGGTTCATCAGCAAAATCAGGATGCACTTGATCGAAATGCTTCCATGCTAAACCATCAGAAGGATGTCGCAGCTCACCATTTCTTCTCCTTTTTTCCAAATTTTCAGAATTCCATGTCATTTTTGTTGCAGTTTGCAATGATGCATACAACCTTTGCAACCTCGTAACTATGGGTAAATAAAACATCGACTTTCTTGGAACTGGCTTGCGCCTATTCGACTTTCTTGTTTCGCGGTATCTTGGTTCTTGACAATGTTTGCATTCAACTAAATCACTGTCACTTATACTAAATTCGTTGTCATAAAATAACATACACCCATTGATACAACAGTCGATTCTCTTCACTCCTAGTCCTAACTTTGACACCAGTTGTTTTGCCTCATAATAAGTTTGCGGCAAATCACCACGAGCAGAGATGGGTGTTGTATCCAACACCGATTTTGCAATCTGATCCATGGCTAATTCTGCAACCAGATAATGAGATTTAAGACCCAAAAGTTTAACACACACTGTTAACTTCGAATCTGTACAACCTTCGATCAACAACGGTTTATTTGTGTCTTTCAAATGTTGAAAAAATTTCTGGGCTTCAGCATTAGGAAGTTATTCTCCTTCATACTCATCTTCATCATCAACCTCATGAAATCCAAAAGCATCACCGATCATTTCATTCATGGCATTGAACGGGTAACGACCATGATAATTTTGAGAAGCTAAGACCACTGGTCGTATACCACTGCTTGAAGCACCATGATAATTTTGAGAAGCTAAGACCACTGGTCGTATACCACTGTTTGAAGCACCATGATCTGAGGGAATTGTTTCGCCATGACTTGTCCAAACCCAATAATTCGGTTGGAATCCCTCCTTACATAAATGATACTTAATCACATCTTCATTGTGAAAATATCTACATTGACAAACCGCACAAGGACATCAGCTAATTCCTCCCGCCTTAATAACTACAGGCTTCTGTTTGACGGAATCAATAAACAAATCAACCCCCAATTTAAAAACTTCTTTGATATACCCTCCATCGTAGCATCTATCATACATCCACCTACGGTCCATTTTTGGACATAAAGGGCTTCAATTTTCATGATCTACATATATATCATTTCTACTTAAGCGCCTATTTTTTAAAGTTTACATTTTTTAAATAGTTTATCACAATTAATTAAGTATAATTCGCATTATTTAAAGATTAATATAAAATTATTATTTACTTACATATGACAAAATTTAACAACTTTTATACAATAAGTACATTATATGACGAAAATTAATTTTACGAAGAATCAATAATTACATAAAGAACAAATAAAAAAAATAAAATGGTTTGTCGAACATAATCATTATTTTTAAATAGATTAAATTTTTTTAAATAGTTTATCTTTGTTCATTTTTTTTAAAATTATTAACACTGTTTTTTAAAGTTAATATAAATTGGTTTGTCGAACTAAATCATTAACCTTAAAATGTTAATATATTTTTCTCAAAATTTACACAAATATCATTACTTACTTGTTGTGCTGAGTAGTGTCTGACTTGACGAATCGATAAAATCCAAAACTACAACAACCAACGAACCGCACCACGCTCTATAAATAAAAAAAATAAAACTATCAACGTAAATATAATAATCATTAAATATAAAATTAATAACTTAGAATAAATAATAATACAAATCACTACTTAAAAAATATGAAATCACAATTCAAATAAAAGATATTCAATATAATAAACAAAACTTACTCTATATCTCGATGAAATCTATATGTTTGTATGTCCGACCGCAAACGCACAACACTTTCTACAATAAAATAAAAAATACAATAATTAGAATAAATAAACAATAATATTTTAATATTTACGTAATTAAATAAATACTAACATTGAACAAATAGTAAAAAGAGAAAAAATAAATACTTACAAATATAAAGAGAAGATGAAAAATTAAAGAGGAGGATTTTAGAGAAGGTAGAGGTTTAGAGAGAAGGAGGAGAAAATTTCTAGAGAGAAGGTTGAAAATGAAGTGAATGAAGGGATGAAGGAATGGATGTATCTATTTATAGAGGGCAGCTGCGCAGGAATTTTGAAAATCGGACCATTTTGCAGCGGCCAAAGCCGCCGCTAAGTGTAACGGTTATTTTTTTTTTCAAATTCCAGTAATTACCGGCGGCCAAAGCCGCCGCTATATGTAACGGCTATAATTTACCGGCGGCCAAAGCGGCTGCTAGCCCAATGGACGGAAAATTTGAAATTCCTCAATATTTTGCGGCGGCCTAAGTGGCTGGTAATGTTAACGGTCATAATTTAGCGGCGGCCTTGACCGTCGGTATGTTCGCCGCTAAATTTTGCGGCGGCCAAGGCCGCCGGTAACAGGTCTGCATGTAAAAAAAAATAAAAAATCGTTTTTGTGGCCGTTTTTCACCATTTTGTGGCGGCTAAAGCGGCCAGTAATTTACTGGCTGCCAAAGTGGCCACTAATTTATTATTGAATCCGCCAAAATTTGAGGGTTTTCTTGTAGTGTTGTCCCGGGTTGGCGGCTTGTGGCGATTTTTTTAGAGATAGTTTGGTAGCTACTCTAGGTTGCTTCGCTAGAAATATTGGAGTCACATATGTCTTTTATGCTGAGATTATTGGTGTGATGATGACCATTGAAATCCCGACTTTGAAGGGTTGGCCTTTACTTTGAGTAGAGACTGATTATATTATGGTTACTCTAGCCTTCAAAAATGCTATTATGGTTCCTTGGCATCTTCGTAATAAATGGTTAAATTGTCTTGAACTCACTAAAAAGATGGCTTTCATTATCACTCACATATATATATAGAGAAGACAATCAATGTGTTGATGGTATTGCTAATCTTGGTCTTCATATTCCTCGTTCTCAATGGTGTGACACGATTCCTTCTAACATTGACAATGTATTTGCTAAAAATAGGCTTGGTTTTCCGGAATATAGATTTTGTTAATCTTGTTTGAAGCACTGCAATCTTTTTTTCTTCACCTGGTTTTTCCCTTGGGGTTTTACAAGTAAGGTTTTTAACGAGACAGTTGTATACTCTCAAGCTCCCACTTGGGTTTTGGCCTAGTCCCCCCAAGTTTTTTTTGTGTTTGTTTTTCTACTTTTAATAATATGATAGAGTCTTAGCTCGTTTTGTTGGGTTAGTAAAGGGGTGCAAACCTAGTTGGGATGTCTTTATTTTCTCAACCGAGCTGTTCTCTTTGCTTAAAATAAAAAAAAAATAAAAAAATAGTTATGGGTTGGTGATGAATGAGTTGATGAGATTCTGAATTTGGTAATGAAAGTGATGAAGATTAACAAATTTTGGTACAATTTAATGGAAAAGGATTTATTTGGTAGACGGAGTAAAGTTAGGGAATCAAAATGAAACAACAAATAATTAAGAGATCAAAATAAAATCATTAAATAAGTTAAAGGAGCAAAAGTCCAATTTAATCTTAAATTTATTTATTTTAATATAAGATGTATATTTATTTATGTACTTAAAATAATCTTCAGAGAAAAAAACTCTCATTCTAAATTTAGATTGGATAAATATAATATAACTTTTTTTAAGGAATCAAAACAAACAATAGTTTATTATGAGTTATTTAAGACTTTGTTTTGCGATTTCATATTTTGAGCTTATAATTTATAAATTCATGAGGAAAAAATGTTATCAAATTTCATAAATTTAATTAGTTAGTTAATTCGTTATAAACTATTTTTTAAATTATTCATTATAAAGTTATTTACTATAAATAGAATTTAAAATGCTAATTCTCAATTGTGGAGTGATGATAGTCGAAGATTTTTTTTATAAAATTTAAAACTAAATTTTTTTTTGACACACAACTAAATTTTCTTATTAAAAATGACAATATATATTCAACTTTCTGTCAAAGAAACATATTTAACTAATTAAATTTTAATCTTCATTTTTAAATCAATTCATTAATATTGCTTAGTAGTTTATATGCATCTGTTAATAATGTGGTTGACATTGCTGAGAATTATGTTCTTGCAAATTGAGAATCTGCCGTTGTTAGGCAACGATGGTTCTACTCCAACCTATTCATTGGATCCAAGAATTAGGAATTGATAATGTGATTTTTGAACTAGTAGTGGATGACTTTAATAGGGCCCTAGTTGTGATGTTTCTTCTTTTGGTTTTGACATCGAAGATTGTATTCACACTAAGGTCATGTTTTGTCCAAACTTCTGTTTTCTAGTATACTAATATAGTGGTTCATGCATTACATAACGATCGGAAATAAATCGAATTGAGTTGAATCAGACTCGACTCAATTTGATAAAAATAAAATTAGTTTAAAATTTAATTCAAGTTCAAAACAATTTTATTTTTCAATTTCAACTCGGTTCAATTAAAATTCACAAAGAATTCGATTTGATAGCTCAAATTTAATTAAGCTCAAGATACCGTAACCGTAGTTAATATGAGCAACATATGTAATATTATGATTTATACTTGTAACATGAATTTTACTGCTAGTTTTTGAATTAGGTTTTACTATAAAAATAATAGAGTTGTAAATATTTTTATTATCTTTTAAATAGTACTATAAATTAAGAAGATCATTTAGACAAGTGTATAATTCAAGATATGATATTTTATTAATTTGAGTATTGTGTAGTAATTCTTTTGCATGTGATAAAATTAAAGTCATATTATATAGGTTTTCGGCACTCTTTTATACTAAAAAAATTATATAAATTAATTAAAAATTATACATATGTATAATTGATTATGATAGTGTTTGAGATTGCGAAACGCATTTTATAAAATAAAAACACAAGCTTGTACCTGATTTCCATGACATGCAATCAACTAAATGTTGTCATTGTCAATGATTGAGTTTCAAATCCAACTTGAGCAAACTTTTCAAGTTTCAAAAGTTAAGATTAGTCCCTTTTGACAATTCAATTAAAATTCACACAAATATCAATCTAAGATCTAATAAATCTAATTGATTAGCTTTTGTGCAATATTGCGAGAAATAAAATTGTTCTATAGGTCTCTCTCTCTCTTTATTTTTTTTTTTTCAACTTTTGGAATCAAGTTTTGGTTTGGCTCGGTATTAGTAGGGTTATCTCAAACGCTTGTTTTTGTTGTCTAACTTTCAAGCAAATAATTATGTGAAAGCTATGCAACTCTTCGTAGAAAATGAGACGGGGGATTTTCTTACTATGATGTTGAATTCGAATATCACTCGTTGTAAGAGTTGAAGTACTCCTTATTTTTTTTTTAATAACAAAATTTTGCTTTAAAAAAAATGCATAGTGTACTCGAATAATCTAATTTTGCATTATCCCTTCAATTATCCTCAATTACAAAAGTTTGTTGCACTATTACTCTTCTAGTTAATCATCTCCAATATATATGCCATTTTTCATTAAGATACTCACCATGATATAAATCGACATTAAAGGTCATGGTGCAACTAGGTAACATATATTTAAGTATAAGGATAACTATGCAACAAACTAAAAACATGAAAGACAGATTTGTTATCTTAAAAATTTAAAGACATAATTGTTATAAACGTAAAATTTAAAGACTCATAAATACATTTAACCTAACAGTCAGATTTAGTAATATAACACCTCCAATAAATTTTTACCGGATAATCATATTATAAAATTGACTCTTGGATTGAAAGATATATAACATAAATCATGTCTATAAAATATAATATTAACTGAAAATCATTTAATACACTAACAAAATGAACTGATTTTTTTAAAATTTATAAGATATTAATTTTGATGTATTAAATAATTTTCGAGCAAGGATCTTCAAGCTTTTAGTATTTGCATTGCAGGGTGAATATGTAGAAAGGAATTGCAAAAAGTATTAATGACATTGGCAAGTGTCACATTGATTGGCCTAATTATGGGATCTACAATAAAGAAAAATGCCAAAAGTAGTTAAATGCAGTCCCAAGTTGTTGATTGTTTGTTTTTAAATGGTGAGACTGACTCATATGCCTCACCTACTTACTTACCGGTGAGTGAGTGACACTATGATGCATTGCCACCATCATATTCATAGATGTGTTTCTTCCCATTCCTATTATTAAGTGCCCCCCACTCCTTTCTCGTGGTCCACCCCCCTGCACACTCAACCTTATTCTTCATCCATATCGACTTCTGCCAATTTTGTATTACTTCAAATATATGAATAACTATTATTTGGTTTTTTGTACCAAAGAAAAAAAACTATCATTTGGTTCGTGAAACATCTTTCTCTTTAATTTAGAATGCGTTTGACTTGTTAAAAAAATAGATAATTAGACTAGATAACTTTTGTTGTAACCATATTTAATTTAGAAACTGATTATTGGACTAGACAAAAGAGGTGGTAAGGGATATGACAAAAACAAAATTTTTTCCTTCCACTAAATCACAGGACAATTTTTTGTCCACGGTATAACTATAAAAAATACGAAAATATTCATTTTATTTTCGAATATAAAAAAAATTATCTCTCTTACTACAAAAAACTTGCTTATTAGCCACGATTTGGGTAACTGTGACTAAATTTATATGTTAGCCACGATTTAGCCATGGTGAATATATTTTCATTTTATATTTTCTTAATCTCTCTCACGAAACAAAACGTGCACCTTACAACATTTCATTTTCCCTCAATTTCCAAACCCTTCATTTCTTCTCTCAAGCTTTCCCTCAATTTCTGCCACCGCTCTCTTCCGTCGTCGAGTTCCAAATCCACATGTGCCGCTTTGCAGATCCACCGTTGAATCATGTAAGTGCTCTCTCTCTCTTCCCTTCGACGCCGATTTCACCTCACCGAGCTCTTTTGTGATTCACCGCTTACTCTTCAACGCCGAAGTATTTGCCAAATTTCACTCTTCACCCACTACAAGAAAACATCATTTTAGTGGCCAATCGAATATAAATTTATTGGCCGCTTTGGCAACCAGTAAGTTTGTGGCCGCCAAAGCCGCCACAAAATAAAGTAAAACGGCCAAAAACTAAAAAAAAAAAAAAAAGGATTTCTGCCACTTAGCAGCGGCTATGGCCGTCGCAAAATATTACAGGTTTCAAAAAAAAAAAAGCGAAAAAATTAGTGTCCGTATAATTTCTTTCTGGTACAATTTGGTTTTGTCATATAATGCCTTGTCATGTACTATTATGTTCAGTACATGTTGTTTTGCAAATCAAACGGACTGTTAGATCTAAACTATATAATTTGATTTTTAAATAGAGATATATTCAATTTGATCTCATGTTCACATTTGCGACAACATGAATATCCAACTAATAACAAAAGAAAAATCTCATCAAAATGTGTTCAAAATTGCGGCTGTAGTGGTTAATTTTTGTTTATTTTAATATCAATATTATTACATTTTTATGACGTGTCTATATATATATTATGTTAAACATATATAAGTTTATTTTATATTAAAAAATATCAAATTTTTGCCTAATAAAAACTAAAAGCAAAAGAATTTTTTTTTATAAAGATGAAAATAAGTAAATTTATTTTACATGGACGAAAATAAAAACTTGCTATAAAAGTAGAGAGTGAAATATATTTTACTCTAATAAATATCTATGAGTTATGATTTGTTACTTTGTTAGAGACGTATTTAGAGATATTATAAAATTAAAAAATAATAGAGACGTATTAGAGATAGAAAAAAATTTGTGACATAATCATTCATATATCTAAATTTTGTCTTGAGTTGAAAAATCAATTTTCATATCAAACAATTATTTTCCTTCTCCAAATCAGTCTCTATCGGAGAAAAAAATTCCTTTACTACTTTATATCGTTATATATATGTAACTTTTTTTTTGACAAAGTTATATGTAATTTTTCTAACAGCATATTTTAAAAAATATGAGAAAGGGGAGAATTTTATGAAATAAAGTGATATTAATGATCATTTTACATTTTTTTTAATGATTTGAGTTACTATTGTATATTTTATTTTTAGGTTTAATTATCATTGTGATCCTCTATTTTCACTCAATCACAAAATTGATCATCCATTATAATATCGCTTAGTTTATGCTTTCTACCTCAAATTTTTGAATTTAAAGATGATCTGACATATTTTAAATGACACGATATACAAATTTGAATCCTCTTATGCTGTTTGTGTCCAGCCTACTCTCATTTTCCCAATCCAATGTTGTTGATTTACAAAGTAAAAAAAAAATATAGTGCATATATAAGAGAGAAAAAGATGAATGGATGGATGAGATGAAGGCAGGATGAAGAACAAAAGGGAAAGAGCTGGAGAGAATCCAGATCCATAATATACAACTTGGTGATGTGAAATGATCAACATCAATGATATTACAAGAAAACTCCTTCAAAACTTCAATTTTAATATGTCACTTTATCATTTTTATGTTTATAAAATTAGAATAGAGATCAAAATGAAGTGATTTTAAAATGGAGTGATCAATTCCATAAACAAATAAAAATAAGAAACAAAAATTATAACTAAACTTTTTTATAATTAATTATTTTACAACTGGTTGAGAAGAGATTTAAACTTATATCACCTTAATAAAAGTTAAACTTTTACCACTGACCTACCACCTAAGTGTAAAAAACAAGAATTATCAAAGAATTTTATTACTAATAAAACTTTTTTATAATTAATTATTTTACAACTGGTTGAGAAGAGATTTAAACTTAAATCACCTTAATAAAAGTTAAACTTTTACCACTGACCTACCACCTAAGTGTAAAAAACAAGAATTATCAAAGAATTTTATTACTAATAAAAATGACAAAGGAAAATAGATAATAGATAATAATTCTTAGGGTTATGCTAAACAAGCATATTAAAAATAGAAATAAAACATAAAATTAATGTTGATAAAAACAAATTTTTTACACTTTCAATGCATTGAATATACGAATTTTAAAACTTAATTTTCTTATTTAATTATGTTCTTAACTAGTGCATCGGGCGCACTATTTAGCATTTTTTTAATTCATGTACATTTTGTTAATGTCTATATATATGTCATGCGGCTTGACTAAATTCTATAATTCATCAGCAGCTACTTTCCCATGCATGATAGACGATAGTATATAATATCTCTCTCAATCATAACATATGCTTGAAATTAAGCAAGCATTACATTCTTTAAAACGTGGCACCAGTGAGAAATAACCTCTATCATCATACCAACCGATTTTGAACCACTAAAATTGCAAATAGAGTCAACAATTTCTAAAAAATTAAATTTGATCACGCGAGGAAAAAAACAATCCTTGAAAATGAAACCATATATATACAATTGTTAGGTTTTTATAGCTGCTATGAGATAAGAACAAAGTTTGCTTTATAAATCTTCCAACTATATACATTTGTATATATCCTATTTGATGTTATTGTTTAGGGATAAGTCTTGAATGAAAAATTCAACATTCAATAGTCAGTGTATATATATGCATATTATTCATATACTTTCACACACTTCTAATTGTAAAGAACTTTTGAGGTCTAGGTGTATAAAACAAAAAAATAGAGACACAACAATCAAGACTCAATTATGTAATTGTAGCAAATTTTATTTATTTTACCTATTTATTATAAACCAAAAGGAGAATTCTAATTTACTCTTTCATAATTTTTCTCATGATGTAAAATATATGATGTATATAAATCTATTTTTTTTGGCAATATGATCAATTTAATTAATGAACTTTTTAGACTATAAAATGTATAGACAAATTTAAAAAATAGAAGTAATATGGTTTTGAGAATATTAAAACAAAACAAGTATAAAAAACTAACACAAAAAAAAAAAGCTTCAAAAATATTAAAATGGCCTATAACAATAGAAATAAATAAAAACTCTATTCCAAAATTTTCTTGCCTATTTTGTTTCTTCCTAAATTAGCCAAACCCTAATATTGTTTATTCAAAATGAAAATCCAGTAAGGATTTTATTTAAAATGAAAAACACACTAAAAATTATGGAGTATTTAATTAATTTAGAGAACATGACACCTGCTTAAAATAATAGATATGAAGTGTGGGGGCCTAAGGTGCTGGCCTTACTCCTTACTTATTATACTAGACACCATGTCCGAGCATTCGCACGGGTCATATATGTGACATAACAATTTATATATATATATATATATATATATGTGTGACATACAGATAATACAGAAAACTTTTTTATAAACAACATTTTCAATTTCATCCATATCCTTTTTTATTTCGTCAGTTATCAATATTTTTCAAGTCTTTTTTTAAAGTTACTCTTGACATTACAACATATAGTTGACCATGAGAGAAAATTGACTGTGGAATATATACATCAACATGTTTAAGTGACGGACCCTGACTCTTATTGATCGTCATAGCAAAGGAAACAATCAATGGAAATTGTCTACGTTGAAACTTGAACGGGATTCTTTTATATAAAGGAGTCAATGATAACCTAGGAATAAAATCTTTTTCACCAATATTGTTGTCGGATATCACTTTAACTCAACGACACAACCAAATATTTAAAAAATGTAGTTCAAGTATCAAACAACAATAATTGGATTAAAAAAATATTGAAAGTGCGATGAAAAATAAAATGTAGTTGATGCATTGAAAATCATAGTTATTAGGTGATGTTATCAACATATTTCAAATGAATTCAAGTGGCTTAGTGGCTGAATATTAAAACTGTATAGAGAAAAATTTCAAAAATAAGAAAGAAAAAAAGAAATACAATATTGTTCGTCACAACTAAAATATTTAAAAATATAGTTCAGGTACATCAAACAACAAAAATTGGATTAAAAAAAGATTGAAAGTGCGATGAAAAATAAAATGTACTTGATGCATTGAAAGTCATAGTTATTAGGTGGTGTTACCAAAATATTTCAAATGGATTCAAGTGGCTTAGTGGCTAAATAATAAAGCTATATAGAGAGGTCATGGGTTCAAATCTAACTTAAACAACTTTATTATATTATTTAGTCTTCCTAAATAATTTCCTCCAAAATAGCAAATGTGATTAGGGTTTAGGTAGTAGCATGTTATTCCCATCAAATATATAAAGATAAAGATAGTGGTTTGTGCTCTCCACAACCCTGATTGTACATGTGTTCTACTTTAATTTCCTGAAGGTTTTTGAACTTTTATATTACTACAAATTAAAATACATTAACAATAAAATATTTTAATGGTTTTGACGAACAAAACTTTGATTTTAACCATCTAAAATCAATATTTTAACAATAACAATAACATCAAATTGGAGTAATATGTCTAGAGTGTGGTTTTTTTTTGTTGGTACAGATGGAGTGTATTTTCTACTACGTTATAAATACGAAATTTTCATCACAATCAGAATTTATTTAAACGGTTCAAATCTCTTACTACATAGATCGATTTATTATAGGTGAATATTCTTCTTTATATTGTATCATAGATACACCAATTTGCTTCAATGTAAAAATTGGAACTTCCACAAAAAATAGTGCCACAATCTAGCAAATGCATCAGTTAGTCCTATTCAAAAAAATATTGTGATTTTTGTGACAATAGACAGTTTGGAACTTGTGATATATAGACATGACTAGAAGAATGACCCATTTGATTGGTGACACAAGAACGATAAACTCTTGGTGCACATGGTTGAGACAACAACGCATAAACATAACTTTGAGTGGTGCCAATATGAGTCCCTAGTAGTGTACCCATTTGTGTTTGATGAATAAGTGGAATCAAATTTTAGTTAAACATATCATAGAAATTATTGGGAAGGACCACTATACATCAACTTCTATCACTTATATTTATTTTTTCTTCATAGGATTTGTATTTTGCATAAGTCATTGTTGTTTCCATCTTTGCTATTAAAAAAATATTTATATAATCAATGGCGTTGTCTCTAGTAAAATGAGATAGAATTTCACAATAATGTGAATTAAGTTTAAATTATGATCGGGAGAATTATATGATCCGAATAGTAGCTATTTGAATATTTCAGAAGATAACTTTTAAATGATGTTTGTATAGTCATGTTGCAATTTCAACATCTTGTTCATTACTTCCCAACCCCTTACCAAATCATCTTTACTATCCAATAATTTTTTTTCTTCCAAACACCATGTTGAGACTCAACTTTGTTTGCAAGTTTGTCAATATGCATAACACGATCTATCTATGCCCTCACAAGTTTGTCTTTTAACGGATCTAAAATTGTAGATTCAACATATTTGACAAACTTTCAAAATTTCTCACACACCTTCCTGAACTCTACAACTGCATGTCTGCATCTACATATGATTCTTCAGAAGGAGACTACATAACTGTAATAGTGTAATAGTCTGGGCCCTTTTAATACATATTTAGTAAGCAATCTCGGTGGTATACCTCACGATCTTCTCTATACCCCCTCTCTAGTAGAGTTTTTGTCTGTGGGAATCGAACCATGTACCCTGAGATTTAAGCACATGCTCAACCCAAATTTTATTGGCGGCGTTAGAAATCATAAGTTCAACGGGTTCAACAAAGTCTCCGCTTCAACAACGTTTAACGATGTCTGGTTTCAAATCACTCAGAGGTTCAACCATTCCTACAACAACCTATATAAACCAATAACATCAATATAATTCAAGAAATTATGGAATATTCGAAAGCACATTTCACATTAGGTGGTATAAAAAAGCACATTTCAAAAGTTATGTTCTGAAACTTATTGAGTTTGGAAGATGACTTCCGAAATCTAAACAAAAAAAAAATCTACATAACATTGAACCGATCTGGAAGATAGAATACCATCAAAGCCTATTTCAAAAGTATCTTACGAACCCTAAGAAGTGTTTTTAAAACTTTGGGGAATTTGTGAGCAATTAAGGTGGCTAGAAGAGCAATTTTTGAATCTTTTTCATAGTCACATCTTATTAGTTATAACCCAAAGAACAAGTGCTTGCAAAAATTGGACTATTTGGATGCCAAAAGATCCATATTCAAATATACATATGAATGATTTTCCACACCCCCGTTTAGCTATAGTATACCTCGATCTTTGAAAATAAGTTTAATTTTGGCGTTGATTTTTTTAACCTTAATTGCATATTTAATCTTATATTTTAAAGGTCTCAGATTGATTCCTAAAATTTCTAAGATTTGAAAATTAATATAATAAAAATGATTAAATAATAAAGATGATAATATATAGCAAATAAAGTTCAACGATATTTTCTTCATAAAATAAAATACAAGCATCATGCTGTGAAATAGTAAGGGTTTTCTTCTTGACCAAAAATGAAAGACAATAAGTGCAGTATTAGCCTATTGAGTCATTGCACTTCTTGTCTTAAGAGTGTTTTGTTTTGTTTATTTATTTATTTTTATGTAAATTTTACTTTTGTTGTAATTTAAATATTTGTTGTTTATAGTCTCTTATTGCTGGATCTATTAATATCCTTTATACTGATCTATCAGCTATTTACCATAGTTTCTTTCTGGTTGAAGATTTAAGCCATAATCACATTGTCTACTACTTTGATTCTTTGAATAGCTTAAATTTTATTCAAAATGCAACTCCTACATTTCACATTTATGCCGTGTTGATCAAAAACATCAAAGATTTCATACACGTTTCATTTGAAGCTTTTATAAAATGTTTCTTTCTAAATTATTTTTTACATAAAATCATATAACACTACGAAGGTTTTTAAATAAAAAGGTTTTTAATTACAAGGTGAAAACCAATCTCTAGGTGAAAATTAAAAGGGTTTTTAATTTTAATATTAATTTAATATATATTATCTTTTGATAATTAATTAATTTTATAAAATAATACTGTAATTTGGGCCCATAAGTATTTCTCTAATTGTAGGTGATACAAGTGAGATAAAACCATCCATATTAAACAAACAAATAATCTCACGTCTTTTGTCAAACAAAAAAATAAAATAAAAATGGACACGTCGGAAACAAACAAATATTTTTCTTCCTTTTTTCAAATTCCACCATGACGGATAGAGGAATAGACAACAACGATGTTATCGATGAAGTCACGGTCGCATTAGTTCAAATGGTGTGTGCATACGGAAAGAAGTGGAGAAATATCAACGGTAAAGACGGTAAAAGGAATTTTAAGATTGCGGCTTGTGCATTGATGGTAAATTTTGTCCGACTTATTTTATGATGATTCGTAAACCCTAATTTTTTCATGATGATTCATAAACCCTATCTTTTGTTTTAATTTTTTATTTGGTTTTGATAACTGACACAGAAACGTTGGAACACACTCGTTCCAAAATACGAAAATTTGAAAGATCTCCTCAAAGGGCCACTGGTTTTTGATTGGGACCACACATACGAGTCTGGTGATCAATATAGGTATGATGATAATTCACCAAGAATTTTGAAAAATCTCCACAAAGAGTCAATAGTTCCTGAACAATTTCAAAGAAGTCTTGTTTGGAACAACAAAGATGAGTCTGGTGATCAATATGGGTCTGATGATAACCCACCAATAATTTTGAAAAATCTCCGCAAAGGGTCAATGGTTTCTGAGCAATTTCAAAGAAGTCTTGTTTAGAATAACAACGATAAGTCTGGTGATCAATATGGATCAGATGATAACTCACCAAGAATTTTGAAAGGATAACAAAAATAATAACACAAAGCATTAAGGGTGTGTTTGGTTGTGAGAAGAAAATGAGAAGAGAGAAATAGATAAGAAATATAGTAGATTTGATGTGTTGATTGGTTTAAAAGAAAAAAGAGAGAAATAGAAAAGAGAGAAGAATATTTAATTTTGAAAAGACCGAAATATCCTTGGCTTTTAATTGAAAAAAGGACAACATGTTGGCTTACAAATAATAAAAAAAAGGATAAAAAAGGAAAACTAGTGATATTGGGCCCTTTGTCCCGTTTCTTCTCAATTATGGGGAGAAAGAAAAAAATGTGGGTCCCAGGCAATTTTTTGTCTATCGCCTCAATTTCTCTGATAATCCAAGCAAGAGAAATTGTACTTTTCTCACCTTTCTCTCTCGCACCTTTCTCTCTCTCGTATGTGTTTCTCTCATTCCTATCAAACCATAAAGGATAACAAATTTTAAGTGATTGAATGTGTCCACTAATTACCCACAAGTGCACCTTGCCATAACCAGGTGTGCTGCTACATGTTACAATGGGGTGGCTTTGGCAATCTCAAATTTTCTATTTTATTTGTATGAGTAAGTAAGTATTATGTTTAGCTACCCCAATAAAATATATTTAGCTACTCCAAATAAATTTAGTTCTCAAAAGTTAGGTAAAACATAAATATTTAAAAGATTATCACTTGTTTAATAGATTTATTGCATCTTATTTTGACACTTTCGGTATCTTGAAAAATTACAAAAATAGTTGTTAACTATAAAAATTGTAATGTCAAAACTCAAAAATAAAATGAATAATGAATTTCTTACAAATGACTTAATTATTTATATTAAAAATATATACAAAGCTATATTATAAAGGAATTTGACTCTTTCATTTTTATACGCATGAATATGATCTTTGAAGTATTGTTGAACTCAATTTTTTTTTTATTTAGTAGCTATTTTTACTTTGACGCTCAAATATCAGTCTCTAAATCGGTTGTTATAGCGACCGAAATATTTCAGTCGCTATAAATCAGTTGCTAAAAGCGAATTTTCTAATAGTAAATTATTTTTTTAAAAATGTTAACATGCACCAATAAATTTTTGTATTATTGAATGAAAATTTTCTATGTTTAAATTCTTTAGAAGACATGTTAGCATGACACTTATTTTCTTAGTGGTACTTTCATTTACATTTTATGTATAAATAAAATTATTCTAATTTTCTCTTTTAGGAATTAAATTTAATATATTAATTTAATTTTTTATTTCATTGTATTTGGCCACCACACAAATTAGCTAGCTTCGCCACGGGCCATAACCACATGCAACACTTTAGCTATGCCAAAGAAACTTTGTATCAGTCCCATAAGTCCTAGCTTAACTGGCAAAAATTTGCCAAAATTGCAAGGCATGGACGTCATGATCGGGGTTCGAACCCCGACTCTCTCACTTATGTGAGAATTTGTTATATTTTTTTTTTTTTGGATATAGAATTTGTTATATTTACTTTGCCAATTCTTCTATGTAAAAATAAAAAAAAAAAAACTTTGTATCAAATTCATGCAAAAAAATCCTTACAAAAAAAAAATCATGCAAAAGAGTAGCAACGCCAGCTGGCAGCGCATATGTGATTTTAGAGCTTTCTAGATTTTAGTATATTCGATCTTTAGGTATAGGTATAGTTATCAGGCCAATGCTATGGTGGACCACCTCATCAAGTGGTCCACCGTGGACAAGTGGTCAATACTACTATAACGAATACGAATTTTACAAAATCGACCGTTGGATTGAAAGTTTATATCATATAGATCATCCATAAAAAAAATTAGAAAAATTGAAAATCATTTGATATGTTATTGAGATCCATAAAGATTAACGGTTTATTAAATACTGTAAATCTTAATGAGTCCCAAAAACATATCAAATGATTTTCAATTTTTCTAATTTTTTCTGTGGATGATCTATATGATATAAACTTTCAATCCAACGGTCGATTTTGTAAAATTCGTATTCGTTATAGCATTGGTCCACCATGGACCACTTGAATAAGTGGTCCATATTAGAATTGGCCCTATTGTCGATTTAGATAGACCTTTAATATGTTGGTAATTAATAAATAATTTTTCAATAATAAAGAACTCTAGCTTAAATAAGCTTCTAAAATTAAAGTTGGTCTGCATGTCTTAACTTTTAACTCAATAATTTTGTTTCATAATATATATGATAAATGCTAACGAGTATCTTGGAATACTTTTAAAACTTTAAATAGTACATTTTTTATAGAATTTTTATGAAAATTTGTATAATCAGCACATTAAAAATTGTAGTATTTGATTTTTTAAATATTTTTTTAAAATGAAATATTTAAAGAGTATTCCGGGAGTACACCTTAGCAAAACCTATATATAAATTAAAAAATATGGAACATAGTAGCCCCTCAACTAGGCCTAAAAAAACCTAACGACATAATTAAAAAGGCGAGGCAAAGAAACATTTTTCTCTATTGAGCATTAAAATATTATTTATAAAGATTTTAAATAATAAATTTTCATCGAAATATGTAAAATTAATGTATTAAATATTAAAATATTTAATTTTTTAAATATATAATTTTTTTAAATATAAGTTTTCAAGAGTATATAATAGGGGTTTGATAAGTGCATGGGGTTTAGAATAATAGTTTATATTATATATTTGGACAACTCTAATTATAGGCTCTAATAATAATAATAATAAATACTAATATTGAATGTGTTGAAGCATAAAAAGACCCTTGTGATTATTGTATGTCTTCTAGATACGATTAAATAAATTACTTCAACAACCCTTTTATAATCAAAGGAGTCGAGTTTGGAAAATATCCTAATGTCCACTTTGACATCCAACAAGAAATATTAGAAAGTGTTGGAATTGAAAGGGAAATATAGTTAGCTTTTTTAGCACTATCATAGTAGCTACTCTTTCAGGAAATATGCAAGGACAATGTTAGACATAGGTAGAATTAGGGTGATCGTATCCGAACCAATCCAAAAGTAAAACCGTAAATCGAACAAATTTAAATTGAAAATCGCAAAAACCGCATTTAGTTTGGATGATATTTTTATTCAACCGCAAATCGCAAAACCGCGAACCGCAAACATTGCGGTTAACCACTAAAACCGCATTAAGTTTATATTATATTTCAATACCACTAAAACCACAATAAGTTTCTATTATATGCCAATATACATGACCCAAAAACAATGGACAAATATATCATTGAAACAAAGTTCACAACAATAGTTTTATTATTCAATTATTTACTACTTTATGTGTAGGCATGACGATAAAACTCAGACTCGTGGGTACCCGTCCAAATCGTACCCGCTTTGACGGAGAAAATCCGAGTTGATTGGGTTTGGGTGTTCCCCGATTTTAATGAATATTTTTGTTGTTCCAAAAAAGTAAGAGCATGCATTTATTTAGTTTAATTTCATTTCAATATATTTTAATTATTGTATAAACCACAATCACGGAACCGATCATAATCGCATTGGTTTGGTTTGGATGACTTTTTAAAAACCAACCGAACCAAATCGAACCGCATGCAATTTTATCTCGCGGTTAGGATGACTTTTTGGCTCAAATCTAAATCTAACCGCAAACACCGCTAAGTAGAATATTCAAATATATACTTTATATTATTTTGTAGTAAAACAACTTTTCATAGTAATTATTAAATAATTTGAATTCCCAAAGTGTGAGAATAATTTACTTAAGAATGATATTTTTTAATTACATTAAGAAATAAAATAAATATGTTTATTTCCTATAAAATTATTGAGTTTCTTTTTTTTTTTTTGTCTCCATAAAAAAATCGCAATTTTCTATCCCTACAAAACTATCATATTAGCATGTAGCAATGTAACTATTGAATTTTTTTCTCCATAAATGTTTAGAATATTATAAAAAAATTCTTCAAACAAATTTATAATATTTTTTGACATGGAACTAATTAAATATGAATTTTTTAAATGTCAAAAGTTCATCAAAATGAATGTTATGAAAATCTGGATCTAGAAATCTCATTTTTTTTTTAAAAAAGAAGTTGTTGTGTTTGCAAAAAATTATCAAAAATACAAATATTGACTTTGATGACAATTAGACTACTAAACTATTTGCATGATAATTTTGTAGAGATTAAAATGTGCGATATTTTTTATAGCTAGGGACGAAAAATGAAACATGTGGTGGCTCTGAATTTATGTTTTCTTTTTTCTTTTAATGGGAGTGATTTATGGGTTTTTATGCTGTGATTTATGTTTATTTGGGTTTGATTATGGGTTCTTAATACTCTAATTCTCGTAATTGTTTATTGTTCTTAAATTTTATATGTTCCTAATTATTTTAATTAGGGTTTTTATCCATTTTTGTTTATTTCAAAAGGGTCAAATGGAGCAAAACGATGACTCTGTTCAGTTCAACATTGACGATATTCAAACAAATGAAACTTACTCAAGATTATTGAGATATGTCATGTTTTACAAGTTTGGGCAACAATGGAGTTTACAGTTAATGCGACCTAGAAAATCAAATTATTTGAATCTCACCTTGAAGGCGTTGAATATCCAACCTGGATCAATCTTTGATGTCAGAGTGGTGGCTTTGCTACTCAACAAGTTTGACGAGGCAAATCATGCTATGTGGTAAGATACTGTCTGGTAAATAATTTTTCAATAATAAAGAACTCTCGCTTAAAAAAGTTCCTAAAATTAAAGTTGGTCCACATGCCTTAACTTTTAACTCAATAATTTTGTTCCATAATATATATGGCAAATGCCAATGAGTGCCCCGGGACACTCTTTAAGACTTTAAATAATAAGTTTTTTATAGAATTTTTATAGAGTTCCTATAAAATTATCGAGTTTCCTTTTTTTTTTGTCTCCATAAAAAATCGCAATTTTCTATCCCTACAAAACTATCATGTTAGCAAGTAGCAACGTAACTATTGAATTTTTTTCCTCCATAAATGTTTAGAACATTATAAAAAATTTCTTCAAACAAATTTATAATATATTTTGACATGGAACAGATTGTTATAATGAATTGTCATTTCGTTTATCTACAAATAAAAACTTATTATATGATCTGTGTATGTGAGGTTTCATTTTTTTAGGATTAAAATTTATTGATTCTATATTACGTTTAACTAATCTCATTTTATCGATAAAATTGATTTAACTTGAAGTTAGATTTTAGAATTTTTAATTCCATATATTATTTTTAAATTTATCGTTCAACTTATCATTATATGCATTTATCTAAATTTAAATAATTTTATCTTCAATTCACCTAAGGACGTCAACATCAATTTTATAAATGTAATATTATTTTTTTATACGATGAAGAGCATCTAGACATCAGAAGACAAAGCAGGCTTCGCTTTCATCCTTTGTCTATATCTCTTTATTATATTAAAAAAAGAAATATACACAAAAACTGAGGTGACATAGACCTAACCCAGCGAATCCACACGAAAACGTGTAGTACAATGAAACATAAAAACTCCTAAATAACCCTAAAAGATAAAATAGAAATCCTAACAAATTTAGGCTAATGGATTGAATGTCAACACAAAACAGTCCACGTACTCGCTACTCCCTGCAGCAAGCGATGATGACTTTTTCAAGCTTAACAATCCGAAATCAATGAATGATACAAATATTGAAGTAGACCTGACACTGTATAATCCAAAGCAACCTAGAACCAATTAAACACCATATCGTGGAATGGTAGATCAACGGGACTGAACACCACATCACCAGAATTACCAAAAAACCAGCTAACCCATTAGCACGACAATAAAAATCTACCGTCAGCACGAAGTATCTGCGCGCTTAGCCCTTTCCATACCAGGCCAAAATAGGTTTTGATGAATCTAGCTCGTGGAAAACTTCAAACATAACAGTGCACATAGATCCTACCTACAATATAAGAGTGGTGCGAATCGACTGCTAACACGGAAACGATTCAATCAAATATAATCAAATCAAAATCTTTTTTCATTAAAGTGTAGAACCAAACACACTATCGGATAAAAAAAATTAGAGAGCATACAGTTACACCAAATATAGCTTTGCTATGAATCCATGCTATATACAATGGACACCACAAAGGTTGTATTAACAAAAGATGAACTTTCGGAATTAAAAATCTAAAACACATTGAGCATGTCCACTCATGCATGCATGGCCACTACTACTTGGCCTAGCTATAATAGACTTTGATTGGATTATATGCATGATCGAATACCAGATTGACATATGGCCAAAAATATGTTTATAATAGGGTAGATGATTATTATTTTGAAAGTTAGTTTTGTAGAGTTTTTTATTTAGTAGCAAATATATAAGAAAAGAAATTGAATGTAAGAGGTACACAACTTTACGATATAGAAAGCCTAATTAAAAAAAAGTGCAATCAACTTACTTTAGTATTTTGCACAATTTATACTTATATTGTATACAAATAATTATTTCAATCGATATTTTAGACAATATATATTTTATAAAAAAATTGTCTTCCGATTTAATGAAAAACAAACATATTTATTATTTTTCTAGCTCACTATCCTTTAATATATTTGATTTTAAAACCAAATTAACACGGCATAATTATAATTGTCATGTCATATTTTTTATATCTGAGTAGACCAAACACGTTTCACTCTTTTCTATAATAAAAAAAGTATTGTATACTTTTTATTTGGCATAACACACCAGTTTCAGAAAAGCCCACCCGTCATAATTTAAAGACCAAAACTTTATATTAAAATGGATCAATAAAGAACAAATGATTGATGAACATATATGATTAATTGTTGCTTACAAAAAACACATGATTGTCTTGACCACAAAAAAAAAATGACTGTGGTTGACAACCTTTGAACTTGAAAGAAGCTCTTGTTAAAATATGGGTTGGCCCATACAAAACACTTGTAAATTCATTTTCAAATCATATTTAATTCAGGGTTAAAAGTTAAATAAGCTTTTGATTTTTTAAAATTTTTTTAAGTTTAATTTTTAATTTCTATAAAATATTTCATTAACTTTTGGTTCCTCATATTTTCATCAGGACTTTTGATCATACTTTTAAATAAACTTATGTGTATTATTTGAAATTTAAATTTTTTTTTTCACGATTTTATTTAGTAAATTATAAAACTCTCTTTTACTAAAGTTTAATTTTTAAATAAATGATGAATTACATATGGTTTTTATGTTTTCAACTCTTGAAAAATTCATATTTTTGATAAAATATTCTGAATTTTGTGCAATATATTCTTATAATATTTTAAATATAAATACATAAAGTCATTCAAAAATTGAAGAGTACACAATAGTTGACTTAAAAGTAATGGTCAAAATTGTTCCAAAAAAAAAAGTAATGGCCAAAAGTTTTACCAAAAAAATTTAGAGGACAAAAATTGTTGTAATTTTTTATGGGGACTAAAAATAAAATTTGTAATATTTATAGGGATAAAACAGTTGTTTAACCCTTTTATTTATTGTAAATGATTATGACAATCTTTCACATCAATATATGCAGCGTGATCCAAGTGTGAATAAACGAACAAATTTATCCAAGCGTGATCAAAGGTGTAAAGAGACCTTCTATAACATATAAATTATTTTAAGGTCTCTTTAAAAATTTTAAATAAAATTTTAAATTTATTTTTGTTGACACAATCTAAAGTAGTTAGGTTTGTCAAGTTTAAGAAAAAAAAAATAAAAAAAAATTCTTGTCTCAAACAAAAACACGTGTAGCTACTCCTTCTCCCTCCCACCGCTAGAAATAAGACTTTTTTTACAGTTAGAAAATATTTTTGTTGATATTGATTTTGTTATGTTATTTATATTATTTACAATTTTTAAAAAAAATATTATTCTTTTTGAAAACTTTTGCTTTTTTGTTTTTTATTAAAGGATCTACCTTTAATATTTAAGATCGGACCTTTAAATTGTCAGGACTGACCCTATAATAGTTTAGCATATTATTACTTATTGGACAAACAAATATTAGGTTTTTTTTTTTTTACTAAAAATGTTAGGGTGTTAGTATCTCATTAAGATTTGTACATGGGTTCTTTAATTCCTTTATAGATAGGCGTGTTATTTCATTCAAGAACCAAAAGACTCTTGAATATTTTATCGATGAATTAATGTATTTAATTATTTTTGTGAAATTAACTCAATTGATAAAAATATTATATTATATAAGTGTTTTATAACCCTAAAACCTAATTCAATTGAAAATATTAATAAAGAAAACACATATTATGTGTAAAATTTCACGTGACATATGTTATACTGTCTACGAAGCTAAAAAATATATGTTGGAGTGTTGGGGAGGCTAGGACCATTATTTTTATTTTTATTTTTTTGAAGAAAGTTATTTATTATTGCTTATATTATTATTATTATTATTATTATTATTATTATTATTATTATTATTATTATTATTATTATTTTGGTTTATAATGAACTGGGGATCGAACCCAAGAACTATAATATGCTACCCAAACCTCTCACTACTAGATCAAATCTAGTGGCTTTAAATAATACTTATTATTATTATCATGTTTAAAAAAGACCAAATTTATTAATTATTGGTTGAAAAAAACTGAAACGGCCCCCCACAATTCAAATACAAAAAAAAAAGTCATGAGGTTCCTCCGTTATACTCTATGTAGCCTATAAATACATAACATAAATAACCTCTCTCTCTCACTCAGCATTTTGTTACAAAGTTTACAATCAAAATATCTCTCTAGCACCACTCCCTGCCACATTCCAAGGTTCAACCACAAAATCCTTTGCAGCAAGATTTCTATCCTTGTAAGTTAATTTATTTCTTTGTTTGCTTTAAGCTTACTTATAATGTGATTATTACTCTCTTTTTTTTTTTTGTGTGTGCGAAATAATGTTACACAATATATATATGATCGATTACATGAACTATTTTCATCCCCCATTTAGTTAAGTCTCATTTTCTAGTTGCTTTGATTTTACAACTTGCTCATGATATATACTTGTAAAAGAAAAATATATTTGTATTAATCTCTCTCAAGTTTTAATTTTTAATAAAAAAATAGCTTCATTACAGCAAGAGATATGCTGGTCTTAAACATTAGAAAATATTTAATTAACAAAAATTCGTATTTTTAATCTAAATTCTCTTTTTAAATTTAAAACCAAAAGATTATTATATTAATTGTAGCATGAATTGTATGTGTGTGAACTTTCACCACCAATTAGGAATTCAATCATAAAACACCATGAAATGTCTAAATTAATTAAAACAAAATGTTACACAATGTGAAACAAAAAACATATTTTCAAGTAGAGAGGAAATATACATGTTTGTGGAACAAATGTGAATCCATTATTAGTGAATCTTTGAAAGAGATATGAAAGCAACATGTTAATTGAGTACGTGCTGCTTAATGTTTTTAAGTCAAAATCATGATAAAGGGGAGTTAATATATTTTTACATGCTTGTCTTTATGATAAAGGGAAGAGTCTTATTTTTGTGGAATTTTATAGGATGATCTATTTCAAAATTGTGATGAAGTAGTCAAGAGTATAGAGTCAACATAAAGTCTTGACAAAAAAAAGTCAATATAAGTAAATTGGTTATAAAAAAGTTAACATAAGTTAATGTATTTGGACCATATTATAAATCAAATACATTAATTTTTTTTTATTCATTTGACTCTTATAAAAATAATCGAAGATAATATTAAAACATTCCCTCTGATCTTAAGTATAGTATAAATAAAAGTCAAAATATATTTTGTTCAAATTTGCACCAAATATATTTTAAAATTTTGTGTATACTTAAGATTGGGGGAGTAATTTTTGTCAAAAAAAAGATTATGGGAGTAATTATAAATACTATTTTAAAGTTGGTATATTTTTTTTCAGTTATTCAATTAAAAAAAAATCTGACTAATTAGTTGGCTAAAAAACAAGGGGCTCGATTTCATTAATATATTGTTAAAAAAAGGCATCAGTCCATTGTATATGATGAGTCAATTTGCATTAAATTTATATTTAATAATAATTTCATTACATGTTTTAAAATATATAATTTTCTTTTAAAAAAAAATATAATTAATACATGACCATAAATATATACTTTTAGTAAATTTTTATTATTATATAAATTCTAATTCTACTTTTTAAGGGTGCCTTGTCTTCCCTTCTATTAGTTTAAATGATTTATATATATAAAAATTAAAAACAATATTATCAAAAAAATATTAAACTCAACACCAAAGAAATATGGAAGGAATAGTTTAAAATAGAACAACCCATCCAGAATGAGTCACATGCATTGCATAAGTATTATTTAAAATTTGTCAATATTTGTTCTTAGTTTTTTCATCATTAATAATGTAACCCCTTTCCTTATTTTATTTTATTTATGTGGAAATACTCTCTTCTATATTATATTATTAATATTTAAGTTTTTCCACATATATTAAAGTAACATTGGTTCTCCACTTCTCCTAGTAGCTTAGTGTTTACCGATGCAGGATTTTGGTCCGTCAAATTCAAATACATTTATTTTATTTGTCAAAGGGTTATAGATTTTTTCTTTTCAATGGCTTACATAATTAACAAAATTTACAGAGTATACTACAATGACAATTGATTTTTTTTTCTTTTCTAAGTAACATAGTTACTGGATTTAGACACTTTAGGTTTAGATAAGTGAAAGTTTAATGTTCAAACTTTGACCTTTATAATAATGTCTTTGAAAACTATCAACAAAATCACCCTTACAAAATCTATATATTGATAATTTTTATCCATTGAATTTTATTACTACTACATTTGTTTGTTTTTTTCTTCTATATATCTCTTGTGACACCTTATAATTCATCACATTTATCCAAAACCTCTCAACTTGAAAGTACATTGAATATTATCACAATTAACGGTTGTTTCACTTGTATCAAAAGAAAATGGTTAATTTCACTTTCTGTTTGTCTCGTGAAATTAACTCAGTAAAAATATTATATTTTTTATATATATGAGCTGATATTTAAACCTCAATCATTCTATTTATTTATTTTAAGGGTAAAATTGGTCGCTACTTAACAAAAACTTATTGTCAAATTTCATATTAATTAATAATAAATTCAATGAATCTAGTCTCGTAAACATAATTTAGTTACTAGTTATCATCTATTACAAAAGGGCCGGAAATTCAAATTCTGAATTTTCTATTTTTTCACACTTAAAACGTATGTTAGTTTAGCCATTAGACCGATTAAAAAAAAGGTCAATGAATCTGTACTGTTTTTGTTCTCTCTTAGCATTCCATGCATGTACATCTTGTTGTGGAATTTTTTGCATTAATCTTCTTTTAACAGTCAACTACCATATAAATGATATTTTAGTCTCATTTTGTAAAAACTAAAAAGAAAAAAAAAATTGTGCTCATTCAGTTTTTTCCATATAGAATTTTTTATGCAATTATAAATTTAATATTAAATCTATTGCATGGGTATTAATAAATTAATATGACTATATATGGTTTTTTTTTCCATAATTAATTTTCTCACAAACGCTTGAATGCAATCCTGGTAGCATAATTTCAACAATCAACCATCAACTCAAACATGAAATCTATTTTACCTGCAAATCAGAATGATGATGAGAATGAAGAATCAATTTGGTCTTCATATGATTCCTGGCTAGTAAGTTTAGTAATTCTATTGTTTTTACATTAATTGGGTTTTTTTTTTGTATGTTTATTTTACTTTAATACTGATGTATTGATTTTTTTGGCTTAAAGGAAAAGTATCCTTCAGCATTGGAAAAATTTGAGAAAGTGATGAACATTGGAAAAGAGAAAAAAATTGTTGTTTTCTTGGATTATGATGGAACACTCTCTCAAATCGTAGATGATCCGGATAAAGCTTACATGACCGATGCTGTAAGTACTTTATAATAGTACTTTAAATTACTTTGTTAAAAACAAATACTAGTAAATTAGTTGTTATATATGTTGTATTAATTTCGTCTAAAACTTAATTTGTTAATTTCAAATTGCAGATGCGTGCGGCTGTCCGCGAAGTTGCTAGTTATTTTCCTACTGCCATTGTTAGTGGAAGGTGTAGGAATAAGGTAAAATACTCACTCAATAAATAGTGCATCATGTAGAACTTTCCTTTATATTTTGCTTGCAATGTTTCTTTCTAGTTATAAGTTTTTCATTTACATTGTCTCATTTTAATTATTGATTTGTAGGTTTATGATTTTGTGAAATTGAAAAATGTCCATTATGCTGGGAGTCATGGAATGGATATATCAACCCCACAAGGGTCATTCAAGTATCAAGATAAGAAGCATCAACAAAAGGCTATTGATGAAAAGGTTTATATATATGCAATTCCTCCTCCTCCTCCGTGCGTGCAAGAGTTATATCTACATTTTTATTGTTGTTTGAAAGTATACTTTCAAACGAAAAACATCGTTAATTGTGGTTTTTTAGGAATATTAGGCCTAGGGGAAAGGGGAAGCTCTATTCATGTATACATCATAATCTCTACTTGCCAACATAACTAGGCCAACCCTATTGGTTTTACTCGGTTGTATATATAGTGATCAATCAAAACTCGCATTAACTAGAAGTTATGATCGTTAACTAAATGATATTTCCCTTGATTTTAAACTAGATACTTCAATTTTTGTTGACCCGACTTTCTGATATGTTTAAGGTTGGGTGAGTATTGCAATACCTTGACTTTGTATTGACATCTCAAAATATGTTGTCTTTGTAGGGTAATGAAGCTGTTCTTTTTCATCCGGCAAAAGAATTTTTGCCAACAATCCAAGAGGTAATTATTTATTTAATTTGTACTTAAAATGAACAAACTACTAATTTATGTACCTTCGTTTGATTTTCTTTTTATTTTTTCTCTGAAAAATATCAAGATATATAATTGGTTCTTCATATATAATTATCTTCTACTCATCAACTTTTCATTAATTTGTTGTTTGTAGATTGTTAAGATTTTGAAAGAAAATATAACAATAATAAAGGGCTCTACCATTGAAGACAATAAGTTTTGTGTCACGGTACATTACCGTCGTGTGAAAAATGAAAAGGTACGAATATTCATTCATTATAGATCGACAAATCTAATGCAAAAAAGAAAAACTCAGGCTAATATAAGTTTCTTCTCAAAATTATACAGGATGTTGAAGTTCTCAAAGAAATTGTTGAATCAATTATGAAAGATTACCCTAATTTTCGCATTTCTGGAGGAAAAAAGGTACTTACTATGGTTCCTTAGTCTTATAGTTGTGGCTATATGCCTATATGCTCTCTTTTATTTTGTATATATAAAAGGTTTTATATGCTTAGATTCTTTTTCAAAAAACTATTAGGAAAACAAATTTGCGATGAAAATTAATGACGGAGAAAATGAAATCTTTCTAATTTACACGTCGATAGATTTAGTGACGGATTTAGAAAAAATAAATTCATTGTTTTTCCACTCTAAATTTATCTAGCTGATTTAATTAACTTTGATAGTGATGAAAAATAATTGATGGTTTCTTGAAACTTAACATAAAGTTCAATGTTCTTTATTAGGTTTTGGAGATACGCCCAAATGTAAAATGGAATAAAGGTCATGCCCTAATGTATTTGCTTGACACTCTTGGATTTCACAACTTTGATGATGTTTTACCAATGTACATTGGAGATGATAGGACTGATGAAGATGCTTTCAAGGTATGTTTAGTTAAAATATAAAACCTTATTTTGAAGAAAAGTTAATTTTGTAAATAAATCAAATAATTAATTAATGTTGTACAATTTTACAAAATTATGGTTATTATATATTTCAATATAGATTGTTATCTATGTTGAAATATATAATAACTTGAAAACAATGTTGGTAATATTAATTTTAAGGAAGAATTGAAAGAAAAATATTGTCGCACATTAAGAAACAAAAAGACACTTATTTTAGAAGATTTTTAAATGCTAAAGCAACAACTTGTTTTATAGTAATAAACGACTGTTATTTTAGAACGGAAGTCGGAAGATTATTACTTACTATAGTTGAAGTTGATGAGGATGCAATGGATGCAGGTTATAAGACAAATTGGAGGAGGTTTTCCAATTATTGTTTCTTCAATTGCTAGGGAGACAAATGCTTCATATTCTCTGCGTAACCCTGCTGAAGTTATGACTTTCTTGATTCATTTAGCAAAATGGAAGAAGAACTTGATGAAGAAAACTAAAGAGAGAAAGTGAAAGGTGAATCAATGATCTAATTAATTTAAGGCTAATTTTTGTCCCTTTTAAAGTTGTCAAATTAGCCTTTGACAATAGAAATTAAGTAGAAAATGATTTTGTAAATACAAGTTGTACTTCAACTTTAGGCCATATCATTGGTAGATGCAAAGTTATTCTTCAATCTAAACCAATTTTTAAGGTTAAGTTTGTCGGTCGATCGACAAGTTAACATGGTTGTTCATTTGTCTTAGTTGTTATTATTTGGATTATGCTCATTAGTTCATCCATCATAGTTTTATTTACAAAATATTTTCTTTTATATTTTAAATATGAGTTTATTATTGGAAGTCAAATAGATGGTGTGTGATATGATTATTCTCGACATGGTGTGATATGATTATTTCTGAAAAAAATATTTAGATTATCACATACAATTACACATCATTTGATGACATTCACATAAAATATATATTATTTAATTATTTTTTCTTTCTATTTTTATCAAATATGTATGTGTGACTAAATTGTGTGACAAAATCCTTGTGTACATATAAGACCAATATATGCCTCATGATTCTGTTTTACTTGTGAGAGATCATTCCTTTTGTTTTATGTTAAAGATAGAGTTACGTAGATATTTTAAGACAAAATTATTTTATTTTTTTTATTTTTGGTTGTTTAACAAATGTCCCGCTTGTTAGTAAAATTCATAGGCATGTACTTTATAAATACGTTTTTCATCACCATTTTCAATAAGAAAAATGTTTTGTGAACACTCACGTGCGCATATGCATTCTGAGTAAAATCGAGAAAATGATGTAATAGATAAAATATCTTGGTGACTTAGTAAGAGAGAGAAAACAAAATAGCGACAGTGATATCAAAGATCTCATTTCGTGATTGATTATATCTCAACTTAGCTCATATTACTATTTTTCCCTCATCCTAATTGATTAACTATCAACCCTTTAACCAACTAGATCAACATTTAAGCTAACAAGACCTTCCGAATGTTGGGGATAAACTCTCACAAAGATGAACAACAAAGAACAATTGAAACACTAAGAAAGAAAATGAGAACACTATGAATAACACGAAGAGAATGAATAAAGGAAAAATGTAAAATCTTATTAACAACAACGACACCTATATATAGGTGAAAAATGTACATGAGGTGGGAGAGGTGACCTCTCTAACTAACTAACTGAAAATAAACTGTACAAACAAACTAACTAACAAACAAACGCGAAACAGAGCTGAACAGAGCTTCAGAAGAGGCTTCAGAAGCTGACTCAGAGCCTAGTGTCTTCAGAAGTTGAAGCATAAGAATATGCTTCAGAGTCTGCTGAGCTTCAGAAGTTACAGAGCTTCTGAAGCTATATCAGAACCTGGTATCTTCAGAAGTTCTGAAGTAGCACACAGGGTCAGAATGAGAGAAACACCAGAACTTCTGAAAGCAGTGTTTCAGAAACCAACACATATTTGAGAGCTTGGCTTATAAAACCAATACTCCTCCTTAAGACAAGCTGTCAAAACTCACAACCCCATTTCTCTTCTGAGCTTCTTGAGAACCTGGAGCTTCTGAGCTTCTTGACCATTTCAGAGCTTCTGAAACCAACATCTTTTGAGAACATGAATTATGCTTCAACACACCTCCTAATGCATGTTCTTCAATGAATACAGTCATATTGGCTTCTTCAAGCACAGTTGTCACACCAGATGCTGCAACATTTCTGTGTACAACATTACCACTCCAGTTCCACCTCTTAGCTTTATCAAACTGTTCATCTCCACTTGTAACCATCTTGTTTCTTGTTGGAGAATACAATTTATAAGCCCCAACTGAGTGATAACCAAGGAAATTCATTGATTGGCTTCTGTAACTTAACTTTCTTCTACAGTGTGTTGGCACATATCTCAAACATAGTAACCCAAACACCTTAAAGTGACCTATACTAGGCCTCACACCAATCCATGGTCTCACACCAGTCCATACTCTATGTGGTGTCTCATTCATTAACATCTTTGTTGACTTGGCAATGCAACAACTCTTGTGCAGTTGCCTTTGAACTTTAATCTGAGGAAGACCATTCACTATCTTCTTCCAACTTAACAGGTTCAAACTTCTGAAATGGAAATGGCCATACCTGTGATGCCAAATCCAGTTCTGACTTTCATTCACAGTTGGGACAACACACTGATGTTCCAACATATTCAACATCCTGAAGGTTTTGTTGCTGGACATTGGAGCTTTCAGGATCTCTCTATCCTTTTCATCAACTAGCTTTAGCTCCTTATCTTGCATTTTCACTGAGTAGTTCTTCTCTAGTAATTGACTTCTACTTGTCACATTACTCTTTAACACATCAGTGATACTAACTTCTTGTCCATCATTTCTCTTCACCAAGATACTTCCACTCCCTTCAGAACTTACTTAACTGTTATCAACAGTTGCAGGTGGGCATTCTGCCCCAATGACTTTGAATTGAGTCTTGTAGGTTATGTTCTTGCTCTGAGCTGTCTTCAGGACCAGTCTCTTCTTAGAGTCAAAGAGTTGTAGTGTCTCATCTTCAATCACTATTTTGAAACCCCTTGAAATCAATTTCCCTACACTCAACAAATTACATTGCATTCCAGGCACAAAAAGAACATTTCCAATCACAGCTTTCTTGCTATTTTCCATCTCAATCATAACATTCCCAATACCTTCAGCTTTGGTGAATTCATTGTTGGCAAGTTTGATCCTTTTGTTGAGACATTCATTAAAGTTAGATAAAATGCTTTTATTACCTGTCATATGGTTAGAACATCCTGAGTCAAAGTACCACTCCATAGAATCTGCTGTTTCATCAGCATCTATCACCATGAAGCTTGTTTCTTCCTCTGAACTCGAACTATCATGTGCTACGTTTGCTTCTTCTTCATTTTCATGACCTTTCTTTTTCTTTGAATTTTTACATTCACTGGCATAATGCCCATATTTGTCACAATTGTAGCATTGAATCTTGCTCTTGTCCTTCTTCTTTGACTTATCTTTTTGTTTCCCTCCTCCTCCTCCATCAGAGGATTCAGATAATGTCTCAACATCATCTTCAACATGATCTTCTCCTTTCTTGGAATGTTTCTTGTTCTGCCATTTCTTCTTATCACTTTGAAACTTCTTGAACTTTGAGAAAAGAGCTTGCTCATCTTCTTTGCCATGGCTCCTCTCACCATGCTTCAACTCATGAGCTTCAAGAGTGCTTTGCAGGTCCTCAATCTTGACCTCACTCAAGTCTTTAGTCTCTTCTATAGTGACCACGATATGATCAAATTTAGAAGTCAAAGTTCTTAATACCTTTTCCACCGTTTCTTGCTCTTCAAGATTACCTCCACAATTCTTCATTTGATTGGTGAGAGTCACCAATCTTGTGAAGTAATCAGCAATAGATTCATCACTCTTCATCTCCAACAGTTCATATTGTCTCTTCAGGGCCTGAAGCTTTACCTTCTTCACCTTTGCATCACCACCATAGCTCTTCTGCAAGATATCCCATGCATCTTTGGAGGTTTTAGCATCTGCAATCTTCTCAAACACCTTTGAATCAACACATTGGTGAATGAGAAACAGGGCCTTGTTGTCTTTCTTCTTTGCTTCTCTGAACGTTGTTCTTTGCTCTTCATTTGCATTTTCTGGTAGAGGGGTGATTTCTGCATTCACTTGTTCATACACTTCTTGAACATTGAAGATCACCTTCATCTGCTTCACCCATCTATCCCAGTTCTTTCCATCGAAAACTGGCAAATTCGTATGGAAATTGCTTTTCCCAGCCATGGTTGATTCACCTCAACCTTTGATTCTCCTCTTGAAGAAGATTTGAATCAAAATCCCTTGGATCGTGCTTGCTCTAGATACCACTTTGTTGGGGATAAACTCTCACAAAGATGAACAACAAAGAACAATTGAAACACTAAGAAAGAAAATGAGAACACTATGAATAACACGAAGAGAATGAATAAAGGAAAAATGTAAAATCTTATTAACAACAACGACACCTATATATAGGTGAAAATGTACATGAGGTGGGAGAGGTGACCTCTCTAACTAACTAACTGAAAATAAACTGTACAAACAAACTAACTAACAAACAAACGCGAAACAGAGCTGAACAGAGCTTCAGAAGCTGACTCAGAGCCTAGTGTCTTCAGAAGTTGAAGCATAAGAATATGCTTCAGAGTCTGTTGAGCTTCAGAAGTTACGGAGCTTCTGAAGCTATATCAGAACCTGGTATCTTCAGAAGTTCTGAAGTAGCACACAGGGTCAGAATGAGAGAAACACCAGAACTTCTGAAAGCAGTGTTTCAGAAACCAACACATATTTGAGAGCTTGGCTTATAAAACCAATACCGAATCTACTTATCAATTAGATTTTTACTTTAATCATTCAAATTTTCCTCGTATTTTGTCATGATCTTCATCTTAAATTATGCTAATTTCCACACTGTGCTGTTAAAAGTGGAATAAATAGAGTGTGTGGTGGTATACTCGGAGGTCATGATGAATGAATGTGTAGTCTTGCTAAGAGTATTTGTAAGTTAGATCTTCACATCGATTTAATGGTGGTGATAACTTCTATCACTACGAAGATGCGAGGCACAATAGTCGGAATGAGCCTTTTGGAGAATACGAGAATATTCATAGGTTATTGAGTTTGGATTGGGAGGTTTAGGTTAGTCATGTTTATCGGAAGGCTAATAGTTGGCAGACTCAATGGCGAAGATGGCTTGCGAAGGCGGTATCACTTTAACTTTATATGAATTGTTCTGCTTAGATTAATTTTGTTTTTTTAACAAACCTTATTTGTAATTCGACTCTGCGAGTTGTAATGCGGTAGTTAGTTTCACAGATATCATATCTGAATTCAATATTTAACAAGTCATGATAAGATAATTAACAGTTAATTTTTAAAAATAAAAATAACAATTGAATGACCAAAGTAAGTACTTAAACAACAACAAAAAAAGAACAATCCAAAGATATTTTTATCAATATGTAGATTTCACAAACGCCATATTTATGCCCAATTGACATAAAAGGTGTTTAATTCATAAACTATATGGTTGAATACATATTTTTTCAAAGCTGGAACAGTTGCAACATAGTGATTCACATCACAAATTCATCTGGAACTGACATTTCCTAGTTGCATTATACTGTTAAATGGTTATTCATCTAGAACTACAATAGATACACACAAAAATGGCAAAATAATTGAAATTTATCAGTATCAAGTCCTAAAATCAAATTATAAGGGAGCATTTTAACTCGAGAATATTTCGCTCTCACATAAACTGACTTGTAAGAATTTGAATGGAATGAATAAATAAATAACCTATTTGGAACGTAAACCAGGGACATTTTTAAGACCCATCTTGCCGAGGACAAGCTTAGGAATGGCTGGAGGGGTATCGAGCCCCATGCATCGACTGAACTCATTTGCAAGCTCGACTAACCTATACTTATCTTTCCCCACTTTCTTGTTAGAGTTGTAGTAACCAAGCCATGCCTGATATGCTGCTTCTTTATTCTTCATCTCCACATTGGATAGAGCCCTTTCCACCTGTTAAATATTTAAAATGTTAGTACATATTTGAAATTACAATGAGTTTGACCAAATCACAGTGACACCGTGATTTTGTAGAAGCTCTAAATTTTAGTTTTTGCCAAAATTACAGTTGCGTGCCGCCAAACTTCTATTTTGACTTTACAGTGGCACACCGACATTTTTCATTATATCAAAAATTATATCCAAGTAAATACCTTTTTCTTGGTGTCAGGATCAACTAAAGGTACTGGAGCTTTCCCAATAGGCAAATCTTTTGCGGTAGCTAAGAAGAACTCTTCCCAAGGAGCTAATAGAAGTATGCCCTGCCCTTCTTTTCCTCTTCTCCCTGTTCTACCTAGTCGGTGTATATACTGTTCTCTATCAGCCGGTAGGCCAACCTATTCATTGAACAAATGGCAGAAACATGACAATTAAAACTGATGAAAGCATTAAAAAGCTCACACTTGATCATATCATAACCAAAAAGCTTGCACTTTTAGGAATTGTATGTATTGAGTTTCCTTTCAAACATGCATAGAACAAGACATAAATCAACGAAATACATTATGGGATGGGTGTGAGCATGCTGGTAAATGATAATACAGTAGTAGAATGAAACAAGGAAGAAGTTCCGCATATATTACCTGTACAACAAGAGTAACATCTGGATAATCAACTCCACGTGCAGATACGTCTGAAGTAACCAGGATGAGACCCTTTGACTTCCGGAATTCATCAGAAACTCTGGTTCTATAACTCTGAGGCTTTCTTGAATGGATTTCTCTGACATTCAAGTTCAACTCCCCAAGGAGATCAGCAACAAGTCTTGTGACCATAGCAGTTGTGCAGAAAACAAGAACCTGATAAACCAATAACTATTACATATCCTCCAAAACCATGTAAACATGATGGTAAAAGTAAAACTGTGTTGTCAAACCACAGTTTATATTCTAAAGAAGCAAAACACTGATCCAAAATATGATATTTTTAGTTAGTTACCATATTATGTATCTCACAGTGAAAGGACCAAGAAAACCCTAAAATACAGTTGGTTGCAGTTTAGAAAGCAAACCTTATAGTCAACATCATCTGCAATGTGCTCCTTCAGAATAGCATAGAGTAAAGGGAAATGCTTGTCTAATGGTGCAACTAAATGCATTTGGCGGACCTGAAATGATCCAAAGCACCATAAATAAATATCCAGAAAAGATGTTATATGCTTGTGTACATTAATGCATGCATTACCTCGCATAAGCATATACACATGTAAGAATTTAATGAGTTATTAGCATGAAATTATAAACAATTACCTGTGCATGTGTATCCTCAGAACCCTCTTGAACTGTATTAATATATTCGAAATCCCTTTTCAAAGCAACATGACAGACTTGACGCACCTTCACAACAATAATCATACAAGAATAAGCCCATTGTGCATATCTTTTATAAAGCATGAAGCACCACATCTAAAAAGAAAAATGACAAAAAGAAAGACAAACCTCATCTGGAATGGTTGCAGAAAACATAAGTGTTTGTCGTTGTTTAGGGATTGCAGCAATTATTTTCTCAATATCTTTGCGAAATCCCATGTCCAGTAAATGATCAGCTTCATCAAGCACCAAGGCTTTCACCCCCATAAGCCTAGATGCAAAACCAGCAGTATTTTCAATATGATCTCTAAGCCTTCCAGGGGTAGCAACAAGGATCTGTACAAAAGGCAAACGAATAACGTTCAGTCTGGACTCTGGAAAACTAGTTTGCTAGAAGATGGTGATTTCCAAAGGTGGAGCAGGAAACCAGATTACCATAGCATGATTACAGTTTAAGCCAAGAAAATAAACGGTAATCTTCAGAGTCATTTTTAAAAACAGTATTAAACCCTTGATTATATATATATTTGCTTCTCTGCCTTTTTGATGTATGTAAAATGAGTTACAAAAAAAAAGAGTTCTGACAGACTGATTGTGAAAATAAGTTGTAGATATGGCTACAAGCCTACAAGTGCAACATATAAGCACCAACAAAAACAAAACATTCTGCATCATTATGTCAGGAAGTTTGATTGTTTGTCTTATCTAAATGGACGAGGAGTTTTTTAGGGTACAACTTACAAGGCTCAAGCCTACATAAAATAATTTTGGTTGGAAAGAAAAAGAACTAACCTGGCAAGGATTTGCTTGCATGCGTTTCTGTTCTAAAGCAAGTCTTGTTCCTCCAATCACAACTTGAACACCTAAGGTAGGATGATACTTAAGCAGTTTAGTGGCTTCGGCAGCAGCTTGACATGCAAGCTCTCGAGTAGGACATATGACAAGAACAAAAATCGGTGGCCGCCTTTGATCACGATCAGTTGGTGGAGAATTCACAACAACTTCAATGGCTGGAAGCTGAATAATAAAAATACTTCGAAAGTAAGTACAAACTACTAATCATTAATTACTACATAAGCAATAGAACAATAAATTAGTTTACACGTCAAAGATTTGTGTTGTAACATTGAACCTCTTATATACATCCTTTTTGTTCTTTTGTAAAGAAATCCCTAATCATACTCTAAACTGTTTTAACTTTTAAGATATTTTGTGATCAACATGGAACTTTCTTTAGTACTTCCACTGCAAACAAGTAAAACGGAAAACGGAGTAACGAATGGTTTATAGGAGCCCCCATGCCTAAAAAAAACAATAAGAAAAAAAACTAGAGAAACAGAAATTCAGCATATCATAAGATAATATTAAACAACGAAGGCTAATGAATTAAGTAAAGTGATCCTAATCAGTAGATTGTTTATTCCAAAGGTAGCTTTGGCGTTCGCTCGTTTACTAAACCTTACTTTCACTGTCTCTCGCAAAAGAAAAAATACAAAGATAAGTGCTAATGATGATTGATAGAGGCCATTAACTACTAATGCACTCAAACAAACACAAATTTAAGAGAATTACCAAAAAGGCTACTGTTTTTCCCGTGCCTGTTTTAGCCTTGGCCAGGACATCCTTACCTAGAAATGTTAATTGGAGTAAGAGCACGATCAAAAATAAACTCAAGATATATGATAACAATGTCAATCAAATCAGGAAGACGATAGTTTCTTGTTTAATATCATCAATTGGAGTAGGCTGTTGTTTTGAAAACTGATCAATTACATAGTTATTCTGTATATGATAGCAAGAAAAACTGAAATCAAAGGAAAAAGATCCTAGAAGCAAGGTTGGAAAAAAGCTGTCAGGGAACATTAGTATCAGATGACATTTCTTAGTCTCTTGCAAAATGAAAGAACACAACCACAAAAAAGAATGACACTATATGTATGATTGATTTCTTAAGATTGTTCCACTCCACAAGCTCCATGACCAAGAAGAAAAAGAAAAGAAAAAACCTTTTAGAATTACTGGAAGTGTTGCCTCCTGCACAACAGTCATTTTCTCATATCCAGCATCCTTGATTCCTTTTAATGATAATGGTGAAACTGAACATTGATCGAATCTGTGACATCATATCTCAATAATCAGACATACAGAATACTAGAGCAATATATATAACATAGCAAACTAGGATACGAAAGGTCAACCAAATGTAGGATTTATGAAAGGTGAACTGAACAACATATATTGATAACCACGAGGCTCACATTTCTCTCAATACTAGTTATATGCCTATCCTCCCTCCTCTGCAATTACACAACACCTGAAATGTTGCACAAAACCCCAAACCATTTCGAAACTCAAGGCAGTAACAAAGCATGTATTATCCTATCCATCCAACATCTTAATCAATTATATACGGAATGCAAAGAATATAATACTCCTTTAAAATGCTTCCCCTAATCTCCCTCTGCCCCCTGCCCAAAAAAAAAAAAGTGTTCCACAAACTCATAATCTCAGTATTGATCATATCAAAAACACGGTTCCAGAATCATTAACCTAGAATTTACAATAGCAAATAAACTAAAGGTCTGTTTGGATGAGCTTATTTGATTTTTTCTCCTGACATAAGTTTTGTGAAACTAATTGGCAGAACTTATAAGAACAGCTCATGACATTTTTATGAGATTTTTTTCAGCTTAATTTTACAAGTTCTCCAAGATAGCTTATGAAAACACATTATAGTATGTACAAAAACAATTTAAGCTAACCACTTGATGCCAGAACTGACCCCCGAACCAGATTCAACTGGTGGTGAAAACCGAAAAAAAAAAAAAAAACAATTTAAGCTAATTTTAGCTGGTGCTATAAAAATAGCTTATCATGATAAGCATTTGTGCTATAAGCTGCAAATAAGTTGTTTATCCAAACAGGCCCTAACAGTCACAAACAAAGTAACAAGCTTTAAGACAAAGAAACTAGACCCATACAAATAAAATATAAAAACTTAAACTATGAAAACACACACCTAGAATCACTTAAATAAGAATCACTTCCACCAGATGAAGCTGGTCTAGGAGTTGTTGAAACCCCATTTTGTTTACCAAACAAAACACTTCTACTTTTCTTAACTATCTCTTCCTCCTCATCATCATCATAATCACTCTCTGTTTCTCCTTCAACATCATCTTCACTAAGAAATTTACCAATACTTCTAGAACCACCACCACCACCCTTAAACTTCCCTCTTTCAACCACCTCCTTATCATCATCATCCTCATCATCATTATCACTACTCAATCCAAATCTTCTCTTCGAATTCGAATTCACATAAGGTTTTCTCTTCGCAAAATTAGAACTTTTACTAACACTACTCTTCCGTGGCCGAAACCCACCGTCTCTATCACCCGTTTCACGGCGCGAACCCACTCTCTGGGCAGGTTTCATAGTCTCAGCTCTACCAGTTCGCAAATCGTCAACCCAATTACTAAGCTCAGCCTCATCATCGACAAGGCTTTTAGAAACCCTAATTCTATCTGGTTTAACGGAGAAAGGACGAAACGCAGCGTTTCGGAGTGGAAGATGAGAGAATTTGAAGAGTGTTTGAGAGAGAAATTGAGGAGAGTGAAGTTTCATTGGTTGGAAGTGAAGAAGACGAAGTTGTGATAAGAAGATTTTTGTGGGCATTGCAATGATTTTGTGAGAAATGAGAAAGTTTTGGAGCAGTTTCTTCTTCTTCTTCGCTTCAAGATAGAGAGGTTTTTGTGGGTAGGGTTTAAGAGTTAAATAAACACTTGTTTCATTTCATACAACACAAACAAACACAAGATATGAGATATTTTCATTTTGTGCTTTTATAGACATGCTAATATTTTTAAATTATTTTTGAGGAAACTAATATTTTTCTTCGATTTAATCTATAAACTATATAAATATAAAATCTAACAATATACTTTTGAAATATTATGGTCTAAATTGACTGATTTTTTAGGTGGCATTTAGGGTGCACAAATTATAAAATTTGTGCACCATGCACAAAGTTTAAAAAAATAAGATGGAGGGTTGGATTAAGTGGAAGCACATGATGTTATTATATTCTGCTCACACCTTATCCACATTTTCTTCAAATCTTATTAACTTCAACCGACTCAGTAAACTCACCCACCAACCCACTGAGTCAACTCGCTGGAAATATCTTCAACAACAACTAACATCATGCTCGAGTCAACTTGCCCCACAACCCACAGTTTCTCTCCTCTTAGTAATCATCTATGTCCTCCACAAAGGGCAAGAATCAGTTGTTGCAAATCAACAATGTTTGATACTAAAGTTGGATTTTGAGTTGCCGATGAAAGTAGAAATGTTGGTGAGAAAAAGATCTAAAGGTAGAAATGTTGGGAAGAAGACGATGAAATTCTTCATTAAAAATTGTAATTTTATTCTTATTTGAGAATGTTTTTTGTTATATTAATTTCACAAAATTGAACTCAAATCTAAAAAAAACAGACCCCATTTTCTACTTTTAATTAAGAAAAAGATAAAAATTGTGCAAGAAGTGGAATATTGATCATCACAGTTTCCTAAAATACCATATGATGCTTGTAGCGTTTAGATCTGACGAAAATCCGAGACAAATATTTTCAGGATTTGATGCTGAAGTTTCCTAAAATGCCATAAATGTTTTTTCTGAACATTATCAGGAATATTTTTTGGAGGATGTACATCAGATATGTAAATGTTGTTTCTTAACAATTTATTTAAATTTTGTTTTTGTGCTTTTCCATGATTTGGTGATGGAGCTGGTAGAGAAAATCTTAAGTTTGTTCCATGGATAGAGGAAGTAACAACGGGGTGGGGCAGGGGCAAGGAAGAAGATGGAAGAACATTTAATCTAATGTGGGAGGACCATGATAAGTTTTAATAGGACTGTGAAATCCAGCTATTGATCTAGTTTTGTGTATGGTGCACAAGTTTAATACTTGTGCATTGTAAACGCCACCGATTTTTTATATACTTTAGAGTTTTGAGAGGGATCATTTGTGCAAATTAAAAATTAAATTGATGAGGGGATACTTTATCTATGAACTAAATCAATGGTTTATGCAATTTTTTAGAATTTGTTTGGTTGGGTTGATTTTGATGTAGAAAAAATAGATTTATCGATAAGTTGAAAAATAGGTTTATACAATTAAAAAAAATTCAAAATTTGATTTTTATACTAACATTTCTGTTATTTTTATTTTGAGATTTTTTCATGTTTAGAAAATTTTAAGAAAATTGGGTACATTTTTTATAATATCCTAAAGATAACTATAAATTTATTAAAAAATATACGTTGACTTGAGAGTAAAATCTAAAATAGGATGTATTATAATTTGTCACTATGAACGATTTATTTAAGTGGCCAAAAAAAAGAAATCGAACGGTAATATTTTCTATTAACTTTGGTGTCAATCAACATTGAATGAACTAATAATCAGTAGATATTTTTTTATTTATAAGAAAAATAAAATAAAACATAGACTTAGGCCATGAATTAGCTTATTTTTGAGCTTATGCAAACAATTTATGCAATATAAATTAGGTTTTATGTTATTTTATAAGTTTAAACTAGTGAAAATTGTATTTTTATAAACTATTTTATCATAAACTACTTTAAAAAACTTATAATAATACATAAAAATTGTATAAACTATTTGAATAAACTCAAAAATAAGCTAATCCAACCGCAACCTTATCTTCTATTATAGTAAAGACTCTTAAGGGTTAACCCTAATGATCTTTCAAAAACCCTACCTGCTGATGTAAGCAATTGTGTCATTCACCCTAATTGACACATGTAAATAAATAAATAAACAAACAAAACACAGAAAAATAAACCTGCAGACATGCATTGGTCTGCATTGGGTTATTTTTATTATTGCTCTCCCATTCTCTGTTTCACTCTAACTCTCTCTCACCAACACAACACAAACAGAAGAACCACCCTTCGCCGCCGCCCTGTCCGGCCGAAACCATCGCGACACCACCGCACGCCACCGAGAACCACACACCACCACTACACCACGGTAACCCTCTCTCTCTCTCTCCCTCGTGCTTCTCTCTCTGCCCTCACCATTTCAACTTTCACCACCACCATCTTCTTCTTCTTCATCTGGGTTGAAAATCATCAACCCTAACCCCCAAATTTTTATTCTTCAAGTTTTAATTAGATTTTTGAAACTTTTCAATCTTCCCAATTTTCTATTTTCCTGACAGATTGAGACAACTTTGAGATGGAAACCACGAATTCAGATGGAGTTTCAGGTTTGTTTTCTGTAACTTCAACAAATTTGTGAAATCTTATTCATGATAAAACATGCATGTTTTGATTATCATCAATTAATTTCAGATCCCAATTTAACATTTGCATGCATGTTTTGATCCTAACCTTAGGTATTTGATTTCTGTTTATGTTTTGATTGCAGGTTGTGTCAGCAATATTTTGGTGTCTCTGTCTAATCCTAATATTACCAAGTCATAATTAAGATTTTTAGGCGAAAATGACGATGAATAATATGTAAAATATTTAATCCAATTCTCATTAGACATCATTCATCCTCTCTTCTTCAGTTGTCGGTATTTTCGCCGATTCATCGATTTTTATGTCATGGATGCATATAAAATAATTCGATTTACATTCTATGAACTCTTTTGGGTTAAATTGGAATAAATATTCTTGGAGTTTTACCTATTCTTCATAATCATTTACTCCACAGCTCTGAACTATTTAATGCATTTTCTTTGCGAGAATGCTTCGTCGGTTAAGGATGGTAATGAAAGGAGTATTGTTGGGAATTTGGCTCAGAATTCTGAAGGCAATTCTGAAGGTCAGAATTCTGAAGCTAATTCTGATGCTCAGAATTCTGAAGGCAACTCTGAAGCTCAGAATTCTGAAGCCAACTCTGAAGCTCAGAATTCTGAAGCCAATTCTGAAGCTCAGAATTCTGAAGGCAACTCTGAAGCTCAGAATTCTGAAGCCAATTCTGAAGCTCAGAATTCTGAAGCCAATTCTGAAGCTCAGAATTCTGAAGGCAATTCTGAAGGTCAGAATTCTGAAGCCAACTCTGAAGCTCAGAATTCTGAAGCAAACTCTGAAGGTCAGAATTCTGAAGGTGTTCAGAGGCTACAGAGAATCAGAAACATCCCAAGAAGATTACTTATTCTTTTAAGTAATATTTTTAAAATTAAATACTTATTTGGTTTATTGATCTTAATTTAGGTTTCTTTTTGTTTTACGTAGTAGGAAGATTGTTTGAGACATCTTCGATTTTGTAAAGCTACAAAGTGAAATTTGCTGAGTCTATGCAAAGTTAAATTGGTCGAGCTAATAGCCTTGACTATCGCGTCTTTCCATAGAGGTAGATCCAATTCTTTTATTACAACCCTCTTATTATTTACATATCACTATATCTTTGAATCTTTTTATATTTTTTCATGGGGAGCATCAATAAAATTGAGGATTCTCTTGAGTGGTTCAGTCTGCTTAAGTTCATATTATCGTATGGCCTGAATACCCATGGAACTAATGAAGGTATCTATCTACACCATGAGCAACTAACCATTTTTTAGATTGTTTGGTTTTCCTATCTTATTACTCATGGTGTGCATGGATTAAACAACGACTTTTAATTTCCTTCTTCCTCTTTTTTCTAGGAGATGCAGTAGAAACATCATATAGCTTTGATTAGTCTTTATATAGTCATCCTTGATGTTAGCCAGTCTCACTCTTTCCTCTGTCGAGAATTTATCTCTATGGTGGAGAAGGAATGAGATTGGATAACATCATAGATGTTGTATAACGATTGATGCTTTATACCGTTGATTTAATTAGGAAAAAAAATGTTGACTTTCACAACTCTTAATCCAGTGCTACTTATTTTGCTATCTAATCTTTTACAAAATTATATGCTTATTTTGTTTGTTGATCTTTGTTTTGTTTTTTTTTTCTTGCTTTCATACCGGGAAGAGTGTTTGAGACATCTACAACTTTAGAAAGATACAAAGAACATTTGGTTGGTTTGACAAAACATATGATTGGTCAAGCTGGTGTCTTTAACTAATGTGTTTTTCCATAAAGGTAGATGGAGTATTTTTATTTCAATCCTTCTATTGCTTACGTATCATTGTAGCTTCATTGAGTTTATTTATATTTTTTCATGAAGGGCATCAATAAAATCAAGAATTCTGTTGACTCATGTTTTCTACAGTCATCTAGACATAAGGGGAAGTTGTTTTCTTAAGAGATGTTCTTTGTCGGTGATCCATCTCATGAAAAACTGGGCAACTTACATATGGTCTCTTGGTGATTCATTTAATTTTCTATGGTCAATTCATCAAGTATATGATATAAACTGCGTGAGCTATTACGAGTTTGTTATGATTTATCAAGATTGGAATTGAGAGGAATGTTGGCTTTATTTTAACTGGTGTAAATCGAATGGATTTGCGATGGCTTCGTTTGTTTGACTTGGAGCTTGAATGTTCTTCTGACCCATCATCGCGCAACAAATAAATGCTATCATCATTATTTGTAATACACGAGAATCTAGATCCATTAAGAAAGTGGTTCGTGGGTTTAAGAATTTAAATTTTTGTATTCTAAAACATTTTTTATTAGTGTTATAATTTGGAAATTGTCTTTATAATCGATCCATTCAATCAAAATTCATACTATTCCATGATTGTCTTTGTCGTATTCTTGATTGAAAATAACGACCATCTTGATCCAAAACATCTTTTTGTCGATTATATGGCCTTTTGTCGTATTCTTGATTGAAAGCCGCGATCATGATTGGCATCGACCATGATTGGCATCAACATGTCATTTTGTCGAACCCGTGCAATGCACGGGCCAGCGACTAGTTTTAACACAATAGTAGAGAGTATTGCACACAAATTAGGTATTAGGTATTGTCCTAAAAAAAAGGTATAAAAGGTGAGTTAAGATGAGTCAAGAGACAAAATTGAGTCTCTTCTCTTTACCATACCGCCACTTTCCACAAGTGCGGTCTACAGCCAACCCCAACACCATGAGCCCTGCTGCCCAGACTGTGGCGGCCGACAACAACGGTGGGTTCAAGTCACACAAGAATAATAAGAAGAATGTTAATACTCCTTCTTCATTAGGGAAAAGAAAAGGTGATGATGATTTCAGAAAGGAAAAACCTAATAAGAAGTCAAAGAAAAAGTCTCAATTGAGTAGTGATAGTGATAATGATGATAATAAAGTTGTAGCAGTAGAAAATAGTGCTGCTCATGGTGGTTCTGGAATTATTGGAGGAGATTCGTATTTAAGTGAATCCAGGTGCGTGTGTTTATATATTTATTTATAGGTATAGTTTCTTTGCCTTAATACTTGTGATTGTATTTGCTTTGTTTGGATAAACAACTTATTTGCATTGTATAGGACAAGCACTTATTATCTTACGTACGTTATTTCTATGACAAAAAATGAAATGTAATTGTTTTTGTGTATATGATATAAGCTGTTTTCATAAGCAATTCTAGAGAAATTGTGAAAATAAGCTGAAAAAAAAATGCTTTTGAAAATATGTCATTAGCTGTTTTTATAAGTTCTTCTAAACAGTTTCACAAAACTTAAGTATATAAACGGTAAAGCATAGGTCCTTTAAGTTTTTTAACTTACAAATAAGTCATTTAAGTTATACGTTTGTAATAGATATGTCCTTTAAATTTTTTATGTAACAAATAAGCTGTTTTCATAAGCAATTCTAGAGAAATTGTGAAAGTAAGCTGAAAAAAAAATACTTTTGAAAAGATGTCTTTGATACGATTAATATTGAGAATATTAGCTTTTGGAACTCTTGTATTCTGTATGTCTGATTTCTGAGATATGATGCCACAGATTTGACAAGTGTTCAGTGTCTCCACTGTCATTAAAAGGAATCAAGGATGCTGGATATGAGAAAATGACCATTGTTCAGGAGGCAACACTTCCAGTAATTCTAAAAGGTTTGTTCTTTTTCTTGTCCATGGAGGACGTTGAACAATCTTCCAGTAACTATAGCTACTAGCTAGTGTCATGCTTTGTAGTTGTGGTCTTCCATTGTGTAAGAGATGTCATCGGATACTAATGTACCATGTCATCTTTTTCCAATTTTTCTTTTAGAATTTTTTGTCTTTATTTCTATGGTTGTAGGTTTAGTTTCTATCATCATATATAATATAATTATGTAGTTAATCTGTTTTCACAACAGGCTAATCTATAATACTAAGTAAAAAAAGTATCATCTTCCTAATTTGGTTGACATTATTTGTCTCATATATCTTGAGTTTATTGATTATGGTGCACTTACTCCAATTAACATTTCTAGGTAAGGATGTCCTAGCCAAGGCTAAAACAGGAACGGGAAAAACAGTAGCCTTTTTGGTACGTCTCTTGGTTTGTTTGTTTGAGTGCATTAGTAGTTATTGTCCTCTCTTTCAATCATCATTAGTAATTTTATTCAAATTTTTTTTTGTTAGCACCAATTAAAGTACAGTAATTGAGAAAACACCTAAGCTACCTTTGGAATAAGCAATCTACTTAATTATATCTCTTTACTTAATTCATTGGTTTTCATTGCTTAATATATTTTATTATGACACGCGGAATTTCTATTTCTCTATTTTATATTGTTTTTTACTGGCATGGGGACTGGTATAAGCCGTCAGGACCCCTTTTTGTTTTTATTGTTTGCATCGAAATATTAAAGGAAGTTCCATACTTCCATGTTGATCACAAAATTATTTTAAAACAGTTTAGAATAATAATTGAGCATGACTTACAAAAGAATAAAATAGAAGATTGCTTGAGTTTCAATGTAAAAGCACAAATCTTTGATGTAGAAACTAATTGATTGTTTTATTGCTCATATAGTAAGTGATGATTAGCAGTTTGTAATTATTTTTAAAGTATTTTTATTATTCAGCTTCCATCAATTGAAGCTGTTGTGAAGTCTCCACCAAGTGATCGTAATCAAATCCGTAAACCAATTCTTGTTCTTATCATATGCCCAACACGAGAGCTTGCATGTCAAGCTTCTGCAGAAGCCACTAAGCTGCTCAAGTATCATCCTACTATTGGTGCTCAAAGTGTGATTGGAGGAACAAATCTTAGTGTAGAACAGAAACGAATTCAAAAAAATCCTTGCCAGGTGAGTTTTTTTCCTTGCCACATAAATTTCATTTTATGTAGGCCTAAGCCTTGTGCATTGCCATATATACCCCAAAAAATACCTTGTGCATTTACATAAGAAAATAACAATCAAATAAATGAAATGATGATGCAAAATATTATGATTGTTGTTGTCGGTTCATAGATGTTGCAGCCATCACCAATGGTTGGATATAGTTTTTTTGCAATAAAATTTCTACAGCTTATTTTCATGGCTAAACTGTTCATTTGGTCCCTTACGTTTATTTTAGGTTTGAATTAAGTCCCTTACGTTTTAAAAGTTTGAATTTGGTCCCTCACGTTATCAACATTTGCATTAGTTAGTCCATTTCGTCAAATTTTTCACTAATTTCGTTTGATACTTACACGTGGCTGACGGTTTGGATAGGTGGAAGTGATTTTGGACACGTTGACAGCCATATAATAAACAGAACCTTCACAAATAGAAAAAAAGAGTTAGCGTTTGCAAAGGTCTTTGTCGTATTTTTTTCTATTTGCGAAGGTTCTGTTTATTATATGGCATTCCACGTGTCCAAAATCACTTCCACATGTGTAAACCGTCAGCCATGTGTAAGGATCAAACACAGTTAGTGAAAAATTTGACGGAATAGACTAACTAATGCAAATGTTGATAACGTGAGGGACCAAATTCAAACTTTTAAAACGTAAGGGACCTGATTCAAACCTAAAATAAACGTAAAGGACCAAATAAACAGTTTAGCCTATTTTCATAATCATTCAGAACTCATGTTTTTATAACTATTTTTTAATATATCAAGAAAGAAGAGAAGCACAATTATATTTTCAAGGGTTTAATACTGTTTTAAAAGAGCACAAAAAAAAAATTACTGTTTTAAAAAATGACTCTGAAGATCACCTTTTATTTTCATGGCTTAAAAGAAAAATAATGCTATATTAATTTTGTTTTCCAGAAGGAACTTTATATGTTTGGTTTTTTGTACAGATCCTTGTTGCTACACCTGGAAGGCTTAGAGATCACATTAATAGTACTGCTGGTTTTCCTTCTAGACTTATGGGGGTTAAGACCTTGGTGCTTGATGAAGCTGATCAGCTACTAGACATGGGATTTCGCAAAGATATTGATAAAATAATTGCTGCAGTTCCTAAACAACGACAAACACTTATGTTTTCTGCAACCGTTCCGGACGGGGTTTGTCTTTCTTTCCTTTTGTGCTTTTCCTTTTTAGTTTTGGTGCTTCATATGCTTTATTAAAATATGCATATTGGGTTTATTCTCGTATGGTTATTGTTGTGTAGGTGCATCAAGTCTGTAAAATTGCTTTGAAAAAGGATTTTGAATTTATTAATACAGTTCAGGAGGGTACTGAGGAGACACATGCAAAGGTAATTGTTATTAATTTCATGCAGATGAGTAGTGACTAATTAAATACTTACTTGTACTTGAATGAATTGTTTTGAATTAGAGAGAAATTACTCTCAGCAATGTTATTAGTAACCAAGTAATTACAGTCAAATCCAGTAATTATAGTAGGGACAATAACCAACTAATCTAGAGATATTTACATAGCAGAATATAATTCAAATCATATACACATCTTAATTCTCCCCCTCAAGCTGGTGCATATACATCATATGTGTCAAGCTTGTTACGTATACAAGATATCCCTGGACGTCTAAGAGACTTGGTACAGATATCTGCAAACCGATCATTTGCAGTTGCTCTATATAGACTTCCCCAGCTAAGTCACCGTGCAAGAGTGCATTTTTTATCTCTAACTATGAAATGGCCAACTATGCATAGCGGCCATACATAAAATAGACGAATTGATGCCATCTTTGCAATTGGCGAAAAAGTGTCACCATAATCCGAGCCAAAAATAAGAGTAAAGCCTTTAGCTACAAGACTAGCTTTCAAAGGATCAATCTGATCATCTGGACCTGCCTTGATTGTGAATACTCATCGACAGCCAACGATAGATTTCTCCCAAGGAGAAGGCACAAAAGTCTGTGTCTCGTTAGAGTCTATAGTTGCCATCTCATCAATCACAGTCTGTCTCCATCCTAGATGAGAAAGTGTTTCCTGTAAAGTTTAGGGATGAACACAGAGGAAAGAGCATACGCAAAATGCACAATGGGATGGAGAAAGGCAATGATAGCTCAATATTATACATGGGGTTAGGGTTTCTTGTATAATGAATAGCTTTTTGAAGACCTATTGGCATGCCCACAGGTTGAGCTGAAGTAGGTTGAGAGATTGGAAGAGGAGATGAATCACCGGTCTCTTTAATGACAACTCCCTCCATTGGAGCAAGACAAGGACGGAGTTAAAAAGTCAGAACGCTGGAAGTGGCGTTGCAATTGGAAATGCTGCACAGTCTGGGTGGCGATTGCTAGAGCTTAGGCAGCTGTCTGGCTTCTTCTGGATGGGTTCTGACTGATCAGCATCAAGCAAGACCTATGATGAGGTGCGGTCACCATATGCGGTGGTCCGACGCTGGTGGCAGTGGTCCAGTGACAAGCTGACTTGTTTCTTCAAGAACAGAGGGTCGGCACTTACTGCTGTTGAAAACCCTGACAAGACTGACATAGAAATAAACTATAGAGCACTAATACCAACTTGATTGAATTGATTAGGAGAAATTACTTTCAGCCTTGTTATTTTTATTTTATTTTTTGGTCAAGTAGCCAAATGGCTAGAAAATCCACCTTAAAGATGAATAAGTGGAGTATCGGGTTCGAACCCGGCTCTTGAACATATAGTGCTATGTCCCTACCAATTGAAATTACAATTAAATCTCTTGATTATTGAGATAAGAACCATTAAACCCAATCTATAGAGATATTTAAAATTTAAAATACCATAATATATTTCAAATCATATGCATGTGTGAGGTAAGGTAATACATGCATATATGCACTAGCCTGCATATACAGTCTTTTTATGATCTTTATTTATTGGGCTTTGGGTTATTTCAGGTCCGCCAGATGCATTTAATTGCTCCGCTAGACAAACATTTCTCTTTACTCTATGCTATTCTGAAGGAGCACATTGCCGATGATGCTGACTATAAGGTTTGCTTTCTAATCTGCAAACAACTGTATTTTTTTAGGTTGCTCTTTCTCCTTTCACTATGACACACATCACATGGTAATTAGCTAAAAAAAAAAAAAAATTGGATCAGTATTTTACTTTCTTAGATTATAAACTGTGAATCTGTGATTTGACAACACAGTTTTACTTTTAGAATCATGTTTCACATATTTTATTAGGATACCTAATGTAGCTATTGGTTTATCAGGTTCTTGTTTTCTGCACAACTGCTATGGTCACAAGATTTGTTGCTGCTCTCCTTGGGAAGTTGAACTTGAATGTGAGAGAAATCCATTCAAGAAAGCCTCAGAGTTATAGAACCAGAGTTTCTGATGAATTCCGGAAGTCAAAGCGTCTCATCTTAGTTACTTCGGATGTATCCGCACGTGGAGTTGATTATCCAGATGTTTCTCTTGTTGTACAGGTAATATATATGTTTGTGCCCATCACATAATGGATCACATGGATTTATTGGTGGCGTTTACAATGCACAAGTCTTAAATTTGTGCATGATACACAACTTTGGATCAACAGCTGGATTTTAGTCCTATTAACGTTATCATACATCTCCCACACCATACCCCATCTCCTTCTTCTTCTCTCTTCCTCCTACCCCACCACGCAGCAACACACTCTCACAAAAATGGTTATCATATCTGGTTGGTCCTCAATTAAATCCAAGAAACAAATAGAAACACAAATCATCATCAAACTCAAATCCCTAATCAGATTTTAAGAATATTTACCGATATTTTTTGTCAACAGAAAGAAAGAAAAATATATAGTAATACACTTTGCTCCATGTTACTTCAATGAAAGGTTAGTGAACAATGACATTTGTTTTGAGAGGTAATGGAAGATCCATGACTTGTCGTCTAATAACAAGTCTAAAGTATTGAACATGGCAACATATTTTTTGACATAAAATCCCAATTTTACTTTTTCTTTGGTACAATAAATCCCTGTTTAGAGATAAAGTTGACAATTTAATCTAATAATCAATATTCTTGTGTTGTTCAAACACCATAAATGAACAAACACAATTTAATCTATTCAATTCTTTCTTTGATTCTCTATTATTATTATTTTTTTATTTTATTTTTTGAGTTTTATTTATGAACAAATGATGCAAAACTACCGTAATCAATCTAATTCATACAAGGTTTCATGTTGGTAAGCATATACTGGTTGTGGTGGAGGGGCGGATCTGTTGGTGGAGGAGGAGGTGATGCCAATGGTGTCGAGGTTAGGAGGGTGTGAAACGGGATGATGGTGGTGGAGGGTCGGATGGGGTGGTGGTGATGATGATTTGTGATGATTTATAATTTTAGAGTCTTGTTAAAAAATGTCCCTAAATAATTATAAAATCTGATTTGAAGATTTGAGTTTGATGATGATTTGTGATTCTACAAGTTTCTTGGTTTCCAATTGAATTTAAGGTATGACTTACCAGTTACCACATTGCCAAACAATTGTAGAACTGTTTTTGTGACAGTGAGGAGGAAGAAGATAATGTTATAGTGCAGGAGGTGTATGATAAGGTTAATAAGACTCTAAAATCCAACCTTTGATCTAAATTTGTGCATGATGCACAAATTTAACAATTTGTGCATTGTAAATGCCACCGGATTTATTAACTAAAATTGCAAGCCTTTTGGCTATGATTTGATCAAAAATTAATTATTTAATGCTTTCAATTTTTCCTCCAATTGTCAAATGACCAGGTTGGCCAACCAGCTGATAAACAACAGTACATACATCGATTAGGTAGAACTGGGCGAAAAGGAAAAGAAGGGCAAGGCATACTGCTACTAGCTCCTTGGGAAGAGTTCTTTTTAGATTCTGCAAAAGATTTGCCTATTGGGAAAGCTCCAGTACCTTCTGTTGATCCCGAGACTAAGAAAAAGGTATTTCCTTGGATATACAAGACAAATTCTTGATTTTCTTCTAATGATTTGCCAAGTTTTTTGCGGTGCGTTAGGCAGAATCATTGTATGCCACCATGATTTTGCTAAAAGCTACACTTTATAGCTTTAACAAAATTACAGTGCCAATAAGATTTTGTCAAACTCAACGATTTCGATCATGCACCAACATTTTGAATTGTTTACAGGTGGATAGGGCTATATCCAATGTCGAGATGGATGATAAAGAAAGAGCATATCAAGCATGGCTTGGTTACTACAATTCCAACAAGAAAGTGGGGAAAGATAAGCGTAAGTTAGTGGAGCTTGCTAACGAGTTCAGTCGAAGCATGGGGCTCGATACCCCTCCAGCTGTTGCTATGCTTGTCCTTCGCAAGATGGGTCTTACAAATGTTCCTGGTTTACGTTCCAAATAGGTTATTTATTTATTCATTCATTCAATTTTTGATAACTCAGTCTTGTGAAAGAGAAATATTCTTGAATTGAAATGACTCCTCTTATAATTTGATTTTAAGACTATTAAAATTATGTTCCATCTTTGTGTATCTTTTGTAGTTCTAGATGAATGAATTATACTGAGGAAACATCAGTACCAGTTGAATTTGTAATATGAATTACTATGTAACTGTCACATCTTTGATATATTTAATCTTATAGTTTATAAATTAAACGTATTTTATATTTTAGTTGGGCATAAAGGCCTAAACATAAAGATATAAGGGCTCCCATTATTTTCGACAAAAAAAAAATAAGGATTTTGATGTATCAACTATAATGTTTATATCTTTGAAAATAGTGAGATTGTGTGGAGTGTTGACTTAATTGTTTCTTATAAAAAAAGTCAGAGATAGTATATTCACCTAATCATATTTATACATTGACACATGATTTCACTCAATCTTTTTCGACAATACTCCATCAATTTTAGTAGTAAAATTCTAGTTTTTCTTATTCATGTAATTAACACAAAGCATCCATCAATTTAATAGATGGTTAATGTCTGATGTAGACTCTAGATATCCTTAGAAATTCCTATGTTTTTCCATTTGACACCGACCGAAGGTGATTGAATTATGTTGGCTATTTCTTATTCTAAGTGTTTTGCTGAAGTTAGACTCATAAAACAAAGTAGAATTTGACAAGATGAGTATTGAATTTGCAGCGCATAATCAAAACACAAAGAGAAGGAAAAGAGAAAAAGGCACACATCAATTTTATACTGGTTTCTCTCGCAAAAGCAGAGTAGTTCGGTCTCTTTGTTCTTTCAAAGGAGTTCCACTATAATCATTAAATATTACACAACATTGCTTGAACACACACACAAAGTCTTCTCAAATTGGTCAAGTCCACGACAAGAGACTTTTCAATGCTCAAGCACGCATGCAAGAGATTTCTAATGCTCAAGTCCAATGACACGAGACTTTTCAATACTCAAGTACACATGCGAGAGACTTCTCACAACTAACTTAATAAATTATGCATTTGTAACAAGTTCTTTAAATTATACATTTGTAACAGTTAGGTCATTTATGTTTTCCAGGTAACAAATAAAGTCCATTAAGTTTCAAACATGTTGCACCGTTACCCTTCCAGTTATCCTACATTTACAAAAACACTGACGCAACATTTACAAAAACACTGACGCAACCGTTAATTTTGATGTTGGAGGACAAATCTGATGTGAACCAAGTGGCTTAGACAATTGAGGCCCCTAGAAGGTAGGATAACTAGAAGAAAGGTAATAATACAACAAGTTATTAGAAACTTGAAAGATCAATTTGTTAGCTAAAAAACTTAAAAGACCTACCCGGCCTAAAAAAAATTAAAGGACCTAATTGTTACAAACATGAAACTTAAAAGACTCATCATGATGCTTTTGGTCATGTGAAGTCTCAACATGTTATAAATGCTAAAGAGTGTTCTCGGAAAACTTTAAGACTATTAAATAATAAATTTTTATAAAATTGAATAAAATCAATGTATTAGAAATTGAAATATTTAATATTTTGAATAAATAATTTTTAAATATAATCTTAAAAAGTTATTTAAGACACAAAAAAATACTGTACATATATGGACCCAACTATTTGGTCACACTCACAATAAATGGCCAATCATTTAATTATATTAAAAATATATGGTATTGAATTCATTTTTCTTTAAAAAAATATGAGTGTGATCAAACAAGGGACCAAATGGTTGTGACCATGGAAGAATTGCTCTTAAGATCGAGACATTTACGATTACTAAAACGATATAAAAAAAAGGCTTAAATGCACTTTTGGTCCCCCTATTTTGAAAAAAATAAACTTTTAGTCCATTTATTTCTAAAATCAGTTTTTGGGTCCCCCTATTATGCGAATCTTGGATTTTTATTGGTCCCCCATCAATTTTGCTAATGTGTCACGTTTATTAATGATGACATAGCAATGTTGTGGCATAGATGAGTAGGATAAAACATTTTTCATTTGTAATTTATTTTATTTATATATTTAAGTATATTAAAAATCAATTATAAAAAAATCTATACCACATCATCATCAAACAAACATCAATTACGGACTCATCACCACTTCTTTCTCCAACTACCCTTTTCTTTCTTCTACCTCCATCATCACCACTTCACATTTCAATCTCATTTCCTCTTTCCATTCAACAACTCCAAGTCCAAAACCATTACCCCCAAAATTTAATATCATATATGTTAATCTTAGATCTACTTTTTGTCTTCTTTTTCTTACAAATGTTTGCAATTTCTTTGATTTAATCTCAAATATCAATAAGTGTACATCCCTCAAATTTAATTGACATAGATTTGGGGGAACAAAACCCCAAATCCTCTTTCTCTGATATTTGGATCCAATTTTTTTTTTCTCCGCAATCCACGACTTTGTAGTTTGTAGAGAGGGAGAAACAAACTTTATCAAGATGAATGAACCAAATATGATGATGATATTTGTTGGTGATGGGTATGCATGCGATGATAAATGAATCTGGACTTGACGAATGATGATGATGTTCATAAATTTTTAATTATTAATCAAATTAACTTTTTTATTCATCTACTAAATTCTCAATCTCAAATCTGAAAAAACTTAGATTGAAATAAACCCAGATCTAAAATTTAAGATGATATATAGTTGCAAGTTTAGCATAATACTTCTCGGTTCTCTTTGTGTTTGTTTTTAGCGAGTGTTAGTTGATGATGGTGATGAATTGTTGTTGAATGATGATGGAATGGTGAAGGAAATTATTTTTTAATATTTTAATATACAAATAAAATACAATAAATATTTTTTTGGGAAAATATTGACATGGAAAATATTTTATCCTACTCATCTATGCCACAACACTGCTATGTTATGTTATTGATGAAGGTGACACATCACCAGAATTGATAGGGGACCAACAAAAATCCAAGATTTGCATAATAGGGGGACCAAAAAACTGATTTTAGAAATAGGGGGACCAAAAGTTCGTTTTTTTCAAAACAGGGAGATCAAAAGTGCATTTAAGCCAAAAAGGTACCTGTTGGGTTCCGCGTTTGGAACCGCTAAAAGCACATTTTGATGGTCAAACACGATTTGGAGCAATTTCTTTAATGTTTGGATAGCTATAAAATCAAATTTCTGAATCGTGATTTTTATTCTAAACATGAGTCATGCGGAAGCCACAAATTCGAGCTTCTACGTCAAAGCAAAATCACGTTCACACTTTTAATTTTCGGTGATAATTATATTCACCTATTTATCCTTACCCATATCTTCGTGTGTGTTTGGTTTCAATTCTAGAAGAGTTAGAATTGATTCTGAGGATGTAAAATTGATTCTGACTTGTTTGGTTTCTCAAAAGTAGAATTGATTCTGCCTCCAGAATTGATTATACTTGAAGCTAAAAATAGTAGCTTCTGATTTATAGAATTGATTCTTACATATTTACACTTAAATATTTTGTTCAACTCACTTTTACATTAAACTATTCAAACATAAATCAATTATGCTAAAATCAATTCTGTTAAAATCAATTCTACCAAGATCAATTCTATCAAAATCAATTCTGTCTAAAGTGAAACCAAACATACACTTCTTCAACTTCAAACTTCCATTTTTCTATCAACGCCTTTCTCTTAATTTCTGCATATTTTTTAAAAGAAAAAAAAGAGGGAGGAAAACACCCAATTTTCAAAGAAGCTTCAACAAAAACAGAAATAAAATATCATAAATCAATTTGCTTTAACTTACTTTTAATCAAAATCAATTTTATAAAACTCAAATCTATCAATCTCAATTCTAATTGACGCGGAACTAAATACATACTAAATCTTTTATCTCATTTACAGCACTTGTCCATCAAAGCACTAGCCTATAAAACTATTGGATATCTTAAATCAAAGATCCAAATCAATTAATTTGAGTTGAATCAAAATCCCTGACCTGTCAATTTGGGGGAAGGTTGTCATGGAAATGACAAGACAAATGCAAATTACATCTAACATTATTTTATGACAATTTCATTGATAAGCTGTATAACAATGTCAAACCGTTCATCATCAAAGATATTCTGCATGTTCTAACACAAGTACACCTAGTACTGTAAAACTGATGCTGACAAATCTGTAACATGGTAAAATTTCTAAATTCTGAACCTAAGCCAGTGAGTGTCTACTTTGATATAAAAAAAAGAAAGTACATGTCATCATCATCATCTCTTTCAATTGAAGATCCTCCTCCTTGCCAGTTATCTCACATTAGAATCAGGGCCCCTGTTCAAAACCATAAAATCAAGACATAAGAAGAGTGTCCAAGCGAAAAATGATAAGTAATAATCATTAAATTTATGCAAATACTAAACAGCGGACATCTATGAAACACTCACACGTCGACACCGATAAAAATTGGAGAAAACGACATAATTCAATGGCATTAATTAAGTGTTGGTGTCATGTCAGTATCTGACACCGGGACATTCCTAATCCGAGGAGTGTTTGTGCTTCATAGGTGGACATTGATTAAATTTCAACAATAATAATTCACTGAAAAATAGTATCAGATTCAATGACGAGAGTTTCAGATTCAGGAATCAAGAAATTTGTGACTATAGATAAGAATTCGGATATGCTGAACATCTTAGTCTGAGTATGCCGTTCTCATTTACCAATATATTGAATGTTATGTTTCCAATAAATAATTTTTTATTTTGTTAAAAAGAAAGATAATTAAAAGGAGGGGGGGAAAACTACCTTGAGACATGGGGTGAAGAGGGTTGATCCGGTGAAGATCGTTGAGCAGGGCCACCATGAAACCTTTGCTCTTCAAGTGCTCCATTACCAGATCGACTTCCCTCATTTGGCTGCGGTAGTTCATTGGCGCCCGAGAAACCCATTGGTCCCAATGACCCGAACTCTAGCTGCTCTGCTGGTGAACTGTAGCCAGCATTATGATCATAAGGATACAACATAACAACAGATGGCATTGTTGGTCCATTTGATGATACACCACCAGGGTTCATGCCAGGTATAGAGTACATTCCATATGCTACATTCCCGTGACTGTTCTGCGAGGAATTTCCACGGACTGGACCGTTCTGGTGAGGAACAAATGAGTCGTGTCTGTGTGTACTCCATGGCCTCTCAGCACGGCTTTCACTAGTTGCCAACCGCTCCGATTTTGAGACTGGCTTCTCACCTTGGTTGCGATTATGGCCACGCCCGGATGATCGCAACTTTGAATTTGTATTCCAGTTCCCTTCTCTATCACCATGATGATCACTTCTATCATAGTTGTAGTTTCCCCTTCTGGTATTCGTCGAATGGCGGTCTCGAACCGAAACCTTCTGAAAACATTAAAAAAAATGACCATAGATCTAGAAAATGAAACACTTTTGATACACACGAGACATAGGAAGGAGAAAGAAAACTGCTGCAGTACAAAAGTTTCATAAATATTTATCATACCGGATTTGGTAGGTAGGTTCCAGTACCGCTTCGATACCGAGGCATATCTTCTACAAAACGTTGGTAAATATTTGCAGGTCTATTTGAAACCGATTGTAGAGGAGGAACGGGAACAAGACGTGGCCCATAGTTCATGAGCTGAGTGGCGTGATTCATGTTAGCTGCAGGAGGTCTCCCAGGACCATCCCAAGGATATCGACCCTGCAAATAAACGGGAGGCACCATAACAGGCGAAGGATACATCATTGAAGGAGGATTACACGGACTTTGACAAAATCGCCCAAATTGCAAATTTTGCCAGTGGCTAGCAAAGTCACTATTAAGAATATCAGGCTTGTGGTAAGATGACTCTATACCCGCCCTTGCCATTGAATTTGAAGGGCTTGACACCTCAGAGTGGTCATATCCCTCAGACGAATCAAAATTTAGACCAGAATCACTGTTCTCCACCCCTTCTTCCCCATTGAAGTTGCTTGTTGATGTCTCAGAAGACTCACTTGGAAAATTATAATAGGGAAGCATTGTAACAAATGGTACTGGAGGACCTGTAGGATAAAATGCAAACGGGAGAACTCCAGAATTATCAACAGCTCTTTGGCGAGAACCAGGACCTAAAATCACAGGAGCTATGGGTAATGGAGAATCTGATCCACTTGTCTGAGCAGCTTCAATACCAGATACTTGATGCCTTTGAACATGCATAGACGTACCAGTTGCAGGTTCAGTGCTTCTGTCAGACATATCAGCTGACATAGTCAACAAAGGAGTCCACTCTTTGTTTTCGTCATCTGTTCGATTAGATTGAATTTCTGTGACATTTTTACCCTTACCATAAACAGCTGCAGGCACTGAGGGAGTACTTTTCTTGCCCCTTTTTTCCCTAGTGGATTTTGAGGATTTGACCGACGATCCATCCCATGAGCTTTCTGAAGGACTCTTACTTCTGAATGAACTTGAATGTGGTGGTGCACTTGGTAATTCAGAATTTGCTATTCTATCATCCAAATAAACATCATTTCTTCGGCCATCTTGATAATGAAAATTATCAACATGCTCTTCTCTCGTTGACCCTCGATTTTCTCTAGTGAACTTCTGGTGAGTTCTGGCAGAACCACTAGAGCTGCCTGCCCGAGAAGATGGGGCAAAATGATAACTACCTGAAGTTGACTGTTGTTTATCATCTGGAAGCATTTCCAAATTTCCATTATCAGCTTCAACACCACTAGCAGAACTTCTCTCCTGCTCGTGCCAGAAATCATTATCAGCTTCCACTGCATTCATTTCAACAGAACTGAAATTCTCGCTGCCAGTTTCAACTAAATCTTGAGGATTTGAGGCCAATCCAAATCCAGGGTAATATGGATGCAATGGTGAAGGGACTAAACCTTGAGGAAATTGCATATTTGCACCCCAAGGAGCCTCAATAAAGGGAATGTTAGCCATATTTCTTTGACCATATCCCATTGATGCAAGAATGGAAGGTGGAAATGGGAATGGTAGGTGACCTAGAGGTAAATTCATTGGAATATGAGCCTGACCACTGAAACCTTGAGCGGTGGGCATCATATTCACAAGGTCTTGCTCCTCCTGATTCATCATCTGCATTCCACCTGCTCCGACAACAGCTGCATGCTCTTCACCCATGACACCCAAGTTTGGTTCATCATGATTACTGATCGATTCAGCGGTACTGCCAACAACTTGACGAGATGAGTGCCTCCCAGATGCATCATCAACTCTTGCAGCTACATCTGGCTCAAAATTCTTCCTACGACCATTCTCCAACTTTACAAAAATATTCTGGCCTTTTATGCTTTCGGTTGTTCTTGTACGCCTTCCTTGGGAAGAAACTTCACCATACGAGTCAGTCAGCTCAGGACTAGAACGTGTCCTGGCAAATATTAACCTTCCACGGAGATCACTGACTGGGTTATCAGTTTTCACATTTCTCTGACTTTTATCGACTTGAGTAGAAGCAGTTTCCCTTCGAGGTTGATCCATGTTCCTTGAATTATTTTGGTTTACATGACTCTTTTGACTATGAGGACGGGAAAATGTAGAAATGTCACTATTTTTAGATGAGTTTTCAGATGAAACATTGCTATGCTGAGATACACCACTATGTGAAAATTGTTCCCTTTCAGCATGCAACTCGCGATTGGAGCTATTATCAATTTTATGATTATTGTTCCGGAGATTCTCAGAACTCTGTGATTGGTCATGATTAGATAACCTCAAACGCCATAGGTCATTGCTTGGAACATCAGGACGTTGCCCACTCCCATGTCGGTCCCAAGTGTTCAAAAAGAATTGATTGACTTCAAGAAACAATTCATCCTTTGGACAATCAAGTAACTTAGCCAACCTTTTTGCCCCAAATGCAAAGGCACTGCGTATCCTGAAGAAATTACCTGGTTCACAAGTATCATAAAACAAAATTAGCTTAATCACAAAAAATATATCGATGAAGAATAGTCATGGGAAACTAATAACCCATAAATATAATACTAGCTTAACTCAGCTGTAGCAGGGAGCATAAAATTATCCATACTCAGTACTCACCATTTGTTTGATTATATAAACATATTGAAGATTCTTTTTTTTTTCACTCTTCAAATCCCAAACAGATACCAAAACAATTAGTTAAAAGTACATCACCATAGTCATGTAGGGATGCATAGTTGTTTTTTTCGAAAATGATGAAACGCATCAGCTAATGAGATCTATTAACTATTCATAATACATTCATTGCATAAACTTCTTGTGACAGGAAAAAAGACTACATGACATCCGAAAAAGATATCCATATGTATATATCACATTTCTTCAAGATTGAACAACTGGTATAATGTTGCATTAAAAAATAGGAGCAAGGACAGGTCCATATAAAATGAACTGTGCTTAAATTATTAACCCGACAAATAATGATATATATGCATAAAATAAAATAAAAATTATTTGAAGATCAACACACCTTTGCTGACACTGCGGCCAAGGTTATTGTTGACACGCAAAGGATCAATGACATTGAAATGCTTGGAAACAAAGGGTTGCCCCTGATTTTCTTGACTACCAGGGAAAACAGCATAAACTGAGCTACAGGCATCAAGAAATGATTTGCTCAGCAGTAACTCTCCACCATCTTTTCGAGGAGGTTCAGCTGTAGAAATTGAAAAATGTTAGGTAGAGAAGAACAAAAACAATCAATACACATGACAGACTTAAATCCATATAGAATATGAATATTTAATTACAATGTAACTAACCTGTCACATCCGGGAGTAAACTAATTGGTACTGGACCCCATAAACTTACGCAAAAATTATCCCAATCAAACTTACTAAAGAACTCCAAGAATCGATACAAAACCTACATAAGAAAAAAAAGGTGCCATGTTAAATCAATAGTCAAAATTCAAAAACACTAAATTAGATGAAGTGGTGTCATGTCCTGCTACCTCAAGTGGTCCAGCAAAGGAATTGTTGAAAACATGAAATATGTAAAGAACCAAAGTTTCTAATGCATAAGTTGAGATAAGTCCATGGTGGGCACCAAGTATACGGCTCTCATAGTAACACCAAGCTTTTATCAGTATAATGCTACGCTTGAATAAATGATTTTGGTTAATCAGACTATCAACCTACAAAAGCAAATTAAAATTCTTGTAAATCCAAGTAAGAAAATAGTATGAAGTTCACACTTCAAAGAAAATGATATGGAGGGAGGCTCTATACACCAAATTACCTCTTCAAGAAAACAAAGGGTGCACAGTCCTCCAAGCTGGTTAAATGAAATGTCTACTACGATATTCTCAACAAGACATTTTATAATCTTCACCTGCAAATATGAATGGAAACCATATTAATTATTATACAGGTGAAATAGCAAGAATTATAACTGTAGAAACAAGATAGCTAGAACATCAAGTCATCAACACTTAGACATGTGATTCAAACAATTCCAAAAATAAATTATGAATTCAACTGAAATGTGCTTCTCAAGCTGGCAATTGTTTAGCAAGTATTAGTTCTTTAACCACACTGATAGAAACTAAGTTGTATTACATGGCTATTGGTGCATTGTGCTATTTCACCACTATAATCTATATACATAATCAGTCATACTATAACATCAAGCTTCTACGACATTCTGGCATAACCACTGAAAGAGTAATACGAGTTGGTAATAACTCACATGCACTCACCGCATAATAAAACAATTATTCATCTGAGCAACGTATTTTAAACCTTGCATTTAAGGTCATCATTATATCACTTGATATGCATAATCTATCGCTTAAATATAAACGAATGGGATACGAATGTTCCATGACCTTAAAAGTTTCTGTAACAAATAACAACCTCAGACAACCACCTAAAGGTAGTTTTGCATCGTCAAATAAAGCAGTGCTTCAGTGATATGAGATAGGTAGGTATCATCAGTGCATATGATAAGTGTGTATAGATATAAGTTGAATAACCTCCAAAGTTACATACACATTTATCATGTGCATTAATGACTCCCACCTATCAAATAAGTCAATACATGAGGAGAAAGCAAACAGAAAGAATGATTACCATCCATATCATTTGAAGCTCAATAAACTCAACTCATATATAACTCTCACTCTATGTTGACAAATACAAAACCATTGCCTTTATTTGTGTTTGATGTTAGAGTAGTTTTCCTCAATAATTTATGGACTAACTAAATCACTTGTACAATGAAGCATGTGTTCGAGTTTGCACAAACCAACATAATGAAAGAAAGCAATACAATAAATTCATCATGTTACTCCATGAGTTAATAACTAAAGATAACCCACCAAGTCAACTTCCCAAACATTCTATTAGTTATTTTTTTGTGTGTGGGGGCGACAAATTGGGTAGGGTGGAAGTTTTATAATATTTTCTTCTTTGGTTCAAAATTTTGGAGAGGTATTGGAGGAGGGGGGTCAAATTCCATTGTTTCAAAGTTTTGGCTCCCCTCGAACATTGGATGATTTGGAGGGAAGAGAAAATGGGTTTAATATATTCGTATCTTAACAAAAATATCAATACTTATTATCAAATATTAACCATCATAAGGGTATAATAATGAATTCAGTGATTAGTCAACACTAAAAGAATGGAGACAGAAATCAACAATTTCAATTTCAAAGATAATGTCTTGTTAGAAAACATACTTCAGCCTGGATGTACTGAACCTCCTTGACATTAAAATCCGCATTCTCATTCTTCTCCTCGTTCTCCAGCATGTCACGAACCTGATGTGCCCAATTATCCTTCAAAGTTTGATTCTTACAGAATGCCGTTAAGTCAATATCTCCATCAGGCAAATAAGTTTTTAGAGGAACCGACCCAAAGGTGAACACCTGTAACTGAAAAAAATCATTCAGACCATGTGGAATAAGAATAACAAATGGAAAATAACATCATCAACCATTGAATCAAAATGGCATGATGCAAAATCATTCACTACTTGGAAGAACATAATTTCACTAATCACTGCCAAAACCACAACTGAACATCCACCAACAAAAAACCAACTTCTAACAACAAATTCGGATTTCTGACTAAGCACGGCTTCATTTCAAAATTTACAACATCGCAATAGTGTAATATTATGTGCAAACATCCTTCAACAATGACAAAAAGTTAACAATCTTCAATCTAAAATAATGCATGACTAAACTAACTACTCAAAAGTTCTCGAGCAAAAAAGCAACCCACGTAAAACCCACCTGACAAGGGAAGCACTTTGTGATCAGCTTTTGGACATATTCTGCAACTGCATTTCGGCGTTGCTCAGAGGGTGAATTAGGCTGAATGCAGGCAATAAGCTCTGCAGTTCTTTGTTCAGCCTTCGCCCACCGCTCCGAATCAAGCACCTGTATTACAGAAGCAGCTTCATTCGGTAATAAACCATTTGGCAATAGCCCACTTTGTGGCTGTGCCCACTCTTCATGTTCTCCCATGCAAAAACCTTTAACTTTAAACCCTCCCAAGTTAACCTACCAACCCAATACACCACAACCACCACAACTTCTTCTTGATAATAAACCTCAATAACCAATGTCGAAATCTAAACCAACTAAAACACCACACTAAAAGCTTGTAGCAATAGATTTTCCCCTCAAACTCTTAAAGGGGAAAACAAAACAAATACAGTGATACAACAACAAATAAACCAGGATAAATACAAATTTATACCTAGTGCAGTTCAAAGCTTCAATAACACAAAATAAAAACTTTTAAAAAAAAATTAACTTAACCGATTCTAGGTTATATTATATCTAAAAACAACAAAAACACATAGAACACAACAATTTCAAAATCCCCAAAAAGTGCAACAAAAAAAATAAAAATCAGATTTTGGAAGAAAATACCCAATGAATCAAAACACAAAAGAAAAATAAAAACAAAGTTGCTTAGCTAAAAGAAGAAAAAGGGTTAAGATTATTAAAACCCTAACGAAAAAGGTGAATCCCAACACAGTTGGAGAGTGAAAGGGGCAAATCAATAACGAAGTGAGGGAATAGAGAAATGCGAAAAAGAGATAATGGGCATTGAATATTAAGGATGATGAAAGTTGGGTTGCGATCAAAAACGGAACTTGGTTTGGAATTTGAGAGAAAAGGGTTCTTCAAAACGAGGTGTGAGAAAAATGTGAAAGGAAATAATTAGGGATTGAAGAAATGGGGGTTCGGCGTTTTGAGAGAAGAGTGTGTTGTTGTTGTTAAGGGGCTTTTTTTTGTTTTGGAACTTATAATAAAAATTTTAATTTTTATAATCAATTAAAATTATTGGTAAGAACTTAGGATAGATAGATAGATGAGGTGATAATAATAGTAGAATCTTGGGAGATAGATAGAGAAAATATGAAAGGATCATGGAGAAAGGAAGAAGAAAAAAGAAATTAATGTTTATTTTTTTTGTTTTAATGTCTTGATTTAAAAGGGATTACGGTAATTTAGAGTTTGATAAAAAGATAAATAAGATTTAATTTAGAATATTTTTTTCTCGTAAGAATTGAATTCGAATTATCTATAACGATTTGTTTTACGGCTAATATTGCATTGGTTTTAACTTGTAATGAGATAGATTGTCGGTTTGAAAATTTTGAAAATCACGACAACAACATGCGTCTGCCAGACTGTACATTTTCTGGCTTCTTAAATTTATGATCAAATTAGTATTGGAACGTGAAATTGGCAATAAAAACGTGCATTCAAACAAGCTAAGAATCCTTTAAGCAAGATCTTTTTGTGGATGTAAAAATATGTGATTGGAGAAATAATAAATAGTGGTCAGTCTGACTATAGTAATTTAAAGTTCGGTAGAAACTAGAAAGATAAGCAGAGTCCGGTTAAAAATATTTTTTTTTGTAAAAATTGAACTTGGATTCTCAATAATGATTTGTTGCATAGCCAGTATTACATTAGATTTAACTTATAACCGAAATAGATTGTCGGTTGGAAAAAACTGAAAATCACGCCAACAATATGCATCTATCAGATTGTATACTTTTTGCCTTCTTAAATCTATGATCAAATTAGCATTGTAATACGAAATTGGCAACCAAAACGTGCATCCAAACAAGCTACGAAACATTTAAGTAGCATCTTTTTGTGGATGTAAAAATGTGGTTAGAGAAACAGTAAATAACGGTCGGTCTGGCTATGGTAATTTAGAGTTCGATAAAAAGATAAGTAGTCTAGTTAAAAATATATCTTTTTTGTAATAATTGAACTTGGATTCTTAATAATGATTTGTTGCATATAGTCAATATTACTTTGGTTTTAACTTGTAACCGAAATATTGGTTTGAAAAAATTGAAAATCACGCCAACAATACGCGTCTACTAGACTGTATACTTTTTGTCTTCTTAAATTTATGATCAAATTAGCATTGGAACGTGAATTTGGTAATCAAAATGTGCATCCAAACAATCATTTAAGCAAGATCTTTTTGTGGATGTAAAAACGTGTAGTTGGAGAAACAATAAATAGTGGTCGCTCTGGCTATGGTAAAAACAAACAAAAATTGAAAATCAGGATAAGAATGTAACACCTGAGGCTGATGAAGGCGGGGAGTGGTCGCCGGTGCACGAGGCATGACAATGTGCGGCTCCTGGCAGCTTATGGGCAAACTGAATCACATCGGAATGAGAGGGATCCTGAGGCTGTGCAGGTTTGAGACTGCATGGTTGAAGGAAGGCTTATAAGGATTGATGGGTACTACCTATACCAACAAGATGCATTTTTTTTTCGGTAGCTTATTCAATAAGAACTCCACAGTTAAGCGTGCTTGACTTTGAGTAGTCTTTGGATCGGTGACCTTCTGGGAAGTTTCCCGAAAAGCGTGCAACTGAGGACAAAGCTCGCTGAAAAGACTCGTGTTGATTTGTGGGGTCAGTCGGTCATCCTAAAAGCAGTTTGAGGCGTTATAGAGAACACGCGTCTACCAAACTATTTACTTTTTTACTTCTTAAATTTATGATCAAACTAGCATTGGGATGCGAAATTGGCAACCAAAAGATGTATCAAATAAGGAGAATGGATCCTCTCGTTTTTGTTACCTCAATTTTTATTTTTTGTAAATCGGGTATTCTCTGCGGGCAATTGTAGAGACTAATCTCTCGAGCCTTGTGGGACCCAAATGGATGGCAAATTCTCCCTAAAAGTTTTAACACTACTGCATGCCCAAGTCAGGGATCGAACCCAGGATCTTGGTTAAGTTAGAAGAGACCCGCGTCATCTCATTGAAGTGCTCTTAATTTTTACATCTCAACTTTTAACTAACTTTTCTCTTTTTTTTTTTTTTTCAAATTCCAATCTTGTCCTTTTATTACAATATATAAATGGTTTAGATTTCACGTTACTCTATCGATTGTTTTTTACGATTGAGATGATCCATTCTCATCAAATAAACTAAGAATCATTTAAGCAGTGTCTTTTTAATGTGCGTGAAGCGGCCGGAAAAATGCGCGGGCGAAAAACGCTCGCTAGACAGTAAAGTCGCCACCGGATTTTATTTATTCCCGAAGGGAAAAGGAAAATATCGATAAAACCTTAAGAGAAATGGAAAGACGGTCGTCGCGACCAAATTTCGAGTTCGGGAGTCAATTATGCGAGGAGAAGGTACTAGCACCCCTCACATCCGTTGTACTCAACGGGAACCTTCTTGTTATTTTAGGGTTTAAAAATTGTTTTTTAATTGTTCTGTTTCTGCTTCCTCCTCCTTCTCTCTCGCGTCTCTTCTCTTCTTCTTCTATTTTTTTTATTTTCTGGAACGTGTGTGTGTGCGTGTGTGTGTGTTTTTGTTTGAGTTTTGAAATGTTTCTGAGTTGTGTTATTGTGTGAAGGTGTTGTTTTGATTTCGGGTGTGTTATTGTTGTGATTTCTGGAAATTGTTTGTTGTTACTGATATAAAAAAGAAACTGTGATGTTTTGTTTTGGAAAATTGGCTCTTGGTTGTTCTAATATATTCTGTGGAGATTGTGATTTGAGAATTGGGTTCGGATGATTTTTGTTGTGTTCTATGGAGATCAAATCCTTTTTCTCTCTGTGATTTTTGTCACTGTTATATGCAAGAAAACTGAATTGGGTTTGTCCTCCAGAAATTAATTCCTCCTAGTGGAGGTTATGGGGAAGGAAAAATTGCTCTGATCTATGTTATTGATCTGTTCTATGGACTGTGTTTCAGACAAAAAAAAAATATGAAAAGAAACACACTGCAGAGGGGGGGCGCCTCTGCCTCCCTGTTTTCGGACTTTGGACAGTTTTTTTTCACAAAAGGACAATCAAGGACAAACAAATGATAAAATAAAAATAATAATAATCATAATAATAATAATAAAATACGAAAATAATAATAATAACAGTAGTAATAATAATAATAAAAGAAAATTAAAAAATTAAAAATGAACTAAATGAGGTATTTTAAAATACCTCTCTGCCGAAATTTCATCGAAACTTAACAAACGAGGTATTTTAAAATACCTCTCCGTTGAAATTTCGCTCAGAGAAAAAAGACGAATTGAACTGACAAAATAACTGAATAATTCATTTAAACAGAAACGCGACGAGAATAATAATAATAATAATAATAATAATAATAATAATAATAATAATAATAATAAATATAGTAACAAATAAATATGGAAACAAAATTCTATTTTTGGGTTATGACGGAATTATAAAAGGTAAAAAAATTAAACACAAATCAATACACAATAAATACTATATATTATAATTTAGACTCAAATCTTTATATTTTGGTAAAAATAATAATGATATCATGAACAATAAAAAGTAAATATTATAACATATTTTTTTTATATTTTCTCAAATATTCACAAGATTAATTAGAAATGCATGATGTTATAAAAATAAAATTTTACTATTTCAAAAATTAAAACAAACACAGATCAACCGTGAAGAAAAAAGTTGGGACAAAATTGGGGTACTACAGCTGCCCCTACTTAATTATCCTTTGACTTTGAGGACGCGAATATTAGACATATTCGTGAACTCTTTGTGAAAGGTAATTAAGTACGAAGGACTCAAATTTTGTCCCTATAGAATAAAAAGGTGCTATTGAAGCAAGGATGAGATGTCCTCACTTGGGAAGAGTCAACTTTAATATCAAGGTAAAGATGATCTTATTCAGCCGTCTACATTGATGGTCGATCCTAAAGGATAAAAATGATCTTATTCAGCCGCCTGCACTGAAGGTCGATCCCAAGGGGTATAGGTGATCTTAGTCAGCCGCCTGCACTGAAGGTTAATCTACTAAGGTAAAAGTAAAGGTGATCTTATTTAGCCGTCTGCACTAAAGGTCGATCCTCTGGGGAAAAGGTAAATGTGGTCTTATTCAGCTGCCTGCACTGAAGGTTAATCTGCTAAGTTAAAAATAAGGTGATCTTATTTAGCCGCCTGCACTAAAGGTCGATCTACTGGGTTAAAAGTAAGGTGATCTTATTTAGCCGCCTGCACTAAAGGTCGATCTACTGAGGTAAAAGTAAAGGTGATCTTATTCAGCCGTCTGCACTGAAGGTTGATTTCAAAATGTGATTTTATTTAGCCGCCTGCACTAAAAGTCGATCCTTAATGGTAAATATAATCTTATTCAGCCGCCTGCACTGACGGTCGATTCTAAAAGGTGATCTTATTTAGCCGCCTGCACTAAAGGTCGATCCATAAGGATAAAGATAATCTTATTCAGCCGCCTGCACTGAAGGTTGATTCTAAAAGGTGATCTTATTTAGCCGCCTGCACTAAAGGTCGATCCCTAAGGGTAAAGATAATCTTATTCAGCCGCCTGCACTGAAGGTCGATTCTAAAAGGTGATCTTATTTAGCCGCCTGCACTAAAGGTCGATCCCTAAGGATAAAGATAATCTTATTCAGCCGACTGCACTGAAGGTTGATTCTAAAAGGTGATCTTATTTAGCCGTCTGCACTAAAGGTCGATCCTTAATGGTAAAGATAATCTTATTCAGCCGCCTGCACTGAAGGTCGATTCTAAAAGGTGATCTTATTTAGCCGCCTGCACTAAAGGTCGATCCCTAAGGATAAAGATAATCTTATTCAGCCGCCTGCACTGAAGGTTGATTCTAAAAGGTGATCTTATTTAGCCGCCTGCACTAAAGGTCGATCCCTAAGGATAAAGATAATCTTATTCAGCCGCCTGCACTGAAGGTCGATTCTAAAGGATAAAGATGTTTGATTGATCATCGCCAGGTGAACCCTGGTTAACCAATAAGTGAAGTGATATGATCGTCGCCAGTCGGCCGCTGGTGAAAAGATAAATGTATGAATAATTACCAGTAGGCTCGCGGGCGGAGTTGTAACTGGGGAAAGAGGTTCACTAGGGAACATTGTTTAACATTTGCTTGGGGATTTTGAATGAAGTTCACTGAGGAATACTGGAATGACTCGCTTGAGAGTATTTGATGTAGGTTCGCTAGGGAACACTAAGATATCTCGCTGAGGAGTGTTTGAAACCTTACGGGTGGAGGGATCTCACAGGCAAACAACATGATAGGAAATGAGATGCATGATAATGAATGTGCATAATGATGCCTGTGATATGCTGACTCTTGGGAATGCTAGTGACATGTTGGGCTTTTAATTACTATTAGGTGCGAAGCTTGGTTGGGCTTTGGGGAAGCAATGAAAAAAGAATTGGGTTTAACCAGGTGCCAATGAAAATCTGGCTTTAGAGGGATGCCAATGTCAATTGAGCTTTTGAGTGAGGGCATTTTTTTTATTGGGAGATTTGAAAATCTTGACACACATGTGTGATGCGAGATGCATGAATGATATGCTAGGATATGTCATACTGGATGCAATATGATGTTAGATCGACACAAGCATGATTGATGCAAAATGCATGAATGTGATTTATGAATGTCAAAATTTATACAATGTGATGCCTAGTTTGATGCATACATGATTGATGCAAGATGCATGAATGATTTGAATATTTCCAAAAGTTTGTGGTAGGCAATGGAAAGGTTAAGAAGATTTTGTCTTTTTTGCTAACTTGATTTTCCGATACCCATGTTGAACTTGATGGTTGCTGATGAACAAGACTTGAGAGTATGGAGAGGGTTTTGGCACCTTGACAGTATAGAGATGACTTGCCCCTTTTATAGTTCATTTTGCCTTTTTTTTTTTTTTTTTTTTTTTTTGGAAATCCCTAACTTTTGCCTGGACCACTCTTTCGAGTTTTCAGTCCAACGGGAGTATGCCCTTTTTTGCCTAGGCCGCCCTTTCAGGTTTTCAGCCCACCGGGTTTTATTTCCTTTTTTTGGTGCCCCTAATTTTTGCCTGGACCGCCTTTTCAGGTTTTCGATCCACCGGGACGCTCTCTATTGCCTAAGCCGCCCTTTTGGGTTTTCGACTTAGCGAGCTCTTTTTTTTTTTTTTTTAGGCATATTATCCTTTAGACTACATCAGGGGTTATTGAGCACGGAAGCTCCTCTCCATCCATAGTAGTGATAATCAAGTTTTAGCCAGAGAATCCTTTGCGAGACATATGATCCTTCAATGGGAGGTATTGCATATTTGCCATATACTGTAGAAACAGAAGTTTGCCCGAAGAGGAAATTGGATCCCATCATGATAAGATGTGGTCTTGATACGAACTGCCCCAACATTTGAATCTCAAAGCGTATGCCCCTAACTTGTTATAGTCTGGAGGTGTTGTCTGAAAATGACTTGGACCTCACCATGTTGTGATATGACATTGATACGGTTTCTTCCATCGTCTGAATCTCAAAAGTTATGCCCCTTGATTGTAAAGATTTGCCCCTAATCGGCAGGATCTTTAGGTGGTTTGCCCCTAGTTGGGAGCTTTTTGAGCTAGTTTTCTTTTGATCAAACCCTTGTTGAAATTTCCTCAATGCTAAGTATTGACTTGCAAGTAAAATTGTTTCTTTTGAAAAGTATTTTTGATGTAATGCATATGCAAGTTTTGAAATTAGAATTGTTATGTACAATGAGTGATATTTGCCCATGAGGTCGGCACAAATGTAAGTGTGAAAAGTGTTAGAGCAGAAAAAGTTAGTGACGATTTACAAACATGAGGAGTCAGTTTAACACCAGTTTTTTCGAACATGCTTTCATAGTGAACCTAGCTTCAATTAGGTCTTTTGAATGTTGTAGCGTGGCCTGGTTCATGGTTTTGAAACAAGATTTATTAGGCTCAAAGTTCTGTTTTTACCCACCCACTCTTCGTTGATGTCCTTCATTCCTATAATCAATTAATTCATCAGATACGCTTTGGTTATCCAAGGATTTCTTTGACAAAGATATTTGAGATTGACACTTTGGTCGACAAGAGGATTTTTGGCAATGATGGTCGAGATTGACGCTTTGGTCGAAACTTTGATGAGACTCTTGAAGTGACAGTCACTTTTCATTCACAAGTTCTTTTTTTTTTTTTTAATCCCTTATGTTGTATGGACCAGTTCTTGTGAACTTTGCGGTCGATCGGGATGCCCATTTTTTTTTTATGCCTAAGTTGGTTTACTTGGCGGGCACTTTCTTTTTTTTTTTTTTATGTAGGAGAATTGTGACTGCCACATGCTATTTGTGAGTTTTTTCACTCATGATTTCTTGTACCTCTGACGAATGGATCCTCTTGCATTATGATGTATCATTGAATTAATCGAAAGACTACCCTACCCCGGGTCAAGATTAAGGTTTTTTTTTTTTAAAAAAAAGAAAGAACACCAACTTCTGGCTCAAAGGGGTTGAATACGGATTATCTCCTTATATCCCCGGTGTTTGGGAAGTGAAACAATGCCTTACATCATCAACCGAGTCTTACTATTGAAAGCATATGTCAGAAAATTTCAATTTTTTTTATTTACATCATCCTCCCTCCAAGTTTGTTAATATGCGAAAAAACAAGAAACTGGAAAAGTATATGTTGAGCGATGATATAAAAAAAAGGAGTGAATACGAATGGATGGATTCCAAAAACATGCATGCTCATTTCATTAAAAATACTAATCAAAAAGCACAATGTTAACAAACAGACAATACTTAGCGAAATGAAAATTACAATTGGAGATAAAGAGCTTAAAGACCCTAGGGATGAGCCTCTTTGTTGATCCACCGATTTTGAGTGATGCTTCTTGCCATTTTGCATTGGTCAAGGTGACATAGGTCCCTTCTTGAAAGACAACAGGTTGCGGTCGACAAGCTCTTGAACCTTAGATTTGAATGCCCTACAATTTTCAATATTATGCCCGGGTGACCTGGCGTGGTAGTCACATTTAGCACTTTCATCGAAAAAGGGTGGATATGGAGGTACCAAAGGTCTGAGTGGTTTTAGCTGTACCATCTTTTTCTGAACCAAGAAGGGCAAGATTTGACCATATGGTATGGGTACGGGATCAAAGTGGTCATTCTTTCTTTTGAGTTCATATTGGTTCTTCTGAGGGTACCCGATGTGTCGTTGTTGACAAGGTTGTTGTTGCAATGGAGGAATCACCCACGGTTGTGGTGTTGTGTAGGCCCGTGATGAACTTGACGAAAGGCCGCCATCTTCCCTTAGCAGCATTTGTTGATCAAGTTCATTTGGGTCCTCAAATGGTTGACCTCCTCCTTCAAAAGTTCCAAACCTTTTCGAAGTTCTTCCAAAGCCTCTTGAGACATGCTTTGAATTTGTTTCTGAGTATCGGGAAACCTGCTAGTGGAATTACGGTTGGAGGAGTGAGTTTGATTTGGAAATGCGAATGCATGTATGCAGATGCATGAAAATGCATGAGTATGCAAAAGTTTTTTTTTTTTTTAATGTTATATTAAAAGTTTTATTGTCATGATGTGACCAGAAAAAGGTCAGAGTATGGCCTTAAAAGCAGGTTTGTAGGGTAACTGGAAATTGACAATACATAACCTCAATAGGGGGCTCCCTACGATAAACTGGTTCTACATATTGACTACCCATTCCCCTCACATGTAGGTTATAAGGATTTTTTTTTGCGCTTTTGTGACCACCAAGGTTGTAGTCCCCACTTGGAATTTTTCCATAAAATTGGACTGGCCAATTAATGGAAAATTTTCCGGTATTTCCCTTTAGGTGGATTTTATTGGGTTCTACACAAGGTCCATAGAGTATTTGATCAACATTCAAAATTCCGTCAAGAGGATGAGCTAGCCAATTCGAGACAAAACTTTGAATGGATCCACTCTAGGCGGAGCTTTCGTATATCACAAAATGAGAAGTACATCTCATGGGCCCATACTACTAACTCCTAACTTAACTTAGATTTCCTCAAACCCGGATGTAGAGCTTCTCTCAAGAGCAAATCCCAACCAACAATTTTATATACAAATATCAAAGCAATAAACATATATACATATATAAAAACAATAAATACAAACATAAACATAATGCAAACAAACAACCACAAATGACCCTAAATAAAAGAATGGGCTTGACTCTCAAGACTCCCAAGTGAAGTCGCCAGCTGAAGCGGCCGGAAAAATGCGCGGGCGAAAAACGCTCGCTAGACAGTAAAGTCGCCACCGGATTTTATTTATTCCCGAAGGGAAAAGGAAAATATCGATAAAACCTTAAGAGAAATGGAAAGACGGTCGTCGCGACCAAATTTCGAGTTCGGGAGTCGATTATGCGAGGGGAAGGTACTAGCACCCCTCACATCTGTTGTACTCAACGGGAACCTTCTTGTTATTTTAGGGTTTAAAAATTGTTTTTTAATTGTTCTGTTTCTGCTTCCTCCTCCTTCTCTCTCGCGTCTCTTCTCTTCTTCTTCTATTTTTTTTTATTTTATGGAACGTGTGTGTGTGCGTGTGTGTGTGTGTGTTTTTGTTTGAGTTTTGAAATGTTTCCGAGTTGTGTTATTGTGTGAAGGTGTTGTTTTGATTTCGGGTGTGTTATTGTTGTGATTTCTGGAAATTGTTTGTTGTTACTGATATAAAAAAGAAACTGTGATGTTTTGTTTTGGAAAATTGGCTCTTGGTTGTTCTGATATATTCTGTGAAGATTGTGATTTGAGAATTGGGTTCGGATGATTTTTGTTGTGTTCTATGGAGATCAAATCCTTTTTCTCTCTGTGATTTTCGTCACTGTTATATGCAAGAAAACTGAATTGGTTTTGTCCTCCAGAAATTAATTCCTCCCAGTGGAGGTTATGGGGAAGGAAAAATTGCTCTGATCTATGTTATTGATCTGTTCTATAGACTGTGTTTCAAACAAAAAAAATATGAAAAGAAACACACTGCAGAGGGGGGGCGCCTCTGCCTCCCTGTTTCCGGACTTTGGACAGTTTTTTTTACAAAAGGACAATCAAGGACAAACAAATGATAAAATAAAAATAATCATAATAATAATAATAATAATAAAATACGAAAATAATAATAATAATATAAGAAAATTAAAAAATTAAAAATGAACTAAATGAGGTATTTTAAAATACCTCTCTGCCGAAATTTCATCGAAACTTAACAAACGAGGTATTTTAAAATACCTCTCCGTTGAAATTTCGCTCAGAGAAAAAAGACGAATTGAACTGACAAAATAACTGAATAATTCATTTAAACAGAAACGCGACGAGAATAATAATAATAATAATAATAAATATAGTAACAAATAAATATGGAAACAAAATTCTTTTTTTGGGTTATGAGGGAATTATAAAAGGTAAAAATATTAAACACAAATCAATACACAATAAATACTAAATATTATAATTTAGACTCAAATCTTTATATTTTGGTAAAAATAATAATGATATCATGAACAATAAAAACTAAATATTATAACATATTTTTTTTATATTTTCTCAAATATTCACAAGATTAATTAGAAATGCATGATGTTATAAAAATAAAATTTTACTATTTCAAAAATTAAAACAAACACAGATCAACCGTGGAGAAAAAAGTTGGGACAAAATTGGGGTACTACAGTGCGTAAAAATATGTGGTTGGAGAGAAATGATAGAAAGTGGTCGATATCATTAACCAACGGAAATTATCCATTAATAAATATATGTTTGAATCATGAAGAGTTTAATGAAATTACGATGATATTGTAATTTTATTGAAGCTATAAAATGTAGTAACTTTTTACCAAAATAATAGTAAATTGTCATGATTCTATTAAATTTATGGTCAATCCAAATATTTATCAAGCAGGTAAATATTTCGTATCAGAGATTTGCCACAAATTTCATTTCATCAAAAATAATAATTCCATTGCATAGTTTTTTTTTTCCTCCAATAGGATTTGAAGGAGTGTTAAAAAGTCAAGTCCTATTTTTATTTTTGGGCTATCATTTTTTTTTTGGTTACATTTTTTTTTTTTTTTGGGCTATCATGATATAAAGTACATTTTTTCAACCAGCTTCTTAAAATGCTATGCATTTTGTTGAAACTTGTAAGAACTCAATGAATTTAGCTTAGATACAAGGAATAGACAGAGCCTTTGATAGGAGAATAATGTTAAAGAAAGATTTTTTCTTTCTTTTCAAAGTAGTTTAATCAAGGCAATCCATCGTGTCTTAGGTCTCCGAAAATACAAATACTTAGTGAAAATGCATCATTTTTCAATTTTTTAAAAATAAAAATTAATAAAATATTTTCTAAGACAAATATTACTTCAACAAAAAGAAATTATAAGTCAAGAGAACAACGAACATCAAAATATCTTTAGACACAAAAAATAGGTTGACACGTTTGAAGACCCTCGTCATCTATTATATTCTCATAATAACACAATATAAAAAAATTACAGGAGAAATAAAAACTAGAGGGACATAAAATCTAACTCAATGATACCACACAATGTGTAGGCTAACCCAAATGGGTAATGCAAGTTTAGATCGATAGAATGAGATGAAATTTAATGGGAATGGATGAAATAAATTAATATTTCATTATTTGAATTTTAAAAATAAGAATGGAATGGAATGACCCAAACCACCACTTTACCCTCAATTTTGATCCATACAATTTGAGAGGTAAAGGGTGGAATGTAAATTTTTTAGCACTTCATCATAAATTATTCAAACAATGAAATGATATATTTATTTCATTCCATACCAATTCATTCTATTGTGCTTCACTTCATTCAATTATATTTCATCAATCCAAACAGAGCCTTAAGACAACACAAGTGTTCAATCTCTATTTCATACTAACACTAATCAAAGGTATAACAACTGGTGAATGGATTGACCGTTAACATAGAATGAGTCCAATAACCAATAACCCCCTGCAACAACCAATAAAAGGCCCTTTTGAATCAATCAGTCCAATGTCAAACAGAAGAATTACAAGGGTAGTGACAACTGTCTGAAATCAATAGTGGTACGAATATTAACGGCACCGACACGTTATATGCAATCCTAAAACACCGAAACCTACATATATCAACAAACATGGATAATTATCGATGAATCTAGGAATGAGAATCAGACACGACATTTGAGCACGACATTTCTAGTCAAGCAATCTGAGTCCAATGGCGCACCAGGCGAGGGAACCGAAAGAATAAGCATATCTAGATACATGTCTTGAAAATACCAGCTCAAAGTTGACCCGTCTTCACAATTAAGTTTTCTACCACATCAATACCGGAGCATTTAATCCGCCTGACCTTGCTTGGAGAGGATTTGCTCGCTTTGACCTTGACTTAGCCACAATGACAACATATGAGATTCAACTTCTTTTATTTATAGTCCATACTTCATGACATGTGTAAATACCTACAAAAATGGTTGAAATGGTAGAAATAGTATTAATGGCTAATTTGATGATAAAAACTAGTATTTTTATTTAGTTAGATTTTTTATATGAAATTACTTGTAAAACAAGTCAATAAGTGCTATAAAATATATAAATAAAATCACTGATTTTTAACACTTATAAAAAATAAAGCCAATGTAAAATTATTTATTATGTCATTAAAATGTATAAAGATTAATTAATGGTGATTAATACAATAAATAGTGGTATATTGATCTTGACATCAATAACACATTAAATTATTAAATTTTTAAAAAAAATTTATAATGATCAATAAAATATAAATTGTTATAGAGTTGGACCAAAAGTTCATTCCATAAAAGCCTTGTGATCCATCTCCAAAGCAGACCCAATAATGACTAGGTCGGTCAATTGGATACAAAATCTTATGATGCCTTAACGTCTCACCATATTTCAATGTGTTCCAACGGCTGCACAACTAGACCATGGGCATCGTCCGTAACGACCTCCTATTTACTCCTCAATAGTTCCTCTGAGGCGCTCTATATATGTATGTTTGATGCGACAATCCAAGTGCACGATCTCTCTACTCTATAAAGTCTCTCACTCTTTGCTCTCTTACTGATTTGAGTGTCGTAATGCTTGCAAGTACCGTCCCACATTTAACACCATCGGATGTTGCACGAGCTCGTCGAACCTTCTCATCTATCCATATCACGACCTTTCAATATCTGAAGTATAACATCCCAAATTACTTTGAGTGAGTTTTGTCCCCACTCGCACACTTTATGAAATTCATCTATCCCAAAATTGATTCAAGTCAAACACACTTAACTATGAAATTCTCATGGCATGATTGGTCTTGTTGGTATGAACAATACCAATCAATTCTTACAAGTCATTCATCAACAATACACTCTCGTACTAGCACAATCTCATAATCCTTCTCATTTTGATGTGAATTTGATTTATTCATATATCCTTTTACCTAAAAACATTCCAAGAATTGTCCGCAGTGACGATCACTCGCCACCCATTTCAAGCGCCATACAACAATAAGTTTTGTTATAAATATCCAATAAAATTTATCTAGTTGTGTAACATTGGATGAATATCAGTTTCTTAATCTTGGGTACAAAAAAAAAAATCAGTTTCTTAATCTTAAAAGCAAAAATTATAAACCATCAAATATTTGGGGGATTATAAGAGTCCCTTTTAGGCATGGCAAAATAACTCATACCTACGGGTATCCGCCCGCCCCGCCCTGATTTTGATGGGGAAAAATTCGAGTTGATTGAGTTTGGATTCGGGTTTGGGTTTTTCCTGATTTTAAAAGTTTGTGTTGGGGCGGATAATGAGGATATTAATTTGTTCCCGAACCCGCCCCGCTTATATCGAATTACATTTTACCATTTATAAATTAGAAACTCTTAAACAAACTCTATATTGCATTCATATTTTAAGTTGAATATTAATCAGTTTATTTTCTCTATTTATTTTCTATGTATAAATATTGTTGAAACAAAATAATTTTCTACTTTTAACTATTTTTTTAATAAAAAAACAACAAAATTATGCAACTCAAATTCATATGGAGGTAGAGTGGAATGGGGATACCCGAACTCCCACGGGGATACCCGAACCCCGTTGGATATGAGTTTGGATTTTTAGTTTTCATCCCGTTAAAAATTGGGACGGGTTTGAAAATACTTGTACTTTATGAGTTTGAGTTTGGGGATGGCAGAATCCGTCGCCAACCCGCCCATTGCCATGTCTAGTCCCTTGTTGCAAATATATAGTTGATTTCAATGAGAATTTAATTGATAGTAGAAGGCATCAAATTATACGGATCTCTCTATCTTGAACTTGGATTAATGGTCCATCCTTTCAGTTATCACAAGCTGACACGATAAAAGTGATAAATATTCCAACTTTTTTCCTTTTAAATTACTCTATAATAGCTAGAAAGAAGTGTTCTTTTTGGTGGGTTGAAAGCTAGAGAAGAATTTAGATACAATGATTAGCACTAATGTCAGAATTAAAGATCAAAATGATATTAAACCACTAACTATAGGAATTTTTATGTCAAATAATTGTTCAAATTCATCCATAAGTTGGGAAGAATATACTTATATAATTGGTTTCCTTTGATGTACATCATTGAAAATTGAACTATGCAATGCATTTATATATCAATAGGTCACCAAGTGGTGTATGTGTTAGTTTGAGTAGATGGGACATGAATCTCTTGACTCTTGAGCATGTGATTATAAATTCAGAAGGTGCACAAAAAATGCTAGAGGAAATGGGGCAAATCCCTCATTTATTCTTAATTCATATAAATTATACTTTTATTTGAAATAATTAGAGCAACATCAATAAATCTGCTTACTTTTGAATGATAATTATTTATGAATTAATAAGAAGAGGACATCGTTGCTTTAGAATATTTAATTTAAGGGAAATTAAAGAAAGTTTCATAAAAGCTCTTAAATTTATCAAAGAGAGAGTTCTGCATACTACCAATATGTTGTGGGAAAGAAAACATTTGTTTACCGACCGTTAGTTGGTTTAGTGGTGATTGATGCTGAACTTGATAGGGAGGACCACGGTTCAATTCCCTGCAACTGCGATCGAGAGGAGACTAAAATCACTTGATGAAATTTAAGATTGTTTTTGATAATAATGAGATTAGAGTTTTTTATGTTTGCCCTCCATTATTGAATAGTACTACTATCTATCTACGTACTTAGGCCATGTCACAGGGCATATTTCATTAGACCTTATATTTTATTTTTCAGTCTCAGTCTTTGTAATTTCTATGGGTGAAATTAACAATTGATTACAATTTTGGTTTAAATGCACTTTTGGTCCCCCTATTTTGATATTTTTGAATTTTTGGTCCCCTTATTTTAAAAACCAACTTTTTGATCCCCCTATTTTGAAAATCAACCTATTTTTTAAGGAGAAACACTTACTTGGGCACAAACCCAACAAGTGTCATTTGGGCACACTTACATAATTTTAAAAAATTTAAATATAAAAAAATTGATTAATGATAATTGATGTGACTTAATCATTAATTTTTAAATTTTTCTCTTTAATGTGTGTGTGCACATATATTTTAGATTTGGGGTTGTGCCTATGATAGACTTGCTCTTTTTTAAGTCCCCTCTCATTTTGTTGACGTGGCATTGTAATTGCAGACGTGACAAAGATGAGTATAATTTTTGTTACATGTCATTAAAAATAGAATATAATAAAATAAAACAAATAATTAATTATTTTTGTAAAAACAAATATGTGATAATCAAATCTAAAATAAGCCTCAATCCCTTTCTTCATCTTCTACAATTCTCCACCAATCTCCATGAGTGCTACCTCTATCCCTTTCTTCAAACCCGAACCTGATAACTTCTACAACAAAACTTACAGAAAATTTTCTCATGCAGCAAAACACAAACACCTTAGATTCAAATCCACAACAACAACTACTTTTTCAACAATACAAACCCATTTGAAAATGGAATCTTTATGGGAAACAACAACACTTCAAATTCCCCTGTTTTCATGGGTGGGTCACTTGAGCTGAGTTCACCATATAACCAAATATACTTGATGATGACCCATTTAGTTTCAAACAAACAACAACCCCAAAGAAGGAAACACAGACACAAAGAAACAATTCTGATAAAACCCACGTAATAAAAACACAAATTCATTAAGACCCATTCTGGGAATTACCTTTGATCGATGGATTACAATGTCAGAAATGGGTTTAGTAGGTGAAGAATCAAAACAGATAGTAGGTCTTTGAGAAAGCTCTCGAGGAGGTGAGAAATTATTAACAGAGTTCGGAAACAAGTGGTAGGGGTCGTTAGTGGCGGTGTTGGGGTTGGAGTTGATGGTTAGAGAAAGAATAAATGGAAGAAGAATAAGAACTGTCGGTGCTGGAGAGTGTTGGTGAGAATTGTAAAAGATGAAGAAATAGATTGGAGCTAAATTTTAGGATTCTTCATTCTGGATTTGATTACCACATTTGTTTTACAAAAATAATTATTTGTTTTTATTTAATTTAATTTCATTAGTTTCAACTTTTAATAATAATGAAATAAAATAATGACATGTAAAAAGAAATTACTATTCATCTTTGCCACGTCAGCAATTGCAATGCCATGTTAGCAAAATAAGAGGGGGACTTAAAAAAAAATGTTAACTTTTAAAATAGGGGGATCAAAAAGTTAATTTTTAAAATAGGTGGACTAAAAATTTAAAAATATCAAAATAGGGGGACCAAAAGTGCATTTAAGCCTACAATTTTTTAAGCTCACGAGTCTCCAATTATAACTACTATAAAATATACAAATAAAAAACCTTATTGTACGATTAAGTTTAAGACATACTTTCATTTCTTGGAAACAAAAAATAATCTACCTTTGCATTGACAGTTGACACTACCTTTCTCACAAACCATAAAATCAATATTTTTTTTACCAAACCATAATCAAATTATTTAGTCAAGAATCCTTCATAATATGCAGCCAAAAAATCATTTACATGCTAAAATCAAATTAAAACATGAACAATACCAATATGAAAGTTAATTTTTATGTATACTATCAGTAATATAAATTTTATCATTTATAAATTAGAAACTCTTAAACAAATTATATATTGCATTCATATTTTAAGTTTAATATTAATCAATTTATTTTCTCTATTTATTTTCTATGTATAAATATTGTTGAAACAAAATAAATTTCTACTTTTAACTATTTTTTTAATAAAAAAAAATGCAACTCAAATCCATATGGAGGTAGAGTGAAATGGGGATACCCGAACGCCCACGGGGATACCTGAATCCCGTTGGGTATGGGTTTGGGGTTTTAGTTTTCATCTCCGTTAAGAATTGAGACGGGTTTGGGGATACCCGAACTTTTATGGGTTTGGAGATGGCAAAATCCGTCCTCGACCCGCCCTATTGTCATGCCTAACTATCACACCTAGTCCCTCTATCCCAATAATTTCTTAAAATTCTATTTTTCTCCTCTTTCATTACTCAATTTTTGAAAAACTGAAATTTTATCTACCATTATTATTATTATTATTATCGTAAAAAAAATTGAATTTTTAAATGCTTCAGTAACTTTTAAAAAACTCATGTTCTATTCATTCAACTTTTGTGTCACATTAGCATCGTCGTTTTTCAGTTTTTGACATTTTTTTTGAATGACAGATATAATATATATAAATATAAAAATGAAAGAAGTACAAGAAAAAATAAATAAAAAAGATTAAAGTTCATATTCCATAATGACCGTTCAATTGTGACTATTGTCTTTTTAGAAGGAAAAAAAAGAAAAACCGAAATAGTTGAGTTTTTTCTAAAGTTTTTAACCAATTCAAAATTTAAGTTGTCTGAAAAAAATAATCCAAAACACTTAAAAGTAAATTCTATAAAATTTATTTTTTTTTAGAAAATCCCAAAAAAAAAAATTGCCGGAATATTTTTTTTTTTGAAATGCTGGTAGCGAAAATTTAGGACTTAAAAAAACTTATTTATATTCATCTCTTTCTAAATATGCTAGCAGAACTCGGATTCGGGACCTCTCAGAACTACAACCTATTTGTTTTTTTTACCACTAGATCAAATTTTTGGAATTAAGTAATTAGTTATCTCAAACACATTCTTTAATTTGTTTTGAAAAAATATTAGTAGTCCAAAAAACTCAAATATTAAATAAATGAAATGAAATTGAAATTATTAAGCGCAAAATAGAAATATTATATTGAGTTCGTTTTTAAGTTAGCTTATTTTTAAACTTATGAAAATTAACTTATGCAAATAAATAAATTTTTATGCTAGTTTATAAGTTTTCACCAATGAAATTGTATCTTCATAAATTTTTTTTTTGAAGACTACTTTAAAAATCCTATTAACAATAAATAAACTTATCTATTTATATAAACCGTTTTACATAAGGTCAAAATTAAGCGATTCTAAGGTTCCGTTTGGTCCGGCTTATTTTCTCATTTTTTTTCGTCTCGTTAAAGAAGAAAAAAATTGTGTTTGACTTCACTTTTTTTTTTTTACTTCTTTACTTTATTTCTCTAATACTTTTAAGAAGAAATAATATAAAATATAATTTTATACTTCTCTATTTCGTTTAAGCAAATATAATTTTATACTTCTCAAATTTATTGTATACAGGGGAGTAGCGTAGTAGGGGAATATGTGTGCTATCCATGAATCAGCCCAATACGACACATGGTTTATTGGGCCTAATATACATGTTTAACAAACCGGGCCTAGCAACAAAGTAGGGTGGAAAAAAAAATTCCTACCCCTACATTTATCTTTTTACTCCTACAAACAATTTAATATCCTTATGTTACCTTTGTTATAATTTTGGTTCCCCTCTACATTTAATCAAAGTTACAAACTGAAAAACTTTAAAAAATGAAGTTCGACATTTAACCACATCGTTGAACCCTATCATCTCATTCTCATCCTCTGATAATCATTCCTAACAAATAATAAATAAATTATACCAGAACAGTTTGATGAATGTTTATGTATGAATATTCATACTTACACACTTATACAAAGTGTGTTGGTATGAATATTCATACCTAGACACTTTATTCTGATATGAAAATTCATACTTTCACTTTGTGTAGTACAATGATGCAATCACTTAAAGTTATTCACACCAACACACTTTTGTGTAAGTGTTTAAATATGAATATTCATACATGCACGCTTGTGTGTAAAGTGTGTAGGTATGCATATCTATTCATACACAATTTTGTATAAGTGTTCATAGGTATGAATATTTATATAGGAACACTTATACAAAATTGTGTGTGTATGAATGAATATACATACCTACACACTTTAAAGGTAGGTATAAATATTCCTACCGGAACATTTATATAAAAGTGTGTAGGTATGAATACTCATATCTACACACTTGTGCACTTTACACGCAAGTGTGTAAGTATGCATATTTATACCTAAACACTTTTATATTCATACCTACATACTTCTAAAATTTTACAGTTTAGCCACGGTTACCGTGGCTAAATTGCGAACCTCATTTTTTTTTAAAAGTTTTCCGGTTTGTAACTTTGATTAAATGATGAACCAAAATTATAAAGGGGTAAAATGGAGATACTGAATTGTTTGTAGGGGTAAAGAGATAAATGTTGGGGTATAAATTTTTTTTAGTAGGATGAACCACCAAAAGGGGTACTTACCATGATATATTTAATTATCATTTTTGTTTTTTTCTTTAAAAAAAATATAGATGAAAGACATAGTCATTATAAACTCTCATACACATGTAAGTTTTTTTTTTTTTTTTTTTTTTTTTTTAATATTATAGGAATTAACATATTTTTTCTATCATAAAAAGGAGGAATTAGCATGTTCTATTTTATAAGCGATATTCTATTATCTAAACCAAAACAAGGAAAGAAATTACCAATATATTTATTTGACTAATTAATTTTTTTAAGTGTCAGTATTCAGCCTAAAGACCGTGTAATATGACGAACACCGATTTCTCCATCCACTGGCAAGGGGCCTATATGAATACCGAGATTTGTTTTGTATGAATAGTCTGATGATGCAGGAAGTGGTAAAAGAAAGATTTGAATCTAAAATTTTGAGGAAAAAATGCAGTCTAAAGTCTCAAACAGTTATATGAAGCATTACTAAATACGAAGCAATATACGAGGCTTTCGTATTTCTTAAATGCGAGAAAATTAGACTACCCTTTTCATATCTTAAATTCGGAGTAGTGTGGGAGACTCATATTTACTACAACCAATGAATTTTCATAATCATAGTCATATATCGATGACCTTTGATTAATAAGATTGGCCGATCATAATTTAAGCATGATATTTTTTTGAATTATTACATGAAATTAAATCTGCTTAATTTGTCAGGGTCAACAGATTAGGATGAAACAACGACCAACATCAGAATTGTGTGATCGCAAAATATTACTTATTGCAAGAAATTTAATATTGTAAATTACATATCGATAATATGTAAATAATTCGTGTTTTGTGCACTGTAGAAGACTTAATAAAATAAAAATATATTTTTAACTTTTTTTGTAATATTTGTAGATAATTTACTCGATAATTATTTAAATTTGATGATTAATTTTAGTAAATATATAATTATCTCACAACAGTCAACGGTGTGTCGGTATGACAATGACAATTGACAATTTAGGACCACAGGAGGTCCAATCCTATTTATTTATAACCACTTTTGAAAATTAATTTTGGTTTTTCAATACTTTTTTCTTTCTAAGCAGTCACGATGAGCACCCTATTATTAAAAAATTCTACGTATCATAAAGTTTTAAGAATTTAGTCTACTAATAGTAAAAGTATTTAAGAAGGCTCACATATACTACCGTACATTTATTTTGTAAGTGCTTTTGAAGATCTTCTCTGTTTTGGACAAACTTCAAACAAATATTTATCTCTTCTCCGTCTATAAATTTTATAAGACTTATTTTTAAATCATTGTATTCAGTTTTGTGAAAAAAAAAAGTTATTAAGTATTTTATTTTACGTAAAATATCTATCTGACACATGGAACAATTTTATTTTGGTCAAATAGCTTAGTAGCTATAAAATTCTTCTTAAAAATGAATAAACGGAGTATCCTGGCTTCGAACCTGGACGATGTCTCTACCAACTGAGTCAAAATCACGCAGACACACATGGAACAATTTTTGTATAAGCACAACTTCAAATTAATTATATTTAAGCACATACATAAATAAATGAGGAAAATTATCATTATCCATTAAAAAATAATCTAGTAAAATTGTACTTAATTCATACTATTTCTGTGAAAAGCAAACATATGTTTGGGATAAATCCAAGCTGAGCCTCTTAAATAAAGTAACCCTTTAAAGAAGTTAGTTAATATTTTAGTGGTTGGAAATTAATTTCAATTGACAATAAGAGAAAAGAACAGATCTATGTACAACAACACTCCAGGAATCTCCAGAAGATTTAACATTGATAGCTAAGTATGCACTCTAAAAGAGTTTTAAAAAAAAAAAAGCCAAATTTCATGTGCACTATCATGAGAACTATCAATCATATATAAAAACAAATTTGCAAAATGAACCTATCAAAATCAAACACCTTGAACTTATATGACATGACTATTTAACTTTATGTAGTTATTTGCTCAAAATAAATACATATGGTCCAACAATATTTTTGCAGTTAGGATAAGGATTCAAATTTTTCATTCAATGGGTCCATATTTAATTTTTTGTTGATAATATTATTGGTCATAATTTTCATCCCATCCTTCTGTCTTTTATCTCTAATAGGTCTATGCAAAACAGCTATTTTTTATTGTTTTATTATAATATGTATGTATAAAATTTTGATTGCCAATAACAGATTTTTTTTTCCTTCTATTTATACGTGTTAAAAATTGAATTTCTAACCATCTATTTAAGAGATTAAAAATTTTTATTACTAAATCAATTTATTGTTGACATAATATAGCTAATTTGATACTTAAATAAACTTATTTGTCAAGAAAGTCATTTTTTGGTTTAGATGTTATTTATTTTATGTCATTGCCTTTAAAATTTACGTTTTAATGAACATGACTTGAATTTACTATTGTAAAAAAAATAAAAATAAACTTTATTTGTCAAGGATAGATCTTGTTGTTAATCCGAAAAGTAGTTTGATTGGGAATTTGACAAAGCCCAAAATTCAATTTCTTTTATACTCACATGTATAAGTTGGGATTCAATATTTGCTGTCCTTTTCTTTCATGTACTCTTGCTGATATTGACAAAAGTGTAAAATTTGGGATGGTTTGAAGTTATTTTAGTTAGTTAGTTACTTATACATTAAAGTAAAATTCTAATATGGACCACTTCTTCGAGTGGTCCATAGAGGATCATTCATAAAAAATCATATAACGAATACGAATTTTACAAATTTCACCGTTGAATTTAAAGTTTATATCATATAGATTATCTATAGAAAATTTTAGAAAAATTGAAAATCATTTGATATGTTATTGAGACCCATCAAGATTAACGGTTTATTAAATACTGTAAATCTTGATAAATCCCAATAAAATATCAAATGATTTTCAATTTTTCTAAATTTTTTTATAGATGCTCTATATGATATTAACTTTCAATTTACCAATAAATTTTGTAAAATTCGTATTCGGTAGATCACTTGTCCATAGTGGACCACTTGTGAAGGTGGTCCACCGTATCATTTTTTTTTTTTTTTGATGAAAAAAATTTAGGGTGAGGGGATGGTGCCCCAGTCCAAGGCAGGGAAGACCTTAGGGCTCAAAGAGCACTTACAAAGGTAATTACATTTACCTTCCTCCAAAGACACTAGAAGGGCTCGAACCCGGGACCTCTCGGATTCAAGACCTGTCATTTTATCACTAGACCAAGCCTTTGGAGTTTGGTCCACCGTAGCATTAGCCATATATTAAATCAGGAGTCCTATTAGAGGCATATAATAAAAGAGCAATTTAAAATAGAAAAGGGACTCAGACGGTTAAAAAAAGATGCATTTTTTTTAGCTCAAATAGTAGTGTGAATGAATTGAACATGTACTTGAACTCCTTAGTACATGGTGTGATTTCCATGGAAGGTAAAAACTTCACTAGAGAAAGGGTGAAGAAAATCGTGAAGTACATCGCCGAGATTATCTACTAAACATGTAGAAAATGGATCCGAACTGTTACAACTTTTACTATTTCGTTAACCAAGAAACTATTAGCAATTAACAATTTATTTTACAATAGTTTAAAAAAAGGGTCCGAATTGTTACAACTTTAATTATTTTTATTTTTAATTTTTAAAAAAATTAACCATTTTTTTCTTGATAAATTGGAGGGCAAGGTATCATGGTATCCCACAGATATCCCAACTAAGTTGGCACTCCCATGATCAATCACTCATCTACCTACCCGCCAAGAGTATTATTAAATTAGAAAAAAGAAGGGTGGGGGGCATACATCAAACCCACCAAAACAATATTAACGAAAACGATAATTCGGCAAACCTAGTCTATCTCGAGAAAAGCTATCTCTAGAACAACTAGATAATTTATCCCACCAGACTACCCCATCAACAAAAAATCTCGCATTAGCTAGTCTATCAGCACAAGTATTTCCCTCTCTGTAAATATGGGAGAAACGAAAAAGAAAATTCTTGATATTGTGAAGGTAATTCTTCCATTTAGTCTTCAGCTTCCAAGGGACTAAGTGAATGTTTGAGAAGGCTTGGATAAGTAAGAGAGAGTCGCATTCCAACCAAAGATTAGTCCATCCTCTGGCCGTGGCAAAATCAATAGCATAAATCGCGGCACAAATTTCAGCATAAAGAGAAGTAGCAACACCAATATTTGCGGAGAAAGCACCTATAAAAGTGCCCATGTGATCCCTGAAAATACCACCGCACGATGAAGCTCCAGGAGAGCCTCGCGAAGCACCATCCGTATTACATTTTATCCAATTATAAGGCGGACGAATTCAATTAACTTCCGTAATATAAGGAGATGGAGGAGGATGACAGACAGCTCCAAAATGCTTGATAATAGAAAACTCCTGTATAGATGAGAACATGTGACCTTTGGAGTGGGAAGCAGCCTGGTAGATTAGGCTTTTCAAATAATTGAGATCACGAGGGAAATTGGGCAAGATGTCATTAAATCTAATATTGTTCATGCATTTCCAGATCAACCACAAAGTATTAACAACAGCTGCAATAATAAGATCACGCACCTGAGAGCTCCAACCTCTACTACACATGTCGAGAAGGGCATTAAAATTCGAAACATCGATGGCTTTGCCAATCAAAGCAGATAAAAAAATTAACCATTTATTTTACATAGTTTAAAAGAAATTACAATATATATATATATAATAAGTGGATAATGATTTGCACTTTCTTGGTTAGTAAAGTAATTAAAATAGCTAACAAAATCTATGTTAAAAAGTGATTAACAACGTATCATTTTCGATTGGCTCAAATAGAGTAGATATTGACATTTGCATTAGTGATGATCAATGTTGTTCATTTTAGCTAAGATCGAATGGTTTACTCCAAAATGTGAAGTGCATATTGATGAAGCATTTGGTTTCTTCTCGGCGCTTAATTGAGTTCATGAACTTAATTTAAGTCCAATGGAATAAATTCGAAGAGAGTGGTGGATAATTTCTATTCATCGAATCAATATTTTATTGAATTTGGTGTTATTTTGAATTGAAACTTCTATTCCGATATATTTTGTTAGATCCACCATCCAATCCATTAATCTTTGATGTTGTAAAATAAGTTCTTTGTATTACCAAAATAAATGGAAGCAGTATGCAAATTCTTAGCCGTCCTTTTTTCGATCTAGTTCAAATTAGGTTTAGGACCCACCATTTATGCCTATCTTTAGTGACTAGAGATTAGATTAAAATATTGCCTCAAATGCTATAAACTTTATCACTTTTCAACATACTCCAAAAAAAAAAAAAAGCTTTCTTAGAGTTAGGAAACAGTACGAAATAGGATTGGAACATTGAACATGGCTCAAATATATCTTAAGTAACCCACTTAGACAAAGACAACATATATTTCATCTAGCAAAAGGGTGTGACCACATAAATTTGACCTAAGTCATTAAGTAACCTAAAGAATTTCAGTTGGTGTCAAAAAAGGAAGAATATTATTAAGGCAACTCCACGTGACTGTTAACCAATGAGAATGATTCCATTAACATATGTTAAAGCTTTGCACATGGTGCACAATTGGCCAGCATCTAATAAGGTACGTAGGGAAAATTAAAAAAATATTCTATCTTTATTATGCACTAATAATTGCAAGAAAAATATATTTTATAGTTTAAATTCTAGAGACCTGACGTTAAGGATGTTTACAATAAGTACAAAGTACAAACAATATTTTGGTTTTTTTCAGAAGCAAGGTATTGTCATTATAATCTTTAGGACACTAATTTTTTTACATATATCAAATTTTTTAATTAAACCTCTGATTCTCGGTGTAAAAGAATATCAGTAATTCCAAATTAATCTATGAGATTAGTAAAATGTGACAAAAAATTATTCCACGAAAAATTGAACTAGGTGTAAGGATTATACGTGATGTGGAATGATAGCAAGCAGTTAATATGGTAGCTTATTTTTGTAACAAAATAAAATATGGTAGCTTATTTTTATATTACTGTGTTAATGTGGAGACTTTGTGTTTATCATTTATAATTTACGGACGACATTCTAAATTTAGGTGAAAAAATTAGATGAATATTCACACTTTAGATGTGAATTTGGTTCTGTTTAAGCTCATATCGAGATTTACGATTAATTTTCATAAAAATTTGTTGGTGTTAATGTGGCTCATTTTTGGTTGTTGGAGGCCCATTGGTATTGAATTGTAAAATTTGAGTGTTTTTTTTATTATGTATATATATTGTGTTACCTATTGGGGTAATGCCATGCGGTTATTGATTTGGAGTCCTTAGTTGATATAATTAGAAGAAAAAAAAGTAATCTGAATTGAAGAGTAAACACTTGTCTATGGATGATTACATTGTTCTCGTCAAATCTGTCTTGTCGTTATTATCAAATTTATTTTCTTTTTTAAGGCACCTACAATTATAATTTATTCCATTGTTTTATTTTTAAATCTTTTTTGTGGGATGAGAGTGAAAAGGTTCGAAATGTTCATTGATTAGAATGAAAAATAGTGTGTTTCGGTAAGTAGTTTGGAGATTTTGGGGTTCGAAGAATTAAGAAGTTTAATTTAGGTCTGTAAAAAAATTAGAGTTAGAAGCTCTTAGTTAATCATGAAGGTTTATGATTTAAAGTGTTAGCTGCTAAATATAAGGTTGTGGGAGGTCAGATTTTGGGCGGAGGTAGGAAAATGTCTTTATGGTTGAATATTGTGATTAGTGTGAAGGAAGGTATCAGTGGAGGTATTGATAGGTGGTTTGACGATTGTGGTTTTAAACTGGTTGATAACGGTGTAAAAACGTCTTTTTGAAAGGATCTTGGTTGGAGAATGTTCTCATAGTTCTCAATATAGGTAAATAGGTGGAAATATTTGAGTTTGAACTCCATTTTCTATATATTACATGTAATGTCCAATAGTGGCGGAGCCAGAAATGTTATAGAGCATGAGGAAAATTTTACATGCGACATAATAATATATAAATAGTCCAACAAAAAATTTCAATTTTTCCTTATATGAACGCATAAATTTTTTAATTTTACTCTAAACTAACTCCTATAAATACCAATTTTTTTTGCCAGAGTTCAGACAACTGTTCATATTTGTTAGACCTTAACTCCGCCCATCCTATCCGCATCAATTGAGCTATGGTTATGACACATATTTCTCCTATTATGTTATGTTGTATTTCGCTTCCCTTAATCTGTTTTAAAATATATTCATTCATAGCTTAATGTCTTGTATTAGAGATATAGTTAATTACTCTAATTATTAGTTAATTAGTCTAGTTAGTTAGCTTATAAATAAACTTTACACTAATCATTTATACCCAATTTTCATTTTATAATTCTATTCATTATTATCAATATAAAAATTTTATAATTTTCTTTTTACTTTTTCATGAATGTCATATTTCTTAACACGTAAAACTTTGTCTTTTTAATTGAAAGGCCACTATTGAATTTGGATGCATGGGGTTCTGTTGGTCACATCTCATCCACAAAATGTTTTGAGTAAAGATGCCGTGGATATGCCTTCAAAACACACAGAATTGAATTTTTTAACAAGCACATATTGTAAATATTAATTATTTTTATCTTTTAGAGTAAACACGTATCCAATATTTGGTAGTTTGATCGACATACATCATTAATGTAAAATAGTTTTACTCCCTCCGTTCCAATTTATTTGAGCCAGTTGACTTCAGCACGCATGTCAATACACAACTTTAACGATTAATATTTTTAATTGTATAATAGTAAAAATTATAAAAATTTGATATTTTGAAAATACTCATTGAGATGAATCCAACGACATCTTATATGCTAATATTTATATTTATTTATTGAGAGAAAAATATGGTCAAAACAAGATACATGAATAATGCATACATTCTAAATGACTCAAATAAATTGGGACGGAGGGAGTACATGACATCTAATAAAATAATATAATTTTTTTAATCTTATTCAATTTAATTTTAAAATAATTATACATGAATAAAATGATGTAAACAATTTGATGAATTTTTATTGGGTCATACTAAACGGTAGGGGTGTGCAAAATATCCGGTTAGAAGACCCAAATTTATAACCGGATCCAAATTCATTTTAAAAAAATCCGGATTTTGGTATATGGTTATTAACCAATCCATTTTCATCTGGTCGATTATCCACCCGAATTAAATTTTTGGATTTGGTTTAAATTGATTATTATATTTTTTTAAAATTTATTTCTGTAAAAAAAAAAAAACAAATATCCTTTTCAAATTTGTTTTTGTAAAAAAAAAAACAAATATCATTTTATTAAAATTAATTCACGCACAAACCATCACCATGTGCGTGTGATCTCCGCAATTGTGATTTGCGATGAACCCGAAATTCTAAATCTACAATAATCTCTCTAATTGAACTCTAATCGACAATATTCTCTTCCAATCGAACAACACTCATTCTCTCCAATTTGTATATCTTATCTCGTTGGAATTGAAATAAAAAAATCTAGAAGAAGGAATGCAAAGAATAAAAAAGGAAAAGTATATTTTTTTACGGTTTTTAATATGTTTTTCGTCTGGGTAAAAAAAAATCAGACCAAATTAACCATTTATTAATCCAGTTTTAAAAATAACCAGTTAAAAACTGGATTTAAAAATTATCCGCTTTTAAACCAGTTGAAGGTTGAAAAACACACAAGAAGGGGGGGGGGGGTTGAATTGTGTGTTACTTTTTCTAAGTTAAAACAAATTGCAGCGGATAAGGTATAACACACACAATATATGAGGATAGGGTTAGAGAGAGATGCTCAGAATTTTTATACTGGTTCCTCCCACTAACAGGAGTAGTCCAGTCCTCTTGTCCTTCACAAGAGATTTCACTATAATCACTCAGATTACAAATGCTCAAGCACTAAGCAAGAGACTTCAAACTGCTCAAGCACAAAGCAAGAGACTTCTAACTGCTCAAGCACAAAGCAAGAGACTTCCAATGCTCAAGCACAAAGCAAGAGACTTCCAATGCTCAAGCACAAAGCAAGAGACTTCTAACTGCTCAAGCACAAAGCAAGAGACTTCCAATGCTCAAGCACAAGCAAGAGACTTCCAATGCTCAAGCACAAAGCAAGAGACTTCCAATGCTCAAGCACAAAGCAAGAGACTTCCAATGCTCAAGCACAAAGCAAGAGACTTCCAATGCTCAAGCACAAAGCAAGAGACTTCAAACTGGTCTTAATGTTAATAAAGATAAGAGATTAACACTTGATATACAATCAGAGGTGTTTACAAAATACAATGCAGTTACAAGACTAACTTAGAAAATTATCACAAAGTTTCTAAGTGTTTGATAGCTTCAGAATTTTACAGAGTTTCAGCACGTTCAGAAGCTTAAGTCTTGATTCAATTTCTTCACAAATCTTCTTCCTTTTATAGATGATAAAATGAACGTTGAAGATTATAGCCGTTTGAAGAATTGAGACGCTCCTTTGTATAGATCAGTGAGCTTATTAGCTGTTCTGATTTGCAGTAGCTTAGGAGCTTAACGTTTACTACAAAATGAGAGATTCCTTTTGGCTTTTGATATTTGAACCTTGGTGAAAGCCAAATAAGGAAATAATCGTTTCTGAAGCCTGACTTGAAAAGGACCTTTCCATGGTCAAACCTTTTCATTCTTGATTTCTGCGTTTGGACTTAGTCAGGCACAGTCTTCAATAAAATTGTACTCTCAAATGTAGCTTAACACTTATATCTGACGAGCCTTCAGATTTTGATAGGCTCAGAATTACTTGTTTCAGATCTGGTGAGCTCAGATGTTCTTCAGATTTTGATAGGCTCAGATTTACTTGTTTCAGATCTGGTGAGCTCAGATGTTCTTCAGATTTTGATAGGCTCAGATTTACTTGTTTCAGATCTGGTGAGCTCAGATGTTCTTCAGATTTTGATAGGCTCAGATTTACTTGTTTCAGATCTGGTGAGCTCAGATGTTCTTCAGATTTTGATAGGCTCAGATTTACTTGTTTCAGATCTGGTGAGCTCAGATGTAATTCCTTCAGAAATTCTAAGGTTCAGATAATAACTTCAGAGTTTCACAGGCTCAGAAATACTTGCTTCAGATCTGGTGAGCTCAGAAGTAATTCCTTCAGAAATTCTAAGGTTCAGATAATAACTTCAGAGTTTCACTTGCTTCAGATCTGGTGAGCTCAGAAGTAATTCCTTCAGAAATTCTAAGGTTCTTTAGTACGCAAATTTTAACTTTTAATCCTGCACACTGAATTAAATTATTAGTATTCCAATTTAACCTTAAATACATTGTTATCATCAAAATCAATTAAGGAGATACAAAATCATAATTTTGTTCCAACAATCTCCCCCTTTTTGATGATGACAACTATATGTATTTAAAATCAATTGTTGTTGTTTTTATTTAACATCTTGACTTCAGGTTCTGAGGTTTGCAAGCTCCCCCTGAGTCTGATAAGCTTCAAAAGTTTATCAATGATAAATATAAAACAGTCTAAGAGTAATATTTAATGTCAAATATAATTTCATATATTCTACCTTCAGAATTAGAGGTTTGCAAGCTCTATTTCTTCAGATTGACAAATATAAGATATGGTTTGCAAGCGTATCTTATATTATATGAATTTATGTTGGACAAAATTTATTACTCCCCCTCATTAAAAGTTTAAAAGTCTTTAATATAACTTAACAAGAGTAGAGTTCAGAAAATGTGATCTTTAGAGCTTCAGAAATAATTTCACTGCCATAGGAAATGAAATAATATTTTCTCCCCCTTTGTCATTATCAAAAACGGGCCAGTCAAAGCACAAGTTACAGGGTAGTAAATGCACACAGCAAACAACCACCAGCAGTAAATGCATTCAACGGTAAAAGGGAATTGTTAAGTACCATGGTGAAACAGGGAATTGTTTCAGAATGAAGACGAGTTTCTTCAAGATCTGAATCAGTTCCAGGAAAAGGTGGAGTGGTTTGAATGGATGAGGGGTTTGGTTCAGAAGTGGTTGGCTTAGGAGATGAAGTCTGAAGGGGTTCAGTTTGGGATTCAGCAGGGACTTCAGAATTTTGAACATTTGAGGGTTCAGATTGGTCTACGTCCATTGCTATTGGGGTAGACTCAGAATCTTTAATAGGAGATTTCTGAGGGGATTTAGGAGTGTCAGAAATGGTTATAGTGGAAGTTTCAAAATATTGGGGAAACAAGATAGTGACGTAATGGGGGCTTGGCAGTTACTTTTAATAAAATCATCATTAGCTCTCCTTCATTACCCAGCGGTTACTAGACATGATGGGAAGTTACACAGATAAGTAGTGTTTTCAGAAGCCAGCTGTCAGTTAGAGAAACTGAGTGGTCAACTAACACTTAGAGTAGGTATCTGAGTCACAAGAAATCATATTTAATAATAAATAATTCTGATTGCTACAGATGAGAGAGTGCTTCAGAACCTATATAATAGTTTCTGAGCCGTCCAAACTTCTGAGGCCCTTCAGAACCAGTTTATTCATTCAGAGTTAACAGCATTCAGAGATATCATTCAGAAATAAAAACCATGTTCAGATTTTTTTTGATAAAATCGAAACGATCAATAGCAAGAGGTTTGGTAAAGATATCAGCCCATTGATGCTCAGTATCAATGAATTGAATCTTAATTACTCCCTTCTGAACATAGTCTCTAATGAAGTGATGTTTGATCTCAATGTGTTTAGCTCTTGAATGCAAAATAGGATTCTTAGACAAACAGATAGCAGCAGTATTATCACAGAGAAGTGGTATACTACTTATCCTTATATGATAGTCCTCCAACTGATGTTTCATCCAGAGCAATTGCGTGCAACACTTAGCAGCTGAGATGTACTCTGCTTCTGCTGTAGATAGAGCAATAGTTGCTTGTCTCTTACTAGCCCATGATATAAGGTTTTCACCTAGAAATTGACAGTTTCCACTAGTGGACTTCCTTTCAATTTTATCACCAGCATAGTCAGCATCACAGAATCCAATAAGCTGATAATCTAAGGATTTCTTATAAAGTAATCCAAGATTAGTGGTTCCTTTCAGATATCTAAAGATTCTCTTAACAGCAGTTAGATGAGACTCTCTAGGATCTGATTGAAATCTAGCACACAAGCATACACTGAACAAGATATCTGGTCTAGATGCAGTGAGATAAAGGAGGGAACCAATCATACCTCTGTATAATTTCTGATCTACTTTGCCTTCAGATTCTTCCTTCAGAAGACAGCTAGAGGGATGCATAGGAGTTGACATTGGTTTACAATCTTCAAGACCAAATTTCTTCAGTAAATCCTTTGTGTATTTGGTTTGATGCACATATACTCCTTCTTTTCTTTGATTGATTTGAATTCCCAAGAAGAATGTTAGTTCTCCCATCATACTCATTTCAAATTCATCCTGCATAAGCTTAGAGAAATTCTTGCAAAGAGAAGCATTAGTTGAACCAAAGATAATATCATCAACATAAATCTGAACAATCAAAATATCAGTTTTTAAGGTTTTTCTAAAGAGAGTGTTATCAACATGTCCTTTTTCAAAACCATTTTCTAGAAGAAATATACTTAACCTTTCATACCAAGCTCTTGGAGCTTGTTTCAAACCATACAGAGATTTCTTCAATTTGTAAACATGATCAGGACACTTTATATCTTCAAAGCCAGGAGGTTGTTTAACATAGACTTCTTCATAAATTACTCCATTCAGAAATGCACTCTTAACATCCATTTGAAATAGAGTGATGTCATGATTAACTGCATAGGACAAGAGAAGTCTAATTGCCTCAAGTCTTGCTACTGGTGCAAAGGTTTCAGTGAAATCTATGCCTTCTTGCTGACTATAACCTTGTGCAACCAGTCTAGCTTTATTTCTGACAACTTCTCCCTTTTCATTTGACTTGTTTCTGAATACCCATTTTGTTCCAATAATGTTCTTGTGTTTGGGTTTTGGTACCAGATCCCAAACATCATTTCTTTCAAATTGATTGAGTTCTTCTTGCATTGCAACAATCCACCCATCATCTGAGAGTGCTTCTTCTATGTTTGTGGGTTCAATTAATGAAATTAACCCAACTAGGGATTCATCCTCTTTGAAAGCAGATCTGGTCTTTCTTGGGCTATCCTTGTTACCAACAATTAGCTCTTCAGGATGAGATGATCTATACTTGAATTTACTCTTAGGTGGAGCAGGTGTCTGAGAGGGTTCAGTTTCTGAAGGGTCTTCAGTTTCAAGGCCTTCAGAGATATCTTCATTTTGAGTCTCAGATGGATATACAGCAATGGAGAGATCTTCACACTCAGAATTTGAGGAAACTTGAAATTCTGCAAAAGTCTCAGCTTGCTCTGACATTTTATCGTCAGGCTCTTTATCATCAAATCTAACATGTATAGATTCTTCAACTGTGTGAGTTTCAGAATTATACAATCTGTATGCTTTTGAGCGTTCAGAGTAGCCTATAAAGATACCCTTATAAGCTCTAGCATCAAATTTCTTTCGATAGACCTTGTTGTCTAGAATATAACAAGTACATCCAAACTGATGAAAATAAGAAATATTTGGTTTTCTTCCTTTGAACAGTTCATAAGCAGTTTTGTTCAGAATAGGTCTGATGTAGATTCTATTCTGAACATAGCAAGCAGTACTCACGGCTTCTGCCCACAAGAACTTAGCTAGGTTAGACTCAAGCATCATGGTACGAGCCATTTCTTGCAAAGATCTATTCTTTCTTTCTACAACACCATTCTGCTGTGGTGTTCTAGGAGAAGAGAATTCATGGATTACTCCATGCTCTGAGCAGAAAGATTCGAAAGAGTCATTTTCGAACTCTCCCCCATGGTCGCTTCTAACCTTCAGAATCCGAAGATCCTTTTCACTTTGTATTTGTGTGCAGAAGTCACTGAACACCACAAGTGCTTCACTCTTAGAACGTAGGAATTTCACCCAAGTCCATCTACTGAAATCATCAACCATGACCAATCCATATTTTTTACCATTGATAGAGGCTGTCGAAACAGGACCAAACAGATCAATGTGAAGCAATTCTAAGGGTCTGGAAGTAGAGACAATGTTTTTAGACTTGAATGAAGTCTTAGCAAATTTTCCTTTTTGACATGAGCCACAAAGTGCATCTGAGTGATAATCAATGTCAGGCAAACCACTAACAAGCTTTTGTTTGCTAAGCTTAGAGATCAACCTCCAGTTAGCATGACCAAGACGCTTGTGCCATAGCCATTTCTCATCACTCAGAGACAAAAGACATATAATCTTTTGGTCAACCAAATCAGAAAAGTTTACTTTATAAACATTGCCAACTCTCATTCCCTTGAATACTACAGATTTGTCAGAGTCTTTTGATACAGTACATGATTCCTTATTAAATGTAACAACACACCCATTGTCACAAAATTGACTAATGCTCAATAGATTGTGTTTAAGTCCATCAACTAACCAAACATCTTTAATGGAAAGAGAAGAATTACCAACTGTACCTGTACCAATGATCTTCCCTTTTTGTTTTCCTCCAAATCCCACAGAGCCTCCCTCTTTCAGAGTTAGGGTTTGGAACATATGCTTTTCTCCCGTCATATGTCGTGAGCAACCACTGTCCAGGTACCAGGGCTGCTGTTTTACCTTTCCTTGCATGAGCATCTGAAGCAAACATTATTTCAGATTTTGGTACCCATATTTTGATGGGTCCTTTAGAGTTAGTCTTCTGAATAGTATTCCTTCTTTGTTTTCTATGATCAACACAAGATCTAGAATTAATTAAGCTTTGACAAGAATGTTTAGGCTTAATTTGATTCTTGGATTTTGATCTGGAGTATATCACAGTTCCAAAGGTCAAGCAAGGATCTGAAGTAACTTTACCTTGATTTCTCAGAGGTTCAGATGACTTCTGAGCCTTAACTTGAGAACTTTTGGACTCAGAAATTTTAGGTTCAGAAGAACTTGGAACTTCTGAGTCTTTGGGTTCAGGTTCAGAACCTCCTTCAGAGTTGGATGCCTTCAGATCAAGTGTACCACTTTTAACAAAGGTAGAGAATAATTCAGGTGGAGTATCATCCTCACTATATGATTTCAGAGGTTTATCCCAGTTCTTAAACCGAGAATAACCAATGCCTTCACCATAGTTACGAGTCATATGATAAATCATGGAAGCCATTTTACTCCTATTGAAGGTACAACGAATAAATTCGTGAAGAGCATCTTCATGATCATCATTGAGCTTGTCTGCCAAGACATAGTTAGATTCAACATGACAAATACGAATGTTTAACGATTCATTTTCATCATAAAGAATCTTGGCATCCTTTTTCAATGATTCATGAACATTCTTCAGAATTTTGTGTTGACTTACTATACGAGAGTAATGTTTCACGGCAATCTTAAGAGAATCAATTAATTCAGATTTAGTCATGTTAGAGTATACCTCATTTTCATCATCTGAGTCATCTTCAGAATCTCTATCAGAGTTGTTACCTTCAGAAGTTCTTGCCATTAAAGCCAGATTGCCTTCTTCATCATCTTCTCCTTCAGAGTCATTCTCAATGGTCTCCCAAGTGGCTAACAAACTCTTCCTTACCTTTTCTTTGTACTTTTCTTTCCCAAAGCTCTTATTCTTTCCTTTGTCCTTGGATGACATTTCTGGACAGTCCGCAATGAAGTGTCCAGATTTCTTGCAGTTATAGCAGTTGTTCAGTTCTTCCTTTTTGTCCTTTGAAAAGGAACTTCTTGAGTTGTTTCCTTTGTTTGGAAACCTTTTGTATTTCTTGTTCCATTTCTGAAACCTTCTAACCATTAGTGCCATTTCTTCATTCTCAGAATTTTCATCCATCATATCATCAGAAGTTTCTTCCTCTTGTTCAGACACTTTGATCTTTGCAGCTTTTGAGGAAGTCTGAACAGAGCTTAGAGCCAAGGACTTCATCTTCTTGACAGGTTCATCTGACATAAGTTCTAGCTCATGACTTCTGAGTGAGCTTATTAAATCTTCAAGAGTCACATTGTCCAAATCCTTGGATTCCTGAAAAGCTGTAACTTTTGGTCTCCATTTGGAAGGTAAGCTCTTCAGAATTTTCTTCACGTGATCAGATGCAGTGTAGCTTTTCTTCAGAACTTGAAGACCAGAGACAAGGGTTTGAAACCTTGAATACATGGTTTCAATATCTTCATCTTCCTTCATTCTGAACAGCTCATATTGATGAACTAATAAGTTTGCCTTAGCTTCTTTGACTTGCTTATTTCCTTCATAGGTGGAACATAGAGAGTCCCAGATAGTTTTGGCACATGACTTGTTGGATATTTTTAAATACTCAGCATGAGATATTGCACCAATAAGCATATTCTTAACAGTATGATGCTTCTTATACTGTTTCTTCTTTTCAGCATCAAAGAACTTTCTGTAGGTATTTCTTACAACACCTTCATCATCCATGTGTTCAAAATGTATACCATCTTCAATGATATCCCATAACTCATCATCGGTCCCAATGATGTAACTATACATCTTGGTTTTCCAGAAAGGAAAAGTAGTAGGATCACTGTTGAAGTAAGGTGGTTTGTCTCTGTGATTATCACTGTTCCTTTCCCTATCATAGTTGTGAGGAGGTGGAACAGCAGAGTGATCAGGTCCAGAGGAAGCAGAAGGAGAGGTAACACCAGACATGTTTTTCAACTAAGTACCCCTAGATCTTTTACTGTTTCACTGTTAAGTGAAGAGCAACAGACCGGAGCTCTGATGCCAATTGAAGGTTGAAAAACACACAAGAAGGGGGGGGGGGGGGGGGGGGTTGAATTGTGTGTTACTTTTTCTAAGTTAAAACAAATTGCAGCGGATAAGGTATAACACACACAATATATGAGGATAGGGTTAGAGAGAGATGCTCAGAATTTTTATACTGGTTCCTCCCACTAACAGGAGTAGTCCAGTCCTCTTGTCATTCACAAGAGATTTCACTATAATCACTCAGATTACAAATGCTCAAGCACTAAGCAAGAGACTTCAAACTGCTCAAGCACAAAGCAAGAGACTTCTAACTGCTCAAGCACAAAGCAAGAGACTTCCAATGCTCAAGCACAAAGCAAGAGACTTCCAATGCTCAAGCACAAGCAAGAGACTTCCAATGCTCAAGCACAAAGCAAGAGACTTCCAATGCTCAAGCACAAAGCAAGAGACTTCCAATGCTCAAGCACAAAGCAAGAGACTTCCAATGCTCAAGCACAAAGCAAGAGACTTCCAATGCTCAAGCACAAAGCAAGAGACTTCAAACTGGTCTTAATGTTAATAAAGATAAGAGATTAACACTTGATATACAATCAGAGGTGTTTACAAAATACAATGCAGTTACAAGACTAACTTAGAAAATTATCACAAAGTTTCTAAGTGTTTGATAGCTTCAGAATTTTACAGAGTTTCAGCACGTTCAGAAGCTTAAGTCTTGATTCAATTTCTTCACAAATCTTCTTCCTTTTATAGATGATAAAATGAACGTTGAAGATTATAGCCGTTTGAAGAATTGAGACGCTCCTTTGTATAGATCAGTGAGCTTATTAGCTGTTCTGATTTGCAGTAGCTTAGGAGCTTAACGTTTACTACAAAATGAGAGATTCCTTTTGGCTTTTGATATTTGAACCTTGGTGAAAGCCAAATAAGGAAATAATCGTTTCTGAAGCCTGACTTGAAAAAGACCTTTCCATGGTCAAACCTTTTCATTCTTGATTTCTGCGTTTGGACTTAGTCAGGCACAGTCTTCAATAAAATTGTACTCTCAAATGTAGCTTAACACTTATATCTGACGAGCCTTCAGATTTTGATAGGCTCAGAATTACTTGTTTCAGATCTGGTGAGCTCAGATGTTCTTCAGATTTTGATAGGCTCAGATTTACTTGTTTCAGATCTGGTGAGCTCAGATGTTCTTCGGATTTTGATAGGCTCAGATTTACTTGTTTCAGATCTGGTGAGCTCAGATGTTCTTCAGATTTTGATAGGCTCAGATTTACTTGTTTCAGATCTGGTGAGCTCAGATGTTCTTCAGATTTTGATAGGCTCAGATTTACTTGTTTCAGATCTGGTGAGCTCAGATGTAATTCCTTCAGAAATTCTAAGGTTCAGATAATAACTTCAGAGTTTCACAGGCTCAGAAATACTTGCTTCAGATCTGGTGAGCTCAGAAGTAATTCCTTCAGAAATTCTAAGGTTCAGATAATAACTTCAGAGTTTCACTTGCTTCAGATCTGGTGAGCTCAGAAGTAATTCCTTCAGAAATTCTAAGGTTCTTTAGTACGCAAATTTTAACTTTTAATCCTGCACACTGAATTAAATTATTAGTATTCCAATTTAACCTTAAATACATTGTTATCATCAAAATCAATTAAGGAGATACAAAATCATAATTTTGTTCCAACACCAGTTTTATAAAAATATCTGGTTATGTATTCATATCCAAATTTATAACTGGTTATATAACCGGTTTATAAAAAATAATGGTTATGGTTATGTAACCAAAATAATGGTTTTGATTTGGATATAGTTTGGTTTGGCAAAATAACCGACCATGCACACCCCTACTAAATAGTGTATTTGGTCTGGTGCATTTATTAACCAACAAAATTTTCTTATTTAAGTGTTTAACTAATATATGAGATGCACTATTTAATATTTTTCATTTTTATTTTAAAATCTCCCATTTTAAGTACTCTTATATTGGATCAAATCCATTGTTTTTCCTTTCTTGTCAGTAATCTGAATTGAAATTTATTATTCTTATTATATTTATTGCGCCCGTAGTGGATATACAGTGGACACCGCCAATTGCAAAATCTAGTTTCTTTAGGCCGCAAAAATTAGTTATACGTCAAAATCATTCTTATATCTTAAATGCATCTTGTCTTGTTGAATAAATTCAATAACAAAACTGAGTTTAACTAACATACTCAAACTCAATAAATTTAGAAAGTTAAAATGTCTCTTGCAAAAGAGATACAAGAAAATACTAACCTCTACACTTGTTTGGACACAAACATTTGAGCACAAGATTTGGCCACACACACACAAATCAAAAAAATTAAAAGAAAAATAAAATTGTTACATCAAGTCATATCACTTTAACCATTTTTTTTTTATTTATTTTAATTTTTTGTGAATGTGCCTAACAAATAATATTTAGGCTTGTGCCTATATAAGTATTTCTCCCTCCTAGTCCTACAATGCAAATATAAGAAAAATAGAAATAAAATGATAATAAATAATTACTCTTTCGTTTCTTTTTGTTAGTATTTTATCGTCAGATTTAATATTTCTTTTTGTTAGTCTTTTTTTTCGTATTTTAAAAATATAATTTGTCAATTATACTATTTGTCAATTGCTCTTATCTTTTTCAATAAAACTATATACTCAAAAAATTAAATCTTTATTTTTTTTGCATAACATATTAAATTTTTTTGTACATAATATATTAAATCAATTGAAAAAAGAAAGTGTGTAAAAAAAATAGAAATTTATTGATGAATTAAAATGAGAGTATAATATAAAGATAAAGTGCAAAAATACACTTACTTAATTTAATGTTACTATTATAAAAAGACTAACAAAAATGAATGGACGGAGTATTAATTAATTAATTAAACCAAAAGAGACGGGACTCTCTTTTATGCGCTGGATAGTGCATTAATTATAGAGAATTTTTTTAGCCACTTATAATTTGTTGTGTTAATAATTTTTCTTAAGAACATAAAATGAGATATATATTAACCAAATAATTAGTCCCTTCAGTATAAGGTGTGCAAAAGAACTTACAAGAGTTTACATAGACAGTAAGCGAAAGAACAAATGAGAAAAACAAAAATACACAGTTACATCATGCCCAAACAAAAAACCAAACTCGACCACCAGTTATGGTAATTGGAGACTAAATTGACATTTGTTGTCTTCAACCACCAATAGGAATAAAGTTTGACATTGTCCAACAAATGAGGTAAATAATCATTGACTTCTCTTGTGGCAGATAACCCAGACGCATAAGAGCTAAATAAACTGAAGGAATGATTGACGTGCTCTCAGATCTCCAGATGAAAAAGTAATCTGGAAAAAATGATCAGCCAAATTAAACCACGATACAACTTTTTATCTTTTGTACAAGTTGTCTAAAATATCAAAATAACATTTTACCATCAAATATCATACAAAGACAAAATTTATTCGACACCTTAACCTTTATCCTATATATATATATATATATATATATTTTATTTCAAAAAAATTGATGTTGACCTATTAAAAAATAAATAAAATAAAATATTGTCGGTGGATTCAGGAATTTTTGATGAACTGCAAGCTAAGCCAAGTAAGGTTGACACTTTTTTACACCTACTCTCTCTCTCTCTCTCTCTCTCTCTCAAACTTATCCCTCTACACCACTTGTTCTTTTCTTCTCTTTTAGTTATAACCAAAACACAAACCATAAACAACCTTCAAGGAAAGTTTCAGTTACAAGAAACAAAGATGAATAACGGTGTTGAACAATTCAGTCCTATAGAAACACAATACATAAGGAGACATCACAAACATGATTTAAGGGACAATCAGTGTTCCTCTACACTTGTCAAACACATCAAAGCCCCTGTTCACCTTGTTAGTTTTTTTTTATTTTCATTTTTCTTTCACAAATTTAATGGTTTGTTCTAAATTGGGTCTCTCTTGTTTTTATGTCTGATTTATATGGTGGAATAAAAAAATAATATTTTTTTTATTCATTTCTTTGAAGATCTTGATTTTTACTTGTTTCTGGGGTGGCTTCAAATTATTTTTTTATGCTTGTTCTTGATTTGAGTTTTTTATTTTTTATTTTTTATTTTTTAAAGTGTATTGTAAAAATTGAATTTTTTTATATCTAAAAAAAGTTGAATTGTTTTTTTCCAGTTCATGAGATGCAAGTTTTGATTGGTTTATGGCTGTGAATTATTTTTTGGAAAAAGGGTAGTCTTCATTTTTTGTAAGAGATTTGGTTTGAATTTACTTGTCACATCTTGTTTATGAATATTGAAAAACATAGTCATATAAATTATAATAACTTCAAAGATTATGATTTTTCAATTTTTTAGGTGGATTTGTCTTTCAAGTTTTGATGTTTTAATCCTTTTGGTCATAGAGAGTGTATAGTATAATAAAAACAAAATCAGAAAATTTTGTATTTTTTATTTATTTTTACTAATTTATATTCCAAATTTATTGTTTGAGACATTTAATTGAGGTTTAGTTTCATTAAATTCAAGAAATAAATTTATTTGTGAAATTTTATAATTAAAGAAAAAATAAAAAATTGATTTGTCTAATAAGTGTATTATTTTTTCTCTACTTCAGGTTTGGTCTTTGGTTAGAAGATTTGATCAGCCACAGAAATATAAACCATTTGTTAGCAGATGTATTATGCAAGGTGATCTTGGCATTGGAAGTGTTAGAGAAGTGAATGTTAAATCTGGTCTTCCAGCTACAACTAGTACTGAGAGATTGGAACAACTTGATGATGAAGAACACATTCTTGGTATTAGGATTGTTGGTGGTGACCATAGGCTAAGGGTATGATTATGTTTATCAATTATCCTTTTTGTTTCAAATTCAAATTATTTTTCTATATGACTTGTAATCTTGATGGTTTTGTAAATTATGAATTATCCTATGTTTTAATTGTAACCTATGTCATGTTAATCTCGATGATTTAGATTCCTTGCGGTCAGGATATCATGTATTCACACAGTCAGCACAATAATGACCGTTGAATTAAGATTAGACGGTCCTAATGTTGTTATGTTGACACCGAGACATGTATTTGCTAATTCTATTATGAGTTTTATGAATACTAAATTGTGTTTTTTTTTTTATTTTTTATTATTGAATTTGCAGAACTATTCTTCAATAATAACTGTTCATCCGGAGGTTATTGACGGAAGACCAGGTACAATGGTGATTGAATCATTTGTTGTGGACGTGCCTGAAGGAAACACGAGGGACGAAACTTGTTACTTTGTGGAGGCGTTGATTAGGTGCAACCTAAGTTCTTTAGCCGATGTCTCGGAGAGGATGGCTGTGCAGGGTCGAACCGATCCTATTCCTATTAATATCAACCCATAATGTATAAAGGGTGAAAGAAGTTGAGTTTCATCATATACAAATTATATGATCCTTTGCTTTATGATCACAAGTCCAAGTGTGGAGAATGGTTGGAATATGAATATTTCCTTCCTGTGTTCCACAGAAGTTTTGGATGTTTATTTTCTTCATCTTATCATGAACACATTCCCCTCAACCATATCCCTTCAACTTATTTGGTTTTGTATTCGTCTTTTGAAAAACTAAGTTTCTCTCTTATACACTTTTTAAGGTTGAGATCCTCTTCAGTCATTGAAAATTCTAGCAGGAGAGAGCTAGTTCCGCGTCTTTCTCTTTCCACGTAGAATTTTCATGTCATTGGAGAGGAACTCAACTCTAGTTTTTGTAAGATGAGATTCTAGACTTCACAAGCACATATGGGTTTGGGAGTGGGAAAGTTTATCTTTTTTCTTGTTAAATTTTTCTTGGATTTTGTGGATGATGTGTTATTAAAGTTATTTGTAAATACTTTTGTTGGAAAAAGACAAGTTATGCAGTCTTTAATGTTTTTTGTTTAGTAGAAAACCAGCTAGGAAGAATTAGTTATTTTCTTATAAGTAGTGTAAGTTATCTATTTCACATTATCCTTGTTTAGGACTTTGTTTAGAACACAAGAAAAATTATGAATGAAAAAAATGGATGTTGGGGAGAGTTGTTTCTCTAACCCTGTTATTTACGATAAAATAAAGCACATACATTCTTCGAATTAGCCATATTCTATGTCCGACACTTATGATAATATTGAATTATGTTTTTTTTAAAAATTATTATCAGCGTCAATATATCAGTGTCATTGTGAAATCCGGATTCCGTATTTATTTCCATGCTTCATGCAAGATACAGATTTCTGCACATGAATTAGTGAGTAAGATGTGGTTTCTTTAATGTCTATTAGCTAAGCATTAAACTGAACAGCAGTACTCAATTTTCAGATGTGGTTTCCATGTGCAACATTAGAAAACCTGATATTGTGTCTATATAATAATTTGTATTGTATCATAGGCTGCGTTTACTTGTGCGCGCCAATAAAATATGGTAAATATTGTTCTTCGGCTTCTTCTGCCTGTGTTACCGAAAGATATCTTTCTTGAACAACATGGAGGGGAAGAGCAATTACCATAAAATATGATCTAACAACCAGAAACAAAAATTCTAAAATATATATACATAACTTCATTTGTATAGGAGCAGGTGTTGTTTTAACTCTGCAACAAACTGAATAACAGAAATAAACTTGTTCTAATAATTTGAGATGCTTCTCTAAGTTAATCAAAGCAGAACATTTACTATCCAAACTTTGCATGGTACCTTACAGTTGCAGAGATTTGCCCTCAACAAAAGCCGGAAATGCTTCAAATTTTTTTCTTCTTGTGTCTCATTCATTACCAACGATCATTACAAGCACATTTTCCGTTTTTAAAATGGTGAAAACGGCCACCATCTTGAAGTAAAATCTCACAGTTTCGAGCCAAAGAAATGTACTTTGCTACTGTATGACAGTCCCTACAAATTCTTGTGTTCTTAACAACTCTTATTGGTGATCCACCTTTCATTTTCATCAATCCATATGCCATTGCCAACTTCTCAGTGTGACGCATAAGAATCTTCTCTTTCTCATTGTCATCAATGTTTTGACATACACAATTGAGATCAGCTACATAACCGAGCTTTTCTATCTCGAAAATTAATTGATATAACTCAAAATATATTTCCCCTTCTTCTGGATGTGGTTCCCCATCTGCTGTAGAGAACACGTGAATACTCTGATCAACCTGTGTCCAGCTCCAAACAGGCGGACTTTTCACCGCCAAAGCAGTCATTGAGCGTTTAAGGCGCTCCACATCATCCCATCGGTTTAAACTCGAATATAAATTCATCATCAAAACATAGTTAGCAGAATTTTTTGGTTCCAACTCAAAAAGCTTCCTTGCCGCGTTCTCTGCTAGCTTAATGTTTTTGTGAATTGTGCAGGATGCAAGAAGAGCACCCCAAATACTTGCATCTGGCTTAATCGGCATAGTTTCGATGAAATCCGAAGCTTCGTCGAGAAAACCAGCTTTGCCAAGTAGGTCTACCATGCAACAGTAGTGCTCAATTGTTGGAACAATATTGTAATTTTCTTGCATACTATCAAAATACTTCCATCCTTCATCGACTAAACCTGAATTCTTGCAGCCCGAAAGAAGAGCAGTGAACGTTATCGCGTCAGGTCTAATGCCACTTTCACGCATCTCGTCGTAAAGAATCATTACCTCTTCCCCGTGTCCATGAATAGCATATCCCATCATCATGCAATTCCAACATGGACATGTTTTGTTTTGAACTTTGATGAAAACATTGTATGCTACTTTTAATTTCCCAGCCTTACAATACATGTCAATGAGGGATGTTGCAACATATATATCATCCACAAACCCTAGTTTCATACTAAAGCAGTGTATCTCTTCACCTTTATTCAACAGCGACGAGCCTGCACAAGCACAAAGTAAGTTGCAAACCGTTGTCGCGTTTGGTTTTACATTTTCTTCTTGCATTTGGGTGAAAATATGTAGGGCATCAATGTACTTCTCGTTTTGAGAACACCCTGATATCAAAGAAGTCCACGACACCACGTTCGGAGTAATTCCGGAACTCTTGATCCGGTTTATCACAGTCAAAGCTTCCTCTGTCTGGCCTAGCGTTGAATAACCTGAAATCAAACCATTCCATGTCACCACATCAGGTTTTACCCCTTCCTCCTCCATCTGATTCAATAGTTTTTCAGCATCACCAATCAGGCCCTTGAAGGAGTAACCTGATATAAGAGAATTCCAAGCGTAAACGTTTTTGTTCTTTGCATGACGGAACACTTCATGAGCCTTATCTAAGCAATCATTCTTAACATACATATCCACCAATGAAGTACAAACATAGACATCATAGTTAAGATTAGTTCTCATCATGTAACCATGGATCTCTTTCCCTATTTTAAGTAAACCTAATTCAGTAACAGCTTGTAGAACACTAGTTACCGAACATGAATCCGGCTTGAAGCCTGCACTATGCAGGCTCCGAAAACTAGCGAGAACCTTTTCAAATAATCCCTGATTAACATAACCCGACAAAACTGAATTCCAAGTTATAATATCCGGTTTAACACCGGAATACTTCATTTCTTTGATGATATTATCCATTGAATCATTCAAACAACCATTAACTGCATAACTCGAAATAATCGAGTTCCAAGATGATAAGTCACGACTACAATCCTCCATCAAATCAAAAACCGCTCTAGCTAGTTCAAATCTACTGTTTCTAGAGTACATACTAATAATTGAATTGCAAACTAAAGTATTCGAAACTAATCCAAATCTTAAAGCATACCCATGAATCTGTTTCCCTTCATTGAAAGCTCTCAACTTTCCACAAGCTTGCAACATCTTGTTAATGGTGCCACTATTAGCTTTGGCAGAAACTCTCTGCATGCTACAGAAAAGTTCTAAAGCATTCTTCCACTTCTCACTCCTCAAATTTGCCATAACTATTGTATTCCACAAAAAATCTTCTTTATATGAAGTCTCATGAAACACTTGATTTGCCTTATCTATACTCAAACACTTCTCATAGAGATTAATCAATGCACAATTCAAGTGCACATCATGAAACCCTTTTTTGATCAAACAAGCATGAACTTCCAAACCAACACACAAAACCCTTAACGCTAAGCAAATTTTCAAAACAAAGGTGAAAACTTTGCTATCAAATTCAACTCCTTTACCATACAATTCATTGAAAACCACCAAAATCTGAAATGGGTCACCTCCAAAACTTTCAAATTTCTCAAGAAAAGAATTCCAGAAAAGATAATTTCTTGTAAAACCCACAAAGAAAACCCTAATTGCAGAATCAAAATCACCAAATTCAAAATAGTATTTCATCATGGTATCATCCATTGCAGTAAAGTTTTCATTTTTAGGGTTTTTAATCATCTGGGCATGTAATTCTTTGACAGAATTCAAAGTGGTTTGCTTACTTAACTCAACAAAAGGGTGAAAAAGTGGAGAATTTTTTTGTGATGAAAATGAAATAGAAGGTGGGGAAATTTGGGTATATAGTGTTAAAAGAGAAATTGAAGTGGGTGGTGAAAGGCTTCTAGGTAACATGTTTGTTTTAAGGTTTTGATGAGAATAAGGATTAAGATGATGAAAAGGTGAAAGGTTATACATAAAGATTTGGTGCTTAGAGAATATGCAAAATGTCACTGGAATGAATAAGTGATTAATGGGAGGGACAATTACATAAGATAGCTCTAGCTTGTGTTGAAACTCAAATTATTCATTTCTTAATTTCTTCATCATTCAAAAATTTTGTGTACTGTTTGGGGAGATTGTGTTGGAGTTGTAAGATACAACTGCAAGTGCAAGGATTTGAGTTTATGGATAAGGGTATCCTTGGACACTCACTAACTCAGAAATCAAAATTCAATTTCTTCTAGTTTTATTTTATTTTTAGCTTAAATCTAATTTTTGACTTTTAATTATTTAATTGTGCAATTTTGAACTATTTTTTTTTTGTTGAAGAAGTGCAATTTTGAACTATTATCTCAATGGTGCGATTTTTTGTCGGCGCCTGGAGAATAAAAATTTTACTGTTAAAATGATCCAAATGGTATAAAAGTATGTTGATTGTCAGAAAATGTCTTTTAATGTTTAACCATTTTATTTAAAGCAGCTTTGAGGTCAACCTCATATTTGGATTAAACTATATATTTGCCAACATTTTCAATAATTTAAGTTTGATCTTCTTTGGACACAAGATCTGAATGATAGGCTTTACTGGGTCGTTGGATCAAGACCGTTGGTGGTTGTACCTCGTTGTGATGGAGGGGGTGATATATGCACACACTCAATGGTAAGTCATAGGCACAACAGGTGAAAAAAAATTAAGATTAGATAAGACATATTTGACCTAACCCATACGACAAGTCTATATAGGAGGAGAATTAAAGTTTGGAGCCTAGAACCTTCTCCAAGAGACTTGTCCTATGGACAAGTGTTAATTGATGGATAAGCGGAAAAATTTGGCGGCCCACATGTCCCAACAAGTGGTAATCATGTATATTTTAGAGTTGGGGGCAACACTCATAGTAAAAAAGATGGTGAAAACTAGACTCAAGTGGTTTGAGCATGTAGAGAGAAGACCTGTAGATTTGTAGTAAGAAGTGCATATAAGATGAATGATAATTAAATCACCGGAGGTTGAAGAAGACTTAAAAGCTATAAGAGATACTAATAAAAGAGGTTTATAAATTAATGACTTGGACATAAATATGGTATATGATATGACATTATGGCGTGTTTGATCCACATTATCCGAGGGATAAGCCTTGATTGTTATTGTTGTATTTAAATATATGATATCATATATGATCATGTTTTCTAGGCCAAATCTATGTTGTTCAAATGAGACAAGTCTTTTAGCATACACAAGCTTATTATCACCATTGAATTAACAAGTCTCACCATTAAATCAAAATGTGACATGGATCAAGATCGCCTACAATAAAAAAGAACACAAATTTTAACACGGTAATAGATCTGAGCCATCAATTTGAGATTAGTCGGTTCTATTACACCTTCATAAAATAAGCACACAATTAATTCATGATCAAGCGGCTGAAATGCATTATAGCTGCACACAATTATTGCGTAAATTGATTCAATAGTGAATTTCATTGATCAAATTGTAAAAATAAGCTTCTAAGTGATGAATAATATTCTTAAAAAAAAAAGTGATGAATAATAATTAAAGCTAAGGCTTATATCATGTAAACATATTTGAATAATTAATGTCATCGGTTTATTTTTAAGATATCAAAAGAACGAGTATGAGGAAATCACACAAGCCAAGATATGCAACACAATGTGGCCAACCACGTATTGTTCCATTCACTTAATCCTTCCACCAAGAAACACCATAGCAGCCACTAGAGTTGTAAGTGCTACCTTTCCTCTCTTAGCCACCATATTGGATGAGAGGAGCTTACATCATGGATCACTAGAGAATGCCTCAACCCAACTTCAGGCCCACTGAAGGATTAGCTCAAAGCTTTTATTTAGAAAAATAGCTTTCGCACATAGCTTAATACTTAAGCATTGTTACAATATTAGTAATCAATAAGATTAAACTATTAATCAATAAGATACAACTTTAATAATGTGCTTAAAAAACTTTGATAATGAATAATAATTTATTATATTCATTAATTATTTAAAAGCAAAATATATATTGGCAAAATCGTCAAACAAAATTATTTCATTCCAACTACTATGTTAGTGTACCAAAGAATCTAGCTAGTTATCCTATGGCGCAAACTAAGAATTCTTTTTTAAAAGAAATATATAATGGGAGACGAAGACCAAAAATCACACGGAAAAAAAATCAAACAAACCCAATGAAATAAAAGATTAATCATAAGTTTAGAATCAAACATCCTTATTTTCATGTAGTTAAAAGGCGAGGACTACACTACACTTTTATAATTAAAGAGTATTTAACCATTGAAAACAAATCACATAATAAAATATCTAAATGGTATAATAAAAATAAATTTTACAAATTTAATACATTTTATATGTTTTTTTAGTATGTAACTTATGTTAGGTTTCAAGTGTAAGTGGTCAATTTTCACATTAACTATGAATGTGAAGAATGTTAGATATATAAGAGATGTGACACGTGAATCTAATACCTTGAAATTTTAGATAGAGATATAACGTCTTACTCTCTTGTGATCCTGGAGCATTGACCCATTTCTCCAAACGCTCCTCTGAGCTCTCTAACAAGAGATGCAATTAGACAATGTTCGGAAGAAACAATGAAAGAGAACTCAAAGCACAAGCGAAAGAGACATTACATCTCGATCTACCTAAAACCTTAAAACATTTAAGTCCATAAATCTCCTTTATATATTTAACATTTTTTATATTAATGTGAGCATTAACCATCACAGCGCAACCCAAACATTTAATGTGAAAAACAATTAAAAAAAAAAGGACATTGGTATTTGATGAATTTATATATAAACGTTAATTAGTTGCTAAGTTGGCATGTATGTTGGTATGAGTTGTAAAATATGAATAATGAATCAGAATCACTTGATTTTGTAACCTTACTTTTATCTACTTTTCTAGTCATCAATTTCTTGTCTTTTCTTCCAAAGTAATCAACCATTCCATGTGCATGTGCATCCATATATTTGCAAAACTCACAAACTATAGAACCATTGAAATATTAAAGAGATCATCAAAGACACACACACAAAGAGTGAGTGAAGATATGTCAGATTGGGGGCCAGTTTTTGTTTCAGTGGTGCTCTTCATTCTCTTGACTCCTGGTTTACTTGTTCAAATACCTGGTAAAGGCAAGATGATTGAATTTGGAAACTTTCAAACTAGTGGATTGTCTATACTTATTCATTCCATTATATACTTTGCTCTAGTTTGTATTTTCTTGTTAGCTATTAGAATTCATATGTACATGGGGTAATAACTCATTTATCTTACTACATATTTAATTTATGCATACAAAGATTCATTGTTGCTATATCTTTTGGTTTGAACTTTGAATTGTGGTTTTTTTTTTTTTTTTTTTTTTTTTTGTAATTGTAATTAACTAGTACTCTTTGGCTACAACTCTCAATTAATGTACTGGTTGATTAATGAAATAGAGGGATGCTATATACAGCGAAAATGTTTTCACGAAAATTCACGAACTCTGTTTTTTTAGTTCATGTTGTTATAACTTACTGTATAGCTTTAAATAAAAAAAAATCCTATTAAAGATCCTTTGTTTATGTCTGTCACACGACAACTAAAGACCCTCTTTTCAACCAACCCAAAAAAAAAAACCCTCTTTTCATGAAATCTTTGATCTATATATAGTACCTTTTTCTTATAAAGCTTGACCAATCTCATTTCCATCATAATTAGAACTGGGGCTTTTGATTGTTTGAACCTTAGCTTGTGATGTTAATGTCTGTTAGAACGGTAAATGCTGTCATTCTGATATCCTTGTTTGGGTTCAAGTTTTTTTTCTTTATTATAAAAAAAGATAATTTAATTAAGGGAGCATAAGGTGTTCAAGTTTCTTCTCCCCAACAGATGCCATGGAATTGAAGGTGAAGCATGGAACGTGAAGCCCTTGTGGAAGAAGAAATAGAGAAACGCAAGTACAGAGACAACAATAAAATTACGCAAGCGTGTCATCATGATGTCATAGAAAAAAAATTAGAAATAAAAATATAATAGACAAATGAAGGTGCCACGTCGATTCGTGATGTCCTCGTGAAATGATTTTCGCTAGAAGTAGCATTTTCCAATGAGATAAACGTATATAAATATTTTTTTTACTAATGATTATAGCATTCATATGTTTAACAATTTGAAAGCTCTATTTTCTAATAGTTTGTTTTTACTCGAGTTTTTCTTATAGAAAATATCAGTGGTTAGTTTGTTAGAGGAGATAATTTATGTTCTGAACGGACAAAATTAGATGATTCTTCTAGTGGATATAATGTTGTGATGATGTTGGCGATGTAGCTCGGGTACAATGAGAAAAAGTGCTTGTAAAAATGTTAGCACTTTAACATTAAAGTTAGTAACAACTTAACATTAATGTATATGTAATGGTTGAAATATATGTATCTTGAGGAAGAATGCAAATAAGTATATATAGGAGAGATTATGAGAATTACCTTATTGATTCCACTATGCTAGTGAAATGAGGAGTACATATCTCATGATAGCAGTCATGTATCCGTTGTAGATAGTGTACCATAAAAGAACGGTGTACCAAGACAGGGTCATTTATCCGGCGATGTACCTTAGCTTTGGACGTGTTGACTCAAGTTCTTTCATTTATGCTTTGTAGTTCGTGGTAGATGATCTCCTCGACTTCATTGTGGCTACTACTAGTAGCCATTGAATTCGAAACAGAGGAGCGCTGATGGTAAGAGGAAGATGTGAGGGTCAGGATTTTTCTTTTCATTTTTGCTAACCGTATAAAATTGTCAGAAACTAATGTTGAACTGCAAAATAAAATATATTCAAACTTAGAAACTTCTGAAAATATAATATCATTAAGATTTTAGTTTTTAATTTGCATTTGTAGGAATTGAATTCTAAATTTCAACACAATGAATACTTTGCAGAAGTAATTATTAGGAGGGATGCAAAATCCATTACAATTTGCAAGCAAGAAAGACCTTTCATTACATAGAGCACATATTTGAAATATAAATTAAACATAAACAAGATAAACATAGCAATGAAACAGTTACATCTCAACTACAGAAACAATCATCTAATAACTTGTTAAGCAAGTATCAATCCCACTTCATAATAGCACGCAAGAGAATTTAATAAATGAAGACTCTATATATCATACAAGCAATTATATCGGTTTCCCTATTCCCTGATCTATTTCTAGGGGTGTTCATGGTTTGGAAACCACACCACACCAAACCATAAATTAGGATATGGTTCATATCCAAAACCATTTCAATGACAAACCGGATATTTTATAAAACCAATTTGGATATGGTTTATAATTGGTTTGAAACCAATTCATAACCGGTTTGTAATAAAAATTGGATTATTTACTTGAACCAATTTTTTTATTGAAAAATCGAATAAAAAATTTGTGAAAAAAGATTGCAAGCTATTTTTCAGAAAAAACTCCGAAATTGTATTTATCCGATAATATCAAAAGAATCGGGAATTTTTCCCGAAAAAAGATCGGAAACTTTTTCTGATAAAAATCAGGAACTTTTTCGCGAAAAAAGATCGGCAACTTTTTTTCTGAAAAAATTTAAAATTTATTGAATTTGAAAGACTAAGTTTTTACCACATTGAACTTCAATTTTTAAACCAATTGCAAACCAATTATTAAAAAAAGGATATGGTTTATAGTTGCTTTTTTGTTATTGGATTGGTGTGGTTTTTTTATAAAATGGATTTGGTTATTAAAATTGGATTTGGTTTGGTTAGTAATTTGGTTATGGTTAACTTAATTTTTTGCACACCCCTATCTATTTCTAAACTTCTAAGTAATATTGCTCCAAAACAATTTTAAAAGTAATATTGATTCAATCTCCATTGCTACATTTAACAAACAATATATATATATATATATATTTATGAAAAACAAACATAATATTTAAACTTAGAGGCTAGAGACAAAATATAAACTTTATGAACAGTAGTAGTCATAAACTAAATTAACATAGATATTGAATATTGACTATATATAAAGGGAAATTGCACGTGTTTATTATTTAATTAGGTCCTCAAACCTGCAAAATATATAATCCAGCATCAAAGCAGGTTAGAACATTCATCATCATGAACAAACTCTAATTCTTGCCCGACAAAAATGTCACAAATGATAAGCTAATTTCACTGTTGTCTTGCCAGGACTACCAGGCTAATTTTGATAAAAGATAATTTATAGCTGTTGGTATAGCTGCATGGACATTTGATGTGTTGGTGCGTGAGTTCAAACAAAACAAAAAAAAAAGTAAATAAGGTATAGGTTCTACCTTGTAAGGACTTTCTTCTCCCGAATAATGGTGGGAGAAAAAATGTCGAACTCAAGAGAAGCTAGTTTGGCTTTGGCTCTGCGCCCTAGTTCAGGTTTGATCTCCGACAGAATCTCCATAATGGTAACCTCAACATCCATAATCTCCTTCTCAAATACGCCTTTAATAATTTCCGAGTTTTGAAGATACTCTGCAAAGGCTTGATCAGATCCCTCCTCCACAGAACAATTTAGCTGTGCCTTTCTTACTTGGAGCTCCCTAAGCATTTTCTCTTTTTCCTCTTTGATAGATTTCAGACGATCGTTGAATAATTCTTTCAAGTTTTTCTCATTCGTCTTGAGTTCCTTAGCATACGTCTCGTTGTCGCGTATAGAGGTGTCAATTGTCAATTTAGGGGGCCTAGTAAAATTGGGTCCAGCCCAAATATAATGGGGCCTAAATATGCTAAGTATAAATGAGATGCTTTCTCTTCCCACCCCCCCTATATCTTTTTCACCCCCCAATATTCCAATTTTGCCCCTGGTAAAAAAGTTCGGAACGTGTTTTCCGAACTTTTTTTTGCCTTGAATACGAACTTCGGATTGTGTTTTCCGAAATTTTTGTTGAATTTACACTAGGAAAAGTTCGGAAAACACGTTCCGAACTTTTTAACCAAGGGCAAAATTGGAATATTGAGGGGTGAAAAAGATATAGGGGGGGTGGGAAGAGAAAGCTTCTATAAATGAGCCCCCTATAATATAGGCCCCAATTATACTAAGCCCTCCAAATAAAATATAGGCTCCAAGGTCTACAATGGGCCCCAAAGCCCCAATTTTTTTATTCAAGAAAATTTGAGAATTAATTTTTTATGGAGAATTTCGAGAATTCTCGAAATTGAGAATTTCAAAAAATTTAGAAACTTTAGAGTGCAATGATATCTTATTATCTTTGAATACAATCAATGTCGATATTTCAAGAATTTTCAGGATCGAGAATTTCGAGAATTTTCGGAATCGAGAATTCCAAAAAATTTCAGAAACTTTCAGAGTGCAATGATATCTTATTATCTTTGAATACAATCAGTGTCGATATTTCAAGAATTCTTGGAATCGAGAATTTCGAGAATTAGCCTTTGAGTTCTTGAATCAAAAAAGAAAAAATGTCCACATGTTTTAGAAAACACAAATATAAAAAGAATAAAAATGAATAAAAAAGAAGAGTTATATGTGTGTGTCATTTAGCTATTGGGCAAATCCCATGTAACTCCGAGTAATATACAAATACAAAGGAACTTTTTTTTTTTTTTTTTTAATTAAGATTTTTATTTATTCTAAAGAAGTTATTTTTTATTTAATTAAGAAGATTGGTGTACCGGACAAAATACTAGGGTACCAACGGTGGGACAAACAGCGCTCAAAGCTGCATCAAACAAAGTGGCCAAACATGAGAGAACGTGTTCTGACAATCAACATGCGGTTATACCTTTGCTTTTGACACTTTTGATTTCGTAGCTTCAGAGGCTGTAGATATTTTGAAAAGAGTGCAAAGAGAGTCATACATAGCAATGTGGTGTTTCCTAAGTCTCTAGATGTAGTATTTAAAAGGATTGATTTTGTCATCTAAAAAGGGTTAGCAGCACAACTTGTTGTCTGTTTGTCTTCCATTAAAGTGTAATTATCTTATACTCCCTCCGGTCTCATATATAAGCAAATTTTCAAAAAAACACATTTTTTAAGAAAGTAGGTAAATGCATTGGTTGAAGAAAAAAAACATCTTGAAAAGTGTAAAACATTGGATTTATTGGTTGAAATTGGAATAATGTCATAAAACATAATAATTGTAATACACTTTTGCTTATATTTGAGACTTTCAATTTTTTTGTTTTGTTGCTTATATTTGAGACCGGAGGGAGTATATATATGGCAAATGCTAAATAGTGCTCCCGAGACACTGTTTAAGCCTTTAAATAGTAATGTTTTATAAAGAAAATTATGAAAATGTGTGAAGTCAACGTATTGAGAATTGAAATGTTCAATTTTTTGAATAAATTATTTCCTTAAATGAAATCCTTAAAGAGTGCCCCGTAGACATTGTTTAGTAAGACCATATATATATATATATATATATATATATATATATGGGGGTTGCTAATATACTCTCACCTAAAAACATGTGAGAATAAGTTAGCAAGGCAACTCCCACTATATATTTACCAAAATCCCAATTTTATTTATTAAAACATGTTTTGAATTAAAGGATAAATTTGTAAATTACATTTTATTTTATTTTTAGACAAAATAATAAAAACATGTTTCATTAATTTTAGTAAACGTTCATATTCCACTATTTTAAACTAGTATTAATTAATGTTTATTTTGCAAATTTATTTCTTAACATAACTCTTTTAGGTTGAGTGCTGTTTTACATCCGTTTAATTATTTTTTCAACAAACACAATTATCTCTTGCTACTAGTCACCCCCTCAAACCTTTTATTCTATTGTTTCATTCATTTTATAGTAGCCATTAAATACTGACACGTGAAGTTGGATCGAAAAATTGGTTTTGTATAGACATTAGTGGAATTTTAAATTAAAGTTTAAAGTGAAAACTAAATTTTGGTTGCCATTAAAAAAAAATGGTTAGATTATAATTTGACTATTGAAACTTAAAATGCCAAATTGTTAATTTGACAACTAGTATTGATATTTGTATTAAAGAATGTGAAATTAGAATTTTATAGGAAATTAATTGCTCTATGAACAAGAACAGTGTTACCGTAAAAAAAAGAGAACAGTGTTGTATCAGACATTTGTTGTGTTCCAATTTTTAAGGAAACTAACGACAATTAAAACAAGGGTAGTGATCTTTTAGTTTAAAAACAAAATTACATGAAATTTACATATATATAATTATCAAATTACAACAATGCCCATATAGTATAAAAAAATTGGGAAACCAATTTCAACCACCAATCTTATCTCTTTTCATCATGATTTGAAAAACTACATTGGAAATGGATATATAATTAAACTCTTGTTTGTTAGAATTAGGTGTAATCAGGTAGGGATATAAACTTGATTTTCATTTTAATAAACTCATCTCTCTCTCTCTCGTAACCTTCGGTTCACAGACCTCCTCCCATGCCACGAAGTGAACCTTCCTCACCTCATGAGTCTGCTCAAAGAAAGTCTATATATAAATCTCTTATACACTGCCTCACAAATAGATACTTGATTGCATGACATAACTAGGGAAAGCTTGAATAATTGAGAAAATAAACCATATCATGTTCACTATCCAAAAGAAACTTATCAAAGTACCTACACTGTGAGAATGACAAATTATTGAACAAACGTAAATGTTGAAAGTGAAAGACTATTGAGTTCTAACTATCTGACATTCATTCATTCATTCATTCTAACATACTACTAATTCAATTTTTTCAACCTTTCTTCAGTTCCTTTACTTCTTGTCCAAACATAATTGGCTTCCATTACTTGTGCCTTCATCTAACCAGGCAAACTTATCATGAGTTGATTTTGACCTGCCAAGTAAAATATATTCAAACTTAGAAACTTCAGAAAATATAATATCAAAACACAGAACTATTATCTAATAATAACTTGTTAAGCAAGTATCAATTCCACTCATACTGAGTGAACTGAGGCTTGAAATGAATTCTCTAATTATTATTTTTTTAAAAGTGGGTTAACATGCAAGAGAATTTCTAGTAGATGAATCTAGATTGTAACATACAAGCAACTCTCTTATATACCGTATCAACTCAAAAAAACAGACTGTATCACGAGCAAAAGAAACTCCTTCAAAAGAACTGAAATTCTGAATCTAACCTTAAGAATGTCACAAAATTTTAAAAATAATATTGGTTTCAGACTCCATTACTACCTTTAATATTTAAACAGAGGCCTGAGACAAAATATAAAAAACTTCATGTACACTGTCTAGCAGTAATAAACTAAATTTGCCTAGCATATATATTGAGTGACTATATTTAAAGGGAAATTGCATATGTGTTAATTATTTTATTAAGTCCTGAAACCTACAACATATAAACCAGCATCAATGCAGGCCTAGAGCATTCATCATTAATAAGAATTACACTATTGAAAGTAAACTCATACAATGCTTGCTGACAAGAATACCACAAATGATAAGCTAATTTCACTATGACTTAAAGATTCATTCAATGTGGTAGTGTGCTACTATACTATAGTATTTTATTTTACCAACAAGAACAAATAAAACAAATGTATAGATTGTTCTGCAAGTAACTAAACTATGATTCGAATCCGCAATTCCTCACCACTCGGCAGGCTATTCGATAAATAATTAAATAAAGGCATAGGTTCTACATACCTGTTAACTTTCTTCTTCCGAACAATGGTGGGAGAAAAAATGTCAAACTCAAGACCATGTAGTTTGTGTTTAGCTTCAAACTCTAGAACCGGTTTCATATCCGATCGAACCTCCCTAATCATATCCTCAACATCCTTTATCTCCTTCTCAAACACACATTTAATCGCATCCGAGTAAACAAGATACTGGATCAACGTATCATTAGACATCTCCTGGTCCTCTTCCAAAGAACAATTCTCCATAGCATTCGCTACTCGAAGCTCGGCAAGACTCTGTTTCTTTTCCTTCACAAACTCCTCAGTCGCTTCAACATCTTTAACAAATTTCTCATTCTCTTGCACAAACGATTCCAATTGAGCCAACCATAACGCTCCATCAAAATATCCTTTAAGTTCACGAATCAAGAAAGAAAAGAATTCAACATGATTTTCAATAATCGAAAGCGGTGAATTCCGACCTAGTTTCTCAAGTATCTGATTAAGATAACCATAGGCTATGAATCGAGGAACATGATAGTAAACATGCTGAACAGCGATATCGGCACGAATTTGAACGTGACGATCGTCGTAATCAGCGGCGATGAATGTGACAGTGACAATTGTGTTTGACTTGTTGTGGAGTGAAAGGATGATCGTATTCATCGTTGATGCTTTTGAGTTCACGGAAGATCAACTCTTCAATTGCGTTGCGGTTGTTGTTAGTAGCCATTGTTGAATCCTTGAAACAGAGGAGTTTGTTCCTTTGTACATGTTATTAGTGCAAGTATATAAGCAAAATTTAACTTTTTAGATTCATTGAAAAACTAATGTATCTGGTCTTTGCTTATATATAAATAGTATTATAAAAGATATTTGAGAGATGCGGTGACACCTGCTTTCCTCTTAAATGATCAACCCCTTGTTTCATTCACTAAAATAACCTTATTAAAATATAAATAACTTTATTTTCAACTCAATTTTAACTAAAATCAATTTTTATCACTGAAAAAACAAACGCACAAAATATAGTCATACCTCGCCGATAACATCCTCTTCTGTGAAGTTGTTGAACTTTGTTCCTTTGTACATGTTATTACCGCAAGTGTTGCATCGAATGCTCATGGGAAGCATCATGCGGACCCTGATTTCTCTATTTTGGTTCCCCTCATCCATCTTAATTTCTTCAAACTAAAATTCAAAAATCAATAATCAAAATCACAAACAAAAAGGAATTCGAACCTGAGGAAGAAAGAGTCAAACGAAAGCGGATATGAAAGTTGGTAGTGGCGGCTATTCAACGGAGGAGAAGAGGGTTGCCGTCGGGGTTAGAACTTAGAAGAAAGGTCTTGAGCAACAAAAACTTATTTTCATGCAGCACTTTCGGATCTCTTTGGACTCTTTTTCGGTCTTGGATTGGTTTTTCGGCAGTGGATACTTAGGATCTGTCTGACCATTTTGTTCAGTTTACTTATTCAGTTGGTGGTTCTCGAGCTCGTCGATCTTTCATGCAACTCATATGTCTTGATCTTTCAGCACATTCCGTGAATCAGTTATTGGTTAAAGTTAAAATGCTTTCCTACCGGTGCGGCGGTGGCGGTGGTTGAGGACAACTTTCAGTACTTTAATTTCAAACTCTCATTGTTGGTGGAAATTAATAAAACAACCTATATGAAAAAAAACAATAAAACAATCAACAAATTACATATTTCATCGGGGGAAATTATAACAACCTCTTCCATCTAAATACAAGAAACCTCTGATGTTTTATAACTTCAATCCTATTAGACTTGGTTAGGTAGTTAGGAGGTGGTTACATAACTACCTTGAGTTAGTTAGTTATGGTTACTTGTGTTACAAGTAATAGATGGGTTAGGAGTTTTCCTCATAAATAAGCGTGTACCACATGCATTGTACACAACTCATTCTCTATTTTTCTTATCAATAAATCTTAGCACTTTCCTCCTAGTTTTCTCTCTAGTTCTTACTTGTTATCTTCTTCCTCTTATCTTGGATTACCCTAACAAATTGGTATCCAGAGCCCTTTGGTTCTTAGTGTAGAAAGCACAAAGATTCAGTCTTGTTTGGTGTTTACATTTTCCTTCATTCAGAAACAATGTCAGGGAATGGTTTACCAAACAATCTTCCAATTCTTGAGGGCAAGAATTGGGAAAGATGGAGCAAACAGATGAAGTCTCTCTTTGGTTTTCAAGATACATGGGAAGTGGTGGTTAATGGTGTGCAAGACTTGGTGGGGAATGCCACTGAAGCTCAGAGATCAGCACACAAAGACTTAAAGAAGAAGGATTGCAAGGCAATGTATGCAATTCAAGCTGCAGTAGATTCTGCAAATTTTGACAAGATATCTAGTGCTGAATCCTCTAAGGCAGCCTGGGATATTTTGGTGAAATATTATGAAGGAGGAGAAAAGGTGAAGGGAGTGAAGTTGCAGTCTCTGAGAAGGCAATATGAGCTTCTGCAGATGGATAAGAGTGAATCCATTGGAGCCTATGTGTCGAAGGTTCAAGGCATTGTCCATACAATGAAGAGCTGTGGTGAGGTGATGACAGATAGGATGATTGTAGATAAGGTAATGAGAACTCTAACTCCAAATTTTGATCATGTCATTGTTGCCATCCAAGAAACTGGGAATGTAGCTACATTACAGTTGGAGGATCTTGTCGGATCTTTAGAAGCACATGAGTTGATGATAAATGAAAGGAAAGGGGTTCAAGAATCTGTACAAGCCTTACAAGTTCAGGCTTACAAGAAAGCTAATAGTCACAAAGAGAAAAATCAAGATAAGGGAAAGAATGACTCTCAGAAAAAATTTGATGGAAAATCTGAATCCTTCAAGAAAGGAGGAGGAACATCAAATTCAAAGAAAGGGAAAGGCAAGGACAAGAGTCACATTCAGTGCTATAACTGTGAGAAATGGGGACACTATGCTTCAGATTGTTGGTTCAAGAAAGGCAAAGAAAAGGGCCAAGACTCTGATGATGAAGCAAAACTTGTGCAAGAAAAGGTTGAAGACAAAGCTGTGACTTTCATGGCTGCATTATCAGAGGTAGAATCACAAGACAAAGTTGATGCTGAGACTTGGTTCTTAGACACGGGGTGTTCCAATCACATGACTGGTCACAAAAACTGGTTAGTGAAGTTTGATTCTGGAAAGAAAAGTAAAGTGAAGCTGGCCAATAGCAGTTCATTGCAGTCAGAAGGCATTGGTAACATGGTTATCAAGAGAAGCAATGGAAGCTCTGCAGTAATTGAAGATGTGATGTTTGTACCAGGTATGGACTGTAATCTTCTGAGTGTTGGACAGTTAGCAGAAAAAGGTTTTTCAGTTATCATTAAGAATGAGAAATTTGAACTTTATGATCCTGCAAATAACCTAATTCTGAGGACTCCTTTGGCCAAGAATAGAACCTTCAGAACTTTGATTCACACAAACACTGTTCAGTGTATGAAGGTAGTAACAGATGAGAAGTTGAATTGGCTATGGCACCTGAGATTTGGACATTTGAATTTCAAATATCTGAATCAGCTAGGTAGCAAAGGAATGGTACTTGGCCTGCCTAAGATTGAAGCTTCAGAAAGAGTATGTGAAGGTTGCTTAGTTGGTAAACAACCTAGAAATGCTTTCAGCAAGAGTTTGCCTATGAGATCATCAAGTGTACTAGGTGTTGTGCATTCTGATGTGTGTGGTCCCTTTGATGTGAATTCACTTGGTGGTAATAGATATTTTGTTACCTTTGTTGATGAGTATAGCAGGAAGATGTGGATATACTTGATTCAAACCAAGGATGCAGTATTTGATGTCTTCAGAAATTTTAAGGCATTAGTTGAAAATCAAAGTGGAAAGAAGATCATAGCTCTCAGAACAGATGGTGGAGGTGAGTATACTTCCAAGAAGTTTGAGTCATTTTGTGTTGAACAAGGTATAGAACATGAAGTCACAGCTCCCTATACACCTCAACACAATGGCTTAGCTGAAAGAAGGAACAGGACTATTCTTGATATGGCAAGGTGTATGGTGAAGCATAGGAACCTGCCTAAAGCTTTCTGGGGTGAAGCAGTTCACACTGCTGTGTATGTGTTGAACAGGTGTCCAACCAAGAAGCTGAAAGACAAAGTACCTGAGGAAGTGTGGAGTGGTAGAAAACCTAGTGTAAGTCACTTCAGAATTTTTGGTGCTTTATGTCACAAGCATGTGCCTGAAGCAAAAAGGAAGAAGCTTGATGACAGAAGTGAAGCCATGATCTTGGTAGGATACCATGTCACAGGTGCTTACAAGCTGTATGATCCTGTCACAAAGAAAATGATCTACAGTAGAGATGTTGTAATTGATGAAGAGAAATCCTGGGATTGGATTGCTGGTTGTAGTTCAAGCAGAGCTCAATTGAATCCAATCATGAATGAAGAAGATAGTGATTCTAGTGATGAGAATGAAGCACCTGCAGCTGTGACTAGAGACAGGCCTGCCAGAACAAGGAACATTCCTGCTAGATTGCAGGATTGTGAAATTGTTAATGATAATGAGGTAAATGCAGATGGTGACTTAGTTCATATTGCATTGATGGCTGGTTCTGAGCCTATCAATTACACAGAAGCCTTGAAACACAAGAAATGGAAGAAAGCTATGGAGGAGGAATTGGCTTCAATTGAGAGAAATCAAACTTGGGAGTTAGTTAAACTTCCATCAGATAAGAAGGCAATTGAAGTAAAATGGGTGTTCAAGCTGAAGCTGAATCCTGACAATTCTATAGCAAAATATAAGTCAAGGCTGGTGGCAAGAGGTTTTCTGCAGAGGGAAGGAATAGATTACTCAGAAATCTACTCACCTGTGGCAAGAATTGAGACTGTGAGACTTGTCATAGCTGTAGCTAATGCAAGGAAATGGCCTATGTTCCACATGGATGTTAAGTCAGCCTTTCTTAATGGTCCATTAGAAGAACTTGTTTTTGTAACTCAGCCACCTGGATTCATGATTGAAGGGAAGAAAGACATGGTCTACAGATTGAACAAAGCTCTATATGGTTTGAAACAAGCTCCAAGAGCTTGGAATAAAAGGATAGATGGATTTCTTGTGAAACAAGGTTTCAGGAAATGCAAGTCAGAATATGGAGTATATGTGCAGGAAGCAGCTTCAAGCATCATTCTGATATGTTTGTATGTTGATGATCTGCTAGTAACTGGAAGTGTCACAGCTGAGATAGAGAAATTCAAAGAAGTAATGAAAACTGAATTTGAGATGACAGATTTGGGAGAAGTGTCTTACTTCTTAGGATTTGAACTTCTGAAGAATGGTAAAGGTCTATTGTTGCATCAGAGAAAATATGCAGGAGAAATTCTAAAGAGGTTCAACATGATTGAGTGTACCTATGCTGCAACTCCTATGGAGGTGAACTTGAAGTTAGAGAAGAATGAGACAGAAGAGACTGTGGATCCTACAATTTTCAAGCAAATTGTTGGATCATTGAGATATCTTTGCAACAGCAGGCCAGATATATGCTTTGCAGTTGGGCTTGTAAGTAGATTCATGGATAAGCCCAGAAGATCACACATGAATGCAGCTAGAAGAATACTTAGGTATATAGCAGGCACAATGGAGTTTGGAATTCTTTTTCCAAAGTCAGTTCTGAAGGACAGACAAGTTTGAAGTTTTGAAGCAGTTCTGAAGGACAGACAAGTTTGAAGTTCTGAAGGACAGACAAGTTCTGAAGCAGTTCTGAAGGACAGACAAGTTTGCAGCTCTGAAGGATTTCTGAAGGACAGACAAGGTTGCAGTTCTGAAGGATTTCTGAAGGACAGACAAGTTTGCTTAGGCTTGAAGTTAAGGGAGCATGATGTTTTATAACTTCAATCCTATTAGACTTGGTTAGGTAGTTAGGAGGTGGTTACATAACTACCTTGAGTTAGTTAGTTATGGTTACTTGTGTTACAAGTAATAGATGGGTTAGGAGTTTTCCTCATAAATAAGCGTGTACCACATGCATTGTACACAACTCATTCTCTATTTTTCTTATCAATAAATCTTAGCACTTTCCTCCTAGTTTTCTCTCTAGTTCTTACTTGTTATCTTCTTCCTCTTATCTTGGATTACCCTAACAACCTCCCCTCTATTGAGTAATCAGTCAATTTAATTTCTGAATCCATCAAATTAAACCATAATTCATTCATTCATTCATTACATAAGTCAGCTAAACAATAATCCATCAAATTCATTACATAAGTCAACAAGTCAACTAAACCATGATCCATCAAAAGAACTAATTAAATCACAATCTAAAGTTAATCACCTAAGCCAAAGTTCATCCCAAAAAAACTATATTAATCATAAACCATAATTTCATAACTAGAAAACTATCGTGCATCATTACAAAAAACCAAATATTATAAGTAAGGACCAAACAAAAGCACTAAGAAGAAGGTCCTTAGATTGGTACTCATCTAAAGTGTAACCAGATTTCATTTTGTCAAATATATGTTTGAGAAAGAAATTACCCAGCATAAATCACGTCACTGCATACTTATTTTTAGCCAAACTTATGTTTGCAACAACCACAAATAGGAACTAAAAAAACTAATTTATGCGAACAAGAGTGGAAGAGGGAAGGGTGATAATAATTTAGGGTTTTACTGAATAGTTAATAGTTAACAGAAAAGTTAACGGAGGATGAAATTGGAGGATGGAAAATAGTTTAGGGACCTTTTTGTTGGTTTTAATAGTTTAGTGAGTAAATTGACTGATTACTCCCCCTATATTTTCTCAAAAAGCATAGACCTCCGTTATACTCCGTCAAATCTCTGTTAGATTAGAATACAAATCGTGTGTTTACTTTAGAAATTCCTCTTCAGGTATTTTTATAGCGCTATTTCTCTCTGTGGAAACCTTGCTCATCCTCACTCGTCTTCACCTTCACTCATTGCCCTTATTGGTTTTCATCTTCAATCTTTGTTGCCTCCGTCTCGATTGTCTTCTCTCATCACATTACAAGAAATTTGACTTTTAGTTGAACATGAGAGCATAGGTAAAAGATTTTTTTTGTACCATATAATTTGTTGTACCTACGAAATTAGCTATACCAACGCACTTTTTTCCGTACTCTATAATTTGTTGTACCTACGGAATTTTGTCGTCACTATAGCCTGTAGTTACGGATTTTCAACGGTTGGTACAAAACATTTAGTTATACCTACGGAATTTTGCTTTCATTATAGCTTGTAGTTACAGATTTTCAACTGTTGGTATAAAATATTTAGTTATACCTACGGTCTTTGTCGTGGGTATATACATATAATCCGCCTATACCTACGACTATTATGCCTGTCACTAGAAACTTCAGTTGGTAATTGTCAATTTTCTTGTAGTGTCACTGATCATTGCTCTCTCGTGAACGCTCACTTTAACTTGTTCTCGTTATATCTGTCTTCGTGTTGTTGTTTGTCGTTAATGTCGTCTTTACTATAGGCCGCATTGGCGCCATTTCTGTTGTTTTAGATATTAAAAAAAGGTTTTCGAAGATAAAACCCAAAAAAATTATTGGCTGAGTCACGACCAAATCACTCTCTTTAAGATGTTTCACAGTACTGCACTGTAACGGTCGGAGGGAATACCTTCCTGAATGGTTCAACAAAACCACTCGAAAAAGATTGATAGGACAATATCAATCGAATTGATACGACAATATCAGTTTCCAACCAATGAAACACATAACGAAAAATGGAATAGTATTTATTTTTCTTTTCGAAGGAAAAAATAAAGAGAATTTTTTTTTTGTCCGATGGTGATGATTTGTTTTAGTGTACGAAAAAGAAGATAACCTGAACAAATACCAAAACGGAACAGACAAAGGAATTAACGTGTGATTAAGTGGATTAATGAAAATGATTTGAAGGTGTTGGGGTTGAGTCAACATTGTTTTAAATTAATTAATAAAAAGTTAATCAATTTTGTGACTAAAAAATAAAACACCACCTAATCCCAAGCACGGCATCGAGCCGGCGGTGGCATGTGTGATATTCAACAAGGTGTGCATGGTATGTCGTTCATAAAATAAGGTATCCCTTGGAGCACACCCTAAGTAGCCACTTTGATCTTTATAAACACTACTGAAGAGAGTGATCTATCAAATGTGGGACTTGTTCCTACATCACTTTTTTCAATTCACACTCACTAGTTCTGAGTCCTTCCAGACCAATGTGTTCATAATTTTTTTCATTTCCGATCACAATGATTCATCTTCCACACATTAAATGAACATCAATTAGTTCATTATGAATCCTGATGACAACAATTTCTGTACACGCCATTCTTGTCGTATGTATTGTTATCTAGCTGCTGATTTATTCAGATACTAGTAATTTTGTGCGTGTTGTTCTCTTGAATTTTTGGTTCTCTGCGTTTCTTTTTCTACCCTTCGGTTATGGCGCATTCCCTGTAGTGTTGTTGTTTGTGTTTGTGTTTGTGGCGTGTTGTTTTTGCTTTGTAGAGTGTTGTGTACTTTTGTCTATGGATCCTATTCATCATACTTTGAGAGACTTGTTAATTGGTTGCTTAAATTTCGTTGGTTTATACCGGTACTTGAGCAAATTTAGTCAACGAAATTTTTTGACTTCATTACGTAGACGACAAATTTTTCCTAGTAGTATTTTGGGATTTTTGGGGGACTTAGGAGCAAGTAGGAGGCCTCAATAGCAAACTTCTTAAGTTAAACAATTATTTTTTTGTCACAAAAACAAAGTTAAACAATTTTTTTAAAAAAATACCGTACACACTTCAGTCTAGTCAATAACAGGAAGAAATTAAAAAAAAAGATGCAAGGATTTGAATATAATGGGGTAGATTGAATCCTCTAATAATCCACACTGGTTGTTCTTCACTTGATATAACATATATAATGGTTAGCAAGGATTTGAATATTATTTCCGATGAAAAAACAAAATAAATTGACTCCAGCTGTCTAAGGTTATTCTTGGCCTATTAAGGGTAGGTTTTGCTCTATCTGTAATAAGATGATGTAGCCTGTCTATACGCTGCAGCACAATATGTTACCATTCATATAGAGTTTAATATGTCAGTCCAAATGTTTAGTACCTTTGAGAGTCTCACATCCACTAGAGGTATGATCTAAGTAGTGCTTGTAAGCTCTAGGACAACTCTCACCTCACATTTTGCTTTGTTATTTTTTCACTTAAAAGTATGATATTGTTAATGTATCTTATGATTAACGATTTGATAACCATGTATGTGAGTGAGGCATTACAACTAAATTTTAGATGGTATCAGACTATAAAGTTTACCATGATGTCTTTGGGATGTCTTTCTCCAGCCATCTGGAGGAGTGATTTGTTTCGTCGGATAGTGGTAAATTGAGAATCGTTTTAGCGCAGTTCCACGGTGGGCGCCAAAATATTCTGGTGAACAAATAAGGGGGGTGATAATTACATTGACTGTGAGAATAATATAAATAAAATCAATGTACCAAAAAATGTGTGTCCTTTACAATGAATTTGAGTTCCCTATTTATAGACTTTTTATTTCTAATTGCCACCATGAGTAACTCTTGATCATGCATGGAGTGGGTGGTTAACTCTCCTTCCACCATGTCATTGTGGTGGTAGTGGGTGGTTAGTTCTCTTCCACCACCATGTCATCAAGGAAGTATTAGGTGGTTTTCCTTCGTGGGCGAGCTCGGTTGGAGAAGGAGGGCGACCTGTTCTGCATTCAGCGCCCGTGCTCTAACTTTCCCGCCAAGTAACCCTTTCAAACATTTTGGATTTTTTTTATTGGGCCGTTCTATAATGGGCCTATAAAATCTTGTCCGGTCCAAGACCCGTGCATTCGCACGGGTCTATTGACTTTTATTTATAAAATATTGTTAAAATATAAGTGACGTCGTGTACCAAAAAATATAAATAATAAGTGACGTTTTTCTGTTTTTTTTTGTAAAACTTATTAAATTAAGTATTTTATTTATTAAAGTAATTGTCCCGTGTATGATTTTTGTGTAATAAATTATAATTAATAATAACAAATATTTATTATTCAATTTATTTTTTTATTAAAGCAATTGTCCCGTGTATTATTATAATATATATTCATCAATAATATATTCATCAACAATTGTTCTGTGTATTGTTATAAATTTATAATATATTATTCAATTTCTTTTTTTATTAAAGCAATTGTATCGTGTGTGAGTATTTTTTTTTTGACAAATAATTTATTTTATTAAAATAATTGTCCCGTATGTTATTATAATATATATTTACCCCGTAATTAGTATAATATATATTCATCAATAATACAATTCTCATGTATTTTTTTATATAAAAGTAAACAAAAATAGAGTAGATATTTTTATAATAAATATAGAGTACAATTTAACTATTATGTAGAAAAATAGTAAATTGAAAAATATAATTTAGTTTTTTAGGAAATAGAAGATTTGAAATATTTTTAAGAATTGATGAGCACAAATTAAGATTGGATTATTATATTTTTTTAGAGGTGATTTCCTATTTTTGAAGTTAAAATATACTTGTATTGGATTATTGTCTTTTTTTTTAGAGGTAGTTTCCATTGCTATTTTTATAGGAAATTTCTTTTATGCTTATTTGTTTTTTTTTTTCCTTTTTTTGTTTGTTTAGAGATGTCCTTTCTAATGCTATTTTTATGGGAAGATATATTTTATTTTTATCTTTTTTCTAATTTTTTTTTAGTTTAGAGTTAAAATTACATTTAAGACCATTAAAAGTGATAAGGACAAATTTAAATTTTTAATTTTAATTTGATTTGAATACTCTATAAATATTAGTATATTTTTTAACCCTTGTGTCTAGTGTGTTAGCGCAGCTTTCTCCTATTTTGTTTCAGCTTTTTCTTTATCTTTTTGAATTGGTATTATAGATTATCATATTCATGATGAGTTATGTGCCTGTTTAATTATAATTCTCAATCCATATAGAGTGATAATAATCCGTAGTTTTTATTTATTAGGAATTTGAGTCTCCTTTGAAAGATGGGTGAGAGGAAGGTTTTGAACAAGTATTACCCATCCGATTTCGATCCTGCCAAGCTTCCTAGAGTAAAAAGTCCCAACAATGGACAAATCAAGGTTCGCATGATGCTTTTCATGAGCATTCGATGCAACACTTGCAGAATGGAGGATATTATCGGCGAGACATATCTCGGAAATAAAATTTTCAGATTTTATTTTAAATGTACCCGGTGCTCGGCTGAACTTATCATGAAAACTGATCCGCAGAATTCAGACTATGTTATTGAGTCTGGCGCGGTTAGAAATTTTGACCCTTGGCGCGCAGAGGACGAGGAAATCGTTGAAATTAAAAAGAAGAGGAAAGCTGAAGAAATTGGAGATGCAATGAAGTCATTAGAGAATAGAACTCTTGATTCTAAAAGAGAGATGGACATCCTTGCGGCATTGGATGAGTTGAAGTCAATGAAGTTTAGGCATGCAACTGTCAGTGTTGATGAAATGCTTGCTGCCTTTAAACGTACGGCAGCAGACAAGGAGAAAAGACTCGAAGGAGAAGAAGAAGACGATGCATTGATAAAATCAATTTTCGCTTCAGAAGTTTCTATCCGCAGAATTCGTGATGAATATACCGAAAATGAAGAGGATTTGCATCAGTTTTCGAATGGACATGGCGAAACATCTAATAATAATGCAAAGAGGCACAAAAATTCCAACATTAGTCGTCCAAAGTTTTCTGTTATTAAGAAACCAGTGAGTGGACTACAATTTTTGTGCCAAAACTATGGAAGTGACGATGATTAGTTGTTATCTCCACTCCTTTGGTCGCAAATTCACGTTGTCACCATGCTTGATGTTTTCCTTTTCAATTCTCGCAAATCTATTGAATCTGTGCTTATTCTGTTAGTCTTATGAAAACTCTTGTTTGATCTGTATAAACATTTTCATGTTTGTTTATTTACTTTTATGCTAGAAGCATTTGAATACAATCGCATAGAATTTCTGTTCATGGTTGAAAATCCGACACAATTCTCGATTTTGAGTTCAAATTTTAAATTGCACACTGTTTATGTTTTACAGAAGATAACAACAATCTGTTCAAATATTTGATTCTGAATTGCTTCAACGAGTTTATCTGTTCTGTATCAAAGCTTATTTTCCTATTGAATTCTGTAATAACTGTTTATGCTGAATCAGTCATTTCCGTTTTGAACTTCACAATAGCTAAGCTTATTTTATTCCTTTGAATTTTCAAATGTTTATAGTTTATATGCTGATGTTTTGAGGTTGAGTTACGTTTCTCTTATCCACTATCATTTGGCTGTGTTATTTTAAGAGTTAAATATTGTTGGGTGATTGTGTAATTTAAATCTTTTATTGTGGTTTGTGTTTAGATGTAATCTAAACATTGATTTATGAGCCCTGTATGCTGTTTTGCAAGACATTCACTAAACTAGATCAGATGAAATTTAAGTGTAGCCGGTTAAATTTCACATTGACCATGAATGTGAAGAATGTTTTTTTTTTTTTGACAAGTGAAGAATGTTAGATATATAAAAGAGGTGATCCATGAATCTAATACTTAAAATTTTGGATAGAAATGCAATGTCTCACTTTTTTGTGGTTTGGAGCATTGATTCGTTGTTTCTTCCGACGCTTCTCTGGACTTACCAACAAGAGACAATGCAGCAATGCTCGAAGAAATAATGAAGCAATACTCTAGGGCTGTAAAAGGGAGAGACATCAAATCTTTATCTAAAATCTTGAGACATTAAATTCATGGTTCACCCCTCTTATATATATCATTGGATTGGATACTAGTGGATTGTATTATATACTTTGCTCTAGTTTGTATTTTCTTGTTAGCTATCAGAATTCATATGTACATGGGGTAATAACTCATTTATCTTACTACATATTTAATTTATGCATACAACGATTATTCATTGTTTGCTATATCTCTGGTTTGAACTTTGAATTGTGGGTTTTTTTGTTTGTTTTGGTTGAGTTTTGTAATTGTAATTAACTAGAACTTTTTGGCGACAACTCTCAATGTACCGGTTGATTAATGAAATAAACGTATATACATATTTTTATTAATGATTATAGCAATTCAATGTTTAACACAATTTGAAAGCTCTATTTTCTAATAGTTTGTTTTTGCTCGAGCTTTTTTTTTTTATAGAAAATATTAGTGGTTAGTTTGTTAGAGGAGATAATTTATGTTCTGAGCGGATAAAATTAGATGATTCTTCTGGTGGATATAATATTCTGATGTAGCTCAGATACGGTGAGAAAATGTGTCTGTTAAAATGTTAGCATTTTAACACTCAAATCAGTAACAACTAAAGATAAATGTATATATAATGGATGAAATATGTGTATCTTTAGAATGAATGGATTATAGGAGTCATATATCTGAGACAGTGTACCATAAAAAAAATGGTGTATCAAGACAGGGGGGTCATTTATCCGGCGATGTAGGGTGGGTGAATTGTATTGAATTTTAGGATGTAATTAAATTAAATGGGCTACAAACATTGTGGAACTTTAGTCTAGTCCTTGCATGGTAAAGTTGTTTTTTTTTTTTACGGTGCATGGTAAAGTTCATAAAGCATATATAGTAAAGTTGTGTTTTCTATTTAATCTATGGTCAAAAACCATCTTAACTATGGTGGCAAAATTCATTACTTGCTCATATTAAGAACCCGTTTGAATTAGCTTATTTTTAAGCTTATGCAAACAACTTATGTAATATAAATTAAGTTTTATGCTATTTTACAAGTTCACACAAGTGAAAATTTTATTTTTATAAGCTATTTTATCATAAACTATCTTGACAAATTTATAATAATATATAAAAATTATATAAACTGTTCACATAAACTTAAAAATAAGCTAATTCAAACATGTCTTAAATGTGACCTTTCCCTGTTCATGTATAACCAGGGGCGGAGCCAGAAATTAAACATAAGGGGGACTAAGTTTAAAAATTATAATTTAGTATATATAAAATGTAATTTTACTTTTGATAAAAACTACTACATATATAAGAAATTTAACAATATATAAGTAATATCCAAATTCAATACATATGCAAGTCTTTTAAGTATAAAGAATACTCAAAAGGTAAGACAACATACATAACATATTATAAGCTATAGGTTAAAAACTAATACAAAGCTCATTTTAATTAGCACTATGAACTAGTTCTAGTACTATGAACAAGACAATATACAAACTTTATACACCAAAATGGTCAACAAAGACAAACAACCACAATTACTAACTAAACATAAACACATTAACTCAAGAGCTTCATTTCCAAAAAGTGTCTATAACAAATTTCACTCCAAACATATTTTATGTTTTGCACACTTTTTTTACCATAAAAGACAAAGGTCCAATAGATATTAGTAATCGTTCTGATCCTTTTTATAAGGAATAATCGAGTCAACAAAAATTGATCTATCTAAACTATATTATAAATTAAATACATAAACTTTTATTGAGTCAATTGTCACTTATAAAAAAACCGAAAATATTATGATACTAGTAATATAAAAAAATAATTAAAAAAGGTAGGGGGGACCATAGCCACCCCTTGTCCCCCTTGTGCCTCCGCCCCTGGCGGTCGTCTCTTTCACCTCTCCGTTCATGCTTCGTCTCCTTTTCTGCTGGATCGAATTTCGTGGATGGATCGAGTTGGTTTCTCTTAACCTGTTTTTGGATTTTCCAAACAAATGGGTTGGTTTCTGTGGTTTGGATTTGCTCTAACTTCTGTCTCCGATGCTGCTGTGAGCTTCGTGGAGTTTATTCTGTTCTAATCAAAACCTTGTCATCGGTTTCTTGATCTTGGGGCTGGTTCCGATTTCATGATCTTAGGCGGTGGTGGTGGAACTCTTCGTTGTTGCTTCCCAACTTTCTGCACTATAAATTGTTTCTGTTATTCACCATTTGAGGGTGATAATTTGGACTGTGTCTATTATGATGCAAGCGTGGTCAAGGTTTGGAAAACAAAACTTGACTTACAAGTCCGACATTGACCGTGAAACAAAACAAATTATAGAGAGAAAATGTTTGAAAATCACTATGTAAATAGCCACATCCTAGCAAACTTTAATCTTTACCTATTATGATCAAACATTAATAATTGAAATAATGGTAAATGTAATAAAATAATCATTTATTTTTGAAAATTTTTATTTGTCCGGACAAAATTAAAGTGCTACAACCGTAATTTCATCAAAGGTCCTCAGACGATTCTATTCTTTAAGAACTTGTATATTCCACTTTTTCAACTTTCATCTTCTTTTTCATTTCACCAATGTCTTCATTCTCTGCGTGTCAAGGTTCAAAATTCGTGGTTGCACCAGACTCAATGACATAATCTGAATTATGCTGATCAGTCTTTATAGTAAGTTCAGCCGCACATTGGGTGCATTCAACATAATATCTGAGAATTTGAATTCCTAAATATGTCTGCACGAAAAAAAATCAAACACAATAAGCTCAAACCCAATATCACAATCAAAACCAAATCACACACAGAGTAACAAGAAACTCAAAAAAGCACTCCATCGTCTATTATTTACACTGTTTTAGAAAATAACTGATTGCACTATTTTCTATGAAAAACTGAGCTTCAGTTAGTGGCAAATATTGAGTTATTTTGTAGGAAATGCCAAAAATCTATAAGTTACATATAAAAATAGAAGAAAAATGAAATTGTATTAGTAATATAATTCATTGGTTGATAATACATGTGTGCGTATATAAAACTATATCAAATAGTAGACACATAAATCATTAGTTGGTCTAGTGGCCAACATTTTTACATTGTTACTTTGTTGTGAAGATTTTCATCTTTATCTTTATTATAAAACGAACGTAATTAAAGGCACACTTAACCCAGATTTTGATTTGTGTAAAAAAAATAATATCAAAACCAAAAAGCACACATCTTCCTCAAAACCACCATCTGATCTAAATCTCCCATGGAAGAAAGGGAGGTCTTTCTTCTTTCAACACCATTGCCCTCTCTAAATCGCGCGATAGCGGTAGCTTTGACTCTAGTGGTGGTTTTGGCGATAGAAATGAAGCAGAGAATTTTCCAAGTGGCTCTGGTGACGACAACAACGGATCTGAGACTTTGATAAACTTATAACAATACATAAAAATTGCATAATCTGTTTGCATAAACTCAAAAATAAGCTAATCCAAACAGACCTTTTATACTTATACTCCGTATTTTTTTTCTGCGGAGATAAGCACAAAAATTATATTATGCTCCATTATAATTCTATTATGTTTCTTTAAGATAAATACAGAATCAATTAATATAAACAACAACCAAGAGTAGAAATAGGCATGAAATCAAGAAGGTGGTGGTGTTTCGACCTCCCTGGCGACATCATCATCTCAGTCGCCGGTGCTGCCGCGACTATAGTTACCTCTTGCCACCTATTGGTGATTGGTTGGTAGTTTCCACCCGCTCTATTTTGGTCCGTTTGGATCTAAAGAGGTTTGGGTTTGTATTTCGGAAAAGAGGTTTTTTTCTGTTTCAACTGCCGCCATCGTGCCTATCATGTCGGCGTTGTTGTTTAGAAGCACACTAGATCTGTTCGTCGTCCTATCCGTTCGTTTTGTACTTCCGTTGGACTTTGGTGGTTTTTCGGATTTGGCGGCTGTGGGTGACTCTTCAACGGATTGGTTGCTGTGGGTTTGTGTCTGTTTCCATCGTTTGGTTCAGATTTGGCTAGAAATGACCATTTTACTTGTTGTGCTTTTGTTCCAGCTAGTTGTCGGTGGTTGGTTTCTGTTTCCGTGTTGGCGGTCTGATTCTCTCGCCGTACCTCAAGAGATGTGTTTGAATTCTGTCAAGATCGTCTCTAGTTATTTTGGATGCTTCTGATGTTTTAGATATCATTTTTTTTTTTTGCAATCTGATTTCGGACCCCGCGTTGGGTTTGTTAGGTTGTGTTTTTTATGTGTATTTAATTGTCTGCTACGCATTTGGCTCTTCTACTGGTTTTGTCCAGTTGTGTTTATTTTACACTTTGTGTATAAGTTTATTATTGTTGTATGGCCCTTTTAGGGTTGATTTTACACTTTTGTGTGGTTGCTGGGTCAGGTTCATGTCCCCTCAGCTCGCTTGTTCTCCTTTTTTATTTAATATATTTTCCTTTGGCTTTTTTTTAAAAAAAAGGCATGAAATCAATTAACATAAACAACTATCAAACTTCTCAACATTCAAAACCCTGTTTCTCTTACTTTTTTCTCATTTATGATTTTGTACTTATGTTTATTTGTTCTTTTTAATTTTGATAGGATGAATATCACAGTGGATGAAGAGCTACACCCAATCAAAAATAATTTTGTTGGCTAAGGTGAATCTTTATTAAGCTCCCTTATACATCCAAACCCTCTCTTTCAAGATGTAGGTTCTTAGCCAGCGGTTGAAGCGACGAGGTGTGGCCGTCTCTCTTTCCACCCTCCGCTTCACCTCCCTTCCCCCTTCAAGTGTCTTGTTTCTTTGGGTTTCTTAACCGCCGCCGCGGTCGTCTCTTTCACCTCTCCGTGCATGCTTCGTCTCCTTTTCTGCTGGATCGAATTTCGTGGATGGATCGAGTTGGTTTCTCTTAACCTGTTTTTGGATTTTCCAAACAAATGGGTCGGTTTCTGTGGTTTGGATTTGCTCTAACTTCTGTCTCCGATGCTGCTGTGAGCTTCGTGGAGTTTATTCTGTTCTAATCAAAACCTTGTCATCGGTTTCTTGATCTTGGGGCTGGTTCCGGTTTCATGATCTTAGGCGGTGGTGGTGGAACTCTTCGTGGTGGGTGTTGCCATTCTCTGCATCATCATTGTGTAGGTCTTGATTTCTGATTTCTTTCAGATCTGTTGAGATCTGCAGTTTTCTTGATTGTTGCTTCGCCGTCGCCGTGCCTGTGGTGTCTTGGGATTGTTTGGATGTTGGCTCTAGTTTCGTCTGTGTTGATATAACTCAGATGTGATGGCCATAAATGGCTGTGAATTTGTTGTTTTCCTTTACAGCAAATTATTGGTGTGTGGATTTTTACCGTGTTGGCGATAGGCCCGTTCGCCGTTTCACACCTTAGCAAACGCTCACTTATCACTTTTTTTGCTATTTGGTTTCGTGTCCGTACGCAGGTTCGCTGGATAGTGTCTGATGAATTGGTGTTTGCTTTGGTTGTTTATTACATGTTAGGGTTGGTTCTAATACCACTTATAGTTGGATCTGAATGTATTATTTTTAACTGCTATATTTTTGTGTGGTTTAACTGGACCAGGTCAATGTCCTCCCAGTTTTTTGTTGTAATCTTTCTATTTTATTTTAATCTATTTGGGGAGTTGTAGAGAGTTTCTTTCTACCATCCTTTTGCTTAAAAAAAAAATTTTATCTTTATTAAAGATCTAGATGGTTTATCCAATAATACAAGTGAATTGATCTCTTAAAACTCTCGTATAATTCAAACAAAAGTTCCAAATACAAATTATTTTTGTAAAGTGATGTGAGCTCTCCCTTTTTCCAGAAAGTTTGGGCTAACTAGTGTAATGGGATAAAATTCAATAAGAAGGTGGTAACTAACTTAGTTCTTCTATGCACACGCCCCTCAAAGAAATACTCATAAAAAAAAATTCATCTAATAGTTTAGTGGCTAAAATTTTACATTTTAAAGTGAATAAATGAAAATACCAAGCTTCGAACTTTAATTTCTACATATTACATGCAATATTCCTACCAACTGAAAAAAAAATAAAAAAAATCCAAATACATAAAAATATTAAAGTCAGCCACACTTTGAACTCTTGTTTGGGCTTGAGTTTCATACACAATTTGAGTATTTAATATTGAATAAATGGAGAGTCATACTTTTTTTTTGACAATAATGGAGAGTCGTGGGTGTGAATACACTACCCCTTAATAATATCAGCAAAATAACACTCTTATGTTTCCAGACATGTCGAACTCCACCTATTCTTATACTGTCAAGGGGGTCAATTCCATAAAATATGACATAAGTAAGTGAAAATTTACAGAGCTGTTGTTCAACCATCATCGTCTCCAATTATTCAATCAACTCACTAACCGCAAATCTTAAATCCAGTAAAGATTAATTATATACAGTAATTGATCTCAACTTTGTCAAATAATATAAATCTTTTTTTTCTTTCTTTTAAATAGCCTAATAATAAAACTCACACACTTATTTAAATAAATAATGAATCTTAAAATCAAACATGCACTCTACATCATGATACTCACTTCTTCCTATCAAGTAAACTATTAACTGAACTTTACTTACCCAATAATTATATTCAAAACAATTTTAATTACTCATTTAAGATTAGATGCATCACATCAATAACTCTGAAGCCCCAATACTCAAAAAATGGTGACGTATCGTCAGTGACGGAGCCAGAAATTTTAATTAGTGGGGGCACCATACAGGCCCGGTTCTGGGCCAGTGCAGCCAGTGCTGCAGAACTGGGCCAAAAAAATTAAAAAATCTGGGGCCTCAAATTTTTTTTGGGTAGTATGTAGGGGGTGTAGTAGTAAATAGGAGGTTCAAAAAGCAAATGTATCTAACAAAAAAAAATCAAGTGTATTTTTGTTAGTAGCTAGAATTTTTTTAATGGATTTTGATGATATTGATTAGAATATGACCTTTTTTTGTTAGTTACAAAGATGATAATTACTTTTGATGTTATTGATATGTTTACAATTTGAATATATTATTTTTTTTTTATAAAAAAAAATAATATATTTTCTATTAGGAGTCCATTATTATTATTAGCACGGGACCTCGAAATTCTCGAAGACGGCCCTGGCACCATATATAAACTATATACTATCTCCGTCTTTTTTTATAATAAACAAATAAGTTAACAAAAATTAATCTATTATGTCCATAATATAAATCAAATAATTAAATATACTTAAGTATAAGTAAAAGTTAAAATTTATTTGGATCATATATATTTTAACTTTTACTTATATTTAAAACTGAAGAGAGTGGTCTCAATATTTTCATTTCTATGCTTATGTGGTTTATTTCTAATTTTCTTTGATCAAACAATCATTTATTTGGTCTTTAAATATGTGAGATACTATATATAAGATCTAAATATATTGAAATTACAAATACATACATCTATAAGGGATCTTCATGCTGTGAATCTAGCTTTGCTAGGTAAGTGGAGGTGGAGGTTGCTACCAGGGGAGCAAGGAATTTGGAGAGATATTATTCTTGCCAGATATGGCCTTTTGTATCCATCGCCTCATTTTGGAGGTCGTCCATCAGGCTTTAGTGGGGCTTCTCTCTGGTGGAAAGATGTTTCCCTTTTACGAACTTCTGCCGAGGTAGCCTCTGATTGGTTCGTAGAAGGAGTCATTAAAAGGGTGGGCGATGGATCTTCATCTTCTTTTTGGTTTGACCCTTGGGTGGGGGGTGTTTCTTTAAAATCACAGTTCTAAAGTTTGTTTCAAGTGTCTGATCAACAATTGAATCTGGTAGGGGAGATGGGCAACTGGGTAGACGGAGAGTGGCATTGGGCTTTTAGATGGAGGAGAGAGCTTTCAGCGTGGGAGTTTGATCTGCTTCAGGCTCTGCTGACTGCCTTGACGAATCATCCTTTATTAGGGGCTATTGATTCATGGTCTTGGAGACATGATTCTTCTGGGTCCTTTTCGGTTAAGTCGGCTTACTTATTGCTAACGGCTGGTATAGTTCCTAATGTTTTAGATTCTCTCTTAGCTAAGGTGTTGAAATCTTGGGCCCCTTCTAAAGTGGTTGTTTTCTCTTGGCAATTACTTCAGGATAGAGTGTCGACCAGGCAAAACCTTCTCAAACGTAGGGTGATTAGGGAGCCTAGTGATGCCTTATGCGCCTTTTGTGGGACTTCAATCGAATCGGTTGATCACCTTCTCGTTTCTTGTGCTTCTATTTCTCCAGTTTGATACTCTATCTTTAGGTGGTTGGGCTTTCGTTTTGTGTCTCCAATAAGTATTAGTAGTGTTTTTCAAGGCTTTATATGGTTTGGGAGGGGTAGGAAGAATAGGCTAGGGTGGTTGTTAATTTGGCATGCTACTGTTTGGGCTATCTGGAACTCTCGGAATGATGTCATATTTGCGAGAGGAACTGTTTCTGTCGAATCTTTGGAGGATAAGGTGAAACTTTCATCGTGGAAGTGGTATCTGGCGAAAAACCCTGGTAATGCCTGCTCCTTCTATGAGTGGGAGGTTCATCCGATCTTGTGTTGGAGCCGATAGCGGTAGGTGATTTGCTGGTTGTGGGTCCCGTTGTTTCTTGGGGGTGTTAGACCTTTCTTTGCCAGTCTTATCTTCTTCCTTCTTTTTTTCCTTTGTCAGGTGTTTGTAGTCTTTGCTTTTATAGTTTTGGATAGTGTATTTCTAGTACACTTTCCAAAAAAATTTATGATTGTTATTTCTCTTATTTGTACTGCTATTTTTGCATTTTCTATATATATATATCTTTGCCATTCAAAAAAAATAAAAATACATACATCTATAGTGTCAAAGTGTGGTTTGCACTTTGTAGTGTTTTTGTATTTGTTTTCACATCTTTTAATTAATTTATATGAATATGAAAAAGTGAGAAAAAACAATGTATGATATCTTGTACGTAAGTGTGGAGTTATATTTCAATTTGGTGAGGGCAATACCAAGTAGCAATATAATAATAAATAAAAAGTTTCAAAAGATAGTGCAGGCATGTGCCCCCATAGCCTTTCACGTAGCTCCGTCACTGCGTATCGTATCCGATACGTCTCGATATCAATACTATTTCGATACGTTTCAATACTCGTATCGGAAAAGTATCGATTAAATTATTATTTTTAAAGTATACGAAACTGAACTATACATCATGATACTCACTTCCTATCAAACTGAACTTGTTGGTGTACAAGGTGATGAATCAATGAAATAGTAAGAAGAGGACAAAAACAGCAGCCACAAAATATGGAAGGAAGAATTAATTGCATTGATAAAAGAGTAGCTATTTATACAAAGACTAAAGTTTGCCACATAGGCCCTAAAAATAAAAACTTAACAGACAAGTTCAAAAAGTACTTAACATAGTAAAATACTAAAATACTCTTAAATATAAATTACTTCTAACACCATCCCTTAATTTATATTTAGACAAAACTGACAACACCAATTCCATCCCTCAAACGAAGAAATTGATCAGTTTTGATAGCCTTTGTCAACACATCTGCCAGCTGCTTCTGAGTGCTACAGTGCACAACTTCAAGCACTCCATTCTGAACCTGATTCCTCAGAAAGTGATACTTGGTCTCAATATGCTTGCTTCTTCCGTGCAGCACTGGATTCTTGGCAAGATTGATTGCAGACTTGTTATCAATCATCAGCTTCAGAGGCTTGTTTACCTTGATCTTCAGATCCTGCAGTAAGTTCAGAAGCCACACAGCTTGGCATGCAGTCACAGCGCCTGCAATATATTCAGCTTCACAGGTTGATAGAGCAACAACAGGTTGCTTCTTGGAACACCACGAAATAGGACCTCCTAGAAATTTAAATAAATATCCAGAAGTGCTTCTTCTATCAACTCTGTCTCCACACCAATCAAAATCTGAATAACTCAGAAGTTCTGATTCAGTCCTTCCTTCAGAGGGAAATAGCACTCCATGCTTCAGAGTCCCCTTGATATACCTCAGAATCCTGACAGCAGCTTGGTAATGGGACCATTTTGGTTTACTCATAAATCTGCTAACCATTCCAACTGCAAAACAAATATCAGGTCTGGTATTACACAAATACCTCAGAGAACCAACCAACTGTTTGAAGGTTGTAGCATCCACATCCTCTCCATCAGAATCGGAATCCAACTTTTGATTCGTATCAGAGGGTGTGATAGCAACTTTGCAATTCTCCAGCTTAAATCTCTTCAGAAGCTCAAGTTCATACTTCAACTGATGCAAAATGATTCCTTTCTCAGAATATAGAAATTCCATCCCTAGAAAGTAACTCATTTTTCCAAGGTCTGTCATCTCAAACTCATTCATCAGAACCTTCTTGAACTTAGCTATCTCTTGTTCAGAACTTCCTGTCAGCAATATATCATCAACATACAAACATACCAGAATCATATTGCCTTCTGAAGTGTGCTGAACATAAACACCATACTCCAACTCACATTTCTGAAACCCTTGTTTCTTGAAAAATGAATCAATCCTCATATTCCAGGCTCTGGGCGCTTGTTTCAATCCATAGAGGGCTTTATGCAATCTATACACCATCCCTTCCTGATTCTTTTTCTCAAAACCAGGAGGTTGTGACACATATACCTCTTCTTGTAATGGACCGTTCAGAAATGCAGATTTCACATCTAAATGCATCAGAGGCCAATTCCTGTTAGCAGCTATTGCAATTACTAGTCTAATTGTTTCGTGTCTTGCTACAGGTGCAAACACTTCAGAATAATCTAGTCCAGGTTTCTGCAGAAATCCTCTTGCTACTAACCTCGCTTTGTGTTTGCCAATTGATCCATCTGGCTTTAGTTTCTGTTTGAAAACCCATCTGACGCTGATGGCTTTCTTGCCTTTTGGAAGTTCTGATAGCTTCCAAGTTTTGTTCCTCTTTATAGCATCAAGTTCTTCTTTCATGGCCTGCAACCAGACTTGTTGCTTAAGAGCATCTTCTGTGCTCACAGGTTCAGAATCTACTAACATTGCACACTGAATAATTTCTCCCTCAGAGTCTACTTCAGTGTCTTGCAACATTTCAAATCCTGCAAATCTTCTTGGGATGCTTCTGATTCTCCGTAGCCTCTGAACTTGTTCAGAAGCACCTTCAGAAATTCTTTCTTCAGAATTTTGACCTTCAGAATTCTCTTCAGAATTTTGACCTTCAGAATTGTCGACCTTCAGAATTCTGACCTTCAGAATTGGCTTCAGAATTGTGACCTTCAGAATTAGCTTCAGAATTCTGACCTTCAGAATTGGCTTCAGAATTCTGACCTTCAGAATTGGCTTCAGAATTCTGACCTTCAGAATCGTCTTCAGAGTCAGATTCAGAATCACCATCAGACTCAGAGTCACCATCAGAGTCATCTCCATCTTCTGAATCATCTTCAGAGCCTTCAGATTCTGACTCACCTTCAGAGCCATCCTCTGAGATTCTCACATCAGAATTTGATTGAGACTTGTTCCAATCCCAAGTTTCAGATTCCTTCACAATGACGTCTCTGCTGAATTCAATTTTATTAGTCTCTGGACAATAAAGCTTGTACGCACCTGTACTGTGGTACCCCACCAGTATCATTACTTTGCTTCTATCATCCAGCTTCTGTCTTCTGGCTTCTGGAACATGTTTATAGCATACAGATCCAAACACCTTCAGATGACTAACACTTTGCTTCTCTCCAGTCCACTTCTGAATAGGAACTATTTCCTTCAGCTTCTTCGTTGGACATCTGTTGAGCACATATGTTGCAGTGGCAACAGCTTCTCCCCATAAGTGATGAGGAAGCTTCTTCTCTTTCAGCATGCTTCTCACCATATCAAGCAAAGTACGATTTCTTCTCTCAGCAAGACCATTGTGTTGAGGAGTATAAGGAGCTGTAACCTCATGCTCAATTCCATTCTCCTCACAGAAAGTTTTAAACTCATTAGAATTAAACTCACCACCACCATCAGTTCTGAGAATCTTCAGCTTCTGACCACTCTGTTTCTCAGCCTTCACCTTGAACTTCTGAAACTCAGCAAACACTTCATGCTTGAACTTGATGAGTGTTACCCATGTCATCCTTGTGAATTCATCAACAAAAGATACAAAATACTTGTTTCCTCCAAGTGAAGGTACTGGAAATGGTCCACACACATCAGAATGTACTACTCCCAAGGCATGTTTTGCTCTTGGAGCTACTTCTGATGCAAACGGCAGTCTTGGTTGCTTCCCTTTCATGCACACCTCGCATGATTTTTCAGGCTTCTTGATTATAGGAATTCCATGTACCAGATTCTTTGACTTCAGATGCCCCAAGCTTCTGAAATTCAGATGACCAAATCTTCTGTGCCACAACTCACTATCCTTCTCAACACTTGTTGCACTAAGACATTCAGAGTCTGCAGTTCTAACATTCACCTTGAATGTTCTGTTCCTTCCCTGTTCTGACTCCATAATCAACTTCTGATTACCGTCATACAGCTTCAGAAGATTGTCTTCAATAGTAACTGAAAAACCTTTCTCAATCAATTGACCCACACTCATCAGATTGCTTTTCATGCCTGGTACATACCACACGTTCTGAATCAATGTTGCTTTCCCATTGTTCAAAATGACTTTGACATTTCCCATACCTTCAGCGTTGAGGTATTTATCATCAGCACATCTGATCTTTGTACTCTTTCTAGAGTCAAAATCAACCAACCACTTCTTGTTTCCAGTAAGATGGTTTGAACACCCTGTATCCATATACCACCACTCTGAATTCACATCATCAGATTCAGAAGCCATTAGTAAGACAAATTCACTATCAGAGTCATCAGAACTTCTGGCTATATTTGCTTCTTCTGACTTTCTTTCTTTGTTTGACTTGCACTCAGATGCAAAATGGCCAAACTTCTGACAAGAATAACACCGTACCTTTGTCTTGTCTTTTCCTTTCTGAGCATACTTCTGCTTTCCAGAAGTTGAGGTTTTTGGATTCTGAGCTCCATCAGATCTATTCTTGGCTTCTGACCAAGACTTCTTCTGAAGCTTCTTCTCAGAAGCTGCTTTCAGAGCCTGCTGCTCTACTTCTCTTTCAGAGTTTCTCTCAGTTAGACGCAACTCTTGTGCTTCTAGACTGCTCTGTAACTCTTCTATTCTCATGGTTTCCAAATCTTTGGAATGTTCAATAGATACAACAATGTAATCAAACTGAGGGGTAAGGGATCTCAATACCTTCTCAATGATTACTTGTTCTGAAAGAGTTTCTCCACAAGCTTTCATCTCATTAGTAATCAGAATTAGTCTGGAGATGTACTCACAAACCTTCTCATTGTTCTTCATGTTGAGATTCTCATACTGTTTTCTGAGGGTTTGAAGCTTTACCTTCTTTACTGACGCATCACCACCGTAACACCTTGTCAGAAGATCCCAAGCCTCCTTCGCCGTCACTGAATCAGCAATCTTCTCAAACACACTCTCATTCACACACTGATGAATGTAGAACAACGCCTTCTGATCCTTCTTTCTTGTAGCTTTCTGCGCCTCTTTCTGCTCCTCTGTTGCATCTGCTGCAACAGGAACGTATCCTTCAGTGACAAGCTCAAGCACACCTTGAGCACCGAACAATACAAGCATTTGTTTCATCCAACGATTCCAGTTTTTGCCATCAAACACTGGAAGCTTGGTACTCATGCCACCATTTCCGTTCATCTTTAAACCTTGTACAGTACACTCAAATCTCACTAACACTCGTGTTTCCCAATCCCACAAAATCAGAAAAAGTGATTCTGTTCAGATTTTTGTTCAAGATTCAACACAAATCAAGAACCAAAAATCAAACACACACAACTCACGTTTCACTCGTGTTTCCCGTGGATTCTAACCGGAGCTCTAGATACCAATTTGTTGGTGTACAAGGTGATGAATCAATGAAATAGTAAGAAGAGGACAAAAACAGCAGCCACAAAATATGAAAGGAAGAATTAATTGCATTGATAAAAGAGTAGCTATTTATACAAAGACTAAAGTTTGCCACATAGGCCCTAAAAATAAAAACTTAACAGACAAGTTCAAAAAGTACTTAACATAATAAAATACTAAAATACCCTTAAATATAAATTACTTCTAACAGAACTAAGTATTAACTAAACTTTACTTACCCAATAATTATATTCAAAACAATTTTAACCATTTATTTAAGATTAGATGAATGAATCAATAACCGATTGGAATCAAAATCCATGTTTTCATCTAGATGATTGTACTGCATGCATTCTCTAGAGAGTAGTACTACTAGTACTTCTATTCTTCCACAAAATGTAGTTGTCTCTAGTCCAACACATTTTCTGAGCCACACATTTTTCATACCATGAAATGAAAAACCTTACCTCAATCCTCATCAGCTACATCTCATCTTCATTCTCCACATGTCAACCAACCATTAGTCTTGTTCATATATCCCTTGCCACATCATCACTTCAGTGTCACCCACTTCATCACACCAAATCCACCAAAACAACACATTCTTACCCTTTTTACACCTTTCTTTCTATCTTCACCATTTTGCCACTCATATTTCACAAAGAAACAAAATAAACACCATCAAGATATCAATACACTAACCCTTTGAGCTTGTAATCATTCATGATAGTTCCTTAAATTTCAAACTTTGAGAGCCTCATAAAATTTTCTATCATATAAAAATTATGCTATGGAGGCCCTCAATTCTACTGTTTTCACCCCCCTTTCAGTGCTTTCTGATAGAACAAAATTTTCATCACACCCAACAATTTCTTCATGCAAAGTTTCAAACTTTTCCACTTCAATCAACAGAAAACAGAACTTAAGAGAGTTTTTATCAAAGAATTTTCAAAAGGGTCTATTCCTTGCTACAGCTTCAGTTGTGAATGTTAACAATGGTGAATTTGCAAATGCTCTAACATATGAAGAAGCATTAGGACAATCTCCAAGTGCTTCTTCTGGTGGTGACATTGATCTTAATGGTTTTGTAGATAGTGTCATAGGTTTTGCAACTGAGAACCCTTTAATTCTTGCTGGTGGTGTAGCTATTTTGGCAGTGCCATTGGTTTTGTCTCAGATTTTGAAGAAACCTAAGCCTTGGGGTGTTGAATCAGCTAAAAATGCTTATGCTAAATTAGGTGCTGATGGGAATGCTCAGTTGCTTGATATAAGAGGTTTAGCTGAGATTAGGCAAGTTGGAGGCCCAAATGTTGGTGGTTTGAAGAAGAAATCGGTGTCGATCGTTTATAAAAGCGATGATAAGCCGGGGTTTTTAAAGAAGATTTCCTTGAAGTTTAAGGAACCTGAGAATACTACATTGTTCATTCTTGACAAGTAAGGATAACAAAGATCTATTTTATTTGTAGAGTTTTGGTGTTTTGTGAATTGTGATTCATGTTTGTGATGTTGTATTAGGATTTGTTTGCTTTCTAAAAACATTTTCAGTTTTCGCATGGTGTTTATTTTGAATTGCTAACAAGGAGATTGTAGATTGTAGTAAATAATTGTAATAGATAGAAGATTGGAGTATAAGTTAGGAAGAATGTTTTTTTGGTAAATAATTATGATGTCGGATACGTGTTAGTGTCTGACATGACGCCAACGTGTGTGATTACATTCAATTAAATCATCATTTTCTTAAATTATTACCAGTGTCGACGTATCAATGTTAGGGGGAGTATCTCGTGTTTATGTCTGTGTTAGTGCTTCACAGTCCAAATGAGTGTAGGGGAAACTCTAGAATTGAGAATGCAGCCAAAAATTGAAGTAATGATCAAACTATGACCACAATTTTCTGTTTGGCGAAAAAAATTTAGTTTTATCAATCACCGCGGACACATAGGCTATGTTCCACTTGAGGTGTCAGCTCAGTGGTAAAAGCATAGCCGTGTAACCTTAAGGTACAAAGTTCACTTCAGATCCCTTCGTGGACGGTTGTAAAATGACCATTATTGCCACTTTATTAATATAAGTTTCCCCGTTTCTCTTTTTTTTTTAAACGACACATGACATAGGCTATGTTCTTTGTAGAGCATTAGCAAAAATAAAAGAGAATTAGTCAAGCCGGTACATCTGCAGTCTGTGTTATCTGATTTAACATATGAGGAAAAGTAATGACATAAAGTTATTGTTTCTTGCATTTTGCAAAAGAATGTATTTGAGGCTGATTGAGTGAACTTGTGATGGAAGCCAGATTTGATGGGAACTCTGAACTGGTTGCAGAGTTAGTCACCCTTAACGGATTTAAATCTGCTTATGCAATTAAGGATGGTGCGGAAGGACCGCAAGGATGGCTGGTATATCTTTTCGGTTTTACATTTTTGGTTTTCATATTTATCATAATCCCAATACCAAAATTTCTATGTTCGTCGTTACATTCACATTGTTTGGAATTCTGCAGAATAGTGGCCTTCCTTGGATTGAACCAAAGAAAGCATTCGATTTTGGCAGTTTGACAGATACTATCAATGAAGTAATCGGAGTATGTATCTTGAATTTATCTATTTGCGATTGTAATATTCAATGTTGATGCACACCATTAGTTTCCAGACCGCAAAATAGTTGAAAAAACCCTTTTGTTAAATTAAAGAATACAATGAATGTAAGAAAATGAAATTTGAGCTTTCTCAAACTGAGGATTTGTGTGAGTAAGAAAGGGAACATGTGAAAATGTAGAAAACGAACTTACTTACTCGTCATTAAATCTTAGCTTTGTGAGTGTTTATAATTAATGGTGGTTTATTGCAGGAATCTGATGGCTTGGCTGTTACTCTTGGGATTGCTGCAGCTACTGGAATTGGTGCATTAGCTTTTTCTGAGGTTGATCTAATGAGTTATTGCCTTAATCTTAACATTCAATTATTCATTATGTCGTTACTGACATATTTTTTGCGATGTTACTATATTTGTAGGTAGAAACAATTCTCCAACTTGTTGGGTCAGCTGCAATTGTTCAGTTTGCAAGCAAGAAGTTTCTATTTGCTGAGGTAAGTGTGTTTTTTTCATGCTGGATGGATTTCTATTGTTTATTATCGTCATTTATGTCGAACAATGCACAGTTGAATACAGAAACCCATAATTTGTCTGTTACATGTTTGTGCACTATTAATTTTATAATAACTAGATGTTAACCTAACCATCACATGAGAGTGTAGCTTATAATATTTGAAGAGTTTAGTTTTGTAAGGGGTTTTGTTTGAATTTTAATAAATTATGTGTGCATGTGAGACTAAGAATAAGTCAAATAGCTGTCAAAAAAGAAGTCAAATAATTATGAAAATTAATACACTATAAAAGTGGAAAGTGAAGACTGATGAGGAAGTTGAAATATGTTGCAACATATTGATCAAGTTGTACATCGATGAGTTTGCAGAATCGTGAGCGAGCATTGCATGATTATTATGGCAGTTCTATCGTGCCCTGCACTTCTCTTGTATCATTATTTATAGAGCAAAGTATGAGTATTATTAAAAAAAATTTCTCTTTTTCTTTTTTATTAAAATTATTTATTTGATGGCAGGACCGGAAGAAAACACTAAAACAAGTTGAGGATTTCTTGAACACCAAGGTTGCTCCTAAGGAACTTGTTGATGAAATAAAGGTGCTTAAAAAATCATGATCTATATATCCTGATAAATTTGTTGCAACTACGATGTCATGCATTTTAGAATATGTATCACAATAATTGACAATGTATTTTCTTTAATTTATCTTATGCGATTCTTCTATGAATGGAATGGCCGGGAACATTAGGACATTGGAAAGGCTCTTCTACCAACTTCCACTAGCGATAAGGCTCTTCCCACACCTACAGAAAATGTTCCAGAGCTCGCTACAGCTGGTGGCACTGTACAGAAAACAGAAGCTACTCCCGAAATTGTGTCCAAGATCAAAGCAGAACCAGCAGTAGAATCTGTGATCAAAGTAGAAGCAGCTGCAGAACCTGAGCCCAAAGTAGAAGAAGCAGCAGCAGCAGCAGCAGCAGAACCTGCTCCGGAAATACACTCCGTGCCAAAAACTGAAGCTGAGGCAAAGTCAATTCCTGTGCAATCTAGACCACTTTCACCATACCCATATGTAATGTCTTAATTTCATCCCTTTTTTTCAAGTTTTTCATTTCGATGCTCAATTATATATGTTTTTTGTTGACAATTTTCTTGGAACTTTTCTTTGCACATACTTTTGTTAGTGTGAAATATTAGAATGAAATTAGGACACAATGTGAAGTTGCATTTTGAAGAAAAGATATATTTCTTTAAGTTTTCAAAATGAGATTAAGTTTGATACACTTTCAGTGTCAAAAACTTTACAATGTCAACAAATCACAACCACTCATGTGTGTGACTTCAGAAATATTATGGTTAAAGTCAAACGTTTTCAATAATCGGATGGTTATGATTGATTGACCATGTACCAACCTTTACACTGACAATGTATATGAATTAAATCCTTTCAAATTGTTATGTAATAAGTGATAAATTAATACATGAAAACCATTAAACCCACATACGCCTAGGCCTAGTGGTGAAGACTTAGGACTTTCGAGTGTGTTCCTTTCAAGGTCAAGGTCTCAGGTTATAATCCTTCGGGTGCCACTTTCTGTGTTGGGTTAGTCCATATAGAGTAAAACCTCTGACTTCAATCGGGCCCCCGCTAGTGGACAGTGAGACTAATGTCTCTCAGATTAGTCAGTCCTTAGACCAGATATCGAGTCTTTAGAAGAAAAAATATACATGAAAACCAATTTTTGATTTATATTCATGCTTCTAACACATACTTTGCTACTTTTTTTTCTTGACTTGCAGTATCCAGATTTGAAACCTCCATCATCTCCATCTCCTTCAAAGCCCTAGAGTTTCACTTGTATGAAGAGAATACTATAGCAGGCAAAATAGTTGTTCAAAATATTCAGCATGTATGAAGAGCTAGCTGCATAATCCTACAATATATATTCCTGCAAGAACAGAACATCTTCAACTTACATGAAACTTTGGTTGAAGAAAAGTTCATGTCACTAGTTGTATAATTTATTATAGTCTTGTTATTATCATCCTTACATTTGTGTTATTCAATAATTTTTTTAGTTGTTGTCTTGTTAACATTATACTGTTAGTTGCTATGTTGTGATTTAGCATCATATTACATATTCAGTTTTGAATAAGCAAATAAGGTTTCAAAATATGCAATTATGTAGTATTTGTATTGATTCATGAAGTTTGTATTTAGCTAAGCATTGAACTTATGGTTGTGTTTTTATGTAATTTGACTTTGCAATTCTCAAGTATAGAACCTGTTGAATTTAGGTGAAAGAATATGAAAAAACAATAAGAAATATAAATATTATTGATAATGAACGATGAACTAAATACAATATTTACGTATGAAATAATATGATATTGTCTTGGTATTTATAACCAAGTGAATATATTTAAAACTAAACTAAATCCCTTAATTATAGGGTGTTGTTTTTTATTTTAAAAAAAAATAATTTTCCGAAAATTGGAACCGAAGAGAATTACTGGCTGAGTCGCGGGACAATACGCTCTCTTTAAGACGTTTCGTGGCACTGCCAAAAATTGTGCAAGCAGACTATCAACCACGCCGCCTCCAGGATAAAACAGCCCAGTAACAACTGTATACCGTATTTCTACTGCACTTGTAGAAATCGGTCAAGAATTACACCTTCTTGAATGGTACTACAATACCATTCGAATTGATGCTACAACATCAATCTATGATTTATCGGTGATTCAGTGGTACTACAGAACCACACAAATTGGTGCTACGACATCAATCTATGTATCACCGGTACTACGATACCATATGTGGTACTACAATACCACATTTATTCATGATACTACAATATCAATCAATATAATGACACAGATGTCATTCTAATATGGTACTAAGACCAATATCAAATCAAATGGATAATGATGCTAAGATCATTCTTAATTTGATGGAACTAGTGATACTTTAATCACTCATAAACAGCTTAATACTAATATAAATATTAGTATCACATAAAATATATATGACCAAATAAAGAACATAATAATGTTCCTAATTCTTTGTTTCAAAAGTTACATGAAATTAACAAGTTTAATCAAAATAGGAAATTATCAATCTCAGTGATGCAATACCAGTACTGAGTAAGCAAATATCCATTCAATAGGTTAAACTAGATAATTTGATATATAATTCTAGTTATGCATCTGCTTCTCATATATAAATATGTATTCATCAATACACTCAACATAGAAAGAAGTTCATTAGCATTGTAAGAGGCAAAAGTATTCGAAATTATACTTAACTAAAGCAACAAATTAGCCCACAAGCAAATTCAAGCAATGAAAGAAATTAAGGTATCACATACCAGAGGGAGATCATAAATATAAAGGCTGTCAAAAGATTTTCTTTGCAACGCAAGCTATTGGAGTATTTCCAATCAACTGAGTGATAGCATCAACCATCTTAACATATTTATTTACAATGAAATTAAGTCATAAACTTTCAGTTCACCATCTAAATCCATTCTTGCACCCTTTTTCTATTTTTCGTGTGGGAATAGAGAGGTTTTTTTAGCTCACAAAAATTGGCTTTTTTTTTTACTACAAGATTTCCTTTTATTTTCATTAGTGTTTGCTTAACACTTATACCTCTTGAGTTTTTTTTTCTTCCAAAACAAGATTTTACCCTTGTAAAATATTTTCTTAATGTAGCCATCAATTAGATTTATTCTTCCATAAACTCAACGGTTACAAATTAATGGAAAATAAATCACAATAAATTAAATAAATAAATAAATAAATATAAGATTTTATTTATTTTCTTAAATTACACACTAGTATGCTACAACACACTAGTATGTTCTAGTACCCGATACGGGACTAAATTTTATTTTCAATTCACACACCAATGTGACATTTGTTCCAACATAGGGCTTAGAATAAACTAATCTAATGAGATATTTTCTCAACAAATATAATAAAACTTATGCATATCTTAATTAATATTTTCCCATTCTAACACTCCCCCTCAAGCTAAAGCAATAAGCTTTAAGCATGTTACAAAATTAACCCTGGAAAATTAAATTCATCGATAGCGCCAACGAAGAGCAGCAACCAAAGAAGTAGTACAGCAGCGGTCGAAGCAATGAATCCATATTGAATTATGTAACAGTACCCGCGGATCAAAGTATCACAAACGGGAGCCCGCGGATTAAGGGGTCACAAACGGGAGCCCGCGGATTAAGGGATCACAAACGAGAGCCCGCAGGTTAAAGGGTTAAAGAATCACAAACGAGATTAAGTATCACAAACGAGACACGCGGATTAAAGTATCACAAACGGGACTCGCGGATTACGGAATCACAAACGGGAAAATAGACCACCAAAATAAGACCAAGAGAGACCGACGATCAATTTGAAAAAAAAAACAGTGGGTAAAGGTAAAGGATTCATGGAAAAGTGGCATATGGACTGCATGTATCAGGGTAACATATGAATAAGGTTAGAATAGAAAACAAAGACAATAAACAAGAATCATAAAGGTGGAACAAAATAAAAAGTAATCCTAATGACGGCTAGGGTTTATATGAAAACAAAGTAATGGGAAGAATAACCGAGAATTATTTTTTCGCGGAAGAAGTTGCAGCGGAATCATGTTTCAAGGTGGATACCATGGTTCTGATACCATGTTGAATTTGTGGAATTTAGGTGAAAGAATATGAAAAAACAATAAGAAATATAAATATTATTGATAATGAACGATGAACTAAATACAATATTTACATACGAAATAGTACGATACTGTCTTGGTATTTATAACCAAGTGAATATATTTAAAACTAAACTAAATCCCTTAATTATAGGGCTTAAAATAAACTAACCTAATGAGATATTTTCTCAACAAATATAATAAAACTTATGCATATCTTAATTAATATTTTCCTATTCTAACACCTATTAAAATGGTCATGCTAACTAGTGTTTTCGGGACATGTTAAAAAAACTAAGGGTCATCCAGACTTGAAAAAATTGTGTACTCAACCTTTTTCGAAGTTTAAGAATTGTCATTTTCAATGTAAAATTTTTATATTTATATACTTAACTACTACTATTAGGATATTTGTTAGCATGACCAATAAATAAATTTCCGGTAATAATTTTAAATTTTGGTCCCCTTATTGATATTGCAAATAATATATGGGTTAGACTGAAATAAAGATATTTTAGCAAGATTATGAGCAACTCTATTGGTTTGCCTCCTAACATAAGCTATGTTGTAATTAACATTAGAAATAAGAAGGGAACTGTAAGTTGAGAGTAAAGTACCAAGCTTATTTGCATACAAACAATCATTGCGCAAAACATTCACAACCTGTTGATAGTCACTTTCGAAGATAACTCTCTCAAAGCCATTGAACAAAACGAGTTGGAGAGCATGCTTCATTGCAGTAGCTTCACATTCAGTAGCAATAACTACGAATGAAAATATCATAGTATGTGCTTGGACAAAGGAACCCATGCTATCACGAAAACATATACCGATTTCGAATTTCCCTTCTGTCATGAAAATAGCTCCATCAACATTACACTTCAGCCAATTTGTGGAAGGTTTCTCCCAAGTAAGCACATGAGTAGGTGAAGGATCCGTATTAAGCATGTTGCAGCACTAATTAAAGTCTCAGATCATGTCTAAAGCAAGCCTACAAGAGATCATTGGGTTCGCTTGTTTACTCCAAAGTACACCAGCAAAGAGATGTTGTTTAGTTTCTTCCATACTCGAAATAATGGAGAAAATAATAGAGGAAAAGCTACCGCTTTGGTGAAATTGGTGCTCGAGACTTTGTTAAAGATTTACCTCATTCCAACACGAGATAGCGTAGGCACAATCCGTAAAGAGGTGCAATTCATCTTCCACTGCGCCATTGCAGAGAGCGCAAACAGTTTGACATTGAACACCGCAGCTATGAAGATTAAATCTAGTGGGAAGACAACCCCGGAGCAATCTCCAACAAAAGTGTTTTAATTTTGGAGGAAGTCGCATATCCCGTATTTTGCACCATTCACCATTCACACGAAAAGAACTATCATGCAACACAAGATTTAAACAGAGACGACAAACAGTTTTGACAAAATAATTACCGTTCAGAGAGGCCTTCCAAATGATTGAGTCTTGCGGAGCCCTATTATGGAGGGGAATCTTACAAATATCCGCAACATCTTGTGTGTTGAAGATTGTGTTGAGCAATGCATAATTCCCAGTATTATAGACAGAATCAAAGAGATGAGAGACACGCAAATCACCATAGTTTCCATGAGGGGCAGTTGAAGGGCGCATATTGTTCATTTTTATCCACCTAGTTGTATCTCTACTATTATATTGAATGAAATGCAATGAGTTCATTTTGCTTAAAAAATATATTAATTTTCTGCCAAAAAAATCACATATATATATATATATATATATGTTTTTTTATTCGATATGGTAGTGATTTTAAAAATTAAGAAATGCCACATCAACTTAATAAACAATGGATATAGCTAATTTCAAAATTTATCAAAATAAGGGACCAAAATTGATGATTTAAAAAATAGGGAATCAAAATCCATGATTTCTTAAAATAGAGGACTAATTATAATTAAGTAAGTGATTAAACTCATCAAACAGCTGAATTATTTTTATCGAACTATCATCCGATTTTATATGTCGATTATATAATTGAATATCCATTTCATACATGCGTATGTGGTTTTTTTTTTTTTGTTATAAAGGAAATCGTTGATTAGATATTAAATAGGCAACTGCATAGAAGATGGATCTTGAAATAAGCGTCTGATTACATTTTCTTTTAAAATTATTATTTTATAGGTATAAAATTTTCATTAGTGTAATTAATATTCGTCAAAAAATCTGTGTAGCATATATAAGATGATTTCTCTTCTTTCAAATTCAATTATATTTTCTTTATACGTAAATATTATAGATTGAATCTTCTTTCAACTTAATTAATTTATTTTTTTCATCTTTATATACTATATGAAAATGCAAAAAATAAAATCTTACAACATTTTCAAATTATGAAACAAGTAATAAATAAATACTAACAATTATGATTTTTGTGTAATTTGTCTCCAGTGTTTTCTTTACAATGATAAAAATATGGTATTTGTAATTGTATCATCTCATTTTTTTCATTTTTAATTTCCACAAAAATGAAGCGTTATTTTACTAAACTACCCCTTTAAAGCGACCGTTATCGCGCTGTCTTCATATTATTAACTTTAAGTCATTGTTTGGGTTGCATACTTAATAAATCACTTAAAAAGCTAAAAAAGCGAAAATCCAAAATTCGCGGTTCCTCCATAATTACTTCTCCAACTTCACTCACTCACTGCTCCAAAAACCAATGGTGAGAGTTAAGCAAACAGCTCGTCGCAGTACACGCACTCGTAAGTTCCAATTTCAAAACCCTCGTTTCTCAAATTCACACTTAATTTTTCATTTTCGTTTAATTTATGATTTGTTCTGTTTCAATGTTGTTTCAGCAAATGATGCTGAGGAAAAGAAGAAAAGACGGTTTAAGCCTGGAACAGTAGCACTTCGTGAGATTCGTAAATTTCAAAAAGCTGTTAACTTACTTATACCTTGTGCTCCATTTGTAAGATGTGTAAGGTTCTTTTCATTCTATATACTTTTATTATTGTAGTAACTCTTATATAAGTAACAAATCAAAATTGGATTTGTGTTTTTAATATGCTGTTAATTAGGTTTTAGTAATAAGCTATGAAACACGAACACCAGACACGTCACGGGTAGGTATACCCCAATAGTAATTTAAGAGAATTAGGATGCGTTCGATTTGCTAAAAAATAAGGGACTGAGAGTAAGACAACTCTAGTTGTACTGTGTTTAGTTTTAGAACTATTCATGAGAAAATTTTAGGGTGAGTGGTGGGGGGGTGATGGTAAGGGATTGGAAGAAAACTGAAATTCTTGTACAAGTTGTCTAAAATACTAAAATAATCAGTTGTCCACCAAACGTTGTAGAAGACAACAAGTTGTTCAATACTTTAAAAACTTGTTTTGTGTTGTTATGTTTATGTGGATGTAATTACGTGTGTCAGTAAAGGGGATAGATTGTTGGTTTTGTAGTTGGGGTGTGGGAGTTAAGACGTAGAGTGATAACGAGGTTGAGGGTTTGATCCATACTCCTCCTCCTGGCATAATGCTAGCTATTGTTAACAATATTAACATCGACCATTTAAAAAAACTATATGTTTCAATGTTAGATGCTGACACATGTCAGACTTTGGCACGTGTGTGATACACGGGATATCAAAGATGTTTTGATTTGAAGTGTTGGTACTAAATAGCTACGAAGTCTAAAAGATTGACATTTTGATACAGATTTTTTTTTCTTTTCAGTTTCTAGTTTATATGAACGAACTGAGGATTAAAAGGAAAAACTTGTTTTTGGGGAGTGTTTGCATTTTTGTTTTCATAGTTTGGTTGTTATTTTGTTTGTTTTTCACAGGAAAGTTTTGGCTGACCTTTATCAGTTTTTATGTGGTTTGATTGATAAGCATGCTCTATATGGAATTAGTGGCTTGCTATTAATTAAGATATGATTTGACAAGAAAAGTCGAAAGGATGGTGCAATGACTGCGAGTCTTTTAATAATAAATTCCGATTTTAGTTGAAATCAATTTTATTTTGGGAGTTTTTTCACGTCTAATTTCTCTATAACCACATGTGATAAGAACTTTTCTCTCAAGTTAGAGTTAGTTACTTAGGGTTTAGTTCGGATAAACTTTTCCATAATCACTGTTGTAAAAAAGGATTACTGAAAGAATCTTATGATTATTATGATTTTTTTAAACAATTCCTCTTTTTATATAGTTGAAATTAGCCTTTCCCCATCGTATTTTGTTTAGAAGGTCTCTCATTTAACTTCTCTATAAAAATCAAGCTATAATGACATTTTGTAAATGAAGAAAAATGCACTTATTTTAATTGAAAAGCCCCCATAAGTTATAACTTAAAAGATAATTAAAACTGGTCCTTATATGTGTTGAGAAGCTTTAGTAATCTAGAAGATAATTCAAACTGGACCCTATGATTTGTTGGGATGATATCATGTCACATATTTCGCTGAATGAATTGGATCTTATGGGAAGTTTGTTCTCAGTTCTCACTGTTGTTGCAATGCCTTTTCTTTTACTTGTGGATGTAGGTCAGACAGATTACAAACCAACTATCAACCCAGGTCTCGCGCTGGACGGCTGAAGCCTTACAAGCACTTCAGGAGGTATGTAACTTTTTTCATATTCATTTGAGTATCAACTAGAGGGTGTGCAAGATGCAACTTACCTCATTTGTCTTGCAAATGTATTTTTTAAGGAAAAAATCATTTGAAACTAAATTCGTTTTAACTTCTCCCGAACATTGTTTCAATCATTTCCTGGTTTAAATATTAAAATTTTCATACTTAGAATATTGCCATTCATTTTATTCTAATCTCCTACAGTTTTTCTATATTTATTTTAGTGCATTCTTCTATGGTTATGTGATTAGTCGAAGAATGCTGGATATTTACAAACCTGCTTTTATACTATGCTATCCATTGATTATCAAAGATTGAGATTTAGACACTATGTCCGAGCATAAGAATGCTCTCATTTTAGCTGCACTCTCAACGAAATAAAGTTAATATTAAGTAACATGATTTTCCCCCCTTTAATAAGCATTTGTTCAGATATCCAAGTGAAACAAAGACTTATGGGGTTTAAAGGCTCAATTATATTTTTAATATGCATTACAATACTATTTATTTAAATTATGACGAATCCAGCAGTTATATTTCATAGATCCTTATGAATTCAACAGGCATACATGGCACTTCTGTTTTTGGTTTTAGGGGAAAACCAAAGGAAGAAGGAAGTGGAGTCAATTGTGGGGTTTAAACCGTCCACTTTCCTTACATGTCACATAACTTTTCCCGCTAAGTTGTCGAAAGGGAACTTAAATAATAAAAGATGAAAAATTGATTTGAGAATGTAGAGTTGTTTTAAAATATTTAAGAACGGGAACTTTATTATTGCTGTTTCTGTCACCGGTACCCCTGAACAATGGTCATTTTGAACAATGGCCTGTAAATCTCCAACGAAATATCTAGTTGTTTGTAGCCTATAGCTCTCATAGCTTCTTGAAGAGAAGGGGGGAGCCATGCTTGATTCTTCTATAGAGCTAGTAATTTAGCCTTAATGAACTTTTTAAACACTCCTGCTGCACAGTTTTTTATGTGCATGTGGAAATGATTAAACTTTAGAGGGTTGTTTGTTAGATGTAGAAAAATGTGTGATGTGAGTGGGTGTTAAAGATAGGGTGTAGGATTTCTAAATGCGGTTAAGTTTTTGAAATGATCAGAGAGCAACGATGGTATGCTAAACATGAAGGCCTCTTGACTCTTTGAGTGTCTTGTCAGATAGGATACTGGTGTTTGGGGATTGTGGGAGTACATTATTATTGCTCATGTAGTATGTGGGTTAGTGGTAGTGAGAATATCTTCTAGTGCACGTTGAATTGGACAAGGTTAACAGGAGCTGACATGACATTTTAGGGGAGATATCAAAGATGAGAGATGTGATATAAATGGCTGACTGGCAATATTGTCAAAATTGTCATCTTATGACCTTTGACGACCCAGGTGATCTAAATTATAGGCAGGATCACAATATGGTGGGATAGCGTAGTATTGACAATATTGCTTGTATGATCGGTGGGAGCAGCAAGTACTTTTGCGGGATATATAGAATTTGATTACTTAATTTAGTGTTTATGTATCAGCACTTTTTCAATAGCGCAGGATTGACAATATTGCTTGTAAGATTGGTACAGAATATAAAAGAGCGTCTTCGAACCTGTGTAGACACCTCAACGAACTCATGTGGACACTCCTCAGCCTGAGCTGAGGACAATTTATAAAAAATACACATTAAGGTGTTGACCCATTTTTCTTTTCTTTGCTGATTCCTCTCAATGAAATTTGTCATGTTGCATTGCACTAAGTTACTTATGTATGTATATATGTATGCATGCGGTCCAGGAACACTTTGGGTTATGTATGTATATATGTATGCATGCGGTCCAGGAACACTTTGGGGTGAACACCCATCTGAACAAGTTGGGTCAATAGTTAGCAAGTACTTTGGTGGGATATCTAGAATTTGACTACTTAATTTTAGTGTTTATGTATCAGCACTTTTTCAAAACTGTGTTTTATATTTTGCATATTCAAATTTGTGTTAATACTCTAGCTAAGTGGTGACTTCTGAATCGTGTATCTTATAGATTTTTAATTTAAGTTTAATATAATTGTTTGTAGTGAGTGTATAAGTGAAGGGCATAGTAAGAATTTAATCATTAATATTAACTGTAATTGTAATTCTTAATTTGTGTGCTGCTATTAATCTTAAATAGCTCTTAGAAAGGAAAAGATGGAGTATTTTTTCACCTGTTTTGATATTACATTTCGTATGGAACATGATCCTTCTCTGGTTTTTTAGTTTGTTTGTTGAAAATCCTGTAGGCTGCTGAGGACTATCTGGTTCGTATGTTTGAATCTGGAATGCTCTGCGCACTTCACGCAAGGCGTGTTACCCTTAGTAAGTTGATTTGATTTTTTTTTTTTGGTCAATTAGCCTAATGGCTAGAAATTCACCTCTTGAGGTGAATAAGTGGGAGATGTTCAAACCCCGGCTATGCATATAAAATGCAATATCTCTACCAAATGAGCTATGCTCATGAGGACGAATTTCTTTTCATCTGATTTTATTTTCATCTATCACATTATTTACGAATTTATCATATAGAAGATATACTCCTTTTTATTTTGATGAAAGAATCTTTATCTTGGTTTCATTCATACAGATGATGAACACTTCTGTTACTAATATTAATTAGATTCAAACCATATTTTATAGTCAGCAATCTTTATACTAGAAAAAGAGGAAAATTGCAGTAGTGTTGAATTGCTGGGAACATCACACATTGTTTTAAGCATAGCGTTTGGCATGTCAATTTTTAAAGATTGCCACTATTGGCTGGTCATGTCAATGATGTCATGTAAAGGGTTGAAGATGATGTGCTTGGATATTCTTGTTCATTTTTATGATAAATAACTTTCATTAACATTAACAGGAAAAATTAAGTCATTCTTAGGCAGAGATATTTTTATGCTGTCTTCTGGTTGATAAATAATTTTTTTGGTGAGCTGAAGAATCAAAGAGAGATTTATTTATCTATAGAGGAAAATAATGGACAGAATACAAAAACAGAACTTTGTTTGTCTAGTATACAGTATTTTCCATAGACCATTTTATTTCTGCTGTATAAGTCGACTTAAAACTTTCCCTTATAAATATTGTTTATTAACTAACCTCATTAATATATGTTATTTGATTTTTTGCCTTCCAGTGAAAAAGGATATTGAGTTGGCACGTAGGCTTACTGGAATAGGAAGGCCTTGGTGAGAGCACGACACCGCCAGTGAAAACCATTGTTGCTATATATAAACTTGACATTCTTCGAAGAAGCCATTGCTACTTGTATACCCCAATTGGAAATTTAAATTAGGTACTAGGCTAACTCGCATATTGTCAATACTTAGTAATCTTATGTAGGTGAAAAATCTGTTGTAGAAAAATGGTTCTGAGTCTGACTAAGAATTGATGAGTAACTTACTATTTAAATTGTAGCAGTGCATTATTTCAAGATTATTGTCATTCATATATTTACTTGATGTTGTAGGAGGAATTCATGTAATTTAAGTGCTTGTTTGCTATTCTGAAATGCATTCTTTCAAATTTGTCTTCTATATCTTTTCTTACTATCAGAATTTTGTTAGTATATGAGTCTTTTACCTCATTGTTAGTAATGTATAATATATGAACATAAATTTTAGTAAATGAAACTGTTAAGTATTTTCAGAAAGCAAATAGGGGTCTAAGCATGCAAATAGAAGCATATTAGGATAGCAAGTGGAAATAATGTTTTTAGATTATACTTTTAATTCAATCATGCAAAGCTTGTATGTATGTGAGGAGACATGTGATTGTGAGGTTTCAACTTTTTGCAATGCATAAAACACACAAATCCATCAATTTTTATTTTTACAATTAAAATAAAATTAAACACAAAAATTGATGGATTTGACACAAACTATAGTATTCAAATTGCATCAAACTATATTTATTTTAAGAGTATTATAGGCCTATGTAAGAAGTATAATCTAACCATAATAAAGTTCACAACTAAAAGGCATAACAAATCTAAAAGGAGGCAAATGCCAAAGGATGCTTAATTATTTCTTTATATTTCGTTTTTGGGAGAAAAATGGCTTGCAACCATTCCATGCCTCCTCCAATTCTCATTTCACACTAGCTAGCAAAATTATATTTTTGAATTTTTTGCTGTTGGTGGAGCCACATTATAATCTTGATAATAAGGTTACATATAGGCTGGACTCGTAAATGTATTGGTCCATCTTGAACACGTCAATTTTTAACCATTGATTTAGTTTGATATACAGATTTTATGATAATGTATTCACACACAATCACTCTCTCCTCTATGCTCTGTCTCCTCTTTTCATTTTAACAACGACGACAAAACTTCATCATCAACTTAAAGTAAAAAATCCAGATAAAAAGCTGGATAAAAGAGAAAAAATAGATTGAATTTTTATACCCTTTTCCTCAACATCTTATTATCTCCATTTTTACCTTTTTGAAGAAAATTACATTTGCATTTAGTTACAATTTTAACAAAGTTTCCAGTTTTTGCAATAAGCTAATATGGTAGTGATGAAAGAGGTTTGATTTTCTCATTTGGCCTCTACTACTTGCAAAAGCCTGCACAAATTTTCTTTGGAAAATGAGTGTTAATCTCTCTTTTCCACCTATTTTCAACATTTAATTGATAATAATAAATCTCTCTTTGTTTCTATAGTGGATAATACAAATTTGTTTACCTACAATTGTGGTTCAATATGATGAGTGAGAAAATATTAGTTTGAAAATTGAAGGCTGAAGAAGATTGAAGAAGTTTCTATAGTGAAAAATGTTGTTAATTAGTAAAATATTTTAGAAGGCTGAAGAAGTCCAGGCGTGGGAGAGAGAGAGCAGAGAAAGACAAAGTTAAGTGGGAGAGATAGTGTGTAGAGGGTGCATAGTACTATTTTAGAGATTTGATCAATCTAAAGGTAAAATAACTTTGGTCCAAGATGGACCAAAACATCTTTTGGACCATGCTATCGTTGTCTTGATAATAACTAGTTTGGCAACATTTGATTGATCATGAACTTGTCTCAAACATTGGTTTAGATTCCATTCACTACAACATCATCACTTGTATCACTCTCCACACGTTACAACATCAACATCACTCTCCACTCGCATTACACTAGTGTCCCACATTTGAAACAATGTCGCTAAAGTGATTCTCATTTCCCTAAAATCTCATTTTCATAAGGAACCAATGGAGTGGCTTGTTTGGAAAGTAGTTCAATTCTGATAAAAACAAGTGTTAGATGTTCTGACTCAAAGATTAGTACCGTTATGGACTTATGGTCCAAAGGACCTAAGCCGTGCGATACATTAGCCGTTTTCGCGGTCAAAAATCCTAATTACGGTAGATTAGATAAAATAAATAAATTTAACACTTAATTGATACAAGTGAAAAGAGATTTGTGTATTTTAAGCAAATAGTTATCAAAACTTCGATTTCTGACTCTACGTATGGAGCAAATTAGTTTTTTTTGGATGGCGTGCAAATTGGGTTGAGAAGGAGAATTTACCTTGTGTCTACAAATTCCCCAACAAAGATTAGACACCACTAATGTGATAAAAACTTTATAGCTATAATTGCAGAGATATATTGATTATGAGTTATAGTTCCATATTGGTTGTAAGAGATGAAGTTGAACAACGTATATAAGTGAGATGACCTATACATTTAATATCAATGTTGGGCCATGTGATGTGGAGGAATCTTGTTCGGTTTGGTTATCACATTAAATCTTTGAGCAACCACACAAATAACTTTTGAGACATCACTTTTTCATAAAATCTTAAGACACTAAGTTTAGAAATCATCTCTCATATATGTTGCTAAACCTCAACTCTTCCTACTAATATAAAATTTTAACTCATACTTAATATATCTCAACAATAACTTAATAAAAATAAATTAAAATAATTTAAGGTTAATAAATTGTATAACTTGAACAATGGGGCAATGCAAAGCTTGTCGCTCTCACCAGAAAGCAACACAGTTCCACTAATGTTGAGCCATATGCGGTCAACAATGCTTTTAAAATCCAATATGAGAATATTTTAATGTATGCGGTCAACAATGTTTAAATCAATTAAATCAATTCGGACAAAAAATTAAAGTATGTGGAACCCAAAGTCGATTTTTGCAAAAGGAGATATAAGAACATGTTGTTCTAAAGTAAAGAAGTTAGAATTTTCAATCATAGTTACAAAATTTGACAGTAAGTGTAATAGAAAAAGGCTAAGATTATGATGAAGAGAGAAAGTATGAGAAATTCAAATTTATAGAAATTGCAAAGAAAAAGGCTAAGATTACTACTGGTTTGAATTGAACCATGTAACATATCGACACGTGGTTACTTGTGTGGGGTTTCTACGTGCCAAATCTTTTACTAAAGTTTTTTATTCCCATAACTTTCCTCCCATGTAACCCTACAAACAAACAAGAAATTAATGAAACAAAGTCTATAAAAAGAAATATAAAACATAATATTGATTGAAACATGAATGAAGCTTAACATGCAAAATGTGTGAAGGACCAAAGCGTACACGGTTTCATCATCAAGAGGAAAAGAGACATTTTGATCTCTATTATCACTTTCCACAAAGCATATAACGTGGTAGTTTCATAGAAAAATTTACAGTCCTATGTAGTATATTCGATCTCTTTGGATCAATTTTTTTTTTCTTTCAATAAATGAAATTGAATTATAAGTATATTGTGTACTCAATTCTTACAATTCAATAAAAATTGCGAATCTATAAAAGGATAATACACCGATCAGAAAAACTAAGAGAAGAATTACCTCTGATGCGACGTATATAAACATAAACTAAGAAATAAAAACACCATCTTCAAAAGGAATAAAATCAATTTGCATCCAACTATCCATTCTTCGCCAAGCTTTGTATCAAGAAACCGCAACTAAAGAACACATGATAACTACCGAAGATTTTTCAATGAAACTACCTCGTTATATGCTTTGTGGAAAGTGATATTAGAGTGGGAGTGATCAAATTAAGTGTCCCTTGTTGTTGATCATAACTTGAATATTAGCTTCCTTAAAAAGAAAAAAACTTGAATATTAGCTCAGTTTCTAAACTTTCCATATATAAGACCCTTTGTTAGAAAAAATTGCTTGGCAAGGCAATAAATTTGTTAATAATGTATGTTTTTATTCAAAAATTATTATTCTATTATCAAGAGAAAAATAAATCACTTGAGCTAGGGCAAGATCTCATCCTTTCTATTCTATGATATCGATAACCCAACAACTTAGACATTATCGAAAGCCAAGACCTGTGATCTGTTCACCTTATCTAAATCATACATGACGTAGCATTCATTTCTGTTTGCAGATCAGGAACATTCTGAGTGCTCCCTATGTCTCAATATATAAGATCACTTTCAAAAAAGCACGAGAATTAAGAAAATTAGTTTTTGCATTAGATTTGTCAATAATATATCTTCTCTTTTTTTAAAGGGTCATGCTAAACAGTGCACATGGTGCACTAGTTAATCATACACAAAAAGGAAATAAAGAGACAAAATTAATGCTATGAAAATCATTTTTTGCATCTTTAACACATTAAATGCACAAGTTTCCAAAAAAATTTCTATATTAGTAATATGCTCAACCAATGCACCATGTGCATTGTTTAGTTTTTTTTTTTTTTAAATTACCCTTCAACTATTAAGAGAGAGAAATACTAATATTTTACTTCTCTTTATTTAATTAGAGATATTTTTGTGAAAATTTAATTATTGCACCATGAACTTTGAAAAAAAAATCTTATAAAATGGAACAACAAATTTTTGCATAAAAATCTTATATATTGAAATGGAGATAGTAGTAGTTGATATTCTTATATTTTGAAGTTAACTAATGAACCTTATTAAGAGGACACAATTTTACAAGTGAATCTTACATATACTCCATGTGGATATTACTCCTAGCTATTCATATTAATATTATTCAAATTTGGGATAACTAAAGTCAAACATTAATCTAAGAACATTTAAATAAAATAACACGAGTCTGTTTTAAATTAATTAAGATTTTGAGTTTGGACATGTAAATTTATTGAAAAAATTTGTCACCTATTTAAATTTTACAATATTCGCATATTTGATTTATATATATTAATTAAAATGCCAAATATTTGGACATTTTTTTTTTTTTTTTTACAGAGACTTGTAGATAATTTAATTTGGCGTAAATATAAGTTTTTGTTTCTCACCTGTTTGTGTGATCGAATGGTACACCAAGAGGGGTACACCAAGAGAACACAATTTGCTGCTTAAATTTAATTCCACTAGATTGATATAAAGACTTTCAATGATCGATAATACTATCTCGGGCCTCATGTTAAGATTCTCCACCATTTTAAGGGACACTAGTTAAGTAACTACTTGTAAAATGTTCTTGGAATTAATGTAATTTATTTTTTCAAAATATACAAAATGCTCTTTTTAATATGAAAGTTTTTTAAATTAGTGTCCAGACCCGGAAGTACTCTCTCCATTCCTTTTTATAAGGAACAATTTAGAAAAAACACACATACCAAGAAATCTTATTTTTTTATTAAAAAATCTAAAATTTTATAATCTATTCCAAAAATAATCTTAGTGTAATTAATGCATAGGTAATATGTTACTGTAATTAATGCATAACATTGAAATAGATAAAGGGTAAAAATGAAATTGCTTAATTAATAAAACATAAATTTAATGATTGTTTCTTATAAAAAAGAACAAATTTGTTTTTCAAAATGTTCCTTATAAAAAGGAATAGAGGGAGTATTAGTTAACATGACCTTTTAATATCTAATTATTATCAATTTTTTATTGAAAATATATTAGTTATAAATTGTGTTAGTTCCCGTAAAGTTAACAAATTTGGATTTTAGTCCCCGTAAAAAAATCCTTCCATTTTGTTATGTAATTTCAAATTACTTAGGTTTTAGTCTTTAACGTGGACGTGTCACAAAAATACACTAACGTGGCTAGAATCTGCTCACTGAATTACTATCACGTCCAGAGAGCGTTGACGAGACCAATTACAAGAACGAAAACAAAAATTCACACAGATTACAAGGACGAAAACTAAAATTCCCACAAATTACATTATCCATTGTTTCGTTGTAATTTGTTTTACATAAAATAAAATAAATAAAATATATTCTTTTTTTGGTTAATTTTTCTCAACTGTACCTTCTCAACCATCAAACTCAATCTGTTTTTATTTTATTTTACAATTTTGTGTCTTTTTTTCTTTCTCATATTTAATGATTGACATGTTACACATTTACCACTATTCACATTAGTATTTAACTAAATACTTGTATAAGAACGTTTTGACCTTTAAAATATGTTCTATTTTAATACTTTTATAAGAACGTTTTGACCTTTAAAATATGTTCTATATTGAGCTCCCGAAACCAATCTTGTAAACTTATTTTTGGAAAAGCAAATGTGTTTAACTAAAACATTTTTAGAAGAAATTGAATTGACATAAAATGGCATTTAATTTTTTGTCCTTTCATTTTCACCAGTTTGAGCAAACAAATAGTACTAGTACTAGTATAATTTACCCGTGCCAAGCACGGGTTAGCTTTTACTTATAAAAATATATAAATGGTTTAAAATAAAATGTATTGTTTTTTGGTTTTTGATATAAATGTGATGTGTAATAGTTATATTGTAAGCAAAAACATATACCATTATGTTATATGGGTATATGATATAAAAGTCTATATTAACTTTCAGTATTAAATGTTCATCTCCGTGTATACAGTACAGTTTATATTAAATATTGATCATTCATTTATTTATAAAATGTTTATCCCCGTATATTAACAAATATTGTGAAATATTTATCATCATGTATTAAATGTTCATCCCCATGTATTATTTATATTAAACATTATTTATTTATAAAATGTCCATCCCCATAAATTAACAATATTGTGAAATATTCATCTTCGTATATTAAATGTTCATCCCCGTGTATGATTTATATTAAAAATTCATTTATTTATTTATAAAATATTCATCCCCGTACATTAACAAATATTGAGAAATATCCATCCTCATGTATTAAATGTTCATCCCCGTGTATTATTTATATTAAACATTCATTTGCTTGTAATATGTTCACCCTGATGTATAACTTTTTTTTTGTTTCTTTTATTTTTTGAAAAAGTTATAAGATTTTATATTAATATGTTACTTCTACTAAAATATTAATTCATAGTAAATAAAACATTACATTCGTCCAAAACTATAATTAAAAAAATTGTAAAAAATCATGGTGGTCATATTTGTTTTTTCCTACTAAACCATGGTGATCATATGAAAGTGTAAATACATCGTTCTGTGAGCATGAAATTTGAATTTGAGCAACATGACACTCTACAATAATTAATTCGTCATAAGAATGTAAAAAATGTAGTAAAAAATCTAAATGTTTGAAAGAAAAAAAATACTCATTTTATTTGAAGAGAATGAGTGGTTGACTTCAATATTGTATGATGTGCCTTATATACGAAAAATAAAAACCTTTAAAAAATGTGCTAACTTATGCCCTTGGTACGTGTTTTAATTTTATTTTATTTTTAGCTTCACCACCATTTTAATCTGGTTCGAGGTTGCATCGAATGGTTTCAGCCCCTCCCTATTTGATACAATGATATAATTGGTAAATTGGTTATTAATTACAATTAAGAGTTTGATTTGTTTCCAAACCCAAATTTTTTTCGACAATTTGTTTCCATTTACAATTATAATTATTAGGAGTTAATATATGGAAGGAGAAAAATAGGACCATAAATTATTTGTAGAGATTTAATTTTCGTTTCTCTTTGATTGATTTTTTTAGGGTACAAATCTTTCATTGATTTTTATTTTTTGTGTTCTCTTTGTTATTTTTTTTACAACACTTAATTTTTTTTTAATTATCATAAGTTTTTATTGAGAATAGTAAAATATGTTAAATTTATTTTTCTCTCTCCAATTGTCTTACCCTTTTCTTTTATGTGTTTTTCTCTCCCTTCATTTCTTCTCTATCGTCATTATTTGCTTACTTTTCATTTTAAATTTCACTTTTTTCAAACTCACAAAATAAAAAACGGCACTCATGTGGAACATGATAATCCAAATCCGTTTATTGAATGAGAGAATAATTTAAATTATTAAAAAAGTATTACAACTTATAAAATATTTAATCAAAAATAAAAATCTTATAAAACATGTAACATATGTATTATAGAGAGACTTAGTAAAAAAAATGTATTATAGAGAGATATATATAGTTCTTCTCACAACTTCTGATTCTACTAACATGTACATATATAAAATCACAACTTCTGATTCTACTAACATGTACATATATAAAATATATTTCTGTAAAAAAAAAGTTTACATAAAAAGTAAGCGCTACAAAACCATTCATCAATAATTGTTGTTTTCTCCTTCGTAACACATCTCAAAGTGTTCTCGAGATTGAAAGGACATATGTAAATCTTTTCTCTGTAGCTTTCTCTCTATGTAAATCTTCTCTCTGAAATCATCAAATCATATAATAAGAAGAACAAAATAAAGAAAAAAAAAATTAAAGAAAAGTAAAGTAAAGAAACAAATAAGTTATATAAAAGAGTGAATAAATTAAAAAGTAAAGAAACAAACAAAATCACATGAGGGATTTAGCGTGAAAAATATATGATTCAAAGATCCTATTTATAGACTCAATTAGGGAACCCTAATTTGGCATTAGTTTGGATCTGGGCCGTCAAATTTTTAGGTTTTTAGAGGGAATCAAATTTAAATTTTGAATTTGAAAAATTGAAAATAGATATGAATCAGGTTTTTAGTATTGTAATCAAAGGTTATTATGAACTTCTATATTTAGTCATTTATTGAAAAATTAAAATTATTTATACAATACATCAATGTAATTATATAATAAAATTTTGATATAATAATAGTAAATAATAATAATATAATATTAATTTTCAAAAATATTATTAATAATAATATTAAAAATACTAATTTTCGAAAATAGTAATAATAATAATGATATAATAATATTAATTTTGAAAATAATAATATAATATTAATCTTTGAAATATAATTTTTTTTAATACATGCTTAATTTCTCGTGTAATTAGGATTTTAGAGGGAATAATAGTTGCCCAAATTTGAATTTTGAATTTAAAAAAGTGAAAATAGAGATATGAATGAATCAGGTTTTTATTATTGAAAAAGTGAAATATGTTTTATTATATAACACATGTTTTTATTCAAAGAAGTCGTGTAAGAAAATTCATTTTTAATAATAATAATAATAATATAATTTTGTAAGGTTCTAATTATATTTAAATTTTTCTCATGTAATTTATATTATTTTAATTAAGTATGGTCAACTATTATATATACAATGGTAATTATATAATAAAATGTTTAATATAATAATATTTATAATAAAAATATAATATTAATTTACGAAAATAATATTAATAATCATAATAATAGATAATAAAACGAAAATATTATTAATAATAATAATAGATAATAAAACAAAAATATATAATAAAACGAAAATACTATTATTAATAATAACAAAAATTAATATGATTTATTTTCTTAAATTAAAATGAAAATTTAAAATGAAAATATATAATGTGTGGAGAAACCTATTTTTTTTTCTAACATCTATATAATCAATATACGGTTTTAAATTATTCCCAATATACGGTTTTTAATTATTCCCAATATACATTTTTCTTCAAAAATACAATATAATAAATATGGTTTTCATGAAAATTATTTTTGAAAATCAATATTATAAATATTAAATACATGGCCAAAGTAGAAATTAAGACATATGGCCAAAATATTTTTTATGAAAATAAATATATTATTTTTATGAAAATGATAGGTTTTTTATTTGAAGAAATAAAAGAAATAATAATATTGATAGTCATTAATGACAGTCATTAATATTTATCATTAATATAGTCCTTAAAAAATTTCAAAAGTGATTCATAAATATAAATATACTAGCATAACTGACCCGTGCCAAGCACGGGATAATTTTTTCAAGTAATTTATTTAAGTATAAAAATGATATAGATTTAAAAAGGTTAAAGGGGCACAATGGAGTGGAGATTGATTCTCCACTCCCTGTTTTCTACCACATGACATTTTCTTCCCGAGTTCATCTCCATATGTCTTTGTAAGGAACTCATTAACACAAAAATAGAGTAGAAAGTGATACATCACTCGTCGTTTTCCACCATCGAGCACATTTTTTCCCGTTTCCATCTCCTCGTATCTTTTCAATATCTGATCCCCGTAAAAAAGAAGTAAATTATATATTATTTTAAGATGAGTATCATTATAGATTTGTTAAAAGGTTTATATTAAAATAGATAATCTAAAATAAAACTCAACTATTTTATATGAGAAGATATTTGACTTAACTTATCATAAAAATTAAGGAAAAATAAATTTGAAGTTTTATATATTAGTATAATTAATTTATATGTATGTGTATCTATAATTAATTTATATATATTTTATTGATAAAGTAATATTATTCATAGCTTGACAAACTCAATTTCAAGTCTCAATATAAGACAGATGAATTTATTTTTTCATAGGTTTTTACATTTTTTTACTAAATGGTTTATTCCCGTGTCTAATATTTTAAGTTTTATACTTAAGGAATATTAGTATTTCTTAAATAAAAACATGAAATATATAGTTTATATTAAACACTCAATCATTTACATGTAAAATATTCATCCCCGTGTATACAAAGACCAATTTATCATACTCCCGTGCCCGTATTCACATAATAATATTCATTTTCTTATAGGTTTTTACTATTTTTAAGCAATTGTAGGTTTTCTTTTGTAATACTACCTCCGTCTCATTTTATAAGAACTATTTTGACTAAATACACTATTTATAATTATATGTCTTGCTTTGACCTCATTTTTTTAGAAATACATAAATGTAAATATTTTCATATAAGATATTGTTTGATTTGTTTCGATGAATATTTTCAAAATATCAAATTTCGATATTAATTAATTTATTGCCGAATTTTTTCATTAAATAATTAGAATTTTGTTTTACTATAAATAGATAGAATTGAAATGCATTAATTATTAATTATTGCGATTCAAACAAAGAAACCAAAATAATTAAGTAGCTGGTATCTTTCATTGTTTTTTCTATGTTGTAACACAATATTATTTTGCCTATATATCATCCTTGAAAATAAATAAATATTAGTATTAAAAATGTTGTCACAAACTAACCGTGAAGGAAACAAATATTTGAAAATAAAAAACAAAATAGTGTCGATAAAAAAAAAACATTGTAAGAGAGGAAATCAATTGTACTTTTGCATAAACTTATCAAGATTTGATTCGGCTCAATTCTGTCGCAGTACACAATCTGTATTTTTCAGGAATCAAGTTGTTTTAAATTACCAATCATCTTCAATCTTTACTTTTTTGAATCCATAATAATATTTTTCTCTAAATTTCTTAATCATTTATTCATTTAATTTTTTTATACAGAAATTGGATTAAGAATTTTAAAGCCAATGTTATATGAAGGTTTGTGGTGAATACCATTGTATAAAAACATTAACGAATCTAATAATTTTTAAAAATTGATAAAAATAAATAAATTTACAAACAAAGCTTTATAAGTGCAATTACATATGCACGATCTACAAATGATTTTTTCAATACAAAGTGTGTTTTTGCTTCAAAAAAAAATACAAAGTGTGTTTTGTCTTTGATCGGCTTATAATATAAGGTCAAATAATATTTAATAATTCAATACAGTGAAATCTTTCAATGCTAATTATTCAAGAATAATTATATTAGCCGAACAACTTGAACCATAATATTACATGTTTTCTTGAAAGAATTTCAGACATATAATTATATTTTAGTGTAATTTGATTACACAACATCATAGATAATAATAAAAAATTAATTTTATTTTCGAAAGAGACTACACTCACAAAAACTATATTAAGAGGATAAAATAATTACAATAAAATAGGGTATTAAACCTAACCCTCTCAAAATGAAGAGAACTTATCACTTGACACAAACCAAGTTTGTTATTAAACAAAGCTATTACATAAAAACAAAAGAACTAATGAAGAGAATAGTTGGAACCTTACCCTGTCAAAATGAAGAGAACCTATAACTTAACAAAGCTATTACATAAAAGGAAAAGAACTACAAAAAAAAAGCTGGAAACATTGTGAATTGGAATGTTCATCCGAAGACCTTATTATATAGGAAAATAAATGTGGGTATATGCGTAATTCTACCTAAAATGTGTAGTTAAAACCATTAATTAAAAATATATATATTCCTTTTCTGGAATCATTATTTTTCACACAATTTTTTTTTTTACAAAAAATCATTATTTCTATTCAGTTTACACCTAATTTTTAGTCATTAATAGATATAGATATAGATATAAATTTTTTTAATAAAGATAGATGTCTTATTTTTGTAAATTAAGACATTTATTTAAATTATTCCCAATATACAATTTTAAACATTTATTTAAATTATTCCCAATATACAATTTTAAATTATTCCCAATATACATTTTTTAAATTATTTTATAGTGTTAGTAATATAATGTTTGTGTTATTAAATATTTTTTATTCAATAAGAATTTTTTTTATTTAAAGAAATAAAAGAAATAATAATATTGATAGTCATTAATATTTATCATTAATACTATTGGTAAAATTTCCTTAAAAAATTTCAATATGGATTCGTAAATATAAATATATATAGATAAAAATGATCATTATAAGAAGCATTCCATTACCTATAAAGAAAATTGGTCTAACTGAAAAAAGTCTTTGAGTTCCTTAAATAAATGATGAGAGATTGGAAAAGACCACTACCTAATTATATGTTTCATATTTTCGATGGAGATTAGTTATTGCTAAATGACGGTAGAAATATATCTTATTAATATAATAATAATCCAAAAAAAAAAAATCTTATGTGTTATAGGTAGAGATAGTCGCGGTTCGATTTGCTATTTTATAAAGTTTTATGCAAACAGTTTATGTAATATATATTAGATATTATGTTATTTTATAAGTTCAAATTAGTGAAAATTGTATTTTTATAAACTATTTGATCATAAACTACCTTGACAAACTTATAATGATACATAAAAATTACATAAGCTGTTTGCATAAACTCAAAAATAAGTTAATCCAAACGGACCCTTAATATATACAATCGAAGAAAATTTAAGATGCACGGGAGCAAGATTGTCCCCAAATTTTTGGGTACTCTTTGAGAATTAAAAATTTGGTGTCCTTCACACACACACACATATATGGAGGAATTGTTAAGTTACTTCCACCTAAAAATATGTGGAAGTAAGGTAGTAAATCTCCTACCATATATTGATCAATAGACAACTTCAATCTATTAAAATATGTTTTAAACAAGAAGTTAAAATTGTAAATTGCATCTTATTCTATTTTTTAAAATAAATTATAGAAATACGGTTCCTTAATTTTAGTAAATGTCTTATATTTTATTTTTTATGTTTTATAATTATTAATCGATAATTTTAATAAATGTCTCATTTATTTTAGTAAATGTCTAATTCAATTTTTCCTACAGATTTGCGTGAATAAAATCTCCAAAAAAGTATACATTTTTACCAGCTAGGATTTTGTTTAATCTCCATATCACTGTCATTCTTTCACCATGTGAGAGTTCTTTCGATCCGTTTCCTTTACATATTTCTGCCGTTCTACTCAATCACTATGTCAAACAAAGGAGTAGGTTATGATGGGATTGTGCTTGAGGAAGACAACAATCAAGAGAAGAGTTCGATGATCTCTGTTTGTGTCTTGTAGGGAGGTTCTTGTCCGACTAGTCAATCCGCACGAGTGCAATGAAAGATAGGCTAACTGATGAAATGGAAAGGATCCTAACTCGGGTAGAGACCAGACAAGGGAGTCAACATCAAACAAGTGTTTAACTAATGCCATTTTTTATAGAAGAAACTTAATTACTTAATTGACATATAAAATGGCATTTAATTCTTTGTTCTTTCATTTTCACCACTTGGAGCAAACTGCACTTGTATAATAAAGGTACTAGTATATTAAAATGGCATTTAATTATTGTTGGCTTTAAAATAGGCAGTGCCGTGTGATGCTTATATTGCAAAGCTTTGGGGAGTTTTTGATGGCCTTAAGCTTACTTATGAAAGAGGATTTAAAAAAATTGAACTGCATATTAATTCTAATGCAGTGGTGCAGAGACTGCATAGTGCGAAAGATTGAAATGTTGCTAGTTGGAGAATTATTCAAGAAATCCGCCGTCTTCCCAAAACTATAGAAGGGTCAATTGCAAAACCTTTCACATTCATCTCTCCGAAACTGGGAGCCCTTCCTTCTCCTTCCCTTTTATGAAATTGCAGCCCTCGTGAAACCTTCAATATGTGTTCCCTCCTTCTCTACTATGAAACCCTCACCCATTTTGGGATAGAGTGAATAATTCTTCATACATCTTTATTTTATGTGATATGTACAATCTCTTGTCCTAAATATAATAAGCTACTTTGAGAGAAAAATTTATCTCAAATTATAAATTGTTTTGCAATACTAATCATTATTATTTTTCCTATTATTTGTCTTTAACTATTTATTTCACTCTCTTATTAAAATTTTTAATTTTTCATATCCATATTATTTTTTAAGCAAATGGGGGAAATTGGTACACCAACTGCAACACCCTAAATATTAAAATAGAAAGAAAATACAAAAAGAGAAGGGAGACATGAACCAAAACCTTCTCCAACAAAAGTGACAAAATTGAGGAACCAAAGTAAAATAAAAAAAGAGAAAAAAGCAAGAAATGAAAAAGGTAAAACAAACCAAGAAAAAGGGAAAAGAAAAAAAAAAGAGCAACATAAACTCAATCGGGTAACCGAGCAATCATTGTGAACTTAAAAACCCTTTTGTAAATTCTTTTTCTTGGCCTTAAATATCACTTCAATGAAAGTCCACAGAAGCACGATTCTTCAAAAAGTTGATAGCTATCTTTCTCTGTTAAAAAAGTTACCATATCGTTAATGAAGAATAATTTTGTAAAATATCTCATGATTTCTCTTTTTTCATACAAAATTAATTTATATTTTTTAGTTTTTGTGAAATAGCCAAATGAAACGACTTATGATTTAGGATGAAAATAATATATGTTTTCAAGAAACTAACATAACGTATATACTAAGAGTATATTTGAAATAATAGTTTAATTTTGTAAAATTAAATGAATTCATTGATCCCTGTGTTTCTTTCTTTAAAAAATTCTTTTAAATGAAGTAGAGATTGAGAATAGATTCTCGATCTCTTTTGAAATTCTCTCGAATTTTTTTTAATTATAATATAAGAGGGTTAAAATTATCATGAAAATATAAGATTGAGTGGTTGAGACTTGAAATGTTATAATTGCATTTATTTTAAACGGATTTAAATAGAGAGAATCTATTTTAATTGTTCTTTTGTAATTTATTGGTTTACATCCAAAAATTTAATAACTTTTGTTCTAAAGAGCTTAACAATGAAAATCATCTGCACCTCTGGATATTCAATGTCTGTATTTTTTACTATTTAAATATTATAAGACTTATGTTATTTTTAATAAGATGAATTTGTTATGTTATTTCATTTGTTTTTTTCTCTACGATAAATAATTAAATTCCAGCAGTGTTGTACTATTCCTCATGAGTGCTTAGGAATTTTTTGGGGGTTTGATTTTGTTTTGTTTGCTTGGGCTCTAGTACTTGCAAGTTGCAAGATTTTGTTCTTATTTTGGTTGTTGATGACTTTCGTTTCTTTCTATTTTTCTATTAGTTAACATGACATTTTTTAATATCTAATTATTATCAATTTTTATTGAAAATATATTAGTTATAAATTGTGTTAGTTCCCGTAAAGTTAACAAATTTGGATTTTAGTCCCTGTAAAAAAATCTTTCCATTTTGTCATGTAATTTCAAATTACTTAGGTTTTTGTCTTTAACGTGGACGTGTCACAAAAATACACTAACGTGGCTAAATTACTATCACATGTCCAAAGAGCGTTGACGAGACCAATTACAAGAACGAAAACAAAAATTCACATAGATTACAAGGACGAAAACTAAAAATCCCACAAATTACATTATCCATTGTTTCGTTGTAATTTGTTTTACATAAAATAAAATAAATAAATTTTTTTTTTTGGTGGTGTAAATAAAATCATCTTAATTTTTCTCAACTGTACCTTCTCAACCATCAAACTCAATCTGTTTTTATTTTATTTTACAATTTTGTGTCTTTTTTTCTTTCTCATATTTAATGATTGACATGTTACACATTTACCACTATTCACATTAGTATTTAACTAAATACTTGTATAAGAACGTTTTGACCTTTAAAATATGTTCTATTGAGCTCCCGAAACCCATCTTGTAAACTTATTTTTGGAAAAGCAAATGTGTTTAACTAAAACATTTTTAAAAAAAAGAAGAAATTGAATTGACATAAAATGGCATTTAATTTTTTGTCCTTTCATTTTCACCAGTTTGAGCAAACAAATAGTACTAGTATATTGATTGTATTGCCGTCACAGAAGAATAATACAAACAGCGGTATAGTATTAGTAGGCCAATGGTTTTATTTTTGGAGTAGTATATACTATACTATAATGCTTGCTTGTGTTACTATTCCATTGACATATATGAATAAATACTATTAATGTAGTTAGAAAATGACTATCATAATTATTCTTCCTATTTGTATTTGTATAAAAATGATCATTATAAGAAGCATTCCATTACCTATAAAGAAAATTGGTTTAACTGAAAAAAGTCTTTGAGTTCCTTAAATAAATGGTGAGAGATTGGAAAAAGACCACTACCTAATTATATGTTTTATATTTTCGATGGAGATTAGTTATTGCTAAATAACGGTAGAAATATATCTTATTAATATAATAATAATCCAAAAATCTTATGTGTTATAGGTATAGGTAGTCGCTGTTCGATTTGCTATTTTATAAAGTTTTATGTAAACAGTTTATGCAATATAGATTATGTATTATGCTATTTTATAAGTTCAAACTAGTGAAAATTGTATTTTTATAAGCTATTTGATCATAAACTACCTTGACAAACTTATAATGATACATAAAAATTACATGGGTTTGTCTAACATGTGCAACATTGCACATGTTAAGATAACTAAAATTAGTAACTTTTTATTAATAAATAATAATTATTTAATAAAATATTAAATATTTAATATAAAATGCACAAGTTCCAATACAAATTTACTATTTTAAACTTCTTAATATGTGCAAATTTGCACATGTTAGATAAATCCAAATTACATAAGCTGTTTGCATAAACTCAAAAATAAGTTAATCCAAACGGACCTTTAATATATGCAATCGAAGAAAATTTAAGATGCACATCGAGCAAGATTGTCCCCAAATGTTTGGGTACTCTTTGAGAATTAAAAATTTGGTGTCCTTCACACACACACACACATATATGGAGGGATTGTCACCAAAAAATATGTGGAAGTAAGTTAGTAAGTCTTCTACCATATATTGATCAATAGACAACTTCAATCTATTAAAATATGTTTTAAACAAGAGGTCAAAATTGTAAATTGCATCTTATTCTATTTTTTAAAATAAATCATAGAAACACGGTTCCTTAATTTTAGTAAATGTCCTATATTTTATTTTTTATGTTTGATAATTATTAATCGATAATTTTAATAAATGTCTCATTTATTTTAGTAAATGTCTAATTCAATTTTTCCTGCAGATTTGCGTGAATAAAATCTCCAAAAAAGTATATACATTTTTTCCAACTAGGATTTTGTTTAATCTCCATATCACTGTCACACTTTCACCACGTCAGAGTTCTTTCGATCTGTTTCCTTTACATATTTCTGCCGTTCTACTCAATCACTATGCCAAACAAAGGAGTAGGTTATGATGGGATTGTGCTCGAGGAAGACAACGATCAAGAGAAGAGCTCGATGATCTCTGTTTATGTCTCGTAGAGGTTCTTGTCCGACAAGTCAATCCGCACGAGTGCAATAAAAGATAGGCTAACCGATGAAATGAAGAGGATCCTAACTCATGTAGAGACCAGACAAGGGAGTCAACATCAAACAAGTGTTTAACTAATGCCATTTTTTATAGAAGAAATTTAATTAATTAATTGACATATAAAATGGCATTTAATTCTTTGTTCTTTCATTTTCACCACTTGGAGCAAACTGCACTTGTATAAAGGTACTATAGTATATTGATTGTATTGTATTGCTGTAGCCGTCACAGAAGAATAATACAAACAGTGGTTAGCTCTATGAAGATATATAGGCCAATGGTTTTGTTTTGCTGTAGTAATACTCTTAGTATAATGTTTGCTTGTGTTTCTATTCTATTGACATGCAATAAATACTCTTAAATTGATTTAGTAATATGGTAAGAAAGTGACCATAATAATTAGGGGTGAATGTACTATAAGTATACCCTGGTCACATTTATAAGAAAATGACCATTATATAAGAGGGTTAAAATTATCATGAAAATAGAAGATTGAGTGGTTGAGACTTGAAATGTTACAATTGCATTTATTTTAAAAAGATTTAAATAGAGAGAATGTATTTCAATTGTTCTTTTGTAATTTATTGGTTTACATCCAAAAATTTAATAACTTTTGTTCTAAAGAGCTTAAAGATTGAGATGTGAAAATCATCTGCACCTCTGGATATTCAATTTCAATGTCTGTATTTTTTACTATATAAATATTATAAGACTTGTGTTATTTTTAATAAGATGGAATAAAATGAATTTGTTATGTTATTTCATTTTTTTTCTCTACGATAAATAATTAAATTCCAGCAGTGTTGTACTATTCCTCATGAGTGCTTAGGAATTTTGGGGGTTTGATTTTGTTTTGTTTGCTTGGGCTCTAGTACTTGCAAGTTGATTGCAAGATTTTGTTCTTATTTTGGTTGTTGATGACTTTCGTTTCTTTCTATTTTTTTTTTCTTTTTATATAAATGCATTTTGTTGGCTTTAAAATAAGAATTATTGAAATGTTGGTTAATAAACTATAGATAGCTTGATAGTGAAAAGTCTGATATTATATTGTTTTATTTTTTTGACAAAAGGTCTGATATTATATTAAAAAGTTAAAATCTTGTGTTCTTCTATATAGTAGTATTGTGTTTTAGAATTTTAGGTTTGCACTAACTCAACCATATAATTTCAACTTATAAAATAAGAAATGGATTAATTTATATAAATATATTTTCAAATTAATTTTCTTTTATTTAATATAATAAGACTCTTAATTAACTCACTGTTACTCCTAAAACTATTGAGTTTGGAGCGCCAAAATATAAATAGTGGATGATACGATAATTGAAACCTACTCTCTCTGGTTTAAAATGTAAGTCACTTTGAGAAAAAACATTTGTACCAAATTATATGTCACTTTATATTACCAATAAAACATTTAATTCTTTTTTTTTATCATACCCTTAACTATTTATTTCTCTTTCTTCTTTTAATTTTTCAATTTATTTTTTTCATACCATCAATAAGGGACAGTTTTGTAAACTAACTCATAATTTTTCTTTTCATACAACAATGATTATATTTCTTAATTTGTATAAAATGGTCAAAATGACTTGCATTTTAGAATGAAGAGTATTAATTAGAGGTGACCCAACAAATTTTTAATGAAACTTTAACCCAACTCAACCTACAAAATTAACTTATAAAGTAAAAATTACTCTCACTTATAAATAGATATCCAAAACATCTTTTACTTAATATAAATTCTTAATAGTATATGTCTAAATAGTATGACTAATTTCATCATTTTAAATAATGAAGTGTTCATTGAGATTTGCACAAAAAAAAACAAAAACGTACATTGATTAATTTTTTATATGCTAATCAATATACATACAAATGGTAGCACTCATGCTTTAGTAAAAGAATAATTTTATCTCATGTTTCTCGCATTACATTTAATTATATTTTCAATTGTATCGCTACTTAAATTATGAAAGAGTACCGTAAATATGGTTGCATAAAAAAAATCAATACACATATATAAAAAGTGTAATGTTAATATGTGTCGTAAAAATATATATTAAGGTAACTAAATAGAAGTTTTGAATTATTTTTTTTGTATGAAAAAGTTTTGATTAATAATGTAAATAAATATAATGCATTTATTGAATGCATAAATAATTTTTAAAAGAAAAAAAATTCTATATATTTAATATGTGCCCTAAAATTATAAAAGATTATAAAAGAAAATCTATACTTAATTCTATATATTTATGCATTTATTGAATGCATAAATAATTTTTAAAAGAAAAAAATTCTATACTCCTAAATTATAAAAGAATAAAGTAAATCTCATAAAAAGTTATATTTATTTTTTTAATATGTGCCCTAATAATATTTCATATAAAAAAAATATTTGTCAGCTACATTTGGCAACTACTTTAATGCCTCGAGTCTTTTTTAAATATTGAAAATATACACGTTGATCAACAATACATTATGAAATATATTAATTAATTAATTCTAGAATCATAACCCCCCCACTTCTGCCTTGTTAATTATCTACTCCAAATTTTAACAACTATCAACATCAACGTAAGCAAAGTGTTGGTTATACTCGTTACTTTCCTTGTCTTTTAGTCTCATTCATTTAGAATCATAATTATCACAACCAAAAAGTTTGGGGACATCAAATATTGGATTACTTTTTATATAATTTTATATATGATATATGTGTATATGATAATTATATGAGATGCAACCAAGAATTTTCAACTCTTCTTCCGCGTTGTTTCTCACTCCCCTAACATGGTAGAACATAACACTATGTGTCTCTTTTATTGACCCCTTCAATGGGCAACACAAAAAATTGATTATTTTGAAGTTTTCACATTAGAAATAGTCAATAACTCCATCATCAATTTCATGGATTCTTCCCATTTCAAAATAAATTTTCATGGATTCTTCTCTTTTTCAATTTCTAACACAAGAAATTAATATGAATATACCATAGTCTTTTAGGCCAAAGAAAAAGGGACCCACATTGTAGAAAAAATATTAATCATCCCCTTTTCCTTCTCTTTTCTTCTTAATAAATATCACCTTCCTCTCACCTTCATTTTTGAGTATCCCCCTTTAATTTCTATTTTCATACACATTGCTCTCTATTTTACATGCCTTATATCTTCTCCAATTAACACATCCTCAACAATCACACTCCAATTTCCAAAAAAACATAAAAAAATCTTTTTTTTTTTTTTTTAGTTATCCATTTGGCATTTAATTAGCTTAACCACTTAGCCTATTTTACCAAAATTCCAAAATCCTTGTTCTTTATGTACTTGTAGCATAAAATGGGAGAAAATATTAATTGTGAAGAAATTGGACTCATTGGTGAACTAATGCAAGGAGAGGAGCTAGCAAAGAAGCTTTATGATCAACTCTCTCCATCATCACCATCATCATCAACATCATCATCATCATTATCATCATCACATGTAGCTAATGAAGTATTAATTGACAAAATAGTTTTGTCCATTGAGAAAGCACTAACAATGGTGAAGGGTAATGTTGGAAAAATTAAGACAAACAATGGTAACATGATGGATTCTCATTGTTCAAATGGAAGTCCCAAAAGTGAGGTCCAAGATTCAGTGTTCAAGCACAAACATGTCTCAAAGAAAAGGTATTGGCTTAAGTTAAAAAAAAATATTTATATTCCTTTTGAACTTAGGGGTGAATTTTAAAGTCCATAATTTTGATTATTAATTTGATTTTTTGAATTTGTGGTATGTATAGAAAAACCATGCCTAAGTGGACAGAACAAGTTAAGGTGTATTTAGGATCAGCATCTGAAGGGTCTGTGGAGGATGGTTATAGCTGGAGAAAGTATGGACAAAAGGATATTCATGGAGCCAAATTTCCAAGGTAACAATCTCTTTTTACCTCATCTATGTTTTATTTTTGTGCAAACATATTTCGACGATGTTTGGATTGATAGTAAGTTTTGACAAAATTACGATGGCAATTTACCAGAGTTTTAAAATTTAGTATTTTTTAAAAAGTCGTGAAAGTTTGTCCAATTATGTCGAATTTATCGTCAATTAAAAATGCAATTAATTGAAGTGTCTATTTTTAAAATGGATAGTTGTAATGTTTTTCATGTGGTATTTATGATAGGATTTGTTTTATTTTATCTATCTAGATTTTTTTATGTAGGACTACTTTTTTTATTTTTGCAAGTGGCCTTAAGGTAGCCCTATGTTCTAACTAAAATATCATTGGCCAACCAACTGATAATCTTAAAAATAAGGTAGGGGCAGGGGGGGGGGGGGGAGTAGGAAAAGTATCAAGGACAAAATGTTTTAAAAGACAATGTAAAGGACAAAATATCATGGAAAAAATGTTTTAAAAGACAATGTAAAATTATCCAAAGGACAAAGTTAGAAAGATTCACCATTCTGGTAGGTGCACTAATGTGTTATTATTATTACTGAGGATTCGTGTGCTGTCCTAAAGAAGAAAGGACATTGATGAAATTAAACAATTCTATCAAGTTGATGTACTATTTTTTGGGACAATCAAGTTGGAGTACTATTTTTTTTACAAAGAAAATCAAGTTGATGTACTTGTTTATTTAATTATCATTCATGCACCAATTTAATTTAGCATTAAATACTAGCATGTTAATTAGCTGAAATCAGATTTGTGCAATTATCATAATAATAACATATAAATTCACACGAGAGAGGATTCTCTCAATTTTAATTCCCTCAATTTCTTCAATCTTTACCCTTTAATCCACCTTTTTCCTCTTTTTCTTTTCTCTTTCCTTACAAATCAATGACTAGGATTCTACTATTTTCCTAAATTAATTGAGAGAATCCATTCTCCATTCACACAATCATTCAGTGTTTATTAACTTTAACGGTTAGATAAAAATGAACGATTTGCATTTCAATTTTATATTTTTAAAGTTATTTTATCAAAATTAAAATATAGATCATCTGATCATATATATCGAATAATCAAATTAATGTGTCATATTATATTTGTCATTCACCTTAAGATACAAAATTTTATACAAATCCTTAAAGATACTAAAAAGACCACATAGGAGTAACTTAATAGTATTAGTTTTGATAATCCTTACATCACATTTTGTCAATCTCATAAGTGCAACTCAAACGATAAAAAAACTACGGGAATATTTGATATATTGTATGTAGTGATTCGCAATTGCAGAGGATATTACAGATGCACACATAGAATTTCACAAGGTTGTCTAGCTACTAAACAAGTGCAAAAATCAGAAGAAGATCCAATGGTATATGAGATAACCTACAAAGGAAGACACACATGCACCCAATCTACTCATTTAAACAAGGCAAACCCATCAAAAAAATTGAAATTTGGACAAAATAAATCACAAGCCAATCAAAAAGTTCAACCACAAGAAGAGAAAATTCAACCACCTCAAGAGGAAACTTTTTCTTTTGACAATAAGGAAGAAATTTTCCCATCATTTAATTTTTCCTCTCCAACAATAGGATCTGAAAATGAGGATAACATGTTTTTAGAGACCATGATTAAAGACAATTTCATGGAAAATGAGAACAATAATATATTCTCAGAATCAAACAATTTCTGCTTATCACTATTGGATTTGGACAGCATTGAACTAAGCCCAAGTGATGAGTCTGATATTATGGAGATGATTTCAGGCCCAAATTCAGTTGTCAATTCCCCAATAGATTTTGATTTATTTAATGACATAAATTGTGATATGGATTTCTCTGTAAGACCGTTTATGTGAGGTGGATCTCGATTGCTCACCCTAGAGGCATGTCTAACGCTTGGACAGCGCTCGCAGATATATTCACAGATAATCTATCAACGAAGTTCTTATGTTGATAATTAGAGTTGAACTTACGTCTTTGTGAAATATGAGTCAACTTATTATCAACTGGATAAACTTTATTGACGTTGTTGATCAATTGTCACACTTAGATTTTTGTTCACGGATTAACTTGTGAGTTTTGTAGATTAAGATTATTGAGGTTGAAGAGAGAAGGAAGATTATATAGTAATCATATTTTGTGTGTTAAAAAAAAACAGTGAAACTTTCCTTCTTATGTTAAGAGAATTTTTGGGTACTTTAGAATGTAAGTTGAAAATAGTTTGTAAGAGCTTTAGCTATTGTATGTATTTCACTATTTTGCGGTTTCTTAATTATGTTGTAACTTAGTCACTTATCATCAATCTCAAGCTAAGGAAGAAATTGTGAAATAAATTGTTTTTTTGTTTGCCTCATATTTGCTATTAATGCATCATTTCACCAATGGATAGACCGAATTAATCAATGGCATCATAGCTATTTATAGATAACAGACATTCTAAATATTACTAATCATTTTTTTAAGCTAATAATTTTTTTCTTTTATTTACAATGTAGTTAAGGATCGAACCCAAAACCTCTATATTATCCAAACCTCTATTTTATAACAAGCGGCATTTTTAAAAATTACTTTTTTTTTTCATCGTCCGTTACTTAAGTAACGAAAATGTGAAATTATCATTTCATAGGGAGCGCGAGTAGCCCATAAAATAGCAAAAGTAAATATTCAAGATGATCATGATGGTGAACGAGTCGCTTAGCGAATTGGACCTTTGGAATGAGATGTCCTGTTCATGGGCTTGGAAACATGGTTACTAGAGATGGTAGTGACAAAAGTTAGTTTTTGCTAGATCTTAAAATATATCAAGTGTGAGTTAAATTTCACATTTTACGAAAGAGTAAAGAGAGTATCCATAACATAATGTTTTAAAGTTTTGGATAAAAATATGATGTTAAAAATCACTTATATTCAATTTATTTAAAAAATCGATCAAAGCTTCTTATAAAAATGATCAAAAATAAAAAAGGATAAAAAATATTTTTACATTTATTTCTTATAAAAAGAATCAGAAGGAATACAAAGTCGTATTTCAAATAAGTTTAATTTCAGTGAATAAGACTCTCGCGGTATGAGGTGTGAACAATATCATCTTCGCTCGTCTCAATCCCTACAAAAATCACAAAAAAAAAAAAAAACACCAATAACTAATTAAGAAGTCACCGAAAGTGTAGCTATATATAGTTGAATCGGATTTAGATCATCTTCAATTTTTTCTCTTATTTTGGTCATATTATGATAATCTTAATCCCTCATTCACTTTTTTTTTCTCTTCTTAAATGTTTTTTTTTATCTTTGTGATTTATCCACCATTAAATTAAAAAGGGTTTGTCTAACATGAAAAAAAAAAACTAGAGGATTTAAATGCAGTTGAATCCTATAACTTCAAATTCTCCTTTGTTCTTAATGCACTCTCAATACAACCTTGCTTGCTAGCTTCAAATATTGATTAGTAGGGTATACTAGTGACTTGGGCACGGGCCACGTTCATTTTCACATAGGTTTTATGTTGACTTGTAGAGTACGGACTTAAGTATTGGGATTTAGATTCTTTACATATAAAATTTTTATATTTATCTACATTTAGTTTATTTTTAAAAATAATTTTGTCATTACAATTTACTATTTCCTCCGTTCCAAAATATAAGTCGTTTTAACCATAAATAATAGCAAAAGTAAGGAAAAATTAATGTTTAACCATAAACAAGGTTTCATAAAATTTCTATTTTATTTTGAAATTAAAAAATACAATATCACACCAATGGAGGTTTGATTTATTGGAAGGATATAAAATGGTGAATTAAAATTCAAATATCAACTAAGAGAAATATCTAAATTTAATTTTCATATATCTTGAGTAAGACTACATGCTGTGGATGAACATATGAGAAACAAAAACAAGAAAAGAAATGCAATACAATACAATCTCTATTTTTACATTAGGAATGGAAGCAGGACTAACATATCTCCATCTAATGATAAATTATTACTATTGACAAAGTAAATGACATAATCAAATTATAACTAACAAAAATAATGACAAAAGTAAAACAAAAAAAAAAAAAAATGAAAGTCAATTACTTCAATTTGTTATTGATACACCTTTCCATTTGAGAGCCAATTCACATATTTGCTTTGTTGAAGATCCATTTGCCTTTAAAGCATTAGAAGCTGCATCTTTGAGCTCATTCATTCTATATCGAATTTTCTTTTCTTCCACACCTACCATCAACCTCTTCAAAATACTTGCAATTTCATCTCTTTCTACCAATCCATTCTCACTAATCTTTGCTCTAATGGCCACTTTAACTTTTTCACTTAACAAAACCGCATTCATCTTTTGCTCCGCATAAAGTGGCCACGCAATCAAAGGTACACCATTCACCAAGCTCTCGAGAGTTGAGTTCCAACCACAATGACTCACAAATCCCCCAATTGAGACATGCTTCAAAACTTGTGCTTGTGGAGCCCAATATGGGACCACTAAACCCCTATTTTTAGTTCTTTCTACAAAACCATTTGGTAAAAAATCAAAAGGATCAATATTACTATTTGCAATGAATTTTGAATCACTTGCAACTTTATCATTAGGACATCTTACAACCCACAAGAATCTTTGTCCACTCAGTTCCAATCCGTAAGCTAGTTCATCCGTTTGAGCACTAGAATGTGTCCCAATACTACCAAAACACACAAATAAAACACTTCTTTGTGGCTGCTCATCCAACCATTTAAAACCCAATTCAAATTCAGACTCAATATTAGTAGAGTCTTCATTCACCAATGGTCCAACCGAATAAACTATCGGTTCATTTTTTTGTAAAAACATAAAAGCATCTGGTTCAAGTTCGAAAAAACTATTTACTATAATTCCCTCAGCTAATTTGTATCTTTTCACATGGTGTAAAAAAAACTTGTAGGCTTCATGGTTTCGGTCTTGAATTGGATCTGCTAAATCTTTTCCGTGAACCGCGAAACATCCAGGGATGTTAAGCGGCTCAGGGATTTCCCTAAACTCACCCTGAACCTCTTTGTCGAGTTGGGGAAAATATAAGGCAAAAGACAAGTTATTCGCAGTAGTAGGAATGTAGAGGTACGAAGGGATGTTGAGCTCGGCACTAGTGTCAAAAGCGTCTGTGCCAAAGAGGTCGACAATAAGGGCGGAGAGACGGTGGGAGGTCATGAGAGAGAGGATACTTTGATGTAAAGAAGGGAGAGAGCGAAGGATGGTGATTGACATGAGTGGTCCGGGTTTTATATCGGGTGGGAGGTCGGAGAGGGTAACCGGTGGTAGGAAAATGTGGGAAATGGTAGATGGTAGGGAGGTGAGGAGAGTAGTTTGAGCTTTCGAGGGTGGACCGTCGGTAGGGATGATGAAAATGATAGGGAGATTGTGGCAGGCGAGTCGCTTAGCGAACTCGATCATTGGAATGAGATGTCCCATTCCTGGTGTTGGAAACATGGCTACTAGAGGTGGTAGTAGCTCTTGTTTTGGGGTGGTGAAAGATTGTTGATGTTCCATATTGAAGATTGAATTGATGATAATTATGAAGTGAAGGGTGTCTAAATTTATACTTGTGTTTTAGTTGGAGCAACGTTACTTTGCTATTTGAGTTAAGTCATATAGTACTATTATTAATTGTGTGGGTAGTACCATGTCTGTTGGTTAGAATATATTAATGGAAGGAGAAAAAGAGGTAGCAAGTTCAGGCCAAGAGATTCATGTTAGGACTCCCTCTCAATCATACACTCCATGCATGCCCCGCCACTGATTATAAAACTTTGTTTTTCAAAAATAATTTATGACTTTCTATCACTCTTCTTTTAAATATATCCCTTATTAATAATATTAGTTTGGTTTATATGCATTTTTAGTTCCCATATTTTTTTAAGAAAAATGAAATTTTAGTTTCTGTTTTAAAAATCAGTTTTTTGTTCGCTCAATTTTTTATTTTTATTTTGATCCCCTAACTCATTTTGAGATTAATTTGGCTGATGTGTCCTTATAAGTAATGATGTCACGGTGTTTAGCTAACCAAATTTAATATCAATAATTACTTAATTAAATAATACTTATTTCTATTGAAAGTTCAAAAGATATTTAAATTTAGATCCATGTAAGATATATGAAAAATAATAGGATCATGTTAATTTATGCCTTAACGGCACAAGATAAGCTATCTAAAAATAGAAATGTAGTATTTAATAATACATAAAATTTAATGCTTAGATAATTGAATAGTATACATGTTTTAATAAATATTTTTCATATTTATCTTCTTAACATGTGTTTTAAGGGCACATGTTAACATTCTCCAAAATAATAATATTGGCTTCATTGAAAAATATATTTCACCCGGTTTTATATATAAGTAAAATTTAAGTTTTTAGATTAATTGAAAAAGTAATGTATCTAGTTTATATTATTGTTTAGATACATTATTTTTACAACGAATTTAAAAACAATCAAAATTTGTTTATATATAAAACCGGAGTAAGTATTAAATAAGCTTGTTGATAGAAATAAAATCATAGAGGTGATGATGAAAGGACTCAAAAGAGTGTAAACAAAAGTGTGGGATTTTGAAATAAAGAGATGTTAATATGTTATTGTTGTTAAATGGAAGATGGAAAAAAGAAGGTAGTTGAAGAAGATGTGTAAACGAAAGTGGGAAGGACGTCTTTGTTGAATGATTACTTTGAATGGAAAAGAAAAGGATTGGTGAGTGAATGAAGCAGGAGATTTTTTTTATTTTGGTAAAGAAGCAGAAGAAGATTTGGTATTTAGGTTTCTCAATTTTAGATTTTACAAGATTTAATAACTAGTATTTTAATTTAATAATTAGAATATCTCAATATTAATGTAAAATGTGTATTATTGAATTTAAATTAGCTACTCATAATATATCTAACATAACAAAAGAGTTTTGAAAGTTATATATTAATCACTGATGAAGAAATGATGAAATTTCTTGAATTATCCTCTCTGAGTTATTTGGGATGTATTTTTTTCTCTAAAAGGTGGTAATTCTTATTTATAATGAAAAGTGCTATTATAAGCTCCATATACATCCAAATTGTGTCCTTAGAGGCTTGAATAGGATTACATTTAATGAAGATACTAATGAAAAACAAATACAAGAAAAGAAATACAATCCCTATCTATACATCTAGATAGTAATTAAGCAAAATTAAAACGATCTTCATCTAATAATAAATTATAATATTAACATAATACTAAATGACATAACTAATTGCTTAATGAGTTTTTCGTAGAACAAATCGTTCGAAAAAATTCAAATTTAATTTTTGGTAAGGACAATTCATAACTAGACATTACTTACAACGTGACGAAAACAAAATAATAGAAAGAAAAAAAAGAATAAGAATAATAAATGAAAGGCAACTTTTGCATTTGAGAGCCGATTCACATATTTGCTTTGTTGAAGACCTATATTTTCCTTTAGAGCATTAGAAGCTGCCAATATCTTCATCTAATAATAAATTATACTACTAAAAAATTCATCTAATAATAGAGTTCATGACAAAAGTAAATAGAAGAAAAGAATAATAAATGAATGGGAACTTCAAATTGGTATTGTTACACCTTTCCATTTGAGAGCTAATTCACATATTTTCTTTGTTGAAGCCCCATTTTCCTTTAGAGTATTTGAAGCTGCATCTTTGAGCTCATTCATTCTACAACGAATCTTCTTTTCTTCCTCACCTACCATCAACCTCTTCACAACACTTGCAATTTCATCCCTTTCAACCAACCCATTCTCACCAATTTTTGGCCTAATAGCCACTTTAACTTTTTCACTTAAAAGAACAGCATTCATCTTTTGCTCCGCATAAAGTGGCCATGCAATCAAAGATACACCATTCACCAAACTCTCGAGAGTTGAATTCCAACCACAATGACTCACAAATCCCCCAATTGAGACATGCTTCAAAACTTGTGGTTGTGGAGCCCAATATGGGACCACTAAACCCCTATTTTTAGTTCTTTCTATAAAACCATTTGGTAAAAACTCAAAAGGGTCAACATTACTATTGGCAATGAATTTAGAGTCACTTGCTACTTTATCATTAGGACACCTCAAAACCCATAAGAATCTTTGTTCACTCATTTCCAATCCAAAAGCTACTTCGTCCGTTTGAGCACTAGATTGGGTCCCAACACTACCAAAACACACAAATAAAACACTTCCACGTGGCTGCTCATCTAACCATTTAAAACCTACTTCAAATTCAGCCTCATTATTAGTAGAGTCTTCATTCACCAACGGTCCAACCGGATAAACTGTCGGTTCATTCTTTTGTAAAAACATGAAAGCATCCGGTTCAAGCTCTAAAAAGCTATTTACTATAATTCCCTTAGCTAACTTGTATCTTTTGACATGGTGTAGAAAACACTGGTAGACTTCGCTATTTCGGTCTTGAACTGGATCTGCTAAGTCTTTTCCGTGAACCGCGAAGCATCCAGGGATATTAAGCGGTTCAGGGATTTCCCTAAACTCGCACTGAACCTGTTGGTCAAGTTGGGGAAAATATAAGGCAAAACACAAGTTATTAGCAGTCGTAGGAAAGTAGAGGTATGAAGGGATGTTGAGTTCGGCACCAATATCAAAGGCGTCTGTACTAAAGATGTCGAGTATAAGGGAGGAGAGGCGATGGGATGTCATGAGAGAGATGAGAGTTTGATGGAGAGAAGGGAGAGAGCGAAATATTGTGATTGACATGAATGATTCGGGTTTGGTGTCGGATGGGAGGTCGGAGAGGGTAACCGGAGGGAGGAATATGTGGGAAATGCCAGATGGTAGGGAGGCAAGGACGGTGGTTTGAGCCTTTGTGGGTGGACTGTCAATGGGGATGATGAATGTGACGAGGAGGTTGTGGCGGATGGTGAGTCGCTTGGCGAATTCGATCATTGGAATTAGATGTCCCATTCCTGGTGTTGGAAACATTGCTACTAGAGGTGGTAGTAGCTCTTGTTTTATGGTGGTGAGGGATTGTTGGTGTTCCATATTGAAGATTGAATTGAATGAAGTGAAGGATATCAAAATTTGTATGCTTTGTTTTAAGGTTGGAACAAAGGTATACGTTGCTATTTGAGTTTGGCCAGATAGTACTAGTATACTACTACTAGCTAGTATTAATTGTGGGTGGAACCATGCTTGTTGGTGAGAATTGATGGAATGAATAAAGGAGATAAGAGTGAAGTTGTGGGCTGTTTCAGACCAAGAGATTCTATATATGAATATGATATGACTCCCTCTTTCTTTAATACACAAAATGTTTTCACCAAGACATGTTTTCACCGCATCTTCCGAGTTCCGATCAAGATCTATATATTTACTCTCTCCAATTTTATATATAAATAAATTTTGTCTTTCTAGATTCATTGCAAAAATAATGAATCTAGACGATATCTAAATTCATTATTTTTACAATGAATCTAAAAAACAAAATTTACTTATATATAGGACCGAACCGAGTATCTCATATGTCCTATGTATTACTATTATATACGAAAGAAGACAAAAACTAATGTGTTGAAATGATAGTGTATTTGTCCGAAAACAATTTGAGATATTCATTCTAGCATTCTAAATATTTACCGTCGGTTTTAAGGTATAGAGGATCCATACCTACTCCCTTCGATCTTTTTTATAGGCAAAATTCACACACATGTTAAAGAAATTTGTTATTTTTACTAAATTATCCCTTACAATACATTAAATTTGCATTGAGAATATACAATCATGTAAAAAAGTAGAACATTTAATGAAGAGTACTTTTGAAAGAATAACATTAAATAAATTTGTTTTTGGTAACTTTTGCTTATATTTAAGTCCAAATTTTTTTGTTGACTTTTGCTTATAAATAAGTTAGGAAGGAGTATACTTTTGTCTCTAACACCAAATAATTGAGTGTTACACACACTCATATGTGAAGCCGAGATTAAAATCAATCAGCATTAAACTCGTGATTAATTACAGTAGTGGGATACCATCTGTCATTTATGGAGGGTGCATGTATCATTTGATTCTAGAAGAAAGTGATGACATCAAGGGAGTGTGTCCAAACAAAAGATTAAAAATACACAAAACATCAGTGTACTGTACTGTGAATTACTATACTCTTTTTTTTTTTCTTAATTTTTTTCCTCAATGGATTAAAAAAATAAATTTTCTTATATATTAAGAATCGGAGGTATTACTAATAGGAGAATGTTAACTTGTGCCCTTAAGGCACATAATAACAAGACAAATATAGAAATTATGTTTTGGAATTTTGTGTGTTTTTACTTTTGATGCATTAAATTTCTTAACTTATTAAATGCAACATTTTCATATAAAGATACCTTATCATGTGCCCTTAGGCACAAATTAACAAGACCCATACTAATATTCTATAACTCAATCTTTAATTTCATCAATAATGCATCGAACCACAAAACAAACTAAATTATTCAAACAAAAAAAAAAACACCAACACATTAAGCTAAAATCCCTGCTCCAATTTTCACATTTGAGGATCAAACGTGAATACTTTAATTACACTTAAATCATTTTATAGTGTTCTTAATTTTTATTTTTAAAAATCTTCTCTTCCATCCAAAAATCAACTCACAAACAAATCCCAAAACACTCCTGTATAGCTTCAAATCCAAAACACCATGCAAAGCATATACAAATTAAGTGGAATCTCTTGCCATTAGAGATATGAACATTGGTTAAAGCAAACCCTCATATTCTTTTTCTCTGAGTTCATCTTTCACTCAGTATTGCACTTATATTTAAACTACTTGATATAAGTTAACCAAAAATATTGCCATTTCATCAATATCTAAAAATTGGGCTTCAAAAAAATTACAGACTTGAAATTGACTCAATGATTAAAACAGAACTACATTGAAAATCAACTCAAGTAGCTATGAAACCGTAAGCTCCCAAGACTCAAGCAGTGGGAGGAGCTGGGGCTCTAACCGCGTGCCTGTTGTGCCAGCAGACATTTCTCAAATTTACAATACAAGAAATTTCTCAAAACAAGAAATTACAACACGCATTCATCAAGAAATTTTGAAAGTCAGAGGAAGTTTATAAGCATTAATCAGAAGATTTTTATTATCAGTGTTTAAAAGAGTTTAGAGTATCCACAGTTGCTTCCACTTAGATTGTGCAACGTGCATCATAAAACAAAAATGCATACAATGAAGAAGAAATGCCTGAGACCTAATCCAAAAACTGTACATCAAAATATAACCCCAATCCTAAAACGATACCCCTCATGCAGTCTAAAGAAGCAAAACATTATCAGTAGCAGTGATCAAGAAGTCAATTAGTCTGCTCGAGCGTACCAGCTGCTCTACGATGTGGATTGACATGGTCATCATCATTATCATTATCTCCCTCCCCATTTGTGTGCTTCCTCTTTTCAAAAGTGAACCTCATTTTCAACTTAAGACGGCTTCCAGGGTTAAACACAGAACGCACCAAGCACATTACGGCAATGTTCAAAAATAAACTCTTCCAACCAGTAACATCAAACAACAACGCAACTATTAAGTAAGCAAGGAAGCTATACACTAGCATGCGAAAGGAAACCATAGGTTCCTTCCTTATTTACTCTTCCAACCAGAACGCAAACCTCCAACGACCTTGAGATTTCTCTTGATCTTCACTTCAAGTATACCTCACAGCAATTCAGAACAAAGTTCTTAGCCTCCTATGCTCCATAAAGGGAAGAAAAGAAAATAATAAAAGTTAACTCAATCTATAGTGATTAGATAGATTATATATATACTATCCCTACTTCTTATTTCAATCAAAGTAAATTAATCAAGACATATTTGATTAGAACTATCCCTACTTCTTAACCTTTAAATTTGGATTTAAGTAGTAGGAAAATAGGGTATATCCTAAACTTTTGGAGAAAACTGAATTTAACTCTAGTTCAACAAAAATCATATTGAACAAACCACCATTTTGATCCTTGAAAGTGTAATTTGCGGTTATATTGGTCCTGAGAGTATCGAAATTGCAAACACATCCACAAGTGTCTCATTTAATAGTCATTTTTGTCCTCAAATCTATTTTTAGATAGTCAATTTAGGCCTCTAATGTGTGTCACGTCGGTCAATTTACTCCATAAAATTACTAACAAAAAAGACGCTAGGGATGCATTTGTAATTTCAATACATTTAGAGACTAACTTGACAGTGAATTACACTTCAAATGACCAAAATAATTGTTTGCCCAATTCATATTCAATTTCAAGTTTATTGAACCAAAAATTAAAATTGGAAATTGAAGAAAACACATGTATGTTTGGTTTAGCTTTTCGAAGAGATAAAATTGATTCTAGAGAGGTAGAATTGATTTTAACATGTATGGTTGGCGGTTGCTGTGAAGTAGAAAAATTAATTCTACTTTAAGCTAGAAATTGTAGCTTCTGATTCCATAATTGATTTTAACACTCAAATTTATTCTTCAACTCACTTTTACATAAATGTATTCAAACATAAATCACATTACCTTCTAATCAAATTTAGTCAGAATCAATTTTACAAAATAAATTCACTCAAGATCAATTTTTATTCACAATAGAACAACATACACTGAATTCAACATTCCCAAATTTAGACAAATTCATATCCAATTAAAGATTTCAGGTCTTATTCTCATGATTTGAACAACATAAAGAGAACTAGGGTTCTTGGGAGAGAAAAATTAAATTAACAAAAGTATTGATAAAGTTAAATCGGTAATTTAACCTAGTGTTTTAAAATTGATGATAGGAATGAAATGGAAGAGTGAACTAACCAATAGTGTGATGGAAAGAAGGAGAAAATGGCGGTGCTGTAGACGGTGGAGTGGTGGTAGTGCGATTGCCGCACTTGTACGGAGTTATTCTTGTTCAATACTGTTACGGGCAAGAAAAAAGTTAGTAGAATGAAAGAAAAAGAGTCGTGATGGTCGTCGGAGATTCTTACGGTTACGGTGGATAACCGGAGATAGTGGCGTGGACGCACCAAAGGAGGATGAGTCACAAGGAAAGAAAGAAGTTCCGAAACCTCAGACTTAATATACAACAGTTATAGAATATAAAAAAAAAATAAAAATAAAAAATAGTAGAGATTAGAGGTGATCATATCTGAATCAATCCAAAAATAAAATCGTAAACTTAATCAATCAAAACAGAAAATTGTAAAAACTGCATCCGTTTGGCCCAACTTATTTTTTACTTTTTTATTTGACTTAAACGAAATAGAGAAGTATAAAATTATATTTGACAATATTTCTCCTTAAAAGTATTAAAGAAATAAAGTAAAGAATTAAAAAATAAAGAAAAGTGAAGTCAAACACAATTTTTTTCTTCTTTACTATTTTTAAGGAGAAAAAAAAAGGAGAAAATAAGACGGGCCAAACGGGGCCAGTTTGGATGTATTTGAATGACTTCTTCATTGAATCGCGAACCGCAAACACCTCAGTTGATCGCTAAAACCGAGAAAGGATCCTCTCAATTTGAAAAAAAAATTGAGGAAATAAAGTGGGATTTTAAACCATTGGATTATAAATATAAAGTAATATTTAAATTGAAAAGAAATGAGGAAAAGTTGATTGATGGTTGAGATGTAAAAATTGAGGAAAATTGAGGAAAAATAAATTGAGAGGATCCATTCTCTTTACGCATCAAGTTTCTATTATATTCCAATACCACTAAAATTACGTTAAGTTTATATTATCTTTCAATATACATAGTCCAATAACAATTGACAAATATATTACCGAAACAAAGTTCACCATTCAATTATTTAATTATTTACTACCTTATGAGTAGGCATGACATTAAAATTCAAACCCATTGGTACCCGTCCAAATCATACTCGCTTTGGCGGAGAAAACTCAGGTTTGCTGAGTGTGAGTTTGGGTGTTCCCTGATTTTAACGAATTTTTTTACTGTTCAAAAAAAAAAACATGCATTAAAACCGCAATCACTCCTTGTGTTTAATTTAATTTAATTTCAATACATTTTAATTATATTTTGTAAACCGCAATTAGGTTTGATTAGGATGACTTTTTAAAAATCAACGAACCGCATATAATTTTACCTCACGATTAGAATGACTTTAAAACTTAAAACCGAACCTAATTGCACCGCAAAATCCTTAATAGAGATAATTAATTTTTGAGCTTAATAATCAAGTTTTTTCCTCCAATTTTGACTGAAAACATATGACTATTGTCTCTTTTTGAATATTCAAACAAATATTTTAAATTTTTTTATTGGAACATATGCTTGAGATTATGTGTGGCAAAACGGTCTGATCTGCTGGGTCGGGCCGATTACTTCGCTATTTTTGGTGGACTGAGTTTAAGTTTTGAGATCGACTTTTTTAGTTGGTTCGCTTCGCAAAACTCGCTTAAAAAGTGAGGTGGTTTGAAGGCGAGGTGGACCGGCCCATAAGTTATATCAAAATATAAAATCTATTTTTTTAGTAACAAATAGAATAAGATAGCTCAACCCAATAAAATACAGCAACTATTTAAAATAAATTTAAATTTTTTCTATTCATTCATATAACCGGTGCCAAAATTTAGTATTATTTGTTGCCGCTTTACTCTCTTATTTCACATATTGCTCGTGTTTACTCTTTCTTGTCTTTTATATTTGTTCTTCTTCTTCACCAAATTTCTAATATAAGTTACTATTTTTATTATATTACTTAAACCAACATATATACAATGGTTCGCATTTTTTCCTGATTCATTACCTTAAATACATAGTCAAATTCTGCTTTGATGATTATAGTGACTGCATTACGTGTTTATAACTATGTTAAAGGACTTATAGTATATAATTAATAGACCTATATTAGAGATATTTCAAAATAAATATTATATATATAATATAATTAAGCTGCCTAGTGTAATGTTATAACTTATAAGATCATCTGATGAGCAATTTGTTTTATACAATATATCGAAAATGCATATGTGTTGATTTGATGTTGTGTTGGTGTTTAATTTGTCTCATAAGCTATCTTTTTTTCATAAATTTGTTTGTTTACATGTTTTAAAATAATATTAGCGTGTTTTAGACTCGTTTAATTGATGGTCCGGCCCACCAACTCGTTTGTCCACCGACAAACGGGACGGACTGTGATTTTAGACTCAGCAATCTAAATTGGCTCGACTCGTCCGGCTTTTAGGCAGCTTTAAGCGGGTCGAGCCTAAACGGGGCGGGTTTGCCGGCTTTGCCGCCCCTACTTGAGATGATAAGAATATCGCATGATATATGTAAGGTTGAAATTTGAATTTCGGACGTCCCATTTATATATTTTAAGGATGAAATTATACACTTGCATACTTGACAAAAAATGATTCAATATAATCTTTTGAACATAGTTCAATTGGTGGAACATTGTACGTAATATGTAGAAATCAAATTCAAATTTGCAGCTCCTACTTTTTCACCTGAAAAAGGTGAAGGTTACCATCAATCACCTTCCAAGACACAATTTAGGGCTAGTCATCTAAAACCTACAAAAAATAAAAATAAAATCACTTATTAAAGCCATTAAAGCAAAGATTTTATTCAACTAAACACAGTCAGCTTATGTGAATGATAGACAAATTTTAGATGATATTTCGACAATTAATGAGATGGTTGATGATGCAAAGAGAAATATAGAGTTGGTGCTATTTAAAGAGAATTTTGAAAAGACTTACGACTCAGTTAATTGAAATTACTTGGATGCAGAGATGGATAAAATGAGTTTCTCTTTAAAATGGAGGCGGTGGACTATGGAAGCTCGCTACAACATCTATTTTTGTTAGTTAGTCGAACAAATGATTTTAGATTTGGGCGTGACTTGAGGCATGATGAGAAGAGTTGAGCAAAGATTAGAGTCATCAAAGTTTTTCTAATTTTGTTTGAGTTGATTTCAGGTATAAACGTTAATTTTCATAAAAACATGTTGGTGGGTTAATATTGACGAATAAAAGATAAAAGACTAAAATATTACAAAAAAACAAGATAAATGGCTAAATGTATAATTTTATTAAAAAAATTATTAAAAGTTCAAAAGAGAATAAAAATTCTATTTAAGTAAAAAAAAAGTTAACAAAATAAAAAAGATTTTGCCATTTTGGGGAAAAAGGTGCACACCTATGAAGCCCCGATATGGGACACGATACCGATACGTAAATTTTCTTAAAATCTCCAATCCGATACTGCCGCGATACGTTATTTAAAAATTAAATTTAAAATTAAATATATAAACACGATTAAAATCAACAATATTAATAATTAAAAGCAGAAAATATCTAGTCTTATATCAGAATTTTCGAAAAAATTCAAATGTTTAACAACTCGTATATATTAGGACACCATAGTTTTTCTTTTGAAAAGTAAAAAATTATATTGACAAAGAAAAACTGCAAGTGCTAAAGATACAAACAAACATCGGGTATTGAGACGTATGATGAGACATGTATATGATATTACTTTTTTATTTAAAAATAATAATTTAACCGATACTTTTTCAATACGAGTATTGAGACGTATCGGAAGAGTATTGAATATTATTTTTTTATTTTAAAATAATGATTTAACCGATATTTTACCGATATGAGTATCAGGACGTATCAGTATCGAGTACGTATCGAACACGATACGTCACTATTTTTTGAGTATGGCGGCTTCATAGGTGCACACTTATATTCTAGAGTTTTTTTTTTTTTTTGACACAAGGTGCACCTATATTCTAAAAATCCAAAATTGTGCTTATTGTTCCTCATTCAATTTCATTTGATTTGGAAAAAAGAGAAAGAAGAAGAAGAAAGATGATTTATCGGAAGTGGAGTCTCCTTACAGGTCCGACCTCTATCATCGCTGGCGTAGTAGCCACCGTTGCCGTCGCCAACTTCATATTGGTCAAGAATGTAATTCCCTTTCGTTCTTTTCTTTGACCCTGTTTTATAGTTGTTGAAAATTATTCTTTTTTATGGATTTAGTTGCTGATTCATGATCTAGGTTTTGATGAATTTAATCAATTTCATTTGGGGTTTTGGTTGGTTGAATTTGGTGATTTGTTGGGGATCAATTTAATCAATTTCATGTGGGGTTTTCTAATATGGTTTGATCCAATATCAACTTAAGTGGATGTTCTGTTGTATTCCTTGTATTAATTGTATGTGAGTTCTTGTTTGAGTTCATATCAATGAAGCACAAACACCCCTATGATTAGGCGTGTCGTGGCATGCGGTCACACTCATATGACATTTGTCCGATACAAGTGTCCAAAAATATCATTTTTTTCCTTTACTCCAACACTCATTGGATCAGTGTCCGACACCTGTAAGACACTCGTACAACACTTGTCGGAAACATTTAAGACATATCCACGGGGGTTAAAGATGTCTCGAAACAATATTGTTGATCAATGAGGAATTAGAGACTTACATTTTGATTACAATATTTTTAGCTTTTTCAACGTGTCCCTGTCGAAGTCCGTGCTTAATAGGTTCATATAAGACTCATGATCTGAATTTGTTTTATTGGGAAAATAATAGTTAATGCAAGCTCATATTTTTAACGGTGTTACTTTTTATGAAATTGATCCCTGACAAACCAACCATTTTCTGTGACCAACTGACTGTGACAGCGCTCTTGGTTAAGCCTTTTCATGGAAACCATAATGCACATTCCAGGTTTGGTTGCAGCATGTGAATGTTAATCAATCCAGCCCTTACATGATAAGATAATGAATTTCCATCAAATAATGGTGTAACATAGTTTTACACCGTCAATCCTTAGTCTTTAGACTCTTTAAACTGAAATTTTGGGTCTTGTTGATCATCATTGCTTCTGCCTTATGGATTTATGGATAATTCATATGTCTGCTCCACAACTTTAGGCTGTTATAACATTTTTTTTATTGATAAATCAAATGCTTGCACGACGACGACGTTGATTAATGTCCTTAATAAGCCGAAGTATTCACATAGCTTTACAATTTTGAAAGGGAAGGAGTAATTTGCTCCCTTAATGGATGCATATTTGGATTCTTAGAAGACAGTAACATAGGAATTAAGATCATACAAGACAACCTTGTTTGATTTAGTTCTTGATTTTATTTTATGCTGTTCAATTGTATCGTTTTCTTTTGAAAGTGCTGCCTAGCTTGGTTATTAAGGTCCAATGCAAGGACTATCCATTTTGCAGTAACACCAACGATTATAGTTATTCTGCTATGTGATGTTTCCTAGATAGACAGACAAAGACTAATAAACTATTGAAAACCAAATTCCAAGTAAAATCCTTTTATAAAAATTAAAATTTTCAAATGTTTATGGTTTATATGCTGATGTTTTGACGTTGAGTTACGTTTCTCTTATCCACTATCATTTGGCCGTGTTATTTTAAGAGTTAAATAGTGTTGGGTGATTGTAATTTACATCTTTTATTGTACTTTCCAGGATCCATTCACTAAACCAGATCAGAGGAAATTCGGAGATCAACCTGTAACCAAGTAGTGGAAAAGATGTCCCAGTGGTTTTCATTTTCATGTAATCTAAACATTGATTTATGAGCCCTGTATGCTGTTTTGTAAGACATGCTCTCTTTAGATTAATAAATTCTTAGATGTCTCTGGAGTAACCTACAAAAGCTCTAGAGAACTGGTTCACATTTCAGAGATCCATACTTGTGGTTTTTGTACAATGTCAAATGGAAATGTGTAATAATCTTATATTTCATTTCTTTTATCCTTATCAATTTTCTGTTATGCCAAAGTCGCAAAGATCTCTCACCTTTCTCTGCTTAATAATTGTGTTGATTGACTACTATTATATCTCAATGAGACTGCTTATAAAATAAAATTCAAATATGTAGAAGATTGATGTTTATGTCTTGCATATATGGTTAACTTAGCTTCAAGCTCAAAACCATTCAAGACAGAAATGCTACACAATTTTGGATATGGAGCATTGTGGCCATTCTTTTGGTTGGAATATGACTCTAATTCGACGATCCAGGCTTTCAAAATGATTATCTAGTTCCTTGGAAGCTCTAAAATAGGTGGCTGAATTTAGGCTTTCAAAATTGGTTATCTAGTTCCTTGGAAGCTCTAAAATAGGTGACTGAATTTTATTGCTTTAACTAAACAAATGTGGTTTTTTGCTTCTCACATTTATAGGAAAGGAATACTTGTGCATATATGTTAGCCTCAAATGGGATTTTAATTAAGGCTTCTATTGGTGGCAATTAACCCCTAGTTTTTTTTTCCCTGGATGATGATTTCTTAGGAAATATGAATATAGGTTTAAGTATTGTACCAAAAAAAAAATGAATATAGGTTTAAGTAAATATCTTGGTATTGTGGGTTTGGTTCATGCTCCACACACAAACACACAAACTTTGTTATTTTTCTGTTATTTATCAGTAAATTGTGGTATGCTTGCAATTGTTAGTGAGAGTGATGCCATCATAGTTGAGAACTTGACATGACTCTCATTATATTGATGCTTCTGGTTTCTGGATGCCATTGTGATTATTATTTTTAAATTATATATATATATACTCCTAGCACTTTGATGTTATCAAGGGATGCAAGAAACTTGGCTATCTGTAATACAATTTACACTGGTCTGTGCCCTATACAGAGCATAGCAGCTCCAGCATTATTCAATTTTGTTTCTTGATTTGAGCATAAATCAAATAAAATAAGGAGGATATATTGATAATTATAATTATGGTGAAAAGGACATGAAATGAGTTTTTACATGAGCACTGCTAATATTTCCATATTGTTCCGAAACAAACTGATTACGTGTCGCCGCCTCATTTGTCTTTAGCAAGTTTTGATTATGCTGTACAATACCATGATCACACTACAATGTAGCAAAAATTCCTGAATTTCAAATGATCATTGTTGAAACAATTTTCAAAGTTCAAACCTATGTGATCAAGTGACAGATTGATTATTCTCACATTATTATTAAGCATTGACTAACATTTCCATTACTATATCATTCCATGAATCAATTGGTCCTGGTAAACACCAATGCAAGCAATCATTCTGAACTTTAGCATTCTTATCTTTTGCAAATGGTTGAAACTGTCTGTAAGGTCCTGGATGTCCATCTGGTCTCAACAATGAAAGAAAAGTTGTGTCCAAAAGTTTCAAGTTAACCCTTTTCTCAGTTCCTAATGATGTAATAGCCTTCTCAAACTCTTCAACTTCAATACCTCTCATGATAGAATCAACATCTATCATATCAATTTCACCTTCTTTAAAGGGTATAGTTCTATTACAATACCCTCCACTAAACCATTCACCATTTTCAAAATGATCTGGTGTTGTAGTTCTAAACAAAACAGTTGCATTATGGCTAGAATTTGTAAAGAAGTTAAAAACAAGCTGTAATGCTTTGCGGTACGCGTAGTCGAACCCTAGATCGGTTAAATTCTTTCCGGGGCAATAATGGCAGCCAGATACTGTGTTGTTTTCATGATATATTGAAGACTTGAGAAACCATTTTCCACCACCAATTACAACATAATCAAAAGTGTTGTATTGTTTGGTCCATAGTTGATCAAGAGTATCAAGATGAAGCTGGACCATTGAAGATGAAACTCCATTCATGTCTTCATAAATAGCTGCTTTGACAAGGAAAGGTGTCCATATTACTGAGAGTGTGAAGTTATGAGAAGGAAATTTCCATATCTTTGATCTATATTCCTTGTCATGGTAGATCTCAACAGCTGGTTCCACCTGTGTTAAGTAAAATCATTGGAATTTGATTTAATGCACATTTTGTAGGACCAATTGTTGAGACAATACATGGTGCAACAATTAGATAAACCAAGGTTTGTGGGGACAAAGCTTATCAATTTAAAGAGCATTGGCATAACAATAGTGCAAGACACGACTATAAGAAAATATAGGTACTAGTCTAGTTTATGATAAATGTACTCAAAATTCATTAATGTATTTGATAGTTTCAGTTAGTATGTGTCAAATGAGGTTTGTTAGCAAACTAATGAGAATAAGAAAGTTTGTAGTAATATTAAATTTGTTGATAATTGATATCGTTTTATAAGTTTATCCTTTAGGGGAGAAGAATCCGTTTATGTTTTCATCATTTACATATTGTAGAAAAAGTTGTAATATAATTATGCGTATGATGGTAAAAAATAATCATGTGTATGTCGGTAAAAACAGATCATTTTTTTAGACAGTTCATGGACCGACTAATCCAAGAGACATCAATCTCACGCCCACTTTGCGGAGGTGTGTATTTAAAGTCAGAGTTATTTTTTGCTCTATATGGACTGACCTAACACAAAAAATGACACTTAAAAAATTTGAACTTGAAACTTTGAGAGGAACAACTCCAAGGATCAAGCCTAATTTGGCAAGTGTTGTATTGATTGAAATCGGAAAGCAAACTTTGAAGGTGTTTTACCCTAATTATCACAAACACAAAGCTAATATGAAACATTTAGTTGCAAGTGTTTCCTTATGCAATGTAGGTAGGAAAAAGACAGTGGACCAAACCATATATTATTAGCACCAGCTGTATTCCAAAATCAACATTAACTTTATTGACAATGACAAGGATTTTTACCTATAAAATGACATTCGTTGTAATTTGTTGAACCATAGTGATAGTGCTTGTAAATCAGAATTTGGAAATAGTACCATTTAGATGATTGATGCAATGCAATTTATTTACATCATAGAATCACATGGCCTTGTTTTAAGTTCTTGGGGTCATGTACCTTTCATTACATTTAAGTACAGAGAAAAAACCCAAAAAAGATATTGTCATGCTAAATTCTTGAAATTTTACAAGCCCAAAAAGTGGAGTGAAGCACAAGTGTCTTCAAAAGTTGGTGAGAGAAAAAAAAGAAGTAAAATTGAGTGTGTTTTAAATTGCGGACGGCAATTATAATTACAATCACAACCACATCGCAACTGTAATTACAGTCACATTAACTATATTTATCTACAATATCAAGGATCACGGCGTAACTATAGTTTAAAATCTTGATTTATTAGTAAGTACTAATCAAGAGTAAAATCTTTCAAAGAAAAACATCTCGGATATCAAGTTGCACAAAAAGTACACTCGCGTAGATTTTAAATTGTTATATGCAATTGCAGTTACAATCACAACATTGATGTTTTTTATGTCTTCACAACTGCATTACAATCGCAATTTCAACCACTTCAATTGTATGTATGTAACCACAATGTAACGCGGTTAAAAATCTTAATTACTATTAGTACTAATCAAGAGTGATATTAATCTTTCAAACAAAAATACCTAGAATGTGAAGTTGAAAATTAGATAGCAAGATTAACAAAGTTAACAAATAGCTATACCTGTGAGAGAATGCAAAGTAGGGATTGAACATGGTTGCGTGAGATGGAATCACCAATAAAGGACATTGCTTTATTCCTCATGAGATTAAGAAACTTCTTTGGGTTGAACTTTGGTAATTCACACTCTTTTGGGGTCCACCTCCAATAAAGGTACCCTAAATCTGGCCGTCCATTTTTCATACAATTTTGATGAGGTTCAATCACATGACAACTCTCATTTGTGTACATTGGTTCAGATTGATCAGACACCCAATCTCCCACAAATAAATCACATTTTTCTGCAACTAAACATTTGCACAGTACATTATTAGTACTAATTGAAACATTGCCATAAACAATTCAAATTAGTTACTGCATGTTTAGAACCACGGTAAGTTTTATGAAATTACTATCATATTGTAATTTTGCAGAAGCTATGAAGTATAGCTTTTATTAAAAGTACTAGTGTGACACATCGTAATTCTGCAAAACTAAATAAAGGATAAAACAATGTAACAATTTCGGAAAAAAATCTATGATTGTAATTTCCGTCTAAGCTAAGGTTCTCTATGTCTATACGGCCGCAGCCACAATTTAACTGTGGTTGAAGTTTTGTATTAACTGTATTTTACTGCACTTCTTCGTAATATCAAGTATTGTAATGAGAGCGCAATTAGGATTTAAAACCTTGGAACAAAGAGTAAAAAAAGAAATAGATATCTCACAAATAACAAGATGTAAGAAATGAACTTAAAATATAGTTAACCATGTATGGAATTAATTGAAAAAGAAAAGTAGCAACAAACAATATTAATTTAATTTAAATTTTAAAACCATGCAAAGCTTAGAAATTTAAATGACCCAAAGTAATAGAAAAAAAATAGTAACAAACAATATGAGTTTAATTTAAATTTTAAAATCATGTAAAGCTTAGAAATTTAAATGACCCAAATTAATAGAAAAAGAAAAGTAGTAACAAGCAATATTAATTTCATTTAAATTTTAAAATCATGCAAAGCATAGAAATTTAAATGACCCAAAATAGTAGAAATGATAACAAGAAAAAACAAAATGGGTGATTTTTAATTTTTGTCCATAGCCATGATAAAAAAATTCAAGCAACATTTTTGAAGTGCACATAAAAAGCACAAAATGAACAATTTTTTCACAAAAACAACAGAAAAAAAAAAAATTCCCTTACCATTCAAAGAGGTTTCACTCTTGTTGTTCACTTGAAATTCATCAAATTTTGGTGCTTCAAGTGGAGAAGAAAAAACAGAGGATTCTGTTTTTGTCTCTGTTTGAGGTGGAGGAGGAAGAGGAGGAGAAGAAGATTTTTGTATCTCTATAAATGATGAAAAACTGAATGAATCCCAGAAAGCAAGACGAAAAGTAAGACCCACTAAGAAAATTGATGCTGCAAATTTTACACAAACAAGATTTTGATTTTGAAGTGAAAACAATGAGCTCAAATTTTCAGACTTTACTCTGTTCTTCACCATCTTGAATGACCAAATGTTGATACTTTTACATGAGAAATGAAACGGTGTTGTGAAGTAGTAGTAATTGGAATAGGGAAATAGAAACTATTGGTTGTTAAGAACATTAATTGTGATGATGTAACACTTGATTGAGGACATTACATGTCCCATGTGGTGCTAGAAATGGTAAAAATGGAAGCATAGATGTGAGACAAGAATAAGTGTCATTTGGTCTAAATCTACAACACTATTGAGTCATTTGATCCAAATGTATGACACTTATATTTTAGATAAATGGGGGGAGTATATTAGATAAAGGCACAAATTATTTATTTATTTTTTTTAAAATGTGATGGTTTATAAGTACCACCAACTTATTTACAAAGAAAATACTACATTTGCTACCGCCAAGGATCGAACCCCTGACCAACAACCTACAACCGCTCAGTCAGCAAGTGCCAACTGAGCTAATATTATCATAATATAACATATTTGTGATTATGAATAATGTGATAAAATCAAAGTAATCAGAATATATATACCTTCATAAGTGTATTATTGACGAACTTAGTTATTAAGTGAATTAGTAATTAATGGAAGTTGATATGTCAATTTGAACCAAACAAACAAGATAACAAGACAGAAATCAAATGAATGCCGCACCAAAGATGGGAAATCAAATGAATACGACATTATGACATAAAATCAAACAACGCTCTCTAAGACATCAAAAATCACTCACCAAAAAAACGAAAGAAAGGCTTAATCTTTGTGAAAACCATTTATTTAAATTAAATGAGATAAGAAAAAGAAGCACATGAGTGATCCCGAGTCCATAAAAGATCAAAACCGCCTATCTTTATAATAAAAGAAGAAGAAGAAGAGAATGAGGAAGATAAAATGGAAAGATGTAAACACGGACAAAACAATCGACGAAAATACGTTAGCCCAACGCGTTTTCCAACTGTATAACACTATGTTGCTAAGATTTAGATTTGTGCAATCACCGATTCACGAGATTAAATATGTAAGTGACGGTTAGAATGAGATTGAACGATTTATATTTTATTATATTTTTAAAAAAATGAACTATTAAGATAAAATATAAAATAAAATATAAAAATGTATGAATGTATGAAGAAGAAAAATTAAGATAAATTTTTTAGTCAAAAAATAAAAATTAAGATCAATTTAAGAAACAAAAAGATAAATCTTAGCAAATTAAGAAACAATACATTATAGCAAATTAAGATCGATCTACCCTAAAAGATAAATTTATTTAATGATTTTTTATTTTTTATGTAAGGCATAAAGAAGAAAAAGAAAACTTATTATAATCTAGTTTTCTAAACCTTTGGAACAAATATAAAAAAATTTAAGAACATCAATGATTAGAAATGAATGGAGTCTATCCAAGAGCACTTAGATGAAATGGCGCGGGTCTCTTTTAGCTTAACTAAGGTCTTGAGTTCGATCCCTGGCTTGGGTATGCAACAGTGTTAAAACTCTTAGGGAGAGTTTGCCACCCATTTGGGTCCCACAAGGTTCAAGGGATTAGTCTCTGCAGTTACGCGCAGGGGATACCCAATTTGCACCAAAAAAAAAAATAAAAATGAATGGAGTCTATAAATTTATTCAAACACACAAGAAAAAATAAAAATAAAAGTAGCTTCGTGTTGTAGGTATCAACATTGCTTTTGTATATTTAGGTGAAACATGCTTCACCACTTTGAGGTTGAGTAACATCAAAGACAGCATATATTTACGTGTTGATTGTGCATCTGATTAATGAATATCACCAACTTTATTCAACTTTTTAGCTTTGCAAGTTTAATAGTAGTAGTTTATGTGCTATTTGCAGTAAACTGTTAGGGTTGAACCCTCTTTAAATGGTGTTTAGTATTTTATAGTCTTTTTTATTAAAAAAAAAATATGTATATTATCAAGATTAAAGAAACAAGTTGTAAATATTTTTTTTCATTTAATACTCTTGTAAATTTAAGTTTATTTCATGAATACTCTATTTAATGATATTCTTAATTTTACTAATTCACTTTAATGGTATAAGCAAAAGTAAACATCTAATACATTAAAAATTTAGTCAAAATTTCTTATAAAAAAAATATTCACTTGTATTCCTTGTGAAAAAGACTGAATTAGAGGTGTCAACGGGACGATAATTGCGCGGAGGATACTTTACCATTTTTTGTCCCACCATATAAAGTGTTCCCCATCTCTGCCCCCATTCATTGCTTCGGGGAGTATTTTATCTCTACTCCCGTGGATCACAACGGTTCCCATGGATATTCATCAACATTAAAAAAATATCAAATTTATATTATTTTCAATCAAATTACTTGTAAAAAAGTAGTAAAGCTTAACTATAAAAAAAATATTGCGAGTCTTGTGATAGTAATAAACAAATGTATACACATATTATGGATAAATATAATTAAAAATAATTTATAAAGTATTTAGGTTTTATTTGGGGAATTTTCTCCTTCATCCTCAAATCTCTTTTGGAGAATTTTCTCCTTCATTCCCACGGAGAAAAATTCCCCAACATCGGGTCCTCAAACGAGACAATCCCTGCGGGAATTCCAAAATCAATCCAAAATATGATATGATCCAACGATTTTCATAAAAGGACATCCAAACACATCCAAAATTATTCGCTTTTTTTGCGGTTTTCATTTTTTGAATCGATTTGTGATTTTTATTTACATTGGTTTGGATTGAGCACCCCTAGTTGGCGGTCAGAGTTTTTAATGGTGGTCAATTCTTATTGGCCACCAGAGAGCAATTTTTTTCAGTCAATTGTAAATCGCACCCCTCGCCAAAATCTATAAAATGAAATATTTGCTTCATTTTTCATCATTCATCCTTCTCTCTCCTCTCAACGATTTTATTTTCTTTTTGGTTATTTTCAATATTTCGTGTATAAACAGCCACATAGTTCGTCTTCGATTAGTCATAACATTGTTCTTTGATGATGATTAAGAACATTACGTAAGTTAGCTTTACATTATAATAAACAGATTCCTCTTCAAATTCAATTTACTTGTTAAATATTTAAACTTGTAACAAAACCATTCGAACTATAGAATTTGGAACTAGGCCAAACATTATCAGCTCCAACAAGTTCGAACTTTAGAATGCTAACAGAACTTTTTGATAATTTTGAAGAGCATGCAAGAAACAATGGAGGATACGAAAAGAAAAAGTCATTTCGAACTACCTACATAATTTTTTATTTCTTTCCCAAATACAAGCCTAGCAAGCTAGTTCATTGAACTGGGCCAAACATTATCAGCTCCAACAACTCACACAAAGAATTTTCTCTTTATCCTCATTTTATTTTTCAGACCTCCCAAAATTTCTTCTTTGCTCCTTTGAAACTATTATTCGGAATTTATTTTTTAAGGTAGAAAAAATTTCAAAAAAAAAATCAGAAAATAGAATCCGATTTTATTTTTTTTTAAAAAAATTTGTTCAAAGGTTTTAATTCGTTGTTTTTGAAATACTAATTGATTGAAAAATCCTCCAAAAAAAAAAATAAAAAAAAATTCAGAAAATGGAATCCGAAATTTTCTTAAAATTAATTTACTTTGAAAAATATAATATGAAGAATATATTTGCATGGCTCGCATTTTGCATTTCTAAATAATAGAAATTTCAAAAAATAGAATCCGAATTTTTTGTTTTCGGACTTGATATGTTTTGCTTCTCTGTTTGATGCAGCATTTTTATGTGTAGATTAATGTTGCCAGCTTCCTAAAATGCGTATAAAATATAGAAGATAAAAAAAAAGATGATAAAGATAAATATATACAATATCATATACTTTATCAATATTTTGATTCTCAAATAAAATAACACAACTCATTTCAACGTTTTCATCCTACAAATTGAAGTTTTTGGTAGGTTTTAGCTTAGGAGTTTGGTAGGATGTATTTTACATTAATGGCATGAGTTTAGTCGAGTCTGGGGACCAAATGTTTCTTTGTCTTTTCTTTACTAGGGACCCTAATGTATTTATTTTGTTCTTGAATGAGTCACTCCATCAAGCAAAGAAGTTTGGATCTTCTCCTAAAGACAAGACTATTAAAGTCTTCATTTTAGGCTTTTCATTAGATATTTTAAGTAAAAAGACTCGTATTCAGAAAAAAAAAACAAAAAAAAAAGACCACACAACTTGGTTTAGATGTCAATTAGGGAGCCTTATAAGTGGTGTATGTTGGACCGTTTGGATTAGCTTATGCAAATAACTTATACAATATAAATTAAGTTTTATGTTATTTTATAAGTTCAAACTAGTTGAAAATTATATTTTTATAAGTTATTTTATCATAAACGACAAATTTATAATAATAAATAAAAATTGCATAAGCTGTTTGCATAAGCTCAAAAATAAGCTAATCCAAACGGGTCAATATTATTTGATCATGGAGTCTTCTTTTGCTTTTTTTTTTAAAATGGAATCTTTTTTTTTTTTTGTTTAGAGAGTAGTATTTTTTTTTTTCTTTCTTTTTTTCCAAATATGTTGCATTCCAATTGTATTTATGACTTGTGACTTTTATGGGTGAATCTTATACTGTAGTACTATTTACTCTATGGGTGGTTGTTTGTGTTAATCTAATGGTATTAATAACAACATTATTGCTTCTGCTGTCAAGGGTGACAATGTTGATGAATGATTAGACATTTTCTTGGTTTGAAACATTCGTGCATTATCGAAGGAGTCGAGTCAAGGAAAAGAAACGTTGAGGAGCAACGATGGAGGATGATACAAGGCAGGGGGTAAGCGTTTTGCTGGAGGGTGCTACCATTTTGTTACTTGGTTTCCGTCTAAACAATTTAAGTTCATGTTTGGTATTATGGTGCATGTGTCAGAATCACGGTGATCCATCTTAATTTTCAAAAGCTACAGTGTGTAACTTCTGTGAAATCATGGTGGATTGCCGTAATTTTGGCGTATCCACCGTGATACCACCAAACATAGGTTAACTCTATACCTAACAAAACCGGTCTTGGTGCTTTTGTAACTCATTCTATAATCATTGGTGTGTCAAAATAGTTCTCGGAAAATTGCACTCTCGACCACAAACTAGCATATATGGATTATTTGTGGTCACCGGCTCTGTGCAGTCACGCAGTCATGCAATTCTAAATTGTTCCATACTTCCATCATTATCAGATGGTCCAAAAAAAGAATATTTTGATTTTTTATAAAGCTAAAATTACAAACTTTAAAATATGGACTGTCGGATCTCAATCAAACGATCATAGCCTACTGACTGCGTGACTGGACGGAGGCAAGGACTGCACAGAGCCAATGACCGTACAAAATTCACATTGAAAACTCATGCCCCACTATTATTGATCCAGCTACAAGTGTCTCAATATTTTCACACATTAAAGTTCCATCTATCTACCATTAAAGGGTAATAATTCACACAATTTAATAGTCAAGTTGATTAAAACTATATATGCTACATTCAATGCTCAAATGCTAAACCTATGATCCAAAAATATATGGTTACTACAAGTCATGTGTATTTTTTGAGGACTAAAATGGAATAGTGAAAATATAATTTTGCAAATATGCATCCATTGGATGTATTGATGAAACTCGTGCAAGACTGCGAGAACAAACTGTTTTTTTCCCGCCAAATAATAATGAAAAAATTACAAATATAACCTAAATGCAGATCATTTAGATTTTCCTAAGAAACACAGAAGAAATTTCAAAGTGATTTGCAATTGCAAACATTAAAAAAATTTCCTCGTAATCCGATACAAAGCAATTTTTCCAAATCTGCATAAGGATGTACCTAAAGTCAAATCTGCATAAGGATCATGCTGCTGCTCTTGGTACTTTCATGCCAAATCCATGTTTTGCTTTCTCCACCCTGTCATATTGTCAATACAAGAAACTTAATAAACAACTACCACAAAAGTTCTTAAATATTAATATTATATATGATGATAAAATTCAAAAATAATGCAAGTCAACTACCAGAATGTAACTTCTGATGAGGTAGTCAACTAAATGAAAGAATTGTATATTCTCTTCCTTACAATATACATTTACACCAAAATGATGCAAAAAGAATATACTTACTGTAATGCAAGAAGTCAACTACATGAAAATGATGCAAGAATATATTAAGGGTTTGAACTTTTTCATAAGGGTTTGAACATCGGTCATTTAGCTCTTTCAACTACTTATTATTTTCTCGAAGTAAAATGTAGAAAAAACAAGGAAATTTAAACGAAAGAGGTAGAAAAAGAGTTAAATGAAACAGAATCATCAGAAACTCGGAACTTACGTTGGTGCAAGTTTGCCGAGGCCATCTAGCTCTTCACCCGTGTCTACATCCAAGACTCTCCCGGTAATTTCAACGATATAAGATCTATCGCTATCAGTTGGAAGTCCTCTACGAGAAAGCAAATCTAAATCCTTTTGGTGAAGTTCTCTCCCGTTTACAAAAACGCCGGTGTTTCCACCAGCACATTTATCAGGAATAGGATAATTGAACTCTTCTATGAATGGCTGCAAAATAAATCAATTTATCATTTACATTAATCAGACCATAATCATGTGATAATTGGAGTTTGTGATGAGTGTCACAACTTACCGGAATTATTCCACGACAAGGTCCACCGATGACACCCCAAAATCCAGCCCGAGAATCGTACCTAATAATGAACAAAAAGTAACAAAGCAAACCAATTATTACATGAACTGATTCTGATCCCTTTGAAGTATTACATATGTTAACCTTAAGGCTATAAAGCATACTAACCAGTAATTTCCTGGCTGGATTGGTCCGGCTAACTTCTCAGCTTTCTTAACCATGCGATCTGATAAGGGTTGTCCATTTACGGTAACAATACAATTTTCATGATCGTCGACTTTGTCAGTTTGGGAAGAACCCCGGGAACCTTTCTTGAAAATGTTTGCAAAAAACGATTCACCTCCTTTGCTTGATCTTGTACGGTCATCTTCTCGGCTTGTATCGCCATAATCTTGTGAAATTCCGGAGTTCGAATAATCATTGACATCCATCTCAGATGCAAGCACTACCTCTTTCAAAGAATTTTGCCTTGAGGTATTCTTTTCTAGTTTCACCACCTTCTCTTGTTCTGAGCGACCACTTTGGTTGCCTTTCCCAAACCGATTCACTGCGTTGTTGTTACTAGAATAATCAAGATACTCTTGAAGTGGCGAGCCGGCAGGTGGAGACAACACCAAGGCTTTAGTCGGCTGAATTGATTTAGTGTCTTCTACTGGTGCAGTCGTAACTTCTGGACTATTTTCATCTTCTGAGGTACTCAGAGATGAAGAATGGAAACTTTGCATCCCCTGCAGCTTGCTAGAGTTCAAACTCGGGTCTGAAGCCATAACAGGAGATCCTCTATCTACTGAGTGAAAATCAAAACCAGAATAATCATCGGATGAGAAGTTAGCACCATTTGTGTTCACATGACCACGAGAATGTGACATGCAGCTATTCACAACATCGATAGAAGCATCATCAATCCTTGTGGTAGTTTCTTCCGTTTCTGTATGAGGAGAAGTAACTAGCTTCTTGTTTACGACAGAAATATTTATTTCAGAAGAACAAGCTCCACATCTCATTTTCTGCTTACGAATATTCACCTTAACCAGTACTTTTTTAGGAAGTTGCAGTAACTCGAAGCAATTATAACATGTGATGAAAGGTGAACCACCTGCTATAGGATGGCACCGCTGACTACTGCTAGATGGCATTACTTTCTGAGAACGACTTGTGGCAAATCCACCCCTCTCAGAATCAAAGTCACTAACCAATCTTGAATGTAATTGCTTTTCATTAGAATTTGCAGACGGAATAGCAGTTCTAGAATTATGAACAAGTTGACCAACTGGGATATCATGACGGTTTAATATAGGATCATTTGAGGTATGAGGGAATCTGCTGTTAAGGAACGTAGCAGGCGGTGCTGGCATAGCACCTCTTCTTTTGGTGTTGTAGCAATGAAAACAAGAGCAAGAAGGTGGGTGGGGCATAGGATTATGTGCATATTGTTCATATGAATCTAGACCGGCATCAGCATAGTGTCCAGGAAAGTAGGGATGCATCGGTTGTTGCGGGAATTGGTGGGATAACGGATGTTGTGGACCTCTCATCATTTGCGATACGAATGGATCTCCATATCCAGGAATATAGTTAGGGTTATGCATCGGAGGGTGAAAGTTGTGCATGGACATTTCATGACCACTAGTATAACCATATGGATCATGATAATTAAAATACGGAGGACCTGCCACATTTGTATTAGGACCAAAGAATTGCCTTGAGGCTGTCCGGTTCGACCCTGAAGGTCCATCTGGAAACCGGATATCAGGGCCGTTGTGAGGACCTGGAGGAACCATGTTTGAATCAGGATGACCCTTTTCTTTAGGATTATTAACGATTTCAGAAGAATTGCTCAGCTGCTTTGATAACTCGTCGAGCTTCCTTAGAAGCTCGGCTCGATCTTGCTCGAGGTGCCGAACCCTGCTCATACCATCCATGTCTTTATAGTTATTCCATTGTTCACCATGATTATAAGAAAATCTTGAAGTTCCCTCATCAGGATAATTCAACGTGGAAAATCTCACAGCTTCCATGTCAACTCTGTCCTCATTTGGCCAATTAGACATTCTCCTTGGGAAACTCGACCCTCCAACTTGAAATTTTGGTTCATGTTGTTCCGTTCTTATTGATTTACCCCCTTCACCTTGACTATTACTGACATCATAACTGTTCTCCGAAACTCCCTTGTCGCTACCATCGCGAGAACGATTCAAAATCCTCTCACGCTCCTTACTCAATCTCCCGGAATCCCTTTGATCCTCCCTCGAGAAGCCACCATTAGACTTACCATCAACATCTGAATTATTATCACTCATAAAACCTATATCTTTCCTGAAGGAATTTCCTGATTTCGAAAGAACTCTTCCACCCTGTCCCTCATCTGATGCCTCCCACAAACTACCATTTCCATTACCATTATTAACCTTCCCTGCAATAAAAACCGAAAACCGCAATAAAACATCAAAATCTCCAACCCTTTTTCATGTTTTTATGCATCGAGTTAAATCCAAAACATCCTAATTAACTAATTGACTAAAAACCAAAAACAAATAGGAAGAATCGTTTGTTCGATTCCTAGGATGAACAATTTTTTGTCAGACTTTACTTACAGGCTCGCTCCCCTCCCCTGGGGGAACCCGAGGGTTAACATCAAAAGCAAACAAAAGTAAAAGAACTTAAAAGGGTATTCTTGATCCAGAATCTTGCTTCTTAAAAAACAAAACAAACTATACAATAAATACAAACAAACATTTCTGAAAGATATAATATAAAGTCAAAAACAACAACTTTATCTAAATTTCATAAAGATAGAATAATACAAAGAAAAAGGGTACCTCTAAGAACAGTTCCACAACCACCACATTGATAAACAGAATAACTAGCTTGTTCATGAAGAACATTTTGACATTTGGGACACCTCACCAACCGAGGCTTAGCTGATTCATCCATTGCTATAAACTGAGAGATAAAATAGTAATAAACAAAAAAAAACTTCTAACAAAACAACATCACCTACATGAATATCATAAACCCAGATATGATTATTGAAGAACTTTCAACTACATAAGTGGTTCAAAATTGAATGTCAAAATGAAGTCTTTGTTTTTCTTTTTTTGGGTTTATTTTGTTTTAACTAAGAATCCAAAATGCAAAAGAACAAAAACATAAAAAAACTGAAAAAGGTAACAGAGGGAAAGACAGTGGAGACAGACAAATTTAGTTCTTGGGTTGGGGTATCTTTGAAATTTGAGAAATTGAAACCCTTTATCTTATTTTAGTGAAAAAATGAAACTTTATCTTGTGGGTTGGATTTGAGAGAGAGGAAGGGTAATAAGCTAGCTGTATAGGAACAGAACATTGTCCAAGGTTGTTGTACGGAATGGTGTTTGTTGTATTGTGGGTCATAATAAAAATGAGAAGAAGCGACGTCGTTTTACTGCTGCAGTTATTTACTCTATTTGTATGCATTGGATTCATTCTTACTACTCCTTTCAACAATTCAATACGCAGCAGGAACGACAATTTCATATACGTGTGCGTCAAGTGTCCAAATCAAGAAATGAAATATACACACTCTTTTCTTTCCAGAAACTATTAAAGGTTTGTGTGATCAAATGAACGATAAGTGTTTTTAGATAATTTTAAAGATTGTCCAACTCTTGTTAAATTTTACTCATATTAGCTTTTTAAATGATGTAATATAGGGACTTAATTTATAACAAATGATTAAATATAAAAAGACTAATTTGACGATTTAATAGAGTTAAATTTTTTTAAAAAAATATTTATAAAATCAGCGATTTATTTAAAAGTGTCTTACAAAGTCGAAGATTAATTTAGTGATTTACTCATTAACAAATATTATTGGGATAATTGATTTACTCGTCATATACTATGCCTTATTTGACTTACACGGTTAATGTGGTGAATGAGTCAATTCAATTCATACGTGACTCAAGTCTAACTAAAAAAATGTAGACTCGTCGAATAATAGAAGATATACTTCAAATTATTATGTTCTTTTTTATGTGGGAACCTAGTTGTTTGAAGGAGTAATAAGCAAATTGTAGCAGTCTAATAAGGTGTTGACACAAAATTTAGAGTCATGGTACAGTAAATTTGTGTGCTATTAAACTGTGAAAACCCTATGAAATTGTTTTACGACAATAAATTGGCACTTGATATTTCTCATAATCCTATTCAATATGACACAACTAAACACATCAAAATATACCAATATTTTATCAAAACGAAGTTTAGATAGTGGATTGATAACTAAACTATAACTTAAAACATTGTTAACAAATGATAATAGATTGACATAACTCAATAAGTGTCATTTAAAATTTCTACTTACTATTTTTTTTTACAAACATAGACGTATGTCATTTTATTAATCAACAAAGAGAAAATACAAGTAGGTAGAGTCTCAAAAGTACAGCGGCTAGTCCATAAAGTAGGTAGATTATATTCGCTTGCCACTTTATAAACTTAACCATAAAGTTTTGACCACTAGACAACAAATTATTAATATGTAAAACAAGTAAACTAAACTCGGAATTGCCTCCACGGAAACATTGAATTGCATCAAACACACTCTTGGAATCCGTCTCAAAAATCACGTTTGGAATGCGTCTTTGCTCCATCGCTTTCATGGCTTCAAGTAAGGCGATGCTTCACCTTCAATAATAGAGTAGTTTCCATCCAACCAAGTAGTCTCCGCTATGACAAATCTTCCTGTATGATCCCTTAAACACCAACCGGTACTTAATTTGTTTAATTCTCTATGAAATTCGGAGTCAATATTGCACTTGTACCAACCAAATTGAGGCTTTTCCCATCTATATGCGATGCTGCTGTACTGCTTGTGTTGATCCTTGTTGAAATTGCTGCATGTCACGCCATTCTTCCCATAAATACCTTGCTTTCAAGCCCAAATTTGTGCAGGTCTCATGCGTATCATGCTAGACCTTATTGTTTCTATTTTACCACAAAACCCAAGCAAGCATCGCGAACCTTCCTGTTGTTTCTTTAGTCTCGGCAGAGCACACATCCAGGATTAATTCTTGTATAGTTTGTTGCTTGTTGTATGTGATATGACAACATGAAATCAAGGCCAGCAGCTTGTCTTACCTGCACACTAGAAATACAAGTCAAAATAGCATGCCAATCATCTTCAAAACCATAGTCACACAAAGGGCAGGATAGTTGACACAACACATGTTTCTCTTGTAACTTAACACGGGATGGCAAACATCCTTTACGAATCCACCAAAGTAGGTGTTTGGCTTTTGGTGGAGCTAGAATCTTCCAAATACTAAGCCAATCATAACAACCCGGCACCTCAATCCTCCTTTGAACATTCATCATCACTTTGTAACCGCTCTTCACACTATAATTACTGTGAGTGCTATCACTCCAAACAAGCTTGTCTTCCTCAACCACATCAAGTAATGGAGTTTCCACGATACAGTTTACTATATGCAGGGGAAATAAAGATTCAATTTTTGCCGTATCCCACACCTTCATATTTGGAACCATTAAATCACTAACTTTTAAATTATACACACCTTGACCTTGGGGTGAAGGAATCCATGCCCCATCGTTTTCCCTTAACCAAGGTTCACTCATGATGTTAATGCTAGTGTCATTCCTAATCCTCCACCTACAACCATGCATAAGAATTTGCCTTGCTTTTCAAATACCTCTCCAAGCATAACTTGAATTTATGACCAATTTTAGAATGAAAGGGAGAAGAATTTGGAAAGTACCTTGCTTTGTAAATTTTTGCCACGAGGGAGTGTGGATTGGTCATGATATTCCATCCTTACTTAGCTTTCATTGCCAAATTGAATGTAAGTAGGTCTCTAAATCCAAACCTCCTTGGCTTTTCGGATATGTCATGCGATCCCAAGCTAGCCACTTGATACCTTTATTATTAGCTCCACCACCCCACCAAAAAGAAATTATCATACGCTCAATGTCTTTGATTGTGCCTTTCGGAAGAAGATAAATACTCATAAGTTGGAATTGCTTGAAGAACTGACTTCATCATTACATCTTTATCTGCTCTAGATAATGTGCGACCTCTCCATGAATTTATCCTCTTCCATTCGATCTTTAATGTATGCAAAAACCTCCTTCTTTTTTCTCCCCATCGTAGAGGGTAGGCCAAGGTAATTACCGATCCCAAACACATGTCTGACACCCATAATCTGAAACAAGTCCTCTTGTGCTGGCAAGCTCAAATTCTAACTAAAAAACACCTCGGACTTTGTTAAGTTGATCTCTTGCCCTGAAGCTTCTTCATGTGTTTTAAGAAGACTCATCAAATGTTTACATATTTGAATTCTATGTAGATCTTCTCTTGCCATTGATTTTTTATTTAGAGCTGTTAATTCTTTAATTCTTCGGTGACTAAAATAAAGATATAATGATGTTGTCAAATAGTATGAAAATTAACCAGACTATTCTATTTATTATTGGTATAATATGTTTTAGAAGTTGTGAGCACTTACTTATAAACACTACAACTAAAAGTAAAATAATAATTCTACATTAAAAATGTGAGTGACATTTATTTTAAAACAATTTTTTTCTTTAAAACGATAATAATAATCATTTTCTTTTCTTTGTTAGCTTGCTCTCTTCTTTTTTGTCACAGGTCAATTTCATTCTTCAACGTTGGCATTCCTCACTGTCAAATTTCCACCGTTCATTTTCTATCTAACCGATATGTATTTGACTTTCCATTTTAGAATTTGGTTTGTTCACAGCTCATTCACACAATTTATTTTGGCTTAATTGCAAATTTAATCTCTTATTTTTATTTTAGATTTCAAATTAATTCTTTCTGTTTTTAAAATTTTAAATTGATCATTTATATTTATTTTAGGTTTTAAGTTGGTCATTTAAGTTTTGAAAATTTTAAGTTAGTCGCTTAAATTTTTAAAATTTTTAAATTGATCCCTTATATTTCTAAAAAGTCTATCCCTATTTTCATTTCTCCATTTCTTTTGCTCTTTTCAGCCTTTGGAGTTTAGATTATGTCATTGACCGTTGACATTTAACAAAACAAACAACAACAACTGCTTGCTTGCCAATAAAAAAGATTAATTCATGTGAAAGATATTCTAAGCCACAAATTGCAAAAACATTCAATGTCAACAAAAAGTATTGTCGTTTCATAAAAAAAAATAAAAAAATTGATCGAAGGCATATTCAAAATATATGGCATGAGCCAAGAGATGTTGATCTTGTGTATGATAAGTCAGTGTTTTAACTTTTAAACCTACTATAGATGAATCCAGATATAAAATTTTTCTTTTTTTAAAAAAATAATTTAGTAGTTAAAGTTCTAATTTTTAAAAGTAAATAAATGTAGTGTATCGAATTCGAATCCAAACTATTACATATAAAATACTAATTTATGCTAACTAAATTATGTTAAAAAGGGTCAGTTGGCTAATTATGCCACGCTCATTCTTGTTGATGAGTGTTGTATGACTATCAAAACATATGACTGACATAATTTTTATGAAATTATAGGATTGGCTCGCTAAGCCGACCCTTCATAACAAAAAAAATGTTGATGGGAACAAATACAAAAAAATTCTATCCAAAAAGAATAAACTTTCTCAATTTATTATTCCTAATGTAATACAGTATCATGTTTTAAAACTTCTAACCATAAAAATATCATATCTCTCTATTTCATTATAATTAATCTCTCTCTACCTCTCATTTTCTGGTAAAAAATAGTTTTAATGTAACTGATGAAGAAGTAGGAAATATGGGTTTCAATTCCAAGCCCTTAAATAATACAATATCTCGTTGCTATTATGTGAACTACAATTAGAGAATTGAATATGAGAATTAATGGACTATAATATCATTTGTGAATTAAGAAGTTGGGGAGTTAGGTAGCTCAATTAGTTTGATTTAAGGGTTTGTCAAAAAAAAATGTTAGGGAGTTAAATTGATTTGATGTACCTAAAAGCTGAAATTTGAGTTTCCATTTTTTCTTTTTTAAAAATGTAGATATAGTTACAGTTAAAATTGAAAAGAATAAATAGGGATTTTTATATAGAAAAAGTGGGGGTATGAGGTCAATTGCGAGAGGTATAGAATAAAATTTTCCAGATTACGTGCCATATTGTTAACCTTTATTGGGCCAGTCTTAATGTGGATCCAGTGCACAAGGCAGCCCATTTATTCTAACAAAACAGTCCATATTTTCTGGCATTACAACTGATGAGTACTTTTGCCACTTTATTGGTTACTCGCTCGTCCTACGAAATTATCATTTTACCCTTTCTTTATTTAAGTAACAGATGTAGGAAATAATTTTTTTTTGAAAAATGTCGTCCGCTACTTAAGTAGCAAACGTTATAAAAATAAAATCCGGGAGGATGTTTTAGGGGGATGTCTATGACCTAAGTAACAAACAGAGATATTTTTGTAATTTCGTAGGACGTTCTCCGAAAACAGTAGAACGCCAAAATTAATTTTATTACAAATTCCAAGATTTAGAAGGATTATCATGGTAACTCTAATTCAGTTGAGAACTGAAAATTCATTTGTATTTCATAAATTCTTTGACGAAGATTAATCACGGTTGAACAACAATAGAAATTTTATATCGATATCATGCTAACCAAAATAAAAAAAGGGAAGGATCATCATATCATATGTTAATAAAAATCCAAAAGACTAATAGCAAAGTTCTTATAGGTATTATGGAACTCATGTATTACAATGCAAGAAAGAATGAAGACAAATTGTTAAATAGTTTTCCTCACATTTCTTATTGTACACATGTAATTTTTTTATTTCTTCCACAAGAAAATAAATCCACTATAGACATAGCTATACCTCTTCTCATTTCCTTGTTCTTGATCTTTCTCTTTTCTTCACAATTATCATTACTCTTCATCATCTTCACAAAATATTTACTCAATCTTGTGACCAAAATTGACTTTTTGGTTTTCTCTAGTGACCCAACATTCTTTTCCATCATATGCACCATATCATGAGAATTATGCATAAATCTTGTCTTTATGGACTTTGATCCATGGAGAGATGGAAATACCATTAGATTCTTGTTGATGTGATGATCAAGTGAGACCAATTCATATGAATCATATAAAGGGCTACCACAATCCCACATTGCCCTTGCTTTTTCTTCTTCTTCTTCTTTCTCATCAATTTTTCCCTTCAATGCTTCTTGTTCATATTTTTCATTTTCTTTTCCACTCATGTTTGATATTTCCATCTCAATTTTCTTATAATATTCATCTTTTGATATATTATTTAGACGGAGCTTCCTATATATAAAATTTAAACCCCCCAACCTCTTTGCAATTTATTTTGGCTTTGACTTCTAAAAGTTTTTGCATCATATGTCACAATATATTTATTGGCAACCTAAATTTTTCAAAAAAATTGAGTTATGTAAATAATGAAGTATTAAAGTCTTGTTTTTTTTAAAAAAAATGATTTGATTAGTATATAGGAAAATAATGCATTAAAGTTTGATGAGGAAAATGACAAATTGTACTAATTTAAAATGTGAGTTAAGTATAAAGATTGGTAACGAGTGTTTTGTTTTATACCAACCTATGCATACCATTCATCTCATGACTCAGCAACCAAAATGTCATCAATGCAATTTTAGGAAAATTTTCATTTTCCCTTTGCTAGTTTCGGTGTTTTGGGTGATTGGTAACTCAAATATTTAGATCTTTTAGAGAAATATAGGTGCAAAACATAAATAACCACACCTGCATGTCAGTTTGAAAAAGATGTCTTGTTCGTTTGACACTTTTGTCGATTTTATCGTTTTCAATTAAGCAACACATTACATGTCATTATAGCAAACTAGTCGGCCACTCGTGCATTGCACGGGTTTGACGGAACGACAAACATATATCAATCATGATTATTACTAATCATAATCATTAGTGATTAAAGACATTCATCCACTTTAATGCAAAAAACAAAAGCAAAACAAAAATTATAGGAATTATGCAAAAAAGTAATTAACAACCAATTAAGTGTCTCGATCTTCATAAAGGTCTCTTTGCAAAGATACGCCGACAAGAGAACTTTCATCATGTATGTTAAGTATCGCATTTTTCTTTTTAACCCTTTAATGCTCAGAAAGACATACTCCCTCCGGCCTTTTTTATAAGCAAAAGTTGTTTTTTAGGTTCATTGAAAATGTAATGTATCTAGTCTTAAATATAGACTAGATACATTATTTCTCCAATGAACCTAAAAAGCAACTTTTGCTTATAAAAAAGGCCGGAGGGAGTATATGTGAAGGACACATTCCTTTAAGAAAAGAAGCGCATTATTTCCCATGTAAAATGTTTTGCACTTCCCTGAATGGAGGTAACTCTCCCATCTCTCTCCTTGTAATTGATGAGATCAACGATCTCTTTATCTGAAGCGACGCCAACAACAAAGTTTTTTCTATGTTTGAAGAAAAACATGAATAGCAGCATCTAAAGGCTAAAAGAACAAAATTAGAGGAATTGGAAACTTGAGGGGTAGGGTTGATGATTTTGAGAGTAGTGGAGGAAACATTCACCATAAGAAATAAAAATTTAGTGTCCATCCACTATAATGTAAAAAAAAATTAAAAAATTAAAAGGTAGTTCCGGATGTTACCGTCTCTATTCCCCTAGATTTATTTATTACCAGTTTCAGACAAATATTAAGTAATCCTAATACTTATTCTGAGAGCATTTCCGCTTATACGGCAAGATTACGGAATAAATATTTAAAGCAGGAAAGTAAATAAGACAAATAATACTAAATATCATTTATTATAACTTTGACTCAACCACAACCTAAAGGATCTATACAAAAGGTTACATAATTTAATTACAAGAATAAAACTATGCTACCTAAAGAAATATACCTTGCAGAGGAAGTTACATTTCCCGTGAAGAGGGAAAGTTTTTCCCGTTGAGAGCTCATTTGTCCTCCTTGCTCCTTGTGAACAACTCTTGTGTAGCAGAGAATGTTCTCAATTTCCGAATGAAAAATAATGAGGAAAATGAACTATTTATAGTTTTATAAACGGGCCTCAGCGTCCCATCGTGCTACGATGGATCCATCGAGCTGCGATACGTGGATTTTTTTTTTAAAAATAAAACAGATTTCTGCGTGTAATCACCTTGTGCACCAAGTAACTCCCATCGCACCACGATGGGAGTCATCGTGCTGCGATGGCGCGCTCATTTATCCATTTTTTGCTTCTTTCTTGGTATTTTTTTGTATTCTTGTTCCTTTCCGCGTTTTGCTTCGAATCTTCAGAGACTGCTTCGTATTTGGGCTTGTCTTGAGTCATTTTATTACTAATACTATACCTAAAATACTACAGAAATTTCTCTCATCAAAACTAAAAATAAAATTTGAGATATTTATAAGAACCAAAAGTTTATTTAACCATAAATTTTATTATGAATTAAAAATGTCTTTTTATGTCATTTTATATTTTCTCCATTTATTCAAATTTTGCGTCCTTTATCAGCATTTTTTGTTTTGGGAATTATAGTTGATATTATTAAAATAATGCACAAAAAAACAAAAGTCTTTAAAAAAAATAAAAAGTCAAAAGTCAAACATAAGAGTTCCAAATATTAAAAGTTTTCTACATTAATAAAACAAAAATCGTCAAAAGTCTTTAATTTCGTCAAAAGAATAAAATTGAAAAAGTCTTATGTATCATTAAATAAAAAACATTAAGTTTCCCATCTCGTTTCTATATAAACACACTTTCGCTTCACTTGAAAACACAACACATAAATCTTGTTTCTGCTTCTTGCTCCTTTTCTCCTTTAAAATTCAATCTCACAAACACATTTTCACTCAAAACTCTTTTCCTCATCACCACCATTAAACAGTCAGTTTCTGTCCCATAGTTACAAAAATGCACACCCATTGTACCATTCTAAAAAATTGTTGTTAATCTATTCATTTGGTTAATTACGATCATGTAAAAATTCCAATTAGAATATTTTTCATATCAATAAATAGGGGTTCGTAATTCCAATTCCGGTCCCGTAAGATTTCACGAAAACACAACCACAGAAGTATGAATCAGTTAAAAAGGCCTCATATGTAGATCCGTACAAGTTCAAAATGTTGAGTCCTGTTAGAGTAAATAACTTGAATAACCTCATATCCAAGTTCACCCCTTGCGTTACTATTAAATTTTCACCTGAGTTGTTAAACGAATTCAGTTTATCACCTTAGATGAAAAATTCAATAGCGACACATGGGGAGAACGAAGATATGAGGTTATTCAAGTTACTCACTTTAACAAGACTCAACAACGTGGACTCATATGGATCTACACGCGAGTCCTTTTTAACCGATTCAGGCTTCTATTTTGGTTATTTATTTTTTCGTGAAACCTTACGAGACCAATTGGAATGGAAACCACTATTTATTGTTATAGAAAATTACTAATTAAGTTTGACATGATTGTAATAACAAATGAGTTAGTTCAACAACAATTTTTTAGAATGATTTGACAAACAATTTATTGAATCATTTGTTTTTTTAAACACAAACGCTCTCACCTCTCTCTGAAACTATAACCCTAGCCGCCTTACTTTGTGGGTGATTGGTGCTAGGTTTCTGATATGTTTTTGTTTGTTTGTCATTTGTAGATTGGATCCTTCAAATAGTTTTGCTAGAAATAGTCGTGTTGTTTGATGTTGTCAGTAAGTTGTTGATTACTGGATTCGTTACCATGTTGGCGCACAGTTAAGTTCACTCACCATTTTCAAAATCTAATTCAGGGCTCGTCCATTAACACATCTTATATTTTATACATTTGATTTCACGCTCATACATGGATTCACTGGATTGTACTCGTGATTTCGCTGCATATTTAGATTTTTACACATTGAATTGTACTTTTTTTTTTACCGTTTGGGTTGTTTAGTTTTTGTTTAGGTTAGGCTCTATGTCCTATCAATCTTTTGTACTACTATTTAGTTTTATTGGCACTCCATTTAATAAAATTTTAATTTATTTTAAAACTGTAATTATAAACAGATAAAAACTTCTAAAAATATTAACTTTACAAAAAAATATAATTTTTTTCTCAAGAAGTGTGACAAACGGGTCCGCAAATATTAATTTTTATTCTATTATTTATTTTCATTATGTGAATGCAATTAAAAAGGGGAGGTGGTTCTTACAGAAACAATATTGATGAGTAATTTATTATTTATCTCTGCGCGTTTTAGTTGTATGTTGAGGATGAAGGAGTATGAAGTAAGTTGGTTTCGCATTGATTCATTTTTTTTAGATAAATAAAATTACAAGTTTTTGAAAACTTATACACACACGAAATACAAGGATTAGAGTTCAAATTCTAATTATGATTTTCGGCACTAATAATTTTGACATTTTGTCAATTAAATTAGGATTATGGAGTGTATTAATTAACCATTCTTGTTCTAGCAATTATCAAGCAAATGATCGAGCGAAAAGGTTCATGCTTGATTAGATGAATGATTTTCTTGTTTGATGTGTTCATATCAATTAGATTTATTGTGGTCACAAATTTTCTTGTTTGATGTGTTCATTATTATCTTGGAGTCATTGGATAAATATTGAATTGTTTCAGTTTTGAGCTTACATTAAAAACTGATTTACATGTGTATCTTTTTCTTGTTTAACACCATAAGTATCTCTTTATTTTCTATGAAATTAAGACACCATTATGAAACCATTGTTACGATGTCTAATATTTGTAGTTTTTGTTGTTATGAAATTGTATCAAGGAATCTAGTACTGAGGAAAGTGGTACTTTAGAGTTCAAGGAATCTAGTAGTCTAAGGTTGCCTACCTACCAATATATTGAGTTTAATTTACCATATGAACGCCAATCTCTTAATGACAAGGCAAGTCTTTTTTTCTTTTTTGGGTCCATATGAACCAATTATCTATCAATTATGTCACACTATATTAGTCAAATCCGCACTTGAATCAACTTATCATCTAATAATGATTTTTGTTGTTGTTGAAATCAAAGGTATCATCAGTGCGTAACCGTATAGATTAATCATCTTGAAGTAACTGAGATTCATTTAATGAATTGACCACTTCCAACAAATATTTTTCATATGCATCAGTCAGAGATCAAATTTAGAACTAAATGATGATGTTTTATAACTTCAATCCTATTAGACTTGGTTAGGTAGTTAGGAGGTGGTTACATAACTACCTTGAGTTAGTTAGTTATGGTTACTTGTGTTACAAGTAATAGATGGGTTAGGAGTTTTCCTTATAAATAAGCGTGTACCACATGCATTGTAAACAACTCATTCTCTATTTTTCTTATCAATAAATCTTAACACTTTCCTCCTAGTTTTCTCTCTAGTTCTTACTTGTTATCTTCTTCCTCTTATCTTGGATTACCCTAACAAATTGGTATCCAGAGCCCTTTGGTTCTTAGTGTAGAAAGCACAAAGATTCAGTCTTGTTTGGTGTTTACATTTTCCTTCATTCAGAAACAATGTCAGGGAATGGTTTACCAAACAATCTTCCAATTCTTGAGGGCAAGAATTGGGAAAGATGGAGCAAACAGATGAAGTCTCTCTTTGGTTTTCAAGATACATGGGAAGTGGTGGTTAATGGTGTGCAAGACTTGGTGGGGACTGCCACTGAAGCTCAGAGATCAGCACACAAAGACTTAAAGAAGAAGGATTGCAAGGCAATGTATGCAATTCAAGCTGCAGTAGATTCTGCAAATTTTGACAAGATATCTAGTGCTGAATCCTCTAAGGCAGCCTGGGATATTTTGGTAAAATATTATGAAGGAGGAGAAAAGGTGAAGGGAGTGAAGTTGCAGTCTCTGAGAAGGCAATATGAGCTTCTGCAGATGGATAAGAGTGAATCCATTGGAGCCTATGTGTCGAAGGTTCAAGGCATTGTCCATACAATGAAGAGCTGTGGTGAGGTGATGACAGATAGGATGATTGTAGAGAAGGTAATGAGAACTCTAACTCCAAATTTTGATCATGTCATTGTTGCCATCCAAGAAATTGGGAATGTAGCTACATTACAGTTGGGGGATCTTGTTGGATCGTTAGAAGCACATGAGTTGATGATAAATGAAAGGAAAGGGGTTCAAGAATCTGTACAAGCCTTACAAGTTCAGGCTTACAAGAAAGCTAATAGTCACAAAGAGAAAAATCAAGATAAGGGAAAGAATGGCTCTCAGAAAAAAATTGATGGAAAATCTGAATCCTTCAAGAAAGGAGGAGGAACATCAAGTTCAAAGAAAGGTAAAGGCAAGGACAAGAGTCACATTCAGTGCTATAACTGTGAGAAATGGGGACACTATGCTTCAGATTGTTGGTTCAAGAAAGGCAAAGAAAAGGGCCAAGACTCTGATGATGAAGCAAAACTTGTGCAAGAAAAGGTTGAAGACAAAGCTGTGACTTTCATGGCTGCATTATCAGAGGTAGAATCACAAGACAAAGTTGATGCTGAGACTTGGTTCTTAGACACGGGGTGTTCCAATCACATGACTGGTCACAAAAACTGGTTAGTGAAGTTTGATTCTGGAAAGAAAAGTAAAGTGAAGCTGGCCAATAGCAGTTCATTGCAGTCAGAAGGCATTGGTAACATGGTTATCAAGAGAAGCAATGGAAGCTCTGCAGTAATTGAAGATGTGATGTTTGTACCAGGTATGGACTGTAATCTTCTGAGTGTTGGACAGTTAGCAGAAAAAGGTTTTTCAGTTATCATTAAGAATGAGAAATTTGAACTTTATGATCCTGCAAATAACCTAATTCTGAGGACTCCTTTGGCCAAGAATAGAACTTTCAGAACTTTGATTCACACAAACACTGTTCAGTGTATGAAGGTAGTAACAGATGAGAAGTTGAATTGGCTATGGCACCTGAGATTTGGACATTTGAATTTCAAATATCTAAATCAGCTAGGGAGCAAAGGAATGGTACTTGGCCTACCTAAGATTGAAGCTTCAGAAAGAGTATGTGAAGGTTGCTTAGTTGGTAAACAACCTAGAAATGCTTTCAGCAAGAGTTTGCCTATGAGATCATTAAGTGTACTAGGTGTTGTGCATTCTGATGTGTGTGGTCCCTTTGATGTGAATTCACTTGGTGGTAATAGATATTTTGTTACCTTTGTTGATGAGTATAGCAGGAAGATGTGGATATACTTGATTCAAACCAAGGATGCAGTATTTGATGCCTTCAGAAATTTTAAGGCATTAGTTGAAAATCAAAGTGGAAAGAAGATCATAGCTCTCAGAACAGATGGTGGAGGTGAGTATACTTCCAAGAAGTTTGAGTCATTTTGTGTTGAACAAGGTATAGAACATGAAGTCACAGCTCCCTATACACCTCAACACAATGGCTTAGCTGAAAGAAGGAACAGGACTATTCTTGATATGGCAAGGTGTATGGTGAAGCATAGGAACCTGCCTAAAGCTTTCTGGGGTGAAGCAGTTCACACTGGTGTGTATGTGTTGAACAGGTGTCCAACCAAGAAGCTGAAAGACAAAGTACCTGAGGAAGTGTGGAGTGGTAGAAAACCTAGTGTAAGTCACTTCAGAATTTTTGGTGCTTTATGTCACAAGCATGTGCCTGAAGCAAAAAGGAAGAAGCTTGATGACAGAAGTGAAGTCATGATCTTGGTAGGATACCATGTCACAGGTGCTTACAAGCTGTATGATCCTGTCACAAAGAAAATGATCTACAGTAGAGATGTTGTAATTGATGAAGAGAAATCCTGGGATTGGATTGCTGGTTGTAGTTCAAGCAGAGCTCAATTGAATCCAATCATGAATGAAGAAGATAGTGATTCTAGTGATGAGAATGAAGCACCTGCAGCTGTGACTAGAGACAGGCCTGCCAGAACAAGGAACATTCCTGCTAGATTGCAGGATTGTGAAATTGTTAATGATAATGAGGTAAATGCAGATGGTGACTTAGTTCATATTGCATTGATGGCTGGTTCTGAGCCTATCAATTACACAGAAGCCTTGAAACACAAGAAATGGAAGAGAGCTATGGAGGAGGAGTTGGCTTCAATTGAGAGAAATCAAACTTGGGAGTTAGTTAAACTTCCATCAGATAAGAAGGCAATTGAAGTAAAATGGGTGTTCAAGCTGAAGCTAAATCCTGACAATTCTATAGCAAAATATAAGGCAAGGCTGGTGGCAAGAGGTTTTCTGCAGAGGGAAGGAATAGATTACTCAGAAATCTACTCACCTGTGGCAAGAATTGAGACTGTGAGACTTGTCATAGCTGTAGCTAATGCAAGGAAATGGCCTATGTTCCACATGGATGTTAAGTCAGCCTTTCTTAATGGTCCATTAGAAGAACTTGTCTTTGTAACTCAGCCACCTGGATTCATGATTGAAGGGAAGAAAGACATGGTCTACAGATTGAACAAAGCTCTATATGGTTTGAAACAAGCTCCAAGAGCTTGGAATAAAAGGATAGATGGATTTCTTGTGAAACAAGGTTTCAGGAAATGCAAGTCAGAATATGGAGTATATGTGCAGGAAGCAGCTTCAAGCATCATTCTGATATGTTTGTATGTTGATGATCTGCTAGTAACTGGAAGTGTCACAGCTGAGATAGAGAAATTCAAAGAAGTAATGAAAACTGAATTTGAGATGACAGATTTGGGAGAAGTGTCTTACTTCTTAGGATTTGAACTTCTGAAGAATGGTAAAGGTCTATTGTTGCATCAGAGAAAATATGCAGGAGAAATTCTAAAGAGGTTCAACATGATTGAGTGTACCTATGCTGCAACTCCTATGGAGGTGAACTTGAAGTTAGAAAAGAATGAGACAGAAGAGACTGTGGATCCTACAATTTTCAAGCAAATTGTTGGATCATTGAGATATCTTTGCAACAGCAGGCCAGATATATGCTTTGCAGTTGGGCTTGTAAGTAGATTCATGGATAAGCCCAGAAGGTCACACATGAATGCAGTTAGAAGAATACTTAGGTATATAGCATGCACAATGGAGTTTGGAATTCTTTTTCCAAAGTCAGTTCTGAATGAGAAATTTGAGATTGTGTGCTACTCTGATGCTGATTGGTGTGGTGACAAAGTAGATAGAAGGAGTACTACTGGGTATTTCTTCAGATTTATGGAGGCTCCTGTTGCTTGGTGTTCTAAGAAACAACCAGTTGTTGCATTGTCTTCGTGTGAAGCTGAGTACATAGCAGGTGCATATGCAGCATGCCAAGCTTTGTGGATTGTGACTGTGTTGAAGGAGCTAGGAATTGAAGCAGAGAAACCTGTGGTTCTGCAGATTGATAACAAGTCTGCTATAAACTTAGCCAAGAATCCAGTTTTGCATGGTAGAAGCAAACACATAGAGGCTAGGTTTCATTTCTTGAGGGAGCAGGTGAATCAAGGTAGCTTAGATGTCAGGCATTGTGCAACAGATACTCAAGTTGCAGATGCTCTAACTAAGAGTTTGAAAACAGACAGGTTTTTGAAGCTCAGAAGTGAACTTGGTGTGTATCAGGCGCGCGCGCCCAGCATGGCAAGTTCTGAAGCAGTTCTGAAGGACAGACAAGTTTGAAGTTCTGAAGCAGTTCTGAAGGACAGACAAGTTCTGAAGCAGTTCTGAAGGACAGACAAGTTCTGAAGCAGTTCTGAAGGACAGACAAGTTTGCAGTTCTGAAGGATTTCTGAAGGACAGACAAGGTTGCAGTTCTGAAGGATTTCTGAAGGACAGACAAGTTTGCTTAGGCTTGAAGTTAAGGGAGCATGATGTTTTATAACTTCAATCCTATTAGACTTGGTTAGGTAGTTAGGAGGTGGTTACATAACTACCTTGAGTTAGTTAGTTATGGTTACTTGTGTTACAAGTAATAGATGGGTTAGGAGTTTTCCTTATAAATAAGCGTGTACCACATGCATTGTAAACAACTCATTCTCTATTTTTTCTTATCAATAAATCTTAACACTTTCCTCCTAGTTTTCTCTCTAGTTCTTACTTGTTATCTTCTTCCTCTTATCTTGGATTACCCTAACAAATGATTGAGAGGTTATATATTAAAAATAATTATTTTTTGACACAAATTTTTTGGTACTTTCGAAGTTTTTTCTATTTGAAGAACAATACTTTCTAAACTTAGTTCAAGCCGCAAAGCCTTTCTTTTAAGAAATTTACTTTTGCCACCCTATATTTTATAGGGCGCGTCCTACGAAATTACAAATATATTACTGTTCGTGGCTTAAGCAACAGACACCATTCGTGTCTTAAGTACCGAATGTGTAAAAAATGTTAACTTTTTCTCACGCATGAAGAGTAACACCTCAGAGGCACCCTACTTAAAAAATATACATCCGTGACTTAGGCTACAAACACCTAATAATAATTTGTGGCTTAAGTAACGGATTATCGGGAAGTATATAAAGAAATCCACCTTCTTCCCCCTCATTCTGTCAGTTTCAAAACAGAAACATGGGTTATTGGCCATCGACTAATCCGTGACTTAAGTCACGGATGGTCGGTGAAAAATTACTTAGAAATTACTCATTTTTATGAAAATGTATTTTGGACATTGCATAGAACGCGCGAGCAAATCATAGAATGACAAACATAATTTTTTTTCTTTTAAACAAATGAAATGAAGCCCAAAAGGAGAAAGATTAACAAAAAAATAAAATCTCTTTTGGGCCTTCCTTTGATAATTTGAGGAGCCTTAGAACACATTAAGGGACATAAAAGGAATTCTTCAAAAACTAAATGAAGAAGAACAACTCACATAACATTGGCAAGTTAACTTGACTGAATTGCCCAAGACTCTAAGAGGACTATCGTGAAAGAATTATAAAAGAAGTGTGCTGATCACATGAATCAAAATTAGCCAAAATATCTGCTATTTTGTTGTCATCTTGATATCATGAAACTTAATTTTGGTTCAATTGTTAAAACATCTCTTGATAATTTGTAATTCTTTAAATAAAATTTTACCTTCAAAACCATAAAAGTTATTATATTTTATATAATTTTGAAGATGTTTGACTCGGTTGATAAGGACATCGTATTATATACAGTAGTTGGAATTCGAATTTTGGACACTCCACTTATTCACATTTTATGTGAACTTTCTAACCACTATGTTACTTGACAATTTTTTTTCCAAGATGTTTAAAATATAATTTCAATTTTTATTGGAAAATAACTCAAGTCTTCCCATTCTAAGGGCCACAATGTTGCACTTCTCTAAATGTTGTCACTACAATCAGATGTAATAAAAAAAGATTATATGTCCACAAGTCCCGACTCAATTACCAAATACTGATATTATTTGACTGAATATCTTTACTTAAGTTTAAAATTAGAAACCTCACCATAGCTATGTATTATAGTTTCAGTAATATTTATCACTTTATTTTTAGACAAAAACATACATCGGATAATACGAATTCAATAGGATTAATGCATACGTTATCAATGGTCCATATCACAGTCCATATTGTCTCTGCCAAATTGCCCATTACCCTTCTTTTTTGCCTTTGACATCCACCATGCCCATATTGGTGAACAATGTACATTTCAGCCCACTATTCAAATAGTGTTTATTCCGTCATTCTTATAGTCTATAGAGAGACTTCCACATAGGAAATAGAAATACACCAAAAATAGAAACCAACTTTTTACTTTTTAGGTATACCAAAATAAGACCATGTGTGCTAGCTTCTCCAATTTAATTTTTGACAACAACATTTGACAAATTTTGTTTGACTTCTCTTGTACATCCTAGATGATGTTGTGTTGTGTGAAATAGACATTTCTATATGCTCTAATTCTCTATTACATAAAATAGTTAAGTTATGGGTCCTATTACCCAAAATTATCATAAAAGACAATATTATAAGAGTTTAAGTGGGTCATCTAAGGAGATTATAAAAAATAAATAAATGGGTCATCTAAGGAGATTTTATGTGCATTGTATGCAATGGACGGTGTAATAATCTCAATTTCTCTAACGGTACTTGATTGATTCATCCATGGCTGTATGTTGGGTTTCTTTAGAAGAAAACAAAGTAGATTTAAGAAGACACCCTTTGACCTAAGGACTGAAAATATCTAAGCATGTGTCAAGCCCTATGTTGATGGTACTTTTATTTTTATTTTTTTCTTTCGTATCGGTTTCTGATCCACTAAAGATAGACGACTAATCTGGTTCGTGTATAGAAGCATGCACACTGAATTGTTTTCTCTGGGAATCGAACTCGGTATTCTCCGAATATGTTATTGGAATGAGCTCCTTGACACTTGAGTCCAAACAACTTGATTCGATACTTTTAATGTTTAAATGTATAATATACTATTTGAACCTATTAAATCATGAAAAATGGTATTTGTCGTGAAAATACTTCATGAAAGGAGAGATCAATATGTGATTGATTGGTCACTTTTAACTCATATATCTTGCATGATTTTTGTTAAAGAATAAATTTAACATTTCTTTATACCAAAAAATAACACATACTATATTACACTTTTCGTGATCAAATTCTTTCGTACGAATAATATGACTTGTTAAATTATAGAGTATTTATCACAATTACAAAAGCGAAAAACTAAGAACAATATTAGACTTATTTGTCAAACAATTTGAAAGGATCAAAGTTCAATGATGAAATACATTAAGAATGAAAAACACACATTCTCACCACCTTATTTTGTTGATGTGAGTACTCTATTTCCTCCACAAACAAATCGACTATGAAAGCCAAAAAACCCAATATCTATTTTCTTGTGCTTCTTTTCCTTTATCTTTCTCTTCCATAAGATCTTCACAAAAAATTCACTCAAATTGTTCCACTTGGAAGAACCTTTGGCATTTCCATTTGAAATCATCATTTCATCAAGATCAGAGAATTTTGTGATGATTTGTTTTGACCTACCAAGATATGGACACTCCATCATATGTCTCTCAATTATATGAGAAAATGTGACCAATTCACATGAATCATACAATGGACTACCACAATCCCATATAGGAAATATTGCTCTTGCATCTTTTCTTTCTAATAAATCCTTGGAACCTATACTACTACTCATCTTTTGCCTCAAAGAAAGAAATGTAAATTATTTTGGTCTCTTCAAAATGCTTATTCCTAAAAAACAAGTCTTCCACTTCTATATTATGGTGCCAATGCTCTTCTTTGTGACAAAATAAAATATTTATTTAGAGATTTAAATCATAAGATTCTTGACATATCATGTGCATGATGAGGATCATTATCAAACGAGCATCTACATCTAAAAATGAATTTTTCTATACTAATAATTTGCTCAAGTTTGTCCAAGAAAACGACAGATCCGGTGAATTAAATATTGGGTTAGCACTATAACCATATAGATCAAATATATATTTGTAACCACACTACACTCTATAGCTGGTAAATAAGCAATATAAGGATACATAATTTAAAAGGTGAGGCCTTAGGACCACTCTTGATAATTTGGAGTATATATTCGATGGTTAATCAATGAGAACAAATCATATTAGTAGATTTGCATGTAATACGTACTTATTACAATTAATTTTTAATCAATTTTTACTTTATATGCATATAATTTGCTCTTATTATTGGATAAATACTTCTAAATTATCAAGGGGTAGTGTAGGAAAAAAAACAATTTAAAATGTCAAATTAATTTTATTTTATTTTGAAAAAGAGTCCATATGATATATAAAGATTAATTTCTATGATCTGACAGTATAAAATATTTCTACAAATGCATTCAATCAAATCACACAATAATGTCACTTTCATAAGTTAATTATTCCCTAAAAAAATATCTCTCCAACAGAACATACACATCGTATAATTTAATTAGATACATGCGTAAAATTAAATCCATATGATATGAATATTACATTTTTCTAAAATGACACAAGTTATATTATCAACTTTCAAAAAAAAAAGTTATAGTATCAAATTTTTATAGCATACTAATTAATAAGTGATTTGCTTGTAATTGCAATCCACATGCATCTTCAAGTTTTTTGCTAATTATTTTTCTAGAATAATCAATCTTTTTTATTTCTTTCTAAAAATATCACTTGCCGTCATGAGTCACAAAATCATTAAAAAAAACATTTTAAACTCTTGAATTTAACTTTTATAGGGAATTTTAATTTGCCCTTTCATAATTTGAATGTATTTACCATTCGATCAATGAGAACAAATCATTTATATGTGATCCCTACATATTTGTTACAATTAGTTGAGAGAATCACATACTCCCTCCGGCCTTTTTTATAAGCAAAAGTTGTTTTTTAGGTTAATTGGAGAAGTAATGTATCTAGTCTTATATTTAAGACTAGATACATTATTTTTTCAATGAACCTAAAAAGCAACTTTTGCTTATAAAAAAAGACGGAGGGAATACAATTAGTTGAATAGTCACCAATTTTTATTTGTCAAAGTGATTCCTACATTATCATTGATGACAAAGCTGCTTGATTTTGATGACATGTCCCATTGGTTTACTAATTTGACATGACGTGTTAATTCTCACTCAAAAATAAAGTCCATGTAGGCAAGTACCAAAATGAAAGTGAAGTACAATAACCAAAAATAACATTGAGGAATTAAAATGATGAGAAATGACGAGAAAGATATTGTAAAATTGAAAACTAACATAAAAACTACCCTCTCAAAATCATCATGTTCTTTAACACCTGTCAAACCTAGAGTTTAACCGATGGGAATTCTTACTCAAAATCAGCATGTTCTTTATGATAATAATGTAAATAACTAAAGTGGTGCAAGGAAAAAAAGGACAAATTAGTCTCTAATATCTCTCAATTCTCATCCTGCAATTAAGTCTCATTTGTCCACTTGATCCTCTTATATATTTCTAAGTTTCAACATTGAAGTTGCAAACTCTTTAAAAAACAAACTATGGATCGTTTTTATTTTTTTTTATAAAACTCTTGTAACAGCCCGGGCTTCACCACTTTAGATGGTCTCGGCATTGTCACCTTATGATCTTCTTCGCCCCCTCTCTAGTGGAGTTTTTTCCTTCCGTGAGAATCGAACTATGTGTCATGGGATTCAAGTACATGTACTTGAATCTCAGGATACATGGTTCGATTCCCACGGAAGACAAAAACTTCACTAAAGAAGGGGTGGAGAAGATCGTGAGGTGGCAATGGTGGGACCACCTAAGGTGGTGGGGCCCAGACTGTTACAAAAAATTATGGGTAGCCGAAGGTTGAGAAAATGGAGAAACTCCCTTTATCTTTAATCTTTCTTCAATTGATTATAGTTCAAGGATAATAGGAAGAAAAGTGACATTGATTTAGGGTTTTAATTTGAGGATGATTTCACTTAGGAATTCAATATGATCGTTTCAAAAAAATACTATTGTCATCATTTTAGTCCCCTAACATTAATTTTATTTATTTGCATTTCACCTTCATTTTTGAATGAGAATGGTCACCGTCATGGTTCAATAAGTCAACAATGGTACATATCATAAAAAGCAAACAGTTTTATGATCAAAGATAATGTCAGGACCCGTTATCCATATTAACTAACAAAGTTCGATTCAAGAACTTTAAAATGTCTTTTGATTACTCTATTTTTCAACGATCATTTTTCAACATTAGGCCAAATTAACCATAATTGGGAACATAAAGACGGCTATGGTATACTCGTATGGTACGCACTATTCCGTATCCATTTTTATTTGGTCGATTTAGAATGATGAATATGGAAAACATATCGGCGTCTGAATTTTTTAAAAAAAATATTTTAATTTTTTTATTTTTTATTATATTTCAATTATCTCTTTCACTTTTGATGAAAATAGTTTTAACAATGGACCAAAATAAGTAAATCACAAAGCATAATGACAATAATTCACTTACAAAATAATTTTTTTAATATTTTATATTAACATATTGTATCAGTATCCGTACCGAATATCGGAACCATACCCGCACTTATAGGCAACATTTTAACCAATGCCATATTTGTAGGATACATATTCATATGATCTTGCACTTTATTCCCGCAACCATGTCCTATATATTGCTTCCAATTCAATAAATATTATTCTTAATTTTATTACCAACCAAACATGTGGATTCTATCCAAAATTATGGGCAACCACTTCTTTAAATATCGTGGAGGGTGCAGCAAAGAGCCAAAGATATACAATGAAGCAAAGATGATGAAAATAATTGGGCAATGCAAGATAAGTAGAAAATAGATAACAAAAAAAAAAATTGAACTAATTATAAGAGCTTAAAAAAGTTGTACACTAACTAAAGAGTTTGAAGATTATGCATTAATATAGTAAAATTGTATTACAAATCAGATTTCACTTTGACAATAATTCTATTATTTTCTTAACATACCTCACCAAACATTTGTGACAAAATCTGCTTAGATGACTAGGTACAATATTTCTACATATTAGTGCATACTCTTTAAACTATTTATTTAAAGATTATGCATTAATATAGTAAAATTGTATTACAAAGTTATTCAATCAGATTTCACTATGACATTACTATTCTATTATTTTCTTAACATACCTCACCAAACATTTTTGTTTCTACATATTAGTGCATACTCTTTAAACTATTTATTTGATTGCTTGTTTTATTTATTATTCCTAACTCAATTTAAATGTATGCAAAACTAAAATAGTTCTTGACAACATTTGCCAACAATATTTGCAACACTTCATTGTTTCCAGGACCAATACACCTAGGTGTCTTGAATTGACTCACTGACGCGCCTGATCGAACACAATGCTCAAGAATGACTTTGAAAGTTCCTTTCCGAACAACTCGAAGTTCAAGAGCTCCAATGCCTTTGGATTTTCTAGAACTAATGTAGCCAAGATCAACAAAAGATTTGTCCAAACAGGTGCAACATTCACTTAACACTTCATCATTCGCTTCACCACTGATTTCCCAGAAGATAACATAGTGTCCTGGTTCTTTGGATAAATCGATGTAGCTAGTGTAATCAATCACTTCCATTTTCTCTTCAGCTAATAACTCGGATGCGGCTTCCACCGATAGCTGTAGATCATTCTCAGTGTTCTTATCAATATTGATTGTGAGCAAAAGGTTACTCCTGCGAAGAAACTTGATTTCTGGAGTTGAGTTATGGAACCCCATAACCTTTACTACATCTCCTAGCCTATACCTATATAAGCCTGCAAATTATCCAAGATTAATAATCACAAAAAAAAAACATAATTATTTTTATTTGAATATATCGATAATGATTAAATCTCAGTAGATCGTGACTACGAGAAAATAAAAAAATAAAAAACAAAATGATGTAACAAATGTTAAGAGTAAGAATATATACTAATTGCATATGGTAAAAGGAGTATAGTGACATGGTGTGACTTTAAGGCAAAAAATGAATATGCAGATAACTCCAAGAAAAGTGGACATAAAAAAAAGAGGTACATATTTAATGTGATTTGGTCTGTACTATGTTACTTTTGAAATTAGTAGGGATACAAATTACCTAAATTTGGTCCCATGAAGGTCATATCACAAATCATAAAAGACAAAGTAACTACTTCATTCCCCATCCCACAAAAAAAAATTGAAAAGTAAAATCACTAAAAACCAGAATTAGATCCAATGCGGCCATTAACTGTACAGTTAAACTGCAGTCAACAACTGATAATCGTTTGATCCAATTTAAACAGTATATATTTTGATATAATTTTATTTTTTTATAACAGTAAATAATTACATTAATATCTAAACCGTCCAACTTCAATCAGACAGTCTAAATCTCACTGAATGTATGCGGTCATAATTTTTGAGTGCACTCAATCCGAATCCTACAAACCACTTGTTTAGTACAGTAACATTTATTTTGTATGACCTTTTATTTAGGCTAAAAGTTCTGTCACAAAAGTGAAATTCCCCATCATTTCCTTCATAATTATTCACTAAGTTATGGTACCACATAATATTTAATTTCATTCCCCATATAAACAAACCAGTAAACATTCAAACTTTCCAAAAGCAATAATATATTCTGAAATAAAATCCATGCTAAACACTTTACAAGAATAAGAACCTTTCACAGTAAAAAAAAATTACTAAATAATCATTATCAAAATTAGCAATTACCTCTCTGGCTTAGACCCTAAACAAAAAAGAAAATAATCAACTGTGCTAGCTAGTGCTAGTATCAAAATTTCCCATTGTGACATAACAAAGTAGTAGTGGTTGGTGAAATGATAATTTTAAGTTCTAACATCTTAATAGTATTAGTAAAGACTAAATTGACGGATTTTACATATTTAGAGACTGCTTATTATATTGATATATTTCAGACTAAATTGAACAAACGAACGATAGTTTAAAGATTAAATTGACTGGTTATTCGGATAAGTAACAAAAAAAAGGGCTAATAAAGAATTTAGTACCTGCAGGGTTGGTGAATAGAATCTCATACTCTTCACCAATCTTCACATCAGTTAATCCAACTGGCTTAAGCTCAAACTCATTTCCATCAAGTTGTGACAAAGGAATGAATTCAAAGTAAGCAATTTGAGGAAGAATAGCATAAGTAGCAAATTCAGGAGCCACTTTTGGATTAACATTTGAAGCAATCCAACCTTCAGAAGAACCATATTCAGAAGTCAAAAGAGGAACATCTCCTGCATAGTGTCTCAGCTTTTTCAAATAAGCTTCCATTGAACCTGTCATGATCCCTTGAACATATTTAACATTTGGAAAAAGCTCTGGTATCAATCCATACCAATTGCTTAATCCTGTACATTTCTTGTGAATCAAGTTAGCTAGTTCAGGATTTGGTTTCAGCAATTTCGACATAGCAGTTCTAATGGATTGATGTGTGATTCTACTGCTCAGAACACCTTCTTTGATATCAGTTACAAGTTCATCAAAAACTTGTTCAAAGGTTCGGAAAGCATAGACTATGCTATAAGCAAATGTTGATGAAACTAATTGAACTTCTTCTCGGAAAAGTAGTCCACATAAGAGGTGACAGTAGAGTGTTTGGTGAAAATCTGGACTGAATATAACCTCATCTGGACTCACACTAGGAGACTTAAGTGCTTCCATTGCATGCTTGTATCCTGGATTTTTGAATACATTGGCTGTTGCTGTTGCTGCTGTCACACCCCCTTTTGTTTGTGATGATTTGCTGCTATAGATGAAGCTTAAGGCCTTGCCATTTTGGATAGGAAAATCTCTGTACAATGGAATTGTGTTAGTTTTAGAACCGGTACATTGAAGATATGTCTGGTGTACGACAACGACATGACACTGATATACACGATTACATTCAATTACTTTCATTTTCTCAATTGATTAATGGTGTCGACATGTCAGTGTCGCGTCACTGTCAGGTGTCAAATTGTCAATGTCAGTGTTTAGTCATAAATCTATCTACCTAGCAATGACACTTCAGATTGAAGATGTGTTTGATGTTCGACAACAACACAACAGCGATACATGTGACGAGATTTAATTACTTTCATTTTCTTAAACTATAACTGTTGTCAACATGTCAGTGTCGTGTTTGTCCTTCATAGGCAGAAAACACCTATCAAGACACATACACTACTGTACAGACAGTCCGACTCACAGACACCAGTAATAATTGAAAAAAACAAATGTGGTCGAATCTAACCACCACATGTTTCATTAACATATCAATGTCGGATGTTGACATGTATCGAACACTAGACCAAACACACAATACATGACATGAAGTTGAATAATATACCTGTTCCTAAAAGCAAAAGAGGTTTGATATATCTGAACTGTGGTTTCAAACAATTCATCATTCCATGGTATAAACTTTTGCTTCCCTTGACTAGTACCAGAACTGTAAAAACACAATCAAACTCAGAATCTCTTAGGTACTTTTTCACTTTCATATAAGCAAAAAAAAAAAAGTGTGACTCAAACCTTAAAGAAATTGCTGTGATTGGTTTTCCAGTAAGAATAGAAGAAATATCACCACCAACCATTCTATTGATATAAGGTTCCAAATCTTTGTAAACAACCAATGGAATACAGGCCTTAAAACTTTCAGGATCAGTTCTTCCATTAAGTCCTAAATTCTGCAAATATTCAGCTGAAGCATTTTCTTCCAAAATCCTCTTCAGTGTTTCCCTTTGAACTTTCTCAGCATCCTTTGTTAATCTCTCAAAATTTTCTATCACTTTTTCCATGTCAAGTTTTTCAACCTTTTCAATCATCTTGGTACACTCTTTCACCTGAAAATATTATGAACCATATAAAATAGAAAATTATAAAGTATATATCATAATCATTTAACTATATATAGTATAATATATAAATGAGTGAAGAAAAGTAGTGAAAAAAGACAAAGATTCTTTCATTTCATTACATAAACAAAAATTGGATAAATCCAAACTACACCGTGTTCAGTCATAATTATTATAAGATTCTGTTTTTTTAAGCCACCGGACCCATTAGAATAGAATTAAGGATATGAAAACGAATTAACATCATAAACCAGACAATTAGTCAAATATACATTTTATTAAAAATACTCTGAACCATTAGAAAAGGAAAATTTGGAAAAAATTGGAAAAGATAGATAAAATGATGGAAAACAACAGAAGTGGCTACTAATGAAGCAAATAAAACAGAAAAAAATAAGTTACAAAAGACAGAAAGAGAAATTACAGCTAAACATGTGATTAAGTCAAAGATAAAAACAATTAACAATCAAATCAAGCTCATGTAGATTAAAAGACTAACAAGAGAAAATTCTAGAAAAGAAGATAATTCAATAGAAAATGTAAATATTGAGTGAGTAATAAACTTTTAAGGAAAAAAATAGTCAAAGGGAAGCAAAAGGTAGTAGTCCTTTTAAGGTAAAAAGGACAAAATAAAAATGATGTGTTCTATGAATCAAGACACTATTCAGATTAAGCGTGTTTGGTGTCAGAGATACGTTAATGTTGTCTTTAGTGTTAGACACTGGTGTTTGTTTGTGTTTATGCATCAGGTGTCGTTCTCGCGATAAAAATCAGTTTTTTTAGACACCCTTTTACCAAAAAAGAAAGATAAGAAAGCAAAAAATTATAGTAGAATTCAAAATTAGAGAGTAAAAAGTTTTTGGAAAAAAGTCAACATAAGTAAGCACTGTTTGGTTTCTGAAAAAAAAAAATCATGAAATTCATTTTTTGTTTTGTGGGGATTCAAAAACTGTATATGACTAGCAATAATGAACCAGAACTAATGGAATCAAGTGAAAAACAAAAAAAAAAAAAAATAATGTTAAATGATAAAAAAATTAATTTTTTGAGAATAAATGAATAGCTAAATGATTGAGGGGACAGAAAAAGAGAAGGGTCTGTGAAAACAGAAAGAAAAGAGAATAAATGGATCTGAATTCTGAAGAAAGTACAGTATGAGAGTGTGTGTTATGTGTGAGAGAGAGAGAGAGAGAGAGAGAGGAACGTACAAGTTTGAAGTTTGTTGTATGAGAGACAAGACAGAGAAACTAAAGAAGAGGAAAGAGTGAGTTGATGAGGTCAAGACAAGAGATTCACCTCGATGAACAACAGTATTTATAGGCAACACAGATTCATCAAATAGTATCAGTTTCTTCGAAAACTTTAAGGAAATAAATCTCTATTTTTGAATTCATTTCTACCCTTGCAATCTGGACGGAATTACAATGGACTCTAATATGTTTTCCATATCTGATTTTCGACGCAATTTATTTTTCATTTAAGTGTAATTATGTTATATATTTTCCATTTTTAACTATAAACAAAAATGTGTTTTTTAGATTCATTGAATTTAAATTATTAATGTATTTGATCAATATTATAATTCAGATTTTTCATGTATTCAATGAATCTTAAAATTTAACTTTTGTTTATAATTAAAGTTAGAGTGAATACTTCGGTTCATTTTTATCCTTAACAACATTACATATGTTGGAGTAGAACTCGAGTCAAACGTTCTAAACAAAGTATTTCCTTCGGTTATTATCATAAGAAAAAAAAAACATTTTTTTAAATTTATTGAAAAATCAATGTATATGATCTATATTATAGACCAAATACATTAATTTTTCAATAAACTTAAAAATATATTTTGTCTTATAATAGTAACCGAAATGAATATAATGTTCGAGTAAACTACATGATTCCACGAACAAAAGTAAACATGATTAATAGACAAAATTTCGCTAACAATATGGTCAATCAAGCGTTAATAGTAAAGTTGATGATACTCTGTATCAATAATATTATTACAATTAAATGAATTATACAAAAAGATACTTTATTTTCCTTTTTTAAATTGCTAAATTAATTAAAAGTGTATTAATATATAATTTTAAAAGTCGATAACAAAAAATTAGAAAAAAGTTACACATATTATAAAAAAAGAAAAATTTGTCTGAGTAGAACTCGAGTCGAACTTTTAGTAAAGTATCACGATGTTCAAGTTTTATGGATGGAAAATAGTAAACACATTGAGAGGGAAAATTTCACTAAAAATAATGTCAAATTCTCTTATTACAATTAGTTATCAATAAAGTTGATGATATTCCCTATAAATTTTTTTTGAATGGCAAATTGTTAGTTGTTAGTATATTACAATATTGTTAGTTTTTCTCCTTGTCAGGACTTGAATCCTGGACCTTCAAACTCCTTTACCCTTTGATGATATTCCCTATAAATAATATGTACAAAACAAAAAACAATTACAGAAAAAATACATTCCGTTTTTTATGGTAAAAAATAAAAATGTTCTTATCCTTTCGACCTTTTGTAAGTTATATATGCAATTTTTTATACATATGCTAAATTAATTAAAAATGTATTGATATAACATTTTAAAAAGTTTATGACATAGAATTAGAGAAAAATAATCATCAATGAAATAGTCCAAATCCATAAAAATAAAAATAAATAAATAAATAAAAAAAGACTTTTAAGTAAGTGGTCATGAGTTCAATCATTAATTTTTACATTCAGAAAAAATATGGTTAAGAGTAAAAAATCTATCTTTTGTGCTTTACAGTTTCCCGAGGAAGATTAATACGTTATTTGACTAAAAAATGCAGTTTTTTGTCAAAAAAAATACAGTTTATAACTTTGTAAATTTCTATATATCATTTTTAATTATCATTTTCATTAAATTGTTTCATTTGAAATTTGTTCATTATTTAAATACCGGTTTAACAAACTTTGTATTATTAAGAATGTTTAATGTCCTCTTTATCGAACCATCACAGATCTGGTCAAATTTATAATTCAATCAACAAGAACAAATTCAATGTAAAACAATTAATTAAATTTGTTTGGTACAAAGTACCAATGAAAGATCGTACTATGTAGATAAGATGCTCCAGTCTAATGACATGGAATTATAGAATAATAATAAATTTCATGTTAAATTAGACTTTTGATTCTTTAACTTATTTAATGATTTTATCGTAGTCCTTTAATTATTTATATATTATTTTATTTCAGCTTCCTAACAATATTCTCCTGTTAAATATCCACTTCATCTCAATTTATAAATAAATAAAAAAACTTACTTTTCTTGTTTCAAATTACAAGCAAAAAAAATTAACTTTTTTCTTATTCCTATAAAATTAAATGCAAATTACATTTAATTTGCTTTCTCTCTCATTTTCTCTATAACTAATGACCAATGAAAAATAATTTTACATTTTTCTATTAAACTTATTTTTTTGAACAATTCTATGAAACTTATTACATTGAAAAGTCAAACAAATATTTTTTTTAACTTACTTATGCTTTGGTTTTCTTAAGAGCATCCACAACAGAGCGTTTCAATTTTGAGTACTTAAATGGGTTCCACATGGACACATCATTAATTTATTATTTTTTAATAATAGTACATAATAGGTACTTAACCCTTACAATGGAGCACTTCTTAAAAAGTTTTAAAATGGGTTCCATCAATAACTTATTATTTAATTAAAAATTGTGCAAAAGAAGAGAGATCAATGAAAAGAATATTTTAATGAAAAATAAGGTGGGTCCAAGAGGAGAGAGTTCTTATTTTAGAAGTAGTATATAATAGGTACTCAAATGAATGATACTCCAATAGTAATACCTAATAAGTAACATAAATACCTAATAGGTACTACACCATTGTATTGTAGATGATTTAATAAGTGTGAAATAATTTGTTTTACTTATAATATGGAACGAATGGAGTAGTAATTTTTACCATTTTCATAATCAAATTCAAAATTTCATCAACTCATAACGTAGAAAGTCATCACTCTTTTCATTGCCAAACTTTAGGGTTGGGAATAGGCCAGGCGGCCTCCAGAGGCATGCGGCATGGCATGACTTAGGATATGCCAGGTCAGGCATGTTTATTAAAAATGTCAGGCTCAGGCTTTGAAAAAAGCATATTTGCATAAAAAGCCTACAAAGCCTATTAGGCCGACCTATTTATATTTAATAATTATTATTTATATAATATTATTATAATTATTTATATAAATACAACAATCCAATAATTCATCACCATCACCCTTTCATTCCCTTTCTTCAGTTTTTCTTTTCTACCTGTTCCTTAAAAATAAAAATTGATTTCACCACCATAAAAACCTGTAAACCATCATGCTTCTTATTTGAAAACTCACTTTTAGTTTAAATTGATGTCTCAATAAAAATTCATAAAGCATTAACAATGATTTTCTTAAAAAAACTATTAATTAGAAATAACTTCATTTTGGGATTAACAATGATTTTATTTATAAAATAATTTTTTAAAAAAATCTATAATAAATACTATCAAAATTATAAAATGAATTTTATCAAAAATAATATTACAAAATCAATTCTTTTAAAAAAGAAATAGATTTTTTCTTAAAAAAAATCTAAAACAACCGCACTCATAAACTTTCATTCTAACGAATTTTGTAATATTCCTTATAATATGTTATTCAGTCCTTATGCATTATGCACCACTTGAGAGATTTGTGATTAGAGAAAATCAAGTAAGAATAATGTACTCTGAGAATGAATTGAGTTTATGCCAAATCCATATTTGGAGGTACTGCAAATGTTCATTGGATCGTTGTGTCCTTGGACCAGGTTTCAATGCAGTCAAAAGTTCCCGGCAGTCATGCAGTCAATCATCATGGTCGTTCGATCAAAATCAGACGGCCATAATTTAATTATAGATATTTTTAATATCAAACAAATTGCAATTTTCACGCGTCTAATCTTGATCAGACGGACACAAATATACTAAATGCATAATTGCACATAAAACCAAGTGCATTTAATCCATTTCCTTGTGTCCCTAGTATAAGATCTTAATTGTTATTGTGAAGTATAATTAAGCTCACACTAATTTGTTGCTTACAAAAGAAAATTAAGATAACTTCATCAAATTATAAGTTTGATGTTTTATTTTATTTCAAAGAACCGACCTCATATAGGAAAAAAAAAATAGAAAATAAAAACATGATCAGCCGCAATGGAAGGTCAATAATCAATCAAGATAATAGCAAAGTAATCTCACTCATCAATGTCATCATCCATTTACTTAACATTAACTCACGTGCTTGAAAATAAGCTGAACTAAATGAACACATGTCATCCTAAAAAGCTAAAGTCAACATTATTTTGACCTTCTCATATAGTGCTTCCATTTAACATCAAAAGCAAAGTACCATCCTTTATCTCCTTTCAGTTTGTTGTTGGATTGGATCCATAAAGCAAATCAGAGAAAAGAACAATATAGTACACTATATGAATAGTATCTTCAACTGATCACCGCTATATACACCGGCCAATATATATAGTTAGATAGTGTTGACATGTAATGTCTACGAGGAACTGTCGGCGAGGTCATTCTAATTAGGTAAGATAAATTATCTCCGCGGATAAATTTGAGTTCTGTTCGGAACAAGTAACTTTATATTATGCTTCAAATATATAATGATTACATTGAAGAACTTATTAGTTTTGCGATGATTTAGCTTTTACTCTTCGTTGACATGGCTAAAAGTTTTTCATGCCTGCATTATTAGGTTTTTAATATATACCAAACTCATTCTCTTAAAAATTACGTAGCTTGGAAGAGCATCATTACCACTAGTTAACTAATGAGTGAGTTTTTTATATATATGTTCGTTGTAGTTTATCACTTGCACAAAAAACACATGGCATAGTAGATGAACTATAGTTAAATAGTGTGCTCTGTACAACATAGCAAACAATTATACCTTCACTAAAAACAATATTTTAATCAATAAAAAGTAACTTCCATTTTATTCAATAAAAAGTAACTATAAATATGTGAGTCAAGTTTTTATTCTTTATAAACAATCATCAGGGTATGTTTGGTTCGAGGATTTTGAAAAAAAAGAGATAAAGAAGATAATATTTTAAATTTTTATGTTTGATTCAATTTTTTATGAGAAGGAGGAGGGAAGGGAATATAGAGCAATTTTTACTTTCCTCAAATTGGGAGAATTTGGAGGGGAAGGGAGGAAAGGTGAAATACATTATTACAATTTTAATTATAATGAAGTAACTATCCTCATATTTATTTTAAAATACCAAAATTGTCCTTTTTAAAATTTATTATCCTCATAATTTATCTGCATATTTTTTATTACTTGCTTTTCTAACTCAATCATATGCTACTTGACGGCATTGTTACGTTGAAAATCCTTAGTTAAAATTTGTGCTATATATCCATTTCATTATCAAATACTTCAATCAGTTCAATGTTACTTATTACTACTGTTCTATTCAATTTTTTGTTCTATTCCATTTCATAGAATTTTATTTTTTATATACAAAACAAACAGTTTTTGTTTGTTACGTTGACATGAAATAATTTATATTTATAATCAATTTAAAACATTATTTTAAATTTTTTTGTAGAGTTGAATTTTATGAATTATTTATTTTTGATGATTACTAAGATCAAAAAATTATCATCAACAAATGATTTTATTTGCGAAGTTTATCAGTTTATTTAATTTTTATATTTAATTATTTATCAAGTAAATAATTTTAAAATTATGAGACTATTATAAGACTATAAGGATAAAATAGTAATTTAAATTAATCATTTTTTCCCTCCCCTTGTGAATCAAACATATTTGCAATTAAAAATCCTTTTTCTCCCCTCCCTTCTCCTCCCATCATTTGAACCAAATATATAAATAATTAAAAGATCTCCCCTTCCCTTCATTAAAATTCCTCCCCTCTATTAAACCAAATAGAAGAAAAAAGGAAAATGCTAATGAGTGTGTCCTCAGACACTCTTTTAAACATTTAAATAGTAAGTTTTTGTAAAATTTGTATGGGAAAAGCTTTTTACCGCCTAATCATTTAGAGTTAAAAATCAAGTTATAATTATTGCTAGTATTTCTAGTTATCTGAAAGATTGTTAATATCATGAAGTGTTGTTTAATTAGAAGCTTGAAATTATAAAAGAGGCATTTTTATTCAACAATTGAATACTAGCTACTAGCTAGTTTGTAAATATTAGGTTCAAAATTGACATAATTGGTACCAAATATGTAGATATATTTGGACTTGGACGGTAGGTGGTAAACGAATTAAATACATCTTGACTTGCAAAGAAGAGGAAGGACCACCGTTTTGTTACTAAAAATAGACTTTCAAAAAACATGATATCGTGCAACCTTGTCTTTGCCATATTTAGAATAAAAATGCCGGTGCGGTTAACTTTGCTTCATAATAGCTAGCTGGGTGGGTGCATAATGAAAATGGATTAAAAGATTTGCATTTTTTTTTCTAGCACCATTTTTATTTAGTTCTATGTGAAGCGTTAGAAACACTTTCTTTTTGATACTCTTTTAACATTAATAGATTGTTACCTCTTGATAAGTGGGCGTGTTTTGCATTATTCTACTGTTAAAAATTCTTTGAAGATTCGTCCTTGCAAAATATTTTTTTTGTTTCTCCCTTGTCCCTTCTTGGGTGCAAGGAATTTGCACTTTTTAAATCGGTTTAACAAATTAATCGATTTAAAAAACAACATTTTTTAAATCGAATAAACAAAAAAACCGATTTAAAAAGTGCATTCAAGGGGCGACCCAAAAAAATTTAGCAGGGAGGTAACGCAAAATACACCCACTTAGCGAGGGTAAACAACCTATTAACCCTTTTTAATAGGGTGAGGTTAATCTTTCAATCTCTTATTTTATAAATAGATCCCATAAATAGCGAAACCAATACGAGTTCCTCGAATTATAATTTATAAGTAAGTGTTACTGTGTTAGAGAGAATATTGAAAATAGAGCTAGTGTTGATATGGCTAGCTAGCACTGTCCTTGTTAAATGTTAATGATGGTAGCCTAAAAAAATTGGGTCATAAATTAAGATAAAATGTTCCATTCGTACTTTTTTCATTGAGTTAAGTCTATAATGCATAGGTGAGATAAATTTTTTATCATCCACAAATTAATTTTTATTATTAGATTAACAAGTCGCACCGTTGGATCAAATAAGATATGATGTGACATATTAATCTAATATTAAAATTAAGTTTTTGTATGATGAAAGATTTGTACTCTAGACTATTAATCTCTCTCCAATTCGTTCCTTAATACAAAGTAATATACTTAATAATTCCGACTGCTGAGAATGTTCTTAAAGCATTGACAATGCTATGTGCAAATGTTGATGAGCGATTGCTGAGAATCATGACTGAATATCACTTGGACTGCAGAAGTGCTTCCATTATATCATTATATCCTGAATTTGAGGATATATTTTTTATTGTACCTAACGGATATGCAGAGCGACTACAATTGTATTTTTTAATCTAGGTCATAGATATGTATCTAACGGATATTATTAATTGTTCTCATTTCTTACAATAGCTAAGTGTTCTTACCGGAGTCGCCCCCTATATTTTGAAAAAAATATTGAAATAAATTGAAAACTATGCATTTCAGTTTTTTTAATAAAATGTATGCATATATTAATACAAGTGTCCATGTAATAATAAGATAAACTCAAACTATTCTAAATACCCCTTAGTTAATGTATACAAACTAGTCTCTAAACCCGTGCTCCCGCACGGATGAAACATTATATGATATAGTAAAAATTTTATTAAATGATATTAACGAATAATATAAACAATCATTTAATAAATAAAACAAAACAATAGTGAAGATGAAAATAATAAAGTTCAAATATGAATGGACTTAATAAATTATCGGGGCTACATACTATTCAAACAACAAAGGTAGAAAAAACATTATATATCTAACATCTAACAACTAACAACACCCTCGTATAGTATGAAAATAGATCAAATAAAGTACAACGTGGGAACATCAATAAGATTATAAAATATTTATCAACGACGTTTTTAGTTTTTCATTATCATTAGTGAAAAGAATTTTTAATCCATCTCGTGTTTTAACTCGTGAAAGAACAACATATAATGGACCATGTGCAAAAACAGGTCTAGGTAGATATAAACCAACATGACTAAGAGTTTGACCCTGACTTTTATTAATGGACATAGCAAAATAAACACATAGAGGAAACTGTCGAGGTTGAAAGATGAGCTCCTATTACATTAGTTCAAAGATAATTTACTATAAGACGTGTACCATTACAAAATCCTTATGAAACATTGAGATTTCTCAATAGCATGAGAGGAACCCCAACTTTAAAAATAAGCCTGTGATTAGGCAAACCAAAGCATTTAATTTCATTCAAAAATTTTGTAATAATCCAACGGTGATCAATAGTGACGTCTTGGTCGCACTTTGAAACTGAATCACAACTGATCAATAGTTGTTTTTTTTGGAAGAAACATATTTTTCAACAACTCGGGATAAATGCAATTAACAATGTCACTAATTGGATTAAAAATATTCGGTAGAGTTTAGGCATGTTAATATTAGTATTTTTTTTCCTTCACCAAGCTTGAACCTGGGTTTTTATACACCTTTAAATTTTAGCTCAAACCAATTAAGCTACCCACGCCACCACAAAGGAAGTAAAAGCAAGTTGCAACAACTAAGCACAAGATGGAACTCCAATATGCTTGACAATTGAACTATTATTTTCTTTTCTTTTTGACAGTAACTTACACTTTTCTAACACTGCATAAAAGATAAAACAACTAAAGTAATGCTTCAAATAGAATTAAAAAATAGTGCAAGAGAAAGCACTAAATAGTACAAACCTATATAGTACAATCGTAAATGAATAGTACAATCCCAAACTCAACCTGTTGATACAATATTTAAAGGTCCTCCATAGGAGTAAACTGAGCACTCTTGGGATGTAAAACCCTATTACTCACAAACACAGACACAGATACACAAAGTGCTGCTACTGAAAGTATATGTGAAAATGCACTTGCAACATTCCATGAGCTACTTGATGCTGTATCCAGCGACTTGCCACTCAATGAACTGCTCTGAGATATATCAATCAGAACCCAATCACAGTTAACATAGTAGTGTCCGGAGCCGTGCCACGGCTGACCATCTACTAGATACCAGAATGCGACATATATTTTGCTTGATCCGCCAATTTAATTGCACATCCTGTAAGGTATAATTTTGTATCATTTTACTTATTTGTTATCGCCTATATGACATTCATGAGTGTTTGGTTTCGAGTTCCAGTAAGATAACAATGCGTATGGTTTCAAGTTCTCACAAAGCCATAAAACAAATCTTTGCATAAGTAGACAAACACAATAATCACAATATCTTAAACATAAACATTATATTTAAGAAAAAATTTATGATCTATTCCTTCCACTTCAAGCAAATCTACAAAAAAAGTAGTTTAAAGTTTGCTTGTTTTACTTTAAAGTAGTTTAAAGTTCCCTTGGAAGAAGGTCTTGCAAAACAACTTGCTAGAAGTAATCTTATCCAAAAAAAAAAAACTATTTCATCAAACAACATAGATCCATAATAAAAGAAACATGGTTTGCATGAGTTGGGGTACTCTATGCCGACATTCATTATAATTGATTAATAATGAAGTTCATATGTAGTTGATCAGTTATCCATTATATTTAAGGGCTCTAATGATTAATCTAGAAGTATTTGACAGACAAAAAATTCAGCTAATTCAAAACAGGGATTAAAAAGTAAGAGTTAAGTTCAATGTAATCTAAGAAAATAAACCTTCTGAATGCAGCATATAGGTTTCTAACTTCTAACCTGTTGAAGATGATCCATAGTCCTCAAACGCCTAGAGAATTCAAAAAAAATATGTGCCCTTTTTTCCATTTTCTGCATAAGGACTCTCATCCTTTACAAAACCTGTTATAGATAAACATGTAAGTAGTAATTTACTTAAAATCTATCCATAATAACTAAATGATAGGGTAGAAAAATGCAAAGAGCTCATATTTATGGTGCTGCATCTGAATATTCATATCATATTTGGAGTTGCCACTTGCAATTGAATCCAAAATATGCTTTAAAATAAAAAATAATGTAAACCCCTACTTTTGTCCTCCAAATACAGGTGTCATTAATTTATTCATAAGGATTTTGTCAACGATTTAGTCCCTCTATAATGCAGAGTTCATCATTTAGATCCCCCAAGTATTTTTTTTTTTTACATCAATATAGTCTTTAAATAATGCAAAGCAACACATCATTATAGTCTCTAAATCATGCAAAATGGCATCAAAACGATAGAAATGGATTTCTTAATATAACCACATATGGCAACCAATTTGTACTTGAGTATTGTATAGTCTCAAAGCTGATTATAATAAAGGATTAAAATATAAGTGGAACTATGCAGAGAGATGATTGAAATGCAAAAATGCTTCATATATAAACAAATCTCGCTAGTTTACACTCATTCTCATTACAGAATCCATCCAATCTGCAGTTTTCCAACAAGGCATATAAGATTGAAGCAAAATGCTGAAATCCTTAAGAAGATATAATCTCAACCTCAAACCACATGGAGGGAATGGTGAGAAATGTTATAGAGGGAACGTTACTGACCTTGCAACAAATGCATCCCCAAATTAGAAACAACAGTACCTGGACATCCACCTCAATTAATTCTTGGAAAAATGTAAAAACATAAAATAGAAGGAGATAAAGCAATCTTAAGCACACAATAATAAGTCTAAAGTCATATTGCAGCTCGTAATTACAATAACATATCCAAGTTTGAAGAAAAAACGACCGAATGATTGTTGGTTCTCACATAAGTGATGCCAACCGAGTATCGACTCCAAATTTTTCTCTCCAAAATAATCAAACATAAAGTTTTTCCAAGAAAAAGTAACATTTCATTCCATCATTCAAACAAATTTTACACTCAATCAAAAGAAAGCATCAACCACGTTACATGATAAATAACAAAAAGTTCCCAAAAACTTTATAAAACCTAAAATGCAAGAAAAAAATAAACCTAGAATCTCCACAATAAAATAGGCGAAGGCATCATAGCAGAAGCATTCATTGGCGTCGTTCCACCCCACGAATCATTCACCTCAACAGAATGCAATAAACTTTCATCGGCACCATTTTTCCCCTCAAATTCATCTAGAAACAACACAAATCATAAATTCTATCAACAAAACACCAAAAACCAATATAATCAAAACTATAAGAGAAACCAAATCCATTAATCGGAGTTGCAAATGAAGTTAAAAATACGAACCAAGACCATAAACATAAGTTCTACTCCCAGACTTCCATAAATGAGGACTATTATTAGCAGGAACAGCAAGACCTCCAAACATAGATGAATAACACAATCAATTATCCATCTTGCACTTTTTCCCCCTTTCAATTCTGCTAATAATCATCTTCAACACGCAAATTTTCAATAAAAGTTTGTCCAACAATGAAACAACAACACACTCTTTTCAGTAAATATAAACAAAAAAGCAATAGAGCTGGACTCACATGGGTTGAGAAAGGCATATCATGAAATTGACGATGAGAAGATAACCAATTTCAACCCCAATTTATAGGTCCTCATCCAATTATAATATTATTAAAAAATTAGAAATTTCAAAATTCAAATCAAAGAAATTGAAACGAGGGAAATTAACATCACAATTGAAAGCAGCAAAAGAAGGTTTTACCTAGGGTGGGCAATTTCGAAATTGTAAAGAACAGGAACAATGAACATGTTAATCGATTATGTAGATGGTGAGAAGGAGACCAAATTCATTGAACGATTGTGTAGATGGTGAGAAGGAGACCAGATTCATTGAACCTAGCGGCGGCAATCGCCGCGCATAATAGCCTTTACATAGAGGTAGGAAAATAGCAGGAAGAAAAAGAACGGTAAAGCCATTAAAATAATCAATAAAACTTAAAAGGGCGACGTGGCTTACTGAGAGTATTCTACAGTGACCAAAACCGGTTTACTATGTGTCAAGGATTAAGATTTGAACCTTCGAATAGATCATATGTAGTATAGTATGAGACTTCACTGAATGATACATTGCTACAAGAGACAATACATCTCACTCAATGGAGTAAGCGGTGCTTTGAAGAAATGTGATTTATTTTTTCTTTCCAATTAAATGTGTATAAATAATAAGAGAGAATCCAAATAAAGTTCAGGCTTTTTTATATGCTAATTCTGTGTAAGTTACACCAAATGCTCTCCTTCTCTGTGAATAAGTACAATCATTCCGTGGAGACACCACCATGTCGTTGCATGGCAACAACTGGCTCGCTGCACCTCCAACACCTAAATGAAGGGGCAGCAGCACACCGTGTCCGAAGACAGTAGTAACAATATCTAGCAGAAAGAAGTTGTAAAGCATTGCTTAGCAGAAGTCCGATAATGAGAAACGGTTTGCATTCTGACAAACCCATAAAACAACTGCTTTTTCAAAAAATCTCTAAATTATCCAACATCAAAAACACTTTTTTTATAATCGGTAACAATCAGGCCTATGTTTCAACTACAAATTAAAATCAACAATCTATAATCAAACTTGTTTCCTGCTTTTCCGAAAAATCTCTAAATTATCAACATCAAAATCACTTTTTTTTTTTTTCTTTCATAATCGATAACAATCAGACCTATCTTTCAACTTAAAAATTAAAATCAACATCAAAACTAAAACTCATTCAAACAAGCCCTAAATCTAACATATGAGTTTCATTACACAAGGAGTGAAAACATGATCGATAAAAGATGAAATAACCGAAGCTGTCAATTTCTTCCTCAATGCAATTGTAAGACGAACAGCACGAACATTTCTACGAACTTCCTTCGAATATGAACCAGTCTCGATAAGAGATGCTATCTCCTTCAAATCTGTGAATCACAATTCCAAAATCAACAAAATTATGAAAAGAAAGAGGAAAATTGTTTAAGAAAATTTAATTTAACAAAATCGTGCTCCAATATTTACTGATACATCGCAATAAACAGATAAAACGCCATTACTAAGTCTTGATAGAATTTCAATGAACAGAATGTGTTATGCTCACTGTCAAGTACTATGCAATATAAACAGACGGCTAAAACCGCATAAACAAAGGAGACCTAAGATCTAGAGTTTTGTTATCCACCTTTCTCGAATGACAGTTGGGTGGCCCGAAGTTTTGGGGAAATCAAAACTCCAAAAACCGACAAGGACTTGTCTCGCTCCTTTCGAACCTACGAAAACCACTAAAAAAATATTTAAACAGTAATTCGACTGACAGTTCAAATGCTTATGCTAATGACAGAAATATCGAAATCTATAATTTATTGACCCGGTGAATCCATGACCAAAGATATTAGAAATATAACCCAGTTCTACTTGTTATAATATGATGTTATCTTGTTAAGAGAATATATAATAAAAAAAAAAATTAAGTACTTACTTCGTCATTATCTGCAAGTCCAGTTAAGTTCTTAGTAAGGGTTGCCTCAGTAGCTTACAAAGCAAGACAAACAAGAAAATGAGAAACCGATAACATACTATTAAAAACATAGTGGCAGAATCAGATTACACATGAACTAAAAGTTTGTTCTAAATTGTATATTTGAGGTTTCATATCAGGGTTAAGCCTACATTGAAATTACAAATTCCTACTGTCTAATGAAAACTTTTGCATTATGTTCGGTAGATAGGTTCCCCTTTACACTGTCAACGCCAGCAGTGAATGGGGAAAACATATAACTTATTTAGTATGCAAGGAGAAGAAAACTGTACCAGACGATTTCGTATCACTATCTTGTGCCTGCTCATTCTTGTCTTCTAATTGTGTACTTTCATGCTCAGAGGAAACCCATTTCTGCAACATGAATTGCGGTTGTGTACCTATTGAATCAAGTGCGGTGATTCATATATATTAAAACATAGGTTTTATACATATTAATATCAAGTACATGTTACAAAAAGGCATCGTAAAATATAAGTACGATGAAGCAAACATGTCCTTAACTATAAAACACAAATGTTACCATCATGATTTTCGGTTATCTTCAATGTTGTAGCAGCCGAATGGAATTTGAGGTCCAATAAAGAACTATTAACACGCGAAGTACCCATAGAATGTTTAGCACTTGCTAGCTCCAGCCATCCCTGTGAATATCTTAATTCAGGGCATGTTTGGATTGACTTATCTAAACTTATTAACTGACATAAGCACTTGTGAAACTGTTTGAAAAAGCTTTATAGAAACAGTTTATGACATGTACACAAGTTGTTTTGTGGTTATTTATTCCCATAAGCTCATCGAAATAGCTTATGAAAACAGTTTATGCTTATATAATAAAAACTGTTAGACTTTATTTTTATACTACACTGTTACAGAAATGACTTATACATAAGCACTTAAGTGAGAAACACTTATGCATGGATTTGAAGAAAGTAATAATAATTGAATTGAAAGGGTTTAGTTTAGTTACCTGTCGAAGTGTAGAGGATAAAGAATGAGTTAGGGATAGGTAGCTATGAAGTGAATCCATAAATTGCAGAGCGGTTTTGTTTTGTCTTCTTCATCCTTCACAGAAACCTCTCTTCTCTCTTTTTCCATTCAAATCTTATGGCGCAGATCAGAGAGCGATCGCTGAGATACGGCCGAGATTCAAAGTTGTGTGTTTCGGATTACTCAAACGTGATTTTGGAGGATGTTTGGGAGTATTCAATTTTCTGCTAAAATCAATTACAAAATTAATAACATGTAAGTTGGAAATTACAAAATTAACCTTGAAAAATAAAGTGTCAACAAATTAGATAGGGGTAGTAGAGTAATTTTAGTAGCTATCAGTTTGCTTATGTTATATATAGATATATATATATATATTATATATTATATATTAAGATTAAGATAGGTAGATTTCTTAAAAACAGTTGAAAGGAGCAAAAAACACATCCAATGCGCAAATACAATCAAAGGCTACTAAAAAAACCAAACAGCCACACTACAAAGCATCCCTATGACTTAAAGAAAAACAACACACAAAGCATTGAATCAAAATTCAAAACAAGATTTTGTTAGTTTGCAGGATGTTTGGGTTGTTGATTAAAACAGGTAAATGTTTTTTTATTTCTGCAAAACAGAAGCTTTTTTCTGTAATAAAGAAGAAGAAAGGTTGATAATTGAACACCTTACCAGTGGAGGAGCAGCTGGAGGCGACGACGCGAGAAACAATTGACGGCGACGGCGCAAGCGGCCGAGGCTAGAGAGAAAAGACTTTCACGCGTTTGGGATCTACTCCGTTAGAAAAGAAAATGAAATCTTTTCAAACCCAAAAAAATATGAGTTCGGAACCGCTCCGTTATCCAATCCTACACATAAATACTCGACACGTGGCTATTCAAATTTTCAATGGCCCAAATTTAAAGTTAAAAAACAGAATTTTTTAAATGAAATAAATAACAATAAAAACACCCTTCACGTTAAAAGTTATTTTTTAAAAAAAATTTATTCTAATTAAAAAACCTTTGATTTTGTTGAGATTAAAAACATATTTAACCACGTTGAATTTCATATCATAGTCCAAAATGAACGACATTTTTTTAATAGGTCATGCAGTCATGCTAACTAGTTCATCCGATGCATTAGTTAATGAAGAAAAAGAAGCAAATTTTGCATTAGAATAAGCATTTTTCATACTTTTACAAAGTAGAATACACAAGTTTCAATATTTGTTTATCATATTTAGTTGTTTAACTAGTGCACCTAGATACCATTTTCCTTTTCTTGATGACTTTCATCCAGGTCCGATCCATGGGTGTGTAGGGTGTATAGCACTTTATTTTATTTTTTACATGTTTGAAATGCAGTGAAATAAAGAAAAGAGATAAAGAAAAGAAAAAAATTGGATTAATACTAGGAAATGGATTTAACGCAGCTATTGCGTTTATTAACAGCCGTCTGATTAAAAATGAATGGTTGAAATCAAATTTGTGAAAAAATAATTAAATGAAATTAGGTTAATTAGAACCGTCTGATTATATTGTACCAAAAAAAAAAAAGAACCGTCTAATTATATTTTAACGGTTGAGATTTTCTACGGCGTGAAAGTAAAACTGTTAAGGTTGTGAAAATAGAATTACTCTACTTCGAGGGTAGAGAAGCCTCCTAAGAAGAAGATAAAAAGAAAAGATTAATTTCTCATATTTCATAATGATAGAATAAGTCAATACAAGTTTATATAGAGATTTCTTATCAAAACTAATAACCAAATAATAATAAAATGCTAACAAACTTATTCTAAAATGTTGATGAGATATCACTTCCTTTCACTTTTGGCTTAACATGATTTGGGCCTCTAAGATCATAACATTACCCACCCCTTCAAAATCAACCTTGTCCTCAAGGTTGTAAAAATCAATGTTAAAGAGATAAATTTCCCTGGATCCCACTGCTTCATGTGAAATGACCTCTCTGTTGTAGACATACCAAATTGTTGACCTGGATCCCATTGTTCAAAGTGAGCACAAGAAATTGGAAATAAATCACAAGTGGATGCTTGCCCCACCTTTGTTAACACCTTTGAGTCTGTGCAATTAACATTGAGTTCATTGTCATTATTAACTTGGTCCATATGAGCAAACACACAATAAAAAGAAGACCAAAGAACTTGTCCAAACTTCAAAGAATGAGAGGCATGTATCGTCATCATAAACAGAACACATAATAGCAATGAGCTTCTCCCTGGATCATTAATATCAGTACCAATAATAAAAGAAACACCACAAGGATGACCCCAAGCACAAACCTTTCCAAATTGACCATGTGTAAGCATATTTTTAGTTTTAATTTGCCACCATGTACCATTACCAACTATGTAGTAGTCATGGTAATAAGTAAAGAAAATTTGAGAATTCAAATTATCAACTTCAAGTGGATCCATAATTTGAACATGGTAAATTTCAAATGCATCACTCCATGATGAAAGAAGCATCCTCTTGTGCCTAATTCTTTCCATCATTTCAACTTCAACAAGCTTAATGTCACAAGTGATTTTCTCATTGTAAAGCATATTTGTCAACAAACATTGAACCATTACAACATCAATCATATCATTACCAACCCCTCTAAAAGTGATCTTGTCCTCAAGATCAAAGGCTATATTGACAACTAGTTTTGATGATATTCTAATATTGAGCCAAGTTGCCTTCTCACACTTAACTTGATCGACAGTAGCATCACATTTTGAATGTAGGTGTTGACTTTTAATTTTGATCAAGGATAGAACAACCGTGACAGTGAACAAATGAGTGAATTTTATAACTGTGTGAATATTGGTACTCATAGAGAGCTTGTAGAGGTTGGGTATAAAGACTAGAACATTAGTTCCATTGGAAGCTAGGAATGTTACATGTTTCACATTGGTGTCAGGTATACAAGTAGGGATGATTGGAGAGTTCTTAAGCACTAATGAAACAACACTAAAAATGGGGTCTGGATGAAGTTGGCCAAGTAAGCCAAAACACCAAGGCCCAAATGGATTATAAACAGCTCCATTTGGCCAAAGAAAAATCATATTCTCAAAAATAGTGGCTAAATCACTTTTGAGATCTTTTGTCAATGAATGTGAAATGTGTGGAGATAATTTTGAACAAACAAATATGTGTGAAATGTGTGGAAATACATGTGTTAAAGGATTTTGAACAAACAAATATGAACCAACATCATATGTCAATAATGGGTTAAGTAATCCTTCCTTATAATTCAAATTCATATCACTGGTGAACTTCAATAAAATTGGAATTGTAATAAAAGTACCGGTGACTGCAATAGCTATAAGTTGGATGATCTGAACTAATGTATATTTTGTAGAGGACCGTGACTTGACATGATTGGATTGACTGCACCCCAATTGTTTTAGGAACAAGATTTGTTGTAACTCATTGCATATGAGCTCTGTAACTTGCAACCGTGCTTGAGAATAATCAGAAAAAATGCAATATTTGGAGGCATCACTAAAGGCATAAGTTTTACATAAATCCAATGACAGTGATGTGTAGACTTCCCAACCATAAGTGTTAATCAAAACTCCTTGAATAAAGCTCAACCAAGAGACAACACTTTGCCCAGGCATTTCAGCAAACATCTTTTGTGCAGAAACCTGGACAAAATCAATGGAGGCAAAACAAGAAAACAAAGTCCAAATTGTTGAATAATCAAACATTTCCTTTGCAAACTCGTTATTATATAAGAAAGCAAAGACACTATAGAAACTCCGATCAGGTGGTTTTGGCGGCGGAGGCAAAGCTTGGTTGGTACTCCATGACTCTTGCATGATAAAATATCCTCCAGGATCGAACAAAGGAACCAAGTGTTGTGGTGATGTTGTCGAGGCAGTGTTCACAGTCGCCTTCATCGATGGTACGGCAAACACCGAAGCAAACGTCGTGAATTTAAAGCCAGAGGAACGAACCAAATTAGGAACAACAAAGTCGAGTCGAGCATCTCTATCCTTGCTGATTGTAGTGGTCGTATCTTTCTTTTCGTCGGAGACCGTCGGAACGGTGTCAAGATCTTCTGTTAAGAGGTCATATGGTTGAATGTTGTTGTCACCATTTTGATTTTCTGGCTCGAAGAACAGAGGTGTGTGTTCATTGTTGAATGGGGTTTTGGTCGGAAATTGGGATTGTACTAGAGAATTCTCCATTGAATCTGCAATTTCAGAATCCACAACCTCAAGTGAAGAGGAATATGTTGATTGAAATCACTGATTCTTTTTTCTACCATTGTTGATTGCACCCATTGTTGTGGTTCAAACTCTGTATCCTCTTCATCATCTGGTAAGGGTAAAATAACTCGCCATTCCGGCTTAAAATACCAAAGAAATATTGAGGTGAATGCATCCCAATTCACCCTTGAGTGACGTGGGTACCAACTGAGCCACCATGTGAGAGCTGGACCTCTCATGGCAAGTCCAGCCACCGTCATCTTCAATGTCTCCGGTGTAAGTCAATGCTTGAAGTATTTCTCGGTGCAAAGCACCTACCAATAGGCATCGATTTCGCCGTCAAACACCGGGATCCTCATCTCTAATGGATTTGCAGGAGAGAGTTCATTCATGAAAGCACCAATGTTAGGATTTAAGCACATGAGGAGAGCACAACCAAAAAGAGTAGTCCAATAGGTGGGAGAGCTTCATGACTTAAATACCACATTGAGCACTTTGATATACTCAATGTGGGACTTCTAACATTGCCACGCCCTTTAAGAGCCGACGTCCACGGCGGCTTTCACTCTATCCGTCTATCGGCACTGACCCGATGGTAGCCCTTTCCTTTTCGGCGGCTTCACTCACCTATCAGTATTCGGTGGAGCACCTTAATCCAGCCTATAGGTAGCCCTTTCCGTAGCCCAACTCTCAATGAAAGCACCCATTGTTAAGGTTGTGAAAATAGAATTACTCTACTTCGAGGGTAGAGAAGCCTCCTAAGAAGAAGATAAAAAGAAAAGATTAATTTTTCATATTTCATAATGATAGAATAAGTCAATACAAGTTTATATAGAGATTTCTTATCAAAACTAATAACCAAATAATAATAAAATGCTAACAAACTTATTCTAAAATGTTGATGAGATATCACTTCCTTTCACTTTTGGCTTAACATGATTTGGGCCTGATTTGGGCCTCTAACATGATAACAAAAACTGCAGACAATTTTGATCCTTAATACTAATAGAAAACGTATTTCAATTTTATAATCACCGCATATATTTCATTTTCTTAAGTGTACTTTGTACTGTATATATTTCCTTCTGTCAAAGGAATGTAATAGATATAGTATATAGAGTGTCTACACTTTGTTAATTTGTAGTTTACATCTATAATTAACTTTATCATTTTAAAACATAGCAATTGAGCAATGATTGCATCTGCTTTAAAGGGGGATTTATGAGGAGTTCTAGGCACAAATATAAATGTATAGTGTTTAGGCACACTCACATGTAGGGATGGGCATAAAAACCAAAAAATCAAACCAAACTTGTAAACTAAACTAAACCAAACCATTTAAAACTGAACCATTTAATAAAAAAACCAAACCAAACTGTTTATGTGATAACAGTTCAGTTTACAGTTTTTTTTAATAAAAAACTGTGTTAACTGTTAAATGAACCAAAACTATTAATTTAACTTTAAAAATTGCCAAAAACACAAAAAAAAAGCCAAAAAATCTAAAATTGACAAAAAAAACCCTAAAATCAACTATAAATCCTAAAGTCGGACGAAAAAACAAAAAATCGCGGGAAAAACATAAAATCGGAAAAAAAATCCAAAAATCGACAATAAACCTTAAAATCGACCGAAAACCTAAAAAATCGGCCGAAAACCCAAATCGTCCGAAAAACCGAAAATCGGCCGAAAAACCAAAAAATCGGCCGAAAACATAAAATCGGCTGAAAACCCAAAATCATCCGAAAAATCTAAAATCGGCCGAAAAATCAATGACAAACCTAATATATGCCGAAAACCCAAAAAATCGGTTGAAAAATCGAAAATCGGCCGAAAACCCAAAAAACATAAATTTGGTTTTTCGATAGATTTAAGATTTTTCGGTCGATTTTGCGTTTTCGGCCGATTTTTCGGTTTTTCAGCCGATTGTAAGTTTTTCGGACGATTTTGGGTTTTTGGTCGATTTTAGGTTTTCGGCCGATTTTTTGGGTTTTCGGCCGATTTTCGAGTTTTCGTCCGATTTTAAGTTTTTGGCCGATTTTAGAATTTTCGGACGATTTTTTGAGTTTTCTACCGTTTTTTGGGTTTTCGGCTGATTTTAGGGATTTCATCCGATTTTTTGGGGTTTCGGTTGATTTTAGAGTTTTCTGCCGATTTTAGGTTTTCGATTAATTTTTGGGGTTTTTCTGTCGATTTTGGAATTTTCGAACTTGTTTTTTGTTTTCGGCCTATTTTTGGGGTTTTATGCAAATTTTAAGGTTTTTTGCCAATTTTAGATTTTTCGGCCGATTTTATGTTTTTCGACTGATTTTTGGGTGTTTTATGCCGATTTTAGGGTTTTCGACCGATTTTTCATTTTTCGGACTTTATTAAATTTTCGGCCAATTTTTATGGTTTTCTGCCAATTTTATGTTTTTTTGCCGATTATAGATTTTTCGGCCGATTTTTAGAGTTTATATTCAATTTTAAATTTTTCGCCTGATTTTAGGTTTTTTTATCAATTAGTATTTTTAAAAGTTTAAATTTTGATTTGGTTTATTTTTTAATTAACTAGTTAAGTTTGTAAAAAATAACAATTGTTAAATAAAAAGTAAAAAAAATAAATTTAAATTATGGTTAACTGGTTAACCAAACCGATTAACCAGTTAACTGAACCAAACGGTTCAGTTTTATGTTTATAGTAACAATTCAGTTTTGGTTTTCATAACTGTAAAGGCAGTTCAATTCAGTTTTTATGCAATTTTGGTTTTAAACTAAACCACGCCCACCCCTACTCACATGAGTGAAGAGAGAGAAAAGATTAAATAATTTACTTTCAAATATTTTTTGAAAAAGTAAATAATGTGATGTTTTATGTATGTGTGCCTAAACACTATTCATTTATGTTTGTGTCCATAGAAGACTTTCTCTTAAAGGGGACTCCGGAATATTGAGTCAAATTCCTAATTTATATAGACATACCCAAAATAATGTGTTGCGTATGTGATATGACCATAAGATTAGGTTCAATATGAAATTAGAAAAAGTTTAATATAGCTATAAACACAAATAAATAGTGTTTAGACACACACGTATAAAAATTAAAACTATTTATTAATTATAAAAATATTTATCACTAAATTCTTTATTTTTTATTTTTATTTATTAATGTATGTGTGTTCAAACACTATTGAATTATATTTATGCCCACATATGACTTTTTTTATGAAACCATCCAAACATAGATATATGTTTAAGGCAATGTATTAAAAATCACTAGGGGGACCCCGCGCGTTGCGCGGATTCGATTAAAATATATAATTAAAATATTTCTATAAATGAAAAATAAAAATTGTGATAAGTATAATCACATATAGATATTAATTTAAAATATGTAAATATTTAATATAAGTATATGTATAAAAATAAAAAATAGTTTAGAAATATGAGATTTTTCACTTATTTATATCGTAGTTTTGTTTATATTTTAATATAATAGATCTCTTATAATATTTTTTTAAGTTTAAAGGGATGCATCATATTATATTTTAATAGTGTAGTTGTGACATATCTTAGTTTTTTTTTTATCTGAGTTGCAATTGTATAGTCACGTGTCACTTTTTTTTAGGTATCCCTTATTTAAAAATTACGTGATCTCATTTTTTAAAAATTAGAAATCAAATAGCGTAACTACTTATTCTTTTCTACGCAATTTAAGGTACTAAATAGCTTTTCTACTTCTCTTCCGTTCTTTTAAAGTTTCTTCTGACATATTGACTTGGTGGAATTTTATCCAGACTTTATTAGTCTCAATTTTTTTAGTCTATTGTTCTGTATACATTTATTTTGTTTTGTTTTTTTTTTTTTTTTTTGGTTTGTTTTTCTTTTTCTTGGTGAGGTTTATATCGCTTCAAATTCATTGTTAATTTTTGTTTCTCTTATTTAATAATATTTGCTTAAATATTTAGTTTATTTTGTTATAATATAAACTTGAATATTTTTTGTTGCAAATATATAAGTTTGAATTATGATTTCATATATTTGAATTTATGTTCAGTTATCTGGCCACGAAGAGAGAATTTATTATTTTAGAAAAATTTAACATGTCTTTTTATTTGCTTCAGAAAATGTTATATGATTCTGAGAAATATCTCACTATTTTATTCGGCCATAATTTTAACAATTTTTTAACACTTTAGAATATGTATTTATTTTATTTAAATAGTTACATTATTATTTAAATCAAATTAATAATTTGAAATTTTTAGTTAATTTCAAAACACATATACACACACTATCTTTAAACAACAAGATTATTTAAATATTCTTATTATTATGTTGAATGTAAATATGTTTAGATATATGTGTGATTATATTTTATAAATATATTAAATATGTTTTAATATCAACCATTTTTACAATTGATGATTTTTCATCTTATTCTTGAAAATTTATAACTATTTACTCTTATCCTTCATATAATTTAAGGTTTCTCATATTAATATAAAATACGATTCTTGTTATGATAATCAATTAATTTTTATTGAAGTTTCTTTTCAAACATTTGCTTGACAGAATAATATTCCATATTTTATTGGTCCGAAATTCATAATATTTTTAGCCAGCGGTTTTATTTATCTTATTTTTATTGATTTGTATCGCAAATTTGTTTATTTATTTTTTTATGTACTAAAGGTATCCTTCGCGCATAATTGCAAAGGTTAATCCCTTTGAAATAAATGAAATTCATTTAAGGGGTTAATCTCTTATGATAAACATTTCACTTTAAGAATAAATAATATAGTTTGCAATGAATCTCTTATAATATTTTATTTGATAGTATATTCGTGATTAATAACTTAGTTTTCTTTATATGGGTTCTAGTTGTATAAACATAATTCATATTGTTTTTTATTTTTCTATATCTCTTATTAATTTTTTATTCTAACATACAAATAATAAACTATAGTTTATCTAAAAAGAAAAAACAACAATTTTAGTACTTATGAATTGACTATTGTATAAATATCACTATGGTGAAAATGCACTTAAAGGTAAATACTTACACAAACCATCATATTTCATAGACTTCCCAAATATCAAAGATGCAACAAAGGTAAAATTAAAAGTCTCTTTTACTCTCTTCTCCAAATTCACATAAAAAAATTTGTAATATCCACATTGAGAAATAAAAGAAAGTTAGAAAAGTAGACAAACAAAGATTAATTATATCAATAAAAAAAAGTAGTGCAAGATCATATAAAATAACTTTTTGCAAGAAGGATGAAATGGATATATTTTTCTTAACATGAAAGAAATATACTTGTTGACACATTTCACTACGATGATGCATGTTGGAGTTGTAAAATACAAAGAAGTCCATAGAAGTTTACATATTTATACTAAGCAAAAATAAATTTACTCTTGCAAACATTTTTTCTTCATGTTGTAACCAACATGTTTTTTCTCCATCATGGTGGTGTTCTAAGTTGAATTTGGAGAGAGAAAAATAGACACACAAAATGTTTGAGAAACTAAAGATTTTTCTTTTGCAAAATGTTCAATGCTCTCAAAATAAAATTCCACACGCTCATTTGTAAACAGGAGCTGTATATAAGACAATATATAGTGAAAGAGCAAGGAGAATTTTGAAAGGTTGTAAAAGTACACAGGAAAACATTAACATGAATGTATCATTTTACCTTTTACTACAATTTATTATAGTGTAAGTTATAGAATGGTAAAAGTTAGAGAATTATGATTAAACTAATTTTCCCTTATATATATATATATATATATATATATATATATATATATATATATATATATATATATATAAACATAACAGAAAGAGAAAATAAAAGGTCTTATATATGACACTTATTTTTTAAAATATTTTATATTCTTACTTGATATCCCTTTTAATTATAATTTATTAGTTGCAATTTTTATTAATTAATTACTATTGTCTAATATTTTTTAAAGAATAAATTTTGTCACACTAACCTTTAAACTACTATTTTTTTTCAATTCCATAACTCTTTTTCTTATTTAAATAAAAAATATTTTTTTAAGTTTACCGGTAATCTAATTTTTTTTAAAAATGACGTGATAATCCATGTATGATATCACATGTCAAAAAACCCATTGTGGCACGTCCACGTGGATTAGAACTAAAACACAAAATTAATTAAGGACGAAAAAAAGTGATTTTAAAATATAGGAACGAAAATAAAAAATCACTATAAAACTAAGAATTGAAAACATATTTTATCCATTTTTTTTATATATATAAAATTATATTTGTTTCTTTTAATATTTACTCCCTCCGGTCTCAAATATAAGCAACAAAAAAAAATGAAAGTCTCAAATATAAGCAAAAGTGTATTACAATTATTATGTTTTATGACATTATTCCAATTTCAACCAATAAATGCAATGTTTTACACTTTTCAAAGTGTTTTTTCTCCTCAACTAATGCATTTACCTACTTTTTTAAAAAGTGTGTTTTTTTAAAAATTTGCTTATATATAAAATCGGAGGGAGTAGTATTTTAGTGCATAAAATGCTGCTACTATTATTAAATTTTTCGAAAATGATTGAAGAGCAATTAGGTGACATGTTTCTAAATGAGATATGGATGGTACACTGACCATATCTAGGTAGTCAGCCAACGAGGTCGAGCCACCGCAACATGACGCCGTCAAATCTTTCTAGGTTTCCATCACTAACGGAAGAATTTGCATAATAATAGGTCACATTTTCTCCTTTGCTCACTTTATTCCAATTCTTTTCGACCGTGCGATGCTGCACTAAACAATATACCATTCTTGTAATGTTTGCATCAGACGTACATTGACATACCTTAGAATTACTATCTTGTTAATCCCATAAAAAAAACTTCTTAATCTTCTAAGTTGACATCTAAAACACTAATTATTTTTGAGTAAATTTAAATAGAATATTAATTTTCATGTAGTTGTAAAACTCTTTACACAATTTATAGGTAGGCTTAAACATCTTGAAAACTTTGTTCACATTTAACATTTAGGTTCTTGGTAGAAATGAAGTGTAAACAACAATTTTAAAATGTTCTAAAGATTCCAACAAAAATTAGGGTCATGCTAACCGGTGTTTTCGGGACACTGGTTAAGAAAAAAAAAAGTTTTACATTGAAAAATGTATTCTTTAAAATTTTAGAAGAAAAATTACACAAGTTTCAAGACTTTTATACCTTATTTAGTTCTTTAGCTAGTGTCACAGGGACAATAGTTAACATTTTTCTAAAAATTATCCTCAAAGTTGCATTTACAAGATATGTTTCTAGTACTTATGGTTTTTGCAAGAATAGATGGCGCTTTGATTTACCACAAAACTAAAAGGTAAAATTAGTGTTTCGCTTGGTCCTTATGTTTTTATTTTTATTTCATTTTAGACCCCTAATTAATTAATTTTCATTCTATTTTGGTTCCCTAATTAACTATGACTTCGTTAATCTTTGCAATCATTTTCCGTCAATTTTAACCTAAAACCGTTAAGAATAAACAACATTCATCTTTAATCTTCCATTATATTCATTATAAATCCAAAAAATTGGAAAAAAAATAATTAATTCCATATTATCTTGACCATTACCATCACCCAAATCTAAAGTCATTTCACAAGCTCTGTTTTTTCTTTCTTTCTACAAATATCAATAAAACAACACAAACACATCTTCTTGTTGTTAATGTTGCTTTTCTCATACATCTTATTCTGGACTAGGCCAAGGGCCCATCCACATACTGGATCGGGTCACCAAATTCATATTTAACAAAGCAGACAAACCATACGATGGACATACCATGATTATAGATGATTACCACCCATCAAGGATGTGTGGATCGTTTGGCACACCGACCTGTCATCAGACAACACCTCTCACAATTACGGGGCAAAAAAAAATATTATTCTAGGTCTTCAAACCCTAATTATTTTCTTATATAAATCACGCAAAAAAACTATTTCAAGTATGCAATATTTAACCATAAACTATCTCTCACCTTAAGCCTATTGACTCGATTGGCGAAGTGTGTACATGTACAACCCTCGCCTTCACAACGGGGTTCAACTACCACCAACAGTCCATATACATTGACTTTCATTAGCCTATCATCTAGATTTTAAGTTAGGAGAGGATCACATCTTCCTTTTGATATAGAAACCATCATCAATCGCCATTTCGCACACCCATATCTTGAATATCTACTTTATCCTACAATTCTTTATCCTTCCACCAGCTACTTCCATGTTCGTATTCATGTTTCAATTATCTCATCCCTAAGATAGAAACAATCAACTTCAACCCCCTCTTCTCCATCAACACCTACAGATCCCTAACCTCCGACAACACCAATCTTGTTTGGTGCATCACCAAACACCACATATAAAACATCACGTTAACAACAAAAATGACTAACAGAATGTAGTTAAGAAATCAAAAGAGGCCAACAAATAATTAAACAACTAAAATAAAATAAAATAAAGATAAGGGATAAAAACACCAGTTTAGCTGGAAACAAATTTGTTGATTAAAATGTTATTAACCATGCATGTAAATATATTATCATTATTGTTATGAATTCTTAGAAAATCATTGTTAACTTTAAAATGAAAAGTTAATCCTAATTTATTATTTTTTTATATTTTTCCTGAAACAAGAAACTTGAGTATAAAAAAAGTCATAATAGTAAATAAACATAAATTAACTTCAAATTCTTTTAAAAAGTATCTAAAAAATTCTCTATTTTTTTCTTAAAAAATCATTTTTTCTAAAGGCAAAACAAATACACCAACATTTTTGGTTTGAAATGCATCCAGATAAGGCACCGGGTCCTGATGGTTTTAATCCCACTTTTTACCAACATTTTTGGGATAGGTGTGGGGAGGATATTTTTGTGGTAGCCCATGACTGGTTGGAAAGAGGATATTTCCCATCTTCTTTGAATGAAACAAATATTTGCTTGATCACAAAGTGTGAGAACCCGAGCTCTATGAAAGACATGAGGCCAATTTCTCTTTGTAATGTCCTATACAAAATGATATCGAAGTTGTTAGCTAATAGATTGAAGAGTTATCTTGACAAGTGTGTTTCGGAGGAGCACTCAGCTTTTATTAAAGGAAGGTCGATTCTTGATAATGCTCTCATTGCTGTTGAAGTAATTCATGCACTGAAAAGAAGAACTAGGGGGATGAAGGGTGAGCTTGCTCTCAAAATAGATATTAGCAAGGCTTACGACAAAGTTGATTGGGACTTCATGCGTGGTATGCTTGAAAGATTGAGTTTTTCTGATAAGTGGATTCATTGGATGATGATATGCGTTAGTTCTGTTAATTACTCTGTTTTGGTGAACTTTGAGAAAGTTGGTCCTATTTGTTCGGGTAGAGGGTTAAGGGAGGGAGACCCACTCTCTCCTTATCTCTTTATTCTTGTTACTGAGGGATTGACGGCTTTAATAAAAAAATCTCTGGCCAGCGGCGATTTGCATGGAGTACAGATATGCAGAGGGGCACCTGTGGTGTCCCACCTTCTTTTTGCTGATGATTGTTTTCTTTTTTGCAGGTCCACAATAGCAGAAACTAATCAACTCATGCAAATTTTGAAAACATATGAACAAGCAACCGGCCAAGAGGTCAACTTGAATAAATCAGAGGTGTTCTTTAGCAGAAACTTGAGCATAGCGGCCCAGGAAGATCTTTCCAATATTATGAGAGTTAGACATGTCCTTGGAACCGAAAATTATCTTGGACTTCCATCTATGATAGGCAGGAAAAAGAAGGATGTGTTTTCATACATAAAGGACCGAATTTGGAAGCGGATTAATTCTTGGAGAGGAAGAGCTATGTCAAGAGCGGGTAAGGAGGTCATGATCAAGTCCGTACTACAAGCCATACCTACTTATGTCATGAGTGTATACCTTCTCCCAGATTCTATTATAAAGGACATTGAGAGAATGTTGAATTCGTTTTGGTGGGGTGGTGGAGTGAATAACAAAGGCATCCGGTGGATGACTTGGGACCGTATGATTCAACCGAAAGCACAAGGTGGAATGGGATTTCGTGATTTACATGCGTTTAATTTGGCCATGATTGCTAAGCAAGGGTGGAATATTTTGACAAATCCTCACACCTTAGTGGCAAAAATTTACAAAGCAAGGTACTTCCCAAATTCCTCTCTTTTTGATTCGAAAATTGGCCACAATCCGAGTTATGCTTGGAGAGATATTTGGAAGGCTAGACATATTCTTATGAGCGGTTGTAGGTGGAGGATCGGAAATGGAGCTAGCATTAAAATTATGAATGAACCATGGTTGAGAGGAGGTGAAAGTGCATGGCTCCCTTCGCCGCAAACTCAAGGTGTGCATAATTTAAATGTTAATGATCTTATGATTCCTAATGTGAAAGTTTGGGACAAAGGCAAAATTGAGTCTTTATTTCCTAGGCATGTTGCTAATTGTATTCTTAACATTCCTCTACTTGACATGCTTGATGATGATAAAATTGTTTGGATTGATGATGCACATGGTCAATATAATGTTAAGAGTGGTTATAAGTTGATGTTAAATGTTACAGGAAGGATAAATGAGGTGCCACAACAAGAGGATTGGCATAGTCTTTGGTCAATTCATGCTCCTCCAAAGGCTAAACATCTCTTATGGCGGATTAGTAAATGGTGTTTACCTACCCGTTTGAGGCTACAAGAAAGGTGTGTACCTTGTACTTTGTCTTGTCCCATTTGTAACCATGATTTTGAAGATGATTGGCATGTATTATTTGGTTGTGATGCTAGTATTTAAGCAAGAATTGCAGCGGGTTTAGATCATATATTACAACCTCGGTTTCAACTTGCTAGTAATGTCCAAGAGGTGATCCATGCGGTATGCAAAGCCGAGGATAAGGATACGGCAGGAGTTTTTGCTATGTTAGTATGGATATTGTGGCACAATAGAAACAATAAGGTGTGGAATAATGTGGATGAACTGGGTAGGAATTTGGGTTTGAAAGCTCGTTATCTTTGGGATGAATGGAATGCGGTCCAACAAATGCAACAAGGCCGGAGTTTACATGAGCAGCAACAACAGATTCTAAGCTGGCGCAAACCACCTCTTGGTTGGTATAAGTGTAATGTAGATGCGGGCTTCCATAACGAGTTAAATAAGACTAGCATGGGATGGTGTTTGAGGGATCATTTGGGTAGATTTGTCATGGCCGGAACTACATGGTTGGAAGGAATTTGTTCCATCGTTGAAGGGGAATCAATTGCATTATTAGAAGCTTTGCAAGTAATGGAAAATAGAGGCTTTTCTCATGTTATGTTTGAGATGGACTCTAAAAGCATAGTGGATGCAATTCTTCACTTTCATGGCGGTAGCTCTGAGTCATTTGTCTTATTAATAATATTTTATCTTGTAATTCAAACTTTAAGGTTAAGTTTATTAAGTGGCAAGCGAATATGGTAGCTCACTCTCTTGCTAGAGCAGCCATTTCTTGGGCTAGTCGCTGTACTTTTGAGACATTACCTCTTTGTATTTCCCCTTTATTGAATAATGAAATGATATAAGTTATTGTGTGTCAAAAAAAAAAAAAACAAATACACCAAAATAATACCCAATCCTTTATGATATCATTTAATCCATATAATCGATATCACTTTGTGGAATAAAAATGGTTGTTGTGTTGTAATTTGTAAACATACAAAGTTCATGTATATATTTTAGTATTTGGACAAAAGGTTCATCTATATTAAATTAAATTAATTATATTAGGACATTGTATTATTATATATATAGAGATAAATATTGTATTATATATGTATTTATTAAAGTTCGAATTTCGATCATCTCACTTATTTATTTTAAAGATAGATAAAATTTCTAATCGCTTGACAAAAAAAACCCACCAATATGAAATCATATATATTCTCCAATATTTGTGTACGATGAAGAGAAAATCTCAACCACAAAAATAACAAATTTTATATTATTATTTTATCACCATTTTTCTAACAACAAAAAAATTCTCCAATATTTTTTCATGAGTGAAGTGTTTCTGTGTCCATATAAATAGCATAACATCTGTAACGAAACGCCGTCACCCTTCTTCGTTCATACAAGTAGTTAGTGGTCTCTGTGAGCTTTCGCTCTCTAGAAGCTTCCGCAGCCACCACTTTCACAGCCACCAATGATCGCTTAACCTCGCCGTACTAATAATTCACCGGAAAATCTAAGATCTCTCAATCTCCAACAACCTAGATTAATTAATTACTCTTTTTCTTTCATTTTTTTCAGTCCCGGTTAGATTAGGGTTTATTAATTTTATCATAAATTATTATTATTATTATTATTGATTTTATTTAAGTATGGCTTCGGAAGATGTGAAAACTGGTGAATCAGCTGTTACGAAGATCGTGAATTTGGCGGAAGAAGCTAAGCTCGCTAGAGAAGGTGTTGTTAAAGCTCCTAACTATGCTATCGGTAGCATCTGCAAGTCCCTCGTTGCTGGTGGAGTCGCAGGAGGAGTGTCAGTTCCGTTTCTCATTTCTTATGATTGATTGAAAGTATCTTTGATTTGATTTTGATTTCATGCTCTGTTTCTTATATTCAAGTCGTGATTTTGTTGATTTAAATTGTTGTGTATGGAAATGATAAAGATTGAAGCATGTTGATTTTATATAATTTTTTTTTTTGTGGTGTGATTGATATGAGAAATTATTAATCTTGCTTTTGTATATGGTGAAGTAGTATATGATTATATGATGCATGATCTGTTATGTATATAACCGTTAAAAAGGGTCAGTTTAATTAAAAACTGTTTTTCATTTACATAACAAAAAAAAACTGCTTTTCATTTCGGAAGGTGAGAACTATTGTTAGTGATAAAAATGAGATATACTTGGGTTCTGTAGTCAATAGCAGCCGTAGTGGCTACTATAGTGACATTGAGTAGTGCAGGGCCCTCTAGTTACTCGGAAGCACTGACACAAACACGAACACCAAACACTGACACGTCGACATTGGTATGAAAAAATGAATTAATTGAATGGAATCATATATGTCGGTGTCGGACACTAGAAATGCTTTCCATCAGAAGTGTTGGTGCTACATATCCTAGTTTCTAACCTCATTGTGTTGCGTATGAGTAGTGGCCAAATGTCGGCTCTTGCACCCTTACAGTGAAGCTCCTGTAAAAGTAGAATACGCTCTCAACTTATAGTCTCTCTGTATGTTTTTGGCCATTTCACCCTAAAAGCTTATTTGCTTTGTTTTGAGTTCGGATATTGGTATCGATGAACTTTGATTATTAGTTAACAATATGTCCCTAATTTTGTGTACTCTGCTTTGTTTTGAGCTTTTACATGTGTATGGAACTATGTTATAAATTTCTTGTCTCCCTGAACTTGAGCATAGTGGCCTTACTGCTACACCGCTATATCATTTTAAGGGTTGGCCTATACACTCTGCTATCAGCCATTGTCTAGTGCTATGCCAGAAAATCCCCTGCTCAAAATAAAAGAAACAGAATAGAAAATCCCCTGCTCCATTTTATTTTGAGCACATGTTTTTGCCAATGAATAAAATTGAATTTTTGTTGGATTGGATCGCTTGTGAAGAAACATCCCTAATATTAGGGCTCTGGAACCAGTTTCTGTTTCTTGTAGTTGTATGTGTGAGTTTATAAAAGTAGCTAGAAGATTTCCATTACCTTCATATTTTGATTATTAATACCTTCCTAACATTACATTTCCTGCCAATGAAAGAACATATACACGCTGTGACTTCCATTTTACATTTCTTATGATTTTTTTACTCATTTTTTTGGTGTTATAATGAATTCTAATCAAACCAAATTTTGTGCATCATGCAGATCACGAACAGCGGTTGCTCCGTTGGAACGAATGAAAATTTTGCTGCAGGTTTGTTTGTTTGGTTGTTTAGATTTACATATGTATTAGTATTACTGTATTATTTCTTGCTTTTATATGCCTGGACAATTACTTGTCTGTAGCATGCTTGTTTGGATATATCCTAATTCTACATATGTTATGTCTTTGCGTCTTGCCATCTGCAGGTCCAGAATCCTCATAACATAAAATACAATGGAACAATACAAGGCCTCAAATATATATGGAGAACTGAAGGGTTCCGTGGACTGTTTAAGGGAAATGGTACTAATTGTGCTCGAATTGTCCCAAATTCTGCAGTAAAGTTCTTCAGTTATGAGCAAGCTTCTAAGTAAGTCTTACCCGTATACAAAAAGATGCACTAATTGGTGTTTTTCTCTAGGACATTCTTTGTTTACTTATCATTCAGTTGCAGTATTATACCAATCAACTTTTAGTGATGGCAAATTGGCTTCTGCAATCCTTTTTAAACATCTTTCTTTCACTGCATAGTGCTATTAAAATAGGGGCACTCCAGTAGCTAACATTTTTCAACCATTTAACATCCTTCCCATATTTTTAACTGTCTCTTCTGTTTTTTTCCCTGACAATTCCTTCTTATTTTGACAGAGGCATACTTCATCTGTATCAGCAGCAAACTGGAAATGGTATGCTTATGTTTACAATTTTTACTCGTAGATAATCTGTGTTGGCTTGGATTGTTTATTTTTATTTGAGCAAGGAAAATTGTAGATTTGACCATGGATGAATTGGAGTAGACGGCTTTGCTCAATACTTTTAAAAACTGACCACAATTCCTGCGGCTGAATCATCTTCATTTGAATCATACAATAAAAACAATGTTCAAAATTTTCTAACTCATAAGTTTTCATCAAAACTTCATACAATATATCGAGCAAGCCATAATACCTAAAGTGGGCACAAGTCAACTTCTCAATCTCAAGAAACAGTAGTTTGTTTCATTAAGTGGCAAACCATCGAACTTAGTAGCAACATGGTGTTTTGCAAGTGTTTCCTTGTATTTGAGTGATAGCAAGTTCGCAACTTAATACAATGCTTGACCGCCCAAGAGTCTATAGTAAATTTGAAAATAAAAAAGTATTAGGTACACAACCATATGTACCCAAGTACTGCTATGGTCATGTACCCAGTATAGGAATGGCATCCATTCAAGAGTACTGATACTCATGTATCTTAGATATTGCATCTATGTGGTGTTTGGGGACATCTGGAGTTGAATATTCAATACTGATAATCATTTTTTAACACAAATGATTTATTGCTGTTTCTTTAATACATTTGTCAGTAATCTTTTAATTACCTTTTTTTATCATCAAACAACTCCATTTTCCTTAGTAAAACCATGATTATTTTGTCAAATGGCAAATGTCTCCTTTAATAGAACATTCAGCACTTGAATGAAAATCTTTTCAGACATTACAGTGCTTAGTATTAAAATGATCAGTGTGTGTTTTGAATTGTCAAGTTTAATATCCTATTATTACTCATTCACTTATGGCAACACTGGTTGAATTGATCTGTGTGTTTTGAATTGTCAAGTTTTTTGTTAGTATTAAAACACTTCTGGTTGTTTAATTATACGGCCTTATACTTTCTGCAGAGGATGCTCAACTGACTCCTGTTTTACGTCTTGGAGCTGGAGCATGTGCTGGAATAATTGCTATGTCTGCAACTTATCCGATGGATATGGTCCGAGGCAGGATAACTGTACAGGTCAGTTTTTCTTTTATTTTACCAGATGATTAGTTTGTTGTGGATTGTAATGGTAATATTAATTGGAGAAATTTTTTTTGTGGTCTTATAGTTTGACAGAAAGTTTTTTCCCTTGTATTTACAGACTGAGAAATCCCCTTATCAGTACAGGGGAATGATCCATGCTTTGACTACTGTGCTTAAGGAAGAAGGTCCACGTGCTTTATACAAGGGCTGGCTTCCCTCAGTAATTGGAGTTGTGAGTGATCCTTCTGAAATATCTCTTCTATTTATCAAGATGATAATTATGACCATGAGTCCATTTTCATGTTCCTAAAGACAGTGACAAACATGAACATGCTTTATTTTCAATCTTCAAGAGAAGTTGTTACTGCATTTAAAAGCAACATAGAACGTGCAGTTGAGGGAGGGATCTTGATCTAAAGAATGAGAAAATTTTCTGAAAGTGGGTTGAGCCTTTTGTAAAGTTTGCTTGGATGTGTAGTTCTATACGCCATCTTATATTCTTTCATTTACCTTTTTAATTGCGAACATTTACATCCTCGGACTTGTTTTTCTTTTTCAAAAAATCATTTTTAAACTGTTAACTGGGTTAGTAAGTGGGTTGAGCCTTTTGTGAATTCATTTAATTTTTTGAAACTGTATCTTTAAATTTCTAACTATGGTTTCATGATTTTAGGAAGGGTATACGCCCCTAGGTTCTCTATTTGTTCATAAATATCTATGTTAATGTAATTTTGTGCAGAAGCATGGTCTCTTTTTGGTGTTTCTGTTAATTGTTATTCTCTTTCTCTTCCGCAGGTTCCTTATGTGGGTCTCAACTTTGCTGTCTATGAGTCTCTAAAAGATTGGTTGATCAAATCCCGACCATTTGGTCTAGTCCAGGATTCTGAGTTGAGTGTGACAACACGCCTGGCTTGTGGTGCTGCTGCTGGAACCATCGGACAAACTGTCGCTTACCCTCTTGATGTCATTCGTCGAAGAATGCAGATGACCGGTTGGAACCATGCTGCTTCTGTTATAACTGGAGATGGAAGAGGCAAAGTCCCACTTGAATATACTGGAATGATTGATGCATTTAGGAAAACTGTTCGACACGAGGGATTCGGTGCATTATACAAGGGCCTGGTTCCCAATTCTGTAAAGGTCAGTCGTCATCTAACAGTAATGATCAATATGGGAAAAATTATATCTACCCTTATCCCTTTAACATTCGTCAACTCCTTTCTTGTTTTGCAGGTTGTCCCATCCATAGCACTTGCGTTTGTATCATACGAGATGGTGAAGGACATTTTAGGAGTGGAGATCAGAATATCAGACTAAAGTTCGATAGCCCCATATTATCTGTTTACATGTGGTTTTGTCCTTTTTTTTTTTTTTTTATAGGCAAGGGAATGTAGAGATGGCAACATAAAATTATTTTCTTGTTTTTCATCTCAGTGAGGATAAGTTTAGAACTCTAGAGTTAGTGTCCATAAATTTATTCCCTTGTTCCTTCCTATTTGTTTTATTTGCAAACGTGCTGTAGTTTTCAGCTTCTTATTCATCTGCCATGTCAATAAGTGTTGTGGAAAAACAATGCAGAGACATATCTGCCTAGCTTTCTGATGAAAGCATTTTTTCTAGTGGAAATAATACGTTTGGAATGAATGTTTTTATATATTTACAATGTTCTGTGCATGTTGCTAAGTAGAAAGGTTGATACAATCACGATCTGAGGATGATATTTGAACCCAAAAGCTGTCCCTAGCTATTTCATCTCTTTATGAATAACTTTTTTTGTCTCCTAATGTTCGGTAGATAAAAGATTTTTTTGGTATTTTAAATAATTTGTACTCGCAACAAATGGCTTCTTGTGGTTTAGTAGTAAGAATTTCAGTATTTATCTAATCTTTTCCTTTTCAATTTGTTAGGTTTTACGAATAATTTTAAAATCAAATATAATATAATTGAAATTATTAGATCAGTCATTATTTAATTTTTAGCAAATTAAATGCATTTTTAATGTCAAAGCAAACACAGCACAGAACCATCACATTGTTGCAGCTTAGCTCTGACTAGACAGAAACAACAATTTGCAGGCTTAAGCATAACCCAACAGCAATAATATTTCACAACCTCTTTAACTACATCAATATCAAAATCCACCTAATGCACATCACCAATTGTTATTCTAGCATACAAGTTTGCACATAGGGAAACCAATCAATCCATCAGACATTGTGGCCAACAACACTGATATTTGTGGCCAAATCACAAAGTGGCACCAAGCTTTTAAATGTGCATTAAAATTTCTGTTTCATCAAGCCTTAACTGCTTCCAACTAAAAATCATCAACCAAACCAAATCTTACATTGCTTAATAAAGTACTCCAATAGAAAACATTTCTAACCACTGTACACTTGAAACTTCATGAAAGAGCAGGAGACAATGGACAACAACCAATCACTATAAAACATTGAATGTAATTATTGTGACAGTGACATATCGATTTTAGACACTGACACGTGTCAAACATCATATAGACACTACTGTAGGTGCTACTGGTTCATATAAATTTTATACACTGATACGTCTCAGACACTAGACAAACACATACAATATTTGATCAGAAGTGTTAATACTACTTAATTCATATAAATTTTAAACATTAACATGTGTCAAACACTAGAGAAACACATATTTGATTAGAAGTGTTTGTGTTACATAGTCCAATGAGCACCATCATGATCTGTTAGCATTGGTAGTTCTAATCAAAAGTAATTAGATTCCAACACCAATAATCATCCCTCATTTTGAGCTTTTTAAAATTGACTTTTTATGTATTTTTAAAAGCTTTAATATTTTTTTTTAAGTAATCTAGCAACTAAAATTTCACATTTTAAGATAAAGTTGAATTTCATTTTTTTTGACTTATGTCACAAAGATAAAAATGTAATCTTTAATTCAATATAATCACTACAACTATATTGAGTGAGGTAGCTCAATTAAGAATTAAAGAAGTTAAAGAGTTAAAAGTCCCTACTACTATATCTAAAAAAAATTCCCTCGGATTTTAGCAAGAGATGTGAGTTCTAGTTTACCTTCACTTTTAAGGTTTGTTATGCATGTCTCATTTTATAATCTCTTATTTTTATTTTATCATCTTTTATATGTCGACATAAAAGAGTCAAAAGAATAAAAATCTCAAATTAATTTTTTTAACATTCTTAGAAATTTATAACTTATATTAATTTATAATCTCTTATTTTTATTTTATCATCTTTTATATGTCGACATAAAAGAGTCAAAAGAATAAAAATCTCAAATTAATTTTTTTAACATTCTTAGAAATTTATAACTTATATTAATTTATTCTAATCTCATGTTAACAATAGTATTATCTTCAAATTTATTTTATTTTATATTGCTTAAAATGTTATTTATATATACCAGTAAAAAATGGTTATATATAAATAAGTGTCTTGCTAGTTAAGGAACTATAAAAAAATCTTGCCAAAAAAGAGTCTTCCTGCTTCCTAGTTAAGGAACTAAAAGAGAAAATAGAAAAAAAATTTATGTTGAAAAAAAAATATTTTAAATTTTTTCAAAACATTGAATATAGTCCCATAAGTAAAAATCCTATGTACCTCAATGACACACGCACACCATACTAATAGTAATTGTAATGCACTGATTTATAAACCTCCCTTTAATTTTTATTACCCTTCAAAAATAATAACTCTAATGTATTGTTAACATCAATTACAATCTGACCACTGTTTGCCATCACATGCAATCTTCGACCGTATAATCGTGTCACTTTACCAGCCACACTTAATATTATTAATTATTTCCTCTTTGTTTTTTCCTTCCTAATCATGCAGAATAATCACATTTACGTTCAAAAAGGATAAACTATATTTACCCAAATGCAAAATAAACTATTAGATAAATACATACAATGTTATCATATTGTTGAGGAGTCTGGGACCAGCGTATGAAAAATAATGAGTCAATGTTTCAGAGCATATGAGAAGAAGATACTATATTTTCATCTAACACTCTCCATTAAATAATAAGGATTTTCGCATTCTATAATTAATCCAATATTATGCTTGAATCATGATTTGATACCACATGTTGGGGAGTCCGAAAGTGTCGGAGAAATAATGAATTAATGCTCTAGGGCCATAAAAGAGAGAGACGATACATCTCCACCAAAAACTTTAAAACATTAAATATATAAGTTACTTCTCTTATATATTTAACATTTTACTCATTCATGGACTATTTAAAACTTAACCATTCACATTGAAACCCAATAATATTTTAAAGCCAAAAACTATAAGATGAAGCATTGTCGCGTTATTCCTGACACTCTTAGACTCCCTAACAAGTATTAAAGCCATGATTTACCTTAGTGGGAGAGCAAAAGTGGATCCGAATATTGGATCAACTATAAGATATTGAAACTTACACTTGAAGGAAAATTGTTGGATTTCAAATGTCATTGGTTAAATTTCACATTGATTATAAATGAGAAGAATGTTGAATATATAAATAAGATGATTCATGAATTTAATGGTTTAAAGTTTTAGACGAAGATATGTCGTCTCTTTCTTTTATAATTCTGGAGTATTGTTCTGTTTTTTTTTTGTCAGCAAGTCTAGCGGCTAAAAGTTCTAACTTAAGGAGGATAAATGGGATGAGCGGAGTTCGAGTCCCAAATCCCAATTCCCTATATATATAATGCAATATCCTATCAATTGAGTTAAGCTCCGAAACAGTATTATTCTGGTGTTATCCGACGTTCTACCGAACTTTCCAACACATGTTAGTATTTTAATGTGTAGGTAAATTTTTTTAATAAAATAGTACGTAGCTTCTTTAAATGTGTGTACCAGGCAGCATGTTATGAAAGACTAATGTCGTGGCTGCACTTTTTGCCTCAGACGTGGACATCCCCATCTGCACTGATTCTAACAAATGATAATTAATAAATTCAGTCCATAAATATTCCAATAAATATCTTCTCAACACAAACAACAAACTCAATTTTTGCTTTATTCTATGTATTCATTTCACTACTTGTCATTGTTGTGAGCAAGATATTTATTTTTCTCTCCACAAGCAACTCTGGTTACTGGTTAGTCCATGTTCTTTACTTTTTTATCCTTTCTATATATTATTCATGTTTGAAATTTCATAAGTTTTTTTTAGTTGGTTGTTGATTTTAAGTCATATTCATAATTAATATATGTTGATGTTTTTGTTTATTTATTGTAATAAAATAAAGTTTATTTTGATTGAAGGAACTGCATGAATTGATTACTTACTAAGACATGACTGCAAATAATGAAAGAGGAAGTAATCAAGAGCATAAGAGAAAAATCAATGACCCTTTGTTAAGGTCATGCACCCCTAGAAATGTTACTTCTTTAGCTGGATCTGGTCCTACTAGTACTAGCTTTTGTTCCACTACAGATCCTAAACACATTGTTGAAAAGTTACATGTTAGGAATTATAAGAACTTGAATCATCAATATAGTAATAGCTTGAGTAGAGATATCCCTTTAAAGGTTAAAGGAGGACTTAAGGGAAAGGGAATTGATTCTAGAAAGAACTTGAAGTTGAATCATCAACCAGATAAAGGTTTTGTTAATATGAGCAATATAGATAATAGGTTGAAGGGAAAGGAAATTATTCATAAGGATTTAGGAAATATTGTGTCGGGCGCGGAATGTTTTAATGATGAAGTCAACTTAAGAGTGTGGATGAAGTCCGAAAGTCGAAAAATGAAGAAATCGGAAAGGTTGTATTTATTTAAACAGATTTTGGAATTGGTTGATTTTGCACACTCTCAAGGATTTGTCTTGCAAGATTTAAAACCGTCTTGTTTCGTTTTGTTGCCTTCGAATAAAATTAAATATGTTGGTTCGTATGGACAGCAAGTGTTTGATGACGAAAAATCGTGTTTCACGTTGTTTAAGTCATGTCTTAAGGCCATCATGACTTGCAATGTGACAAAGAAAATGCCTTGGGAAGAGGATGCATGTGGTTGTCAAAGTTTGAATGGTACAAAGAAACAAAAGCTATGTGAAGAGACATCATCTCTTAAGCAGCATCAGCAGCATCATTTCAACTGTAATCATGGCTGTGACACAAACATGTTCATGGAATCAAATTTGTGCTTAGATGGTTCGAGTTATCAACATGGTTTTGCAGAAGAAAAACAGTTTATTTCTGAAACCATTGAATTGGAAGAGAAATGGTATTCTTGTCCAGAAGAGCTTAATGATGGAACTAATACATTTTCATCAAATGTTTATAGTCTTGGAGTTCTTATTTTTGAGGTCAGCAAATATTTTACACATTTTTATTACTTTCATAACCATAGAGAAGTTGTGATTTACAAGTTCTATTCCAGCGCGTTTCTTGGATTAAATATGCTATCATTTTGAACTATTTGAGTTGCTTAAATTTGTTACTCTTCTACTGTTTATATCGTCGCCTTAAAATTATTCATTTGTTAACATTTTAGTGGATGGTTCTCACAGTTGCTGTGTGATATTGAATCATTGGAAGCACATTCAACTGTGATGTTTGATATGCGTCATAGAATCTTACCACCAAAATTTCTATCACAAAATGCAAAGGAAGCTGGCTTTTGTCTTTGGCTTCTTCATCCCGAACCTTCTTCTCGTCCGAATACCAGGTAAGGTTTTATGCTGCCGTTCTTCTTATGCGTGTTCTTTTTTTTCTGTTTTCATTTGAATCTCTAATTTTTCATAAACATAAGCCACATTCTGAATATATCATTTTTAATGTACAACAGGATGATTTTAGAATCTGAATTTATACGCGAGTTAGCGGAATTAAATTCTGGAAATACTAATGTCATAGTATCTGAAGATGATGTAACTGACACCGAGGAATTACTGAATTTTCTAACTTCAGTTGGAGAAGAAAAGAAAAAACAAGAAGCCAAATTGGCTGAAGAGTTAAATTGTTTGAATGAAGATATTAAGGAAGTAGAAAGAAACCATTCATATGGGACTGATTCAGTATTTCATTTTACACATTTTCAAGATTCTTCAAGATCGAATATTAGTAGATATTTTCCAAGTTCATTTGTTGATGAAGCAAGATTTATGAGTAATATAAATCAGCTAGAAAGTAGTTACTTCTCGATGAGATTCCAAAGCAGTGTGATGGAAAATAGATTGAGATTGCCTCATTTAGAGAATGTTAGTAATGAGGTAAAGAGAATTCAAGGTTCTATTGGTGGTTTAGGACCCTTCTTTGATGGTATATGCAAATTCGCTCGTTACAGCAAGTTTGAAGAGCGTGGAACGTTGAGAAATAGTGATTTGCTTAGTTCTGCCAATGTGATATGTGCCTTAAGTTTTGACCGCGACGAGGATTATATTGCAGCAGGTGGAATTTCAAAGAAAATAAAGATATTTGATCTCAACGCTGCTTCAAGTGATTCTGTCGACATTCAGTATCCTGTTGTTGAGATGTCGAACAAATCAAAGCTTAGTTGTGTGTGCTGGAACAGTTATATAAAAAACCATCTCGCGTCTACTGATTATGATGGTGTGGTTCAGGTGTGTAATTGTAAATTGTAATATTTTCAACATTAAGACTATATTTGATGAAACTACGATATCATTGCTTTTTCTGCCGATTGTTTGAGTTTTTTCATTGACAGTAATGTTATGTAACATGGATGGATTCAGATGTGGGATGCAGGCACAGGTCAGCCACTGTCTCAATACATGGAGCACCAAAAGAGAGCTTGGTCTGTTCACTTTTCGGTATCTGACCCGAAAATGTTTGCCAGTGGAAGCGATGATTGCTCTATCAAACTGTGGAATATCAGCGAGGTATGCTTCCTTTTAATTATGTTTTTGCTTCATAAAACATAATAATTTTCTCATAATGCTGTTGTTTTTGCAGAGAAATTCTATAGGAACCATTTTGAGTCCTGCAAATGTATGTTGTGTTCAATTCTCTGAATACTCCACAAATCTTTTATTTTTTGGATCGGCTGATTACAAAGTGTACGGTTATGATCTTCGTAACACTAAAATCCCTTGGTGTACATTAGCTGGTCACGGAAAAGCTGTTAGCTATATAAAATTTATAGATGCACAAACAGTTGTTTCTGCTTCCACTGATAACTCTTTGAAGCTATGGGACCTGAAGAAAACTAGCTCAGCCGAGTTGGCATCTGATGCCTGTGACTTAACCTTTAGAGGTCATAGTAATGAAAAGGTTGGTTTCTCTACGAACGTTACCTCGCTTTTTGTTTTCTTTTGCCTATTCTAATCGTTTGTTTACATCTTTCGTCTCCAGAATTTTGTTGGTTTATCTGTTTTGGATGGATACATTGCATGTGGTTCAGAATCTAATGAGGTATACTTTTTAATTTATCGCAATCATGCTTTTATGATAAGCCGATTGTGCCATTAGACTAGCAAACTATAATCACATCTTAAACGACTTGTAGAAACTATAGTATGATTTCATTTGAAACTTTCAAGTGTTTTACCTTTCAGGTATACTGTTATCACAAATCTCTGCCGGTGCCAATCGCTTCTCACAGATTCGAGACAAACGATCCCATTTCTGGTCATTCAAATAGTTTGGACAACAATGGACAGTTTGTTTCAAGTGTCTGTTGGAGAAAGAAGTCTAACATGCTTGTTGCAGCCAACTCAGTTGGAATTATAAAACTACTGAAGATGGCGTGAAAGATACATTTTATTCGTACTGAACATTCAGACCAGTGCTTTATTCCGGCTTCAATGATTAACGAGGAATAAAGCGTAATAGAATTTACATTGGTTCAAAGAGGCATGCAACAATGTCTCTTTAGTTTTCATAGATAGGTAATCTTGTTAAGAACTTGTTTTCTACAATATAACATGAAGAACACTTTTTTCCTAGATTATGAACAAAATATGCTGAACAAGAGATTTATGAAGCATGTACATATATAGGCCTTTGAATTAAATGTGAAGCTGCAAAATGAAAATCTCTTTAGAATATCACCAAGTGGCATTCCTTTCATTCATTACTGCAATGCATAAGTTTTCCCTTCAAGAACTTCTGCAGATTGACCTTGAAACTTAGTCAAATATGTTGTTTTACATTGTTATACACCGCGTCGTACATCATAGCTCCTTCTTGCTACTATATATCCATGCTTGTGAGACTGCAGTCTGTTGAGGAATTGAGGGACATATTACTAAAGCTGATGTTGAAGCAGCTCAAAGATATATTAATTGTCTTAACTTCCAAATCACTTATAATTTATCAAAAATGAAAAAATAAAATGAAGTACATGATATAATCCATGATTTGCATTATGTTCAATAGTTAACTATGTTGATATGATGGTTAAAATGCCGATTGTACGCCATCATATAAAGTTATGCAAAAGTTGTATTGCATGTCAATGCGGTGTCAGCTCAGTGGTAAGAGTTTAACACTCGAATCTCGAAGAGATAGAGCTTAAATCCCCTCGGGAACGGCTGTAATATGACCATTAGTGTCACTTAAATCACCATGATGACACTTTTTGGCTCCCTTTTGTCATTTTTCTCTTTTACATAACATTGTTATCACTTACCTGAAAAATATTATCTTTGTTGAAGATTGGCAAAGAATGCAATCTTAGGTAAAAGATGGTTGAAACTTTTTTCTATTTTTCATTTTAGTTTTCTGTTCTGTTTAAAATAATTTTCCAACCAGCACCATAGTGAAAGGATAAGAAAATGGTGGAAGAAAGTTTTTCAATTTTCATGCATTAAAGAGACTCTTTCTCCGGCATGAATACAAGGAGTTAATCACAGTACTTTTTTCTGTTACTAACCTTATTCACAAACTACTTATGTCAAAAATTCCTTAATTTAAACTATACTTGAGTTAATTATGTTAATCCTTCCTTGCAATTTGCAAATGATATGTTGTGATCTAAGTTAGCTCAGAGTCTGAGACATGACCAGAAGAAGATCTTCTTATTATCCTTGGACTTGGTATTAGATGTTTATCTGAATAAATCAGCAAGTTTCGCAATCGAGGGGACATTTGTGGAGGTCTTTCTAATCTCCCTTTCGGTGTGCCTGCATTGAGATGCACATGAAAATATATTAAAAAAACACATTTAGAATTTATTCAAAGATTTTCAGCTAAGTATATATTTATTTTTTGTCTGACGATCGATCGCCACAAGCATAGCCCTCCGACCAAGGATGGTAGTTAGATAAAATGCTTCACAAAGTGCAACCATGTGATTCGGATTCCTGATATTACAGGTAAAATTTGCCAAAAATCACTGGTTTTCAAGTTACTTTATATGTCTCATAATAATAGTCATTAGTTTAATGCATACTACTAATATGAGCCGAACAAAAGTTCGAAACTAACCTGGTTTCATCCTCGAATCTAGTGATTTCCTGGTCAGTGTAAGCTTCCTTATGTTTATAATATCAGGTGGAGTTGAAGATTTCTTTTCTATTGCTGATAGAAATGGCTCATCTCCAGAAGTAACAAGTTCATCACCGCAGGCTGAAGCGTCACTTCCAGATTCGGAGTTATCCTTAGAGCAAGGGCTCATTTTTTCTCGCTCGATGACTCGATATGCAAACATTTGAAAAGGAATATTAGATATCGTCGATGATTCAGAACTTCCCCATGAAGGAAACTTCCTCAAAAGTGCTGACTCTATATCACAGTAATCTACAGGTGGAATTGGTGGTGGGTGTGGGTCTGTTTCTTTATTGTTACCAGGATTCAATGCAAGAAATCTTTTTATATAGCGAAGAACTCTACATATGGACGAGAAATTCGGACGCTGGTTCGGATCGGTATGCCAACATTTCTTCGTAAAGTTGACAACATATTTTGGCGAATTAAGTGGAAAAAGTGGCCTTTCTCCTGCCCTTATGTTTCTGCTCATTTTCTCCCCTTGAAGATGACTATCTTCAAAAGGGACTTTACCGGTTAGAAGCTCAAAACAAACCATTCCAAAACTATACACATCCGATTTCTCCGTATACTTGGAAATTAGTGCGCTTCCCAAATGTTCCTGCTCTTCAAGTACCTCTGGAGAGTACCAAATGAATGAGAGAGTTCCATTTTGATTTGTATTCCCTTTCTGGTTCAAGTCCTTAACAGAAGATAAACCAAACCCTGATACCTTGGAATGCAAGTAACCTTCTGGTGAGGTACTTCTCGGCTTAACAAGAATGTTTGAAGGGTTTAATTCTCCATGATACACTTTCTTTGAATGGAGATATTCCATTCCTCTTGCAATCTGAAGCATTAGATCAACTGCAACATGAAGCAAGAACGGTATTCGCTTCCTCGGACCATGAATCTCTTTAATATGCGCGCTAAGAGTTTTGCTCATCAATTCCATCAACAAAAAGCATTCTTTCTTCTCCTCATCAGTAAAACCACAAAGACAATCCATTATATTTGGATGTGAAAGCGATAAAATATCTTTGATCTCACCTTCCGAAGCTTCAATATCACCAGAAAAATGTCTTACGACAAAATTTTCACCTAACCAATGAATCTCTTTGTATTGACTTCCATTCCCCATTCTTCTCCTCACCTGATAGTCCTTAGAACCAACCAATATTGAACTCGGCAGAAGCTTAGCATCCAACGATTCCGACACTTCTAAATTCCTCAAAAGTAAATCTACCAACTTCTTCTCATACTTTGTTGCACCTGACACTTTCTTTTCATGGATTTTGTTAAAAAGAAACCATCTATCTTCCTTCCAACTCGTTTCGTAACGGTTACACAAATCCTGAGTAATGAGATACTGCTTCCCAAATTTCCACTTGAAAAGCTTCATGTCTCTATATTCTTTTATATACTTATTGGAGTTGATAAGCCTCTTTCGTTGCATCTCGTCGATATCCAAACCTGATGTTTCCGCAGCCGATTCAATAGCTTCGATCACAATAGGCATGCTACAAAGCAAATTGTGTATGTAAAACTCAACACAATATGTGTTATGACACAAGGTAATGGCTTTAGCCCAAAAATTCTTTATTTCTAAACAATGCTTAATGTAAACCTCTCCTTCTTTGAAAATCTTATGGATCTCTCTTAAGGGCTGTTCTAGAACCTTCCATTTTCCATTCTTCTCTTCAAATTTTAGATTCTGTATGACCTCATCTGCAATAGATTCATATGCACAGTTGAAAACATCTAGCAGAAGACAACATTGTCTCTGATTGATTTGAATGTTCTCTCTGAAAACCATCACAGCCTTTAAACTTCCAAGCGCTTCACCAATCTGTCTAAATTGTTCCATAATTCTGGTTTTGATCTAAAACAAAACCTGCAAAAAAGGGTTGTGAATATTCTTTCACAAACATAAACCAATGTAATTCACAATGTAGCACAGACATTTCAGATTAAAGGTGAGTCTGGTGTCCGACACCGACACAGGTGGTTACTTTCAATCACGTTCATTCATTTTCTTAAATTATTACAAGACGTCCACATGTTTGTGTCGTGTCTATGTTAGTGCTTCATAGTTCAGGTGTTCGTATTTGTGTCAGTGCTTTAGTGCTTTACAGGTAATTTCATCGATGAATTTAGATGCTAACCAGATAAGAATTGTGGCAAAGAAGGAGATTGATATATCAAGCTCCTTCTATTGTAAAGCACTTTCAATGTGACTTCAAATTAATGCAAAAAATTCTTTTACTCATATATTTATAAATAAAAGAAAAAAGAAAAATGTATGTGTTCTTGGTCATCTATGCAAGATGTGATGCTACAAATTTTACAAGAGAGTGAAAATTGTAAGGAACCAAAAAAAAAATGAAAAGTTGTGAAAAAAAATGGGCCTATGGTAAAATTTTGAGCTTTGTAAGATTTAGAAAAGACCAAGAACAAATTTAGCGGATTGTGTTTTGTTTGATTGAAGATTAGAATATCTTTTTGGTTTGAGGTAAACCACTCAAACATATTCTTCCATTGTGAATTATTCTGTGGGGGACATAGCATTCCTCCGAATTTTATGGCTTTTTATGCTTTGTTTTATATGACCATTTCTTTCATATAGATTGTAGCATTCCTCCATCTAGCCATAGTTATAAGAAAAACTTCATTTTTAATTTATTAAATAACTGATATATTTGTTCTTTTTGGGAAATGTCTACATAATTTCTCTTCTTTATAAACTTAAAATAGACACTTAAAAGAAACGTAAAATAACACATAAGAAAATTATAACGTAAAAACCTTCTCAACGTGAGTAAGGAAAAAATCACGGGATCCGTAGGCCTCTTAAACTTCTTACATTATAATAATAATAATAATCTTATCTTACTTATTTCTAGTATTTTTAATGTGCAATTTATAAAACCCTAATTAGTTAATCACTTGGGCGGGAAAGTGTTTGTTGACTAATTAATGACTAGGCGCCTCATGATGATTTTGTTGGATAACTAAAAAAAATAATCTGTCACCATATAATTAGCTAATATAGTTGGAGATCCCCACAAATTAGAATCACACCATAGTATCAGGTGAAGACAAAAAAAAAAGAATCTCTATAATTATTTTAAAAATTATATTGTGCCACATAAACTTATTATTATTATTATTATTATTATTATTATTATTATTATATAGTTTAAAAACTATAGTTTAAAAAATCCAGTTGAAACAACTATGACAAAAAATAATAAAATTATCAAGAGTAATCTCTTATTATGATTTTAGGCGTATGTTATGAACAAAAACTTAGAATTTTAAAAACACGAGTGAATTTTTTTTTTTTTTTAACATGTAGATGAATATGGTTTACAAATATGGTTTATTTATTTGGAGTCTATGGACTATATGATCTATGTAATATACAAATTACGTAGTACATATACTTCAGCGATTAAGATGTATAATATGCATCAATATTAATTTATATTCGTATAATTAATCATATATTATCAATATATCAATTATTAATATATAATAATTGATTGTGCCCCGTGCGAATGCACAAATAAAAAGTCTAGTAATAATAATGGGAGTACAAATCTTCACTCTTAAATAGACCTCACTTTGTATCTCAATTTGTAGACACAACTCTCACGAATTGGCTTACTATATTTTTCTCTTAGAAACAATTTCTAAGGCTCTCTATTTTTCTCTCAATTCTATTTCTATGAGTGAGGATGTGTTGTTGTGTTTGCAATGTTGAATCCTCTATTTATAGAGGAAGCAATTCATATGCATTAAATGCAGGGTTGTTATTCTTGAAATTATACAACATTATTTTGACATATTTTGTTTTCACATGTAAAGCTTTTCAAATGTTTCTTACACATTTGAAATTAAACATGTGAAAGCAAAATATGTCAAAAATAGTGTGCATAGTTTCAAGAACGACAACCACACATTTATTCAATATAAACAAGATATATATAAGTTATTCATTAAATCTAAATTTATTTTTTTTAATAATTATAATTAGAGGAACCAAATAATAGAAGTTTAAAAATTTCGATTGTTCAAACCAGTAGATTACTTGACCTTGACCACAACATATTATAAATTTTTAATCCCTAAACAGCTTTTTTTTTTTTTTTTTTTTTAACGGTTATTTTCTAAATAAGTTAAAGAATTAGACAACTACATATTCGACAAATAATTAAAATTCTGTTTACGTGATATCAGCTACCACTAAGATACGACTTAATAGTTGTGCATTTTTTTTTTTTTTTTTTGCAATAATTACCATATTATCTATAAACTAAAAAAAAAAAAAGTAAGGATCATCAACACTTATATAAAGGGTCAAAACTTTCAGGATCATAAAAGATCACAAGACACTATCTATGCTCAAAATTTAAAAATATTAACTAAATAAGTTATATTTCTAATAAATATTTACTTATAATTGATGTGGTAATAAAAACTCACCCAACTGATCAACCGACTTAACATAGGAAGGATCTTCTTTTTCTTTTTTGATTTTCTCTTCAATATTCCATATTGGAACTCTCACGAATATTGAATGTGTCACTCTCTGCATGCTTAGTTGAATAGCTAAACTAATACTCCATCTTAATATTTTCTTTTAATTTAATTCTTCACTTTCTTTTCTTGGATACAATTTAATATTCAACTTTATAGACCGATATTTTAGGTAAAGATCTTATAGACTAATCTAATACCAGTAGTAGTTAGTACAACAATATTCTTAACTTTATAGACTGATATTTTTTAGGTAAAGATTTTATAGACTAATCTAATACCCGTATGTATGTTAGTACAATTTATGGCACAAAAATGGTATGAATAATTGTATATCAATCTCGAAGCAGTCAGAATTGATTTTAAATCTATAGAATGATTTCGACTTGTTTAATTTTTCAAAAGTATAATTGATTCTACTTCTAAAATTATTTTTACTTAAAGTTAAAAATCGTAATTTCTAATTTTAAAATGAATTCTTACACCCAAATTTTTTTGTTTAACTTCATATCGATTTGTTTAAAAATTAGTTATGCCACAATTAGTTTTTCTTGTTGCAGAACCAAACATGCTACTTATATGTCACATGTTGGTAGAATTATTTATTTTACTTGTTTGATTTCAAAGCTTTCGTATTCCACCGTCAGCTTTTATTTTAAGCTTATAAACTTGACCATGGTAGGTACATCTCGTGGTGAGTATTTTACGGATATTTCTGCACACACTATTTATAATATTGGTTTTATTTGTCTTTACATTCACCATAATTTTACATCCCAATGATTGAAAATGGAGTAATTAAATACTTATCTTGGCAAAACTACGATTGTGGTTCTTTATATTTAACCATTTTCTCATATTGGTGTCATTTATAATACAATTTAGTAATTGTGTTAATTCATAATTTGTGTTATATAATTAGAGATGAATGATATTCATATGTTTGTCTATTCATTACACTCTATAACGGAGATGAATGAACAATTATTTTAGATACTTGAATGCAAATTGTGACTTCTAAAAGAAGACATGATGGAAAAAATGTATGTAGGATTGTTTGTGAGGAGTTTGCATTTGAGAATTTAGATTTAAAGGAGATCTCTTGAAAGTATAAATTAATGGTCTTTTTATTTCACTAGTGCAGAAAGTACTTTTTACATCTGATAAAAAATACTTTTTACATCTAATTCCAGTTAGTTGTAAACGCACGAGATAATAACTTAATTGATATTTCATTAAAACAACAGAAAATTAATATATAACTTATATTGAACAAAATTGACATCAACTAAAGGCCAATTCTAATATGGACCACTTATTCAAGTGGTCCATGGTGGACCAACGCTATAACGAATATGAGTTTTACAAAATCGATCGTTGGATTGAAAGTTTATATCATATAGATCATCCACAGAAAAAATTAGAAAAATTGAAAATCATTTGATATGTTTTTGGGACTCATTAAGATTTACAGTATTTAATAAACCGTTAATCTTTATGGATCTCAATAACATATCAAATGATTTTCAATTTTTCTAATTTTTTTTATGGATGATCTATATGATATAAAGTTTCAATCCAACGGTCGATTTTGTAAAATTCGTATTCGTTATTAGTAGTATTGACCACTTGTCCACGGTGGACCACTTGATGAGGTGGTCCACCATAGCATCGGCCTCAACTAAATCATTATTTCAACCGCAAAGATAAAAAGAGTTGTAAATTTATGAGTGTTTACGAGTACAAGTAACTCGTTCAACTTGGTGATTCAACTCAACATCTATTTTACTAGAATTTGTTCCAGTGCATGTCATATCTTTTTTTTTCTTTTCTTTTTGCTATCGTTATATGATCTAACACTAGACCGTCTAATCTGATTGAGGGTTAGTGCTGACATCAAGTGGTTCTAACCTCTTCTAAATCGCAGTTGCGAGAATCAACTATAATTCTTTCTATCAAATCTAGCGTCAATCATCAGTAAACCAACTAACGATGGGTACGAAAATCCAAATTTTATTCTAAAACAATAGTCACCATTTATGATGCATCGTAAAAGTCATAAGTGAATTTACACACCTATTGCTTCAACGGTTTGAATAATAAACCAACAACATCAACAATCCTTGTGCATGAACCTGTTTTCAATAAGCACCAGCTGGTCAAAGACAAAGAAGACCAATGTCTAGGTTTAAGTATTTTCTTATTTCTTCTGCTTTGGTGTTCTTCACATGTTTTTGTAGCTACATACAAATGATGATGTCATATAGAGATATTATTTACTATCAACTACTACACCACCACTCTTCTACCACATGCATTCAATTCAAAATGTAGTACATGGAACATGCCTTATGAACAAGTAAACAAAAACACTGCCACAAAATACAAACCCCTTCCCTTTTCATAACATTTTTGGTCGGTTTCACAATGCTAGTGCATACTTTATTTCCTCATATATATTATTTGAGATCTATTTAAAAATTTGATATCTTCTAACAATATTTTTTCATATGTATCACCTAAAACTAAAAATTGAACTTTGAACTAAATAATAAGGGACTAAAAAATATTCCACTTGTGTTACATTGAGATATTATCATACTTCTATCTTAAGTAACAAATAATGAGTACAAATGTTGGACAAATGCTTTTATTCTCCTTAGTTTCGTAGGGGAAATAAGATACCCACAATTATAGGATCTAATTAATATTATATGGAGTATAATATTATAATTTTATATTTTAAAACATATAGGTATCATGTGAGTTAGGCACATATGATAGAATCTTCTGCACACCTTAATTGTAAGGTATAAAATGTTGGAGTTTCATCATTGATAAATTATACAAATATATTTAATGTTGATTTGCTGCTCTAGAAAAGCCACATAGTTTCATGTTGTTTCGAATTTCAGCCATTAATTTCTGATCATACGGTTTAAATTAAATACAGTAAAAAGTAACTACCAAACATTCAATTCGTCGGATCATAATCGAATGGTCTGAATGCATTATCGCGTCCTGCAGTAGATCCAATCCTCTTAATTTGATCTCAAAATATTGAACTCGAGCGATTAATAAATTTATTGTATCATAGCTAAACTTTGAATTAATATATCCTTTCTCATAAGAACAAGATATAAGAAAAAAAAATTATACAAAACTACCAAGCTGTATAAGATACAAATCTGATATATTGTACTAGTGGTATTTACTTGTCTAGACAATAATTATTTTGCTGTAACATATTTTATCTGACAGAAAATCTTTAGCCAATCTGACAAGTTATATTTGAGCTCAACCGACTCAACCCTTATAGATTGCAATGTGAGTCTGGCTCAGTCAGAAATTATTTGTCATGTTCAGAAAACTACAATCTATCTATTATAGCTCATTGGCAACCAAGTGGTGTCACAAATTGAATAGCTTTGTACACAACCAACACTATGATGATAGTACATAACATATTCATAAAAGCCACAAGTTTATTTTTCCAAATATTCTACTCTATAAATATAATCTATTTTATATATATAACCCAAATCTTTTACAAGGATTTTTACAATTTAACAAAAAAATACAAAACATTCATTTGGGCCAGACCATATTGCACCCTCGATGACCCCATCAAAATCACCTGGTTAAAGGTTGTTTTCCTAACAGACGATGCAGCCAAGATGTCACTGTGACACTAATGAGATATACATACTACAGCTAAGTGCATATTCGGAATCACAGTGAGTTTCGACAAAATCTTAGTAGCACTGTGATTATGCGAGCTAAGGCTTCAGAGTGTAGTTTTTGCCTAAATCGTGGTGACATATTGTGATTATAACAAAGTCACCGTCAATCCAAACATGCACTATGGAGACGAACTATCGTCGTCTGAGGAGCTGTAATTTCTCCTTCCATGTAATCCGGGAAGTGGTTGTGGAAGCATAGGGTTCACCGGAACCGGAAATCTATGCGCTGAACTAATCATGGTCTTTTCATTTATATTACCAACTTCTCTGCATACCCTATCAAGAACCGTTAAAAAGTCTCTTACTACCATGAAGATTCTAAATGGATGAGCTTCTTCTTTAGACAAGTTTCCATGAAAATACTCTGTGATCTCCTTCACAAGTGATAAAGCAACACTTTCTTGTGCTTGAATTCTAACAATCTCCTCCTCAGCCATTCTCATGAACTTGTTCATTGATTCTGTGAATTTTTTAACGGTTTCGTCTGATCCTGCTGTTTGATTCAATTTCACGATCTCGGCAATGTGTGTGATTCCTTTTGAAAGTTTAGAGACTTCACTTGTGAGAACTTCGGAATCCATTGCTGCGGCTTTCTTCACATTGGCTAGATCAGAACTTAGACTAGATACTACTTGAAGGCCGAGTCTTCTACACTTGGTGTCGTCGCTCAATATTGTTGCCGGTGTTTGATTAGTAGTAGTATCTGAATGACGAGCTCCTTCGGTTCTAATGATTTCTTGTACAACAAAGTGTAGAAGAGTTGTTTTTCCGTCTGCGCCTTTGACATCAACCAGCTTGAGAAGTGTATCGAGCTTGAATGCATGTGCATCCCCTCGGTTTGTTCCAACGTTCATGCGGTTTCCAGTTTTGAGCACAGCTTCTAGAAGCTTCAAGAACATTCTACTGTTTCGTAACTCTTCACATGCAACCTGCAAACGTGTCCAATCAGAAAATGCCAAACCACAAATTATAGGACATCATTATCGGATTATACTACGATATGATTACCTCTAGAGTTTGAAATGATTTACGAAGATACTCCACTTCAGACTCAAAATTGGCTATGTAAAGCATAGCTTCCACTCTTTTAAATGCGAAAGGTACATCGAGAACTGCCTTCAAAAACTTCTCAGCATGACCGAGTTTGTTTGGAGAGTCATCTTTATGTTCCTTCAATTTACGCTCTTCTTCCTTGCTTGGTGCCATTTTTAACAAGCTTTCAAGTAGTTCGGTTCCAAGTGTATCAGTAACACCTATTCAAAAGGCAAATTGATTTATTTACTTTAAAAACAATTACGATTAAAGTCAAACGTGACTAATGATCTAATTCTTACAGTTATGGACAATTGACCGTAAAAAATCTTTACATTGGCGGTGTATATAAATTAAATCTTTTAGAATCAATGTCTAACTGTCTAAGTCATAAACCTTGAGAATCACATAACATTTCAATAAGCAAACCAAGGTATTGATTTATGATGTAAATAGCATGATAGGAGAACTTTTAAAACGCTTAATAACAATTCACTTTTATACACAAATTATGCTTTTTTAGTAACCATAAGATACTATAGCAACAAAACAACACAACAAAATTGTCCACTAGTTCCATTCATGTGATACATGTAAAATAATAATAACACCTGCACCGCACCTAACTTTTTAAACTAAATCAAAGCAAAAGATGTTTGTCAAATTAGTGTTTGGTATATCTATTTTATTTCCTTTTAAAATGTAACTACCAATTGCATACCATTAACTAAAAATGATTTGTAAGTTGGTAATAAATCTAATCGAAAGGATTATATATATTGAAGAAACAAAAAACAAGCAAAGATTTACACAAGTGATGGTTTAACCACTACTACACTTAATTAAGAAAATGTTAAACAACAGATCTAATCAATAATCACAAGTCACAACAAAAATTGAGAGGGAAATAAAATACATTACATACCTTCTAACAATGCTTCACACACTTCCTCGACCGTAACGTTAACCGCTCGAAGCAAGATAGCAATATTTTGTGACTTTTTAGGATCCAATACCCTATCCTCGTGATGCTGAGGTGCAAGAACCGAACGTGGCGTAGCATCTCTTGGTTTTGAATTTGGTGTGTTCACCACAAACAATGTTTCTATCATTTCCTCATTCAACCTGCACCAATTCAATCAAACCAAAACAAAACACTTTAGATTTTTAAAACACATTGCAATATAGTACTAAATAAACATCATATTCATCAACTACTTATAACTAACATTCCCAAAATAGTAACTAACAATAACAGTTATCAACAACATACTACAATATGAAAATGGCATGATGATGATAATTGAATTGAAACTCTTACTTAAATGAGCTGGATCTCAAATGATCCCAAACCATTTCACGATCGGAACTAGCTCTCACTTTATCCCAATGCAAAGGTTTCAACTTTGGTTTAGAAACCTCTTCGGCATTCTCCTCAAAACTAGGTTGCAATTCAACAGGAGAAACCAACGTATTAGGAGGTGTTTGCAACACAAAAGGCCTCGAAGGAGGTTTCAATTCCGGTGGCCTACTAACCACCGGTTGACCAACAGGAGTCGTTGGAGAAGGTACTTCCCATTGCTTCCGTTGCCTCATCGGCATTGCCGGTGGTGGTGGAGGCGGCGGTGGAGGAGCTGTAGAAACACTAATAGAAGGTGCAATTGGTGTTGTAAGAACAGGAATTTCCCATTGTTTTCTTTGAGAAACAACACCTTGTTGAATCAAAACAGTTGGTGATTCAACAATTGGTGTTAGAAGGCCAGGAATCTCCCAATGCTTCCTAGTAGGTGGTGGTGGCGGCGGTGGTGGTTGAGTTTTCATCGTGTTCATCATGTTCATCGTGTTCATTGTGTTCATCATGTTCATCGCGTTCATCGTGTTCATCTCTCTCTCCGGCGATGAAAAAAGCGTCGGAGAAAGAGGTACTGATGACAAAGGAGAATGCCTAAACCGATCTGAAACATCTGAAATAGTTGGAGACTGATCCAAACCATGATTATTATGATCTTGCATCATCGTCATTTTCTCCGGCGATGGTAAAGTAAACGCCGAAGAAGAAGATTTACCACTAGAAGCATTAGATAATCTCGGAGAAGAACCATCTTCACTACAAGATTGAGTCTTTTCAACTTTAACAAAAGACCCATCTGATTTTTTCGTCGGTGAAAGATTCAAAGGTGATAAAGACGGTGATTGACATTCTCCGGCGAAGATTTTCTCCGGCGTAGAAGACATTGAACAAGAAGACTTAACGTTCAAGTTTGAAGAAGCTCGTGGGGAAGAAACTGTTGATGAAGACAACGAGGTTCTTCCACCGTCGGTGCCAAGTAATGGCAGTGTCGGTGGCGGTGTTTGTACATTTTCCGGCGACTTTGACTGTGATCTTCTTGGACTTAAACTTACCGGCGGAGAAAGACTAATCGAATGAGAACGATCCGGTGAAGCAGAAGAAGATGAATAAGAAGAAGATGAAGTAGATTCACTACTGCTCCGACCCACCAAATTTTCAGCTGAAATTCCGGCGAAAACTCTCCGAGAACCCGATCCAATTCCGTTCAAAGAACCTCTTGGAGAATAAAACTCTTCTTCTTCATCTTCACCAACCGTCACGCTTTCATTGTAAAATCGAGATAAAGACCCTTGTCGCGCAAGTGGCGGTAATGGCTGAAGCTCCGGCGAGTCCATTTTTCTCGGATTCCGACCACCACCACCGGTACCGCCACCATTAGGTAGATCATCACCACGAGAGTTAGCAATGGTACCAAGATAAAGAAACTCTGAGCTAGTAGAAGAAACATTCCTCGACTTCACGGTGGTGGTTGTGGCTGTGCCACCACCTTCACGAGGAAAAAGACGAATACTACTATCGGATCTGAGTGTTTTATCATCATTAGAAAAGCTTTTTCTTTTTCTTCGACAGTAAATGAAAGCTGAGATGCAAGCAACAGCTACGGCGGCGATAACGGCGGTAATGGCGACGATGAGGAGTTTGGAAGAAGAAGATTTGGGTTTAGAGGATTGAGGAAGAATAAGAGAAGAGATGTTAGCAGGGAATGAAGCGAAAGAAGAAGGTGAAGGTGGTGGTGGGGGTGAAGGGTATGTTGGGAAAAAAGGGGGTGTATTTGATGATGATGATGATGATGATGAAGAAGTGTTAGGGGTAGTTGTGGAAAATGGTAGTTTTGGATTTGGTGATGGTGGTGGGGATGATGATGGGTTTGGAGATTGAGAAGGTGAAAGTGAGTTTGGAGATTCAAAAGGTTGATGAAGGAATCTTCTTGGTTGAGAAGATAATGTTAATGGTGAAAAGAAGAAGAAGATGATGGAGAAGATGAAGAAGAAATAGAAACTGCACATTGTGAATATTTGAGGTTTGTGTTTTTTTTTTTTCTATCTGGTTTTTGTTATAGTGTGAGTGTGTGTGGAGTGTTGAGAGAGAGAGAGAGAGAGTGTGAAAAGGGGTTGAATGGGGAAAGTGAAAAATATGTGAAATTTGGGTAATGGTGGATCCAGCTAAGATTCTGCATGTCTTTGTGTTTTTTTTTTTTTTTTTTTTTTTTTTTTTTTTTTTTTTTTTTTCTATCTACCTTTTTTATATCTTCATGTCTTCATCGGTTACTTTTGATTAATTATTGTCCACTAATTCATAAGAATATTTAATGTTTATACCCGTGGATTTGATTTAAGTGATAAAAAATTTAAAACTTTTTGTAATAATTGAAAATGGTTTAATCACAAATTCTTGTGCAATGAAGAAACTGTGGTTAGAAAAAAAAATTATGTGTTTGCAGTTGATATTTTTTTTATGACAAAATCAATCGTTTTAAAAATTGTATTCATAGACTTAGTAGGAACAAAATTGTTGCGCAATTAGTCTTAAGTGAAAAATTTAAAAGTGCTAAACGTAAAATGGTAGAAAAACATGTTGATTTCATAACACATTTTCTATGTTTGGTTATTTCATTTGAACCGGCTTTGAGTGTCACAAATTCCATTGTAAAATCCACCGTCCTTAATTCCACAAGTGGACAAATTCTGGTCAAGTTCACTCATACATGTCTCCATTGGAACTTTTTTTTAAGACTTGGTATATGGCTCCTTGACCGGTTAATTCGAGAGACTAATTCCACCGACCACTTGCAAGGATGTTCATGTAAAGTCGGATCTCCACTCTATATGGACTGACCCAATATATACATGAAGTGGTGTTGAGAAGATTTGAACATAAGACCTCGAGGAGCAAACTCCAATGTCCCGAGCCTTCACTACTCGGCCAACTCATGTGGGTTCATATTAAAACATTTGTTGGCCTAAGTGTCGGTTTCCTCTCTTGTAGATTAGTTAAGAATTCATAAGTACATTATTCTTCGCAAATACTTCCACGCACGTAAAAAATAAAAAAGGCAACTTCGTTAGGTTACGGAAGCTTCATTAGAGACCATCATAGTCACTTTGTGAAGATTTTTTATGTAAACTTTAAATATGACATTACTTGTCAAGTTATGAGGTATTTTATTTAGTTGTCAAATGGTTAATTAGAGAATTACAATTGACTTGTGTCATCCTAGAAACTTAGTTAACTCATGTCATTGATATGATCCATAATCAATTTACTTCTATTCTTCCTCTTCAACCTTTTCTTCATAAGATCATTTCTATTATAGATCTCTAAAATTAGACTATTCAGATTAATGACATTCACCGTTAATCAAGCACGGGTTTATACCACAGCTCTTAGAGGCCATGATGTTGTTTAATACGCGTAAATATTGTTTAGAGTCTTAAAAATAGCGAGGAAGGGTTTAATAAGTATGCAAGTATTCATAGTATGTGCCATTGTCTTTACCTTGCAGGACGAATAAGAAGAAATCATGAAAGCAAGAGCATCCTCACAAAAACAATTAAGTATTAAAGAAATTAAACAAATGGTTTATCTTCCTCAGGTGATAATATTTTTTTAAACAAATCGATTTCAGTTTTTTATTACAAAATAATACCTCAAATATTTCTTATTTCGTATCCTAAATCATCTTTACCTTGATCGTAGATTTGTTGAAAGACAATTCCTACACCTTAAAAAGAGAATTGTATTACGCCGACAAATAATTATTTGATTACAAGCAGGTAAAAATTGTTATCATATTGCAAATTCCTACGCCTCGTTTATTTGTTTTTTTACAGGAAAAGTCTGATCATACACTTGAATATATTGTCCTATTACTTCACTACAGTCAGGATTGTTTGCTGATATACGCTGACAATCGTGGTAAGGTTGTTGGCGAGTTACAATTTGAATACAATGATTTTAAAATAGATTGCAGAAATACAGATCTGTTTAGATATTTGATCTTAATCCTTGTCGATAAGATGACAAAAATGACAAGGAAGGAAGCACTCGTTATTTTGGTGGTTGAAAGTGTTGCCACACTTGTAAGCCTTCATTCGGCTGGATTTTAGCGGCGCTTCCCATATATCATTGCTACTGGATCCGGGGTACCGAACGTGTGCAGCAGAAAATTTGTGAGGAAGATAAGTTTAGATTTAAAGTTGCTGCTATTGGCACTTATTGATGAAGATTCATACGAATTTCGTATATCAACCATCTACAACAAAAGGTCCCAAAAAATGGCGTCCGACAGTTTAACAACTCCCAACATTTATTGGTTGGGAGTTAGGCCAAGTGATGTAGGAAACCACCATATACCTCCAAGTTGTATAAAATCACTGAGCCAAAGGGAGTTGAAATCAGTGAAAAACTTGATAGCAAAACCTTTTATGAAGAATCATATTGCTTGGTGGGAAGAGTTTGATAGAATGTTGATAACCAAAGAAAAAATATACATAAAGTATACATATTAATTCCATTGTAAATTTTGTTTAATACTCGTATACATGGTTTACAGTCTTAAAAATAGCAAGAAAAAGTTTAATAAGTATGCAAGTATTTCTATCTCCAACTTATAAAAATAGCTATATTTAAGTCATGCACGGTTCTATAAAGTGAAATTTAATAAATAAGAATATTTTTTAGTGGGTGCTTGTAAACTTTTTATTGCTTGTTAGTTAAATCATATACATTTTATGAGACAGAGTGATTAAGTTTTTATGCTTTAGCATATCCTGCAAGATTAAATGGAATAATGCATAGATTTTTTTTGGTTAGTAAAGCAATAATGCATGCATGAGAAACCACTTAGTTTTTTGTGTTGTCTTTTCTTTATGTTTCACTACATCAATAAAAAAAAAAATAATCAAGTCAATAATAATGAATAAATGTGTTTACTTTTTAGTTTGACGATTGACAATAAAAAAATGAAAGTAGAAAAAAATATTGTTTTTTTGACAAAGAAAAAAAATATTGTTAAATGTCTTAAAGTTGGAGAAAGGATTTATCAAAGGAAATTAACCACAAAGAATAAAGAAAAGGCTGAAAAAGAAAGCTTTTTCTTTTAACAAGCACTTCCGTTGAGCATTTGGGCATAGTGGCACACATAGTTCAAGGAAACTATAATTGGATAAATAAATAAATAAATAAATAAATAAAGGAAATAAAGAGACGAAAAAAAAATATTAATGAAAGAGCTTAATTAAAGATGATATGTTTTAGCCTTGTAACCAAAAAAAAAAGTAAAGATGATATGATTAATTCATAAGTGTGCTTGGATTAAAAAAAAAAAGACTTTTGCAGATATATTTTAATTTTTTTAGAGTGTCAAACTCCTTCTTTTCTCTAAATTTTCTTTATATTCTTTTATTAAGGATTCATTTGGTATTTTGGAAAGAAAGAGGAATAAAATAAAATTACAAAAATTGATGGATAAACTTGAATTCAAAATCACTCATGTAAATTATTTATATTAGAATTGTGAGCAACATGTACGGGTGGTTTATTAGGTATTTATAGGGCACGAGCACATGTACAAAGATGCTATATTTAATTTATTTTTTAGATTAATTTTGTCATTACCATCACTTATCATATTATCTGTTTTTATTCTTTTTCCGATACATTTGTACTAAATATAAGTGAAAATATGTAAATATATGATTTTTAAATGTAAAAAATTTAAATCTTCAATAAGATCAAAACTCTCATCACTTCAAAGTTCAAATTAGTTGCCTACTTTACAACATTATTTTTCACCAATAATATACAAAATATAAATTAAAATAAGGAGAAAGATAACATGAGTCTTAAAAACACATGTTAAAGTATTTATAATAGAAAATTAATCTGAAAAATTATGCATTCAACTTTTTTAAAAAACAAAATTTTATTTTTATAATATAAAATTCTTATCTTTAGATTTATTAATATGTGCCTTAAATCTTTAAGGAAAAAGCTAAAATGTGCCCTAAGAGCACATGTTAGTGATTCAAAAAAGGAAATATTTTATCTTAATTATATATCTAATTTACTTTTTCAATTTGATCATAAATTAATCACACAAAGTTTAAAATAATATTTTTATATTTGAATTCTTAACATGTGTCCTTAAACCATATGTTAGTATCTTTAAAATAACATACGGCGGGAGAGGAATTGAGTAAAATGAAGAAGTGAGTTATGAAGGCTGAGTGTGACATGGCTTCTGATGATTTGCTATATATACGGAGCCTTAGATGCGGATGTCGGTCACCGAAAGCAGTTGCAATGAGTATTCATCATCATAATAATTTTACTAATTTGTCTTTTTAACTCAGAGTAATAATAATACTGCATAATATGATGATAATAAGTGGAGGTTCTAAGGCCCAGCAAGCCTGGGAACTCGTCCGGGTTCAGCCGAAATTTTTTAATATTTTAGGGGTTAATTTACAATAAAATTAAATTTCTTAGGGATTAATTTATGGTAAAACTGAAATATTTTGTTCAAAATTGAAATTTTTCGGTGTAATATTTTAATTTTTTGGTATTTTAGTGGTTAGTTTAGGGCAAAATTAAAATTTTTAAGGACTAATTTAGGATTAAATTGAGATATTTTATTCAAAATTAAAATTTTTTGGTGTAATAATAAATTTTTTGTTTAAAACTGATATTTTACCCAGACTTCTGAGATTTTCTGGCTCCGCCACCGATTATAATGCATTATGATAACATAGTACTAATGGAAAAATGATATTGATTTTGTATATAAAACGACAATGAGTATCCACGAAGAAAAATGATCGCATCCATTATGAAGAAACTGTTCACAACGTAGCCTAATTATTAAAAATGATTATAATTAAGGACATTGTTCATTCCTCTTTTGTTATGATGCCACACTGAATATTGGAAATGGATTTCGGCAATTATAGTTATAGACAGTGTAATTTAAATTTATATTTAATTTAAACAGTTTAATCTAAAATTAATAATTAAGATTGAAAAGTATGGAAAACTACTGAATTTGCATCCCCAAATAATTATGAGTTAAATGTGAAAATGAATTACACTTTTACAATAGTACTACTAATACTAATTTAACACTACAAACAAATGGAGCATAGCGTGAAGTTTATTTAAAAAATGCTAACTAGTATTTCGATGTATTAGTAGTTAAAAAAATAAGAAAGATGTACAAACAAAAAAGCGAAGTATATTATGTATCAATGTCTTGAAGTTATAAAAATTATTCCTTTTCACATAAGTCTTTTTTATTTATTTTCTTTTTTTTCCCTTAACTTAAACACTAATTAGCATCATCTAAGTTTATATTAGTTCAATTCAGTGTTGGGAAATTCAGAGGAGTTCGAGAGAAACCATGGACTCAATACTTCAAAATTTCAAAGAGACTTTAACACTACATCTTCACTCAAAACCTTAAGGAATTAGGTTAATATGTCACTTCTCTTATAAATTTAACATTCTTTTCATATATCGTCAATGTGAGACTTAATTAGTAATTACTCATATTTAAAACCCAACATTCAGAGCTCATAAGAATAGTTACATAAAGGTTTTCTCTTTACTATACATCCTTTTATAATTAAGAGTATTTACTTAACCTAACAACTATGACAACAAGTAGGGCTGGCAATGACCCAAACCAATTCGTGAATAGTTCGAAGCTCGATTCGAAAATTGATTCGTGAACTTGGTTCGTGAACCAAATGAGCTGAACTTGAGTTAAAAATTAAGTTCGTTAAATAAAAGAGTTGAATATAAACTTTATAAAGTTCGACTCGTTTGGCTCATGAACTAGCCTGATTATATATATTAGGGGTGTTCGCGGTGCGGTTTGGTTCAGTTATGAGCGAAAAAGTCATCCGAACCGCGAGATAAAAAAGCATGCGGTTCGGTTTGGTTCGGTTGGATTTTAAAAAGTCATCCAAACCAAACCAAACCAAACCAAACCAATGCGGTTAGGTTCGGTTCGGTTGCGGCGGTTTATTTACGGCATAAGAAATTATTATTTTTAGCAACAAAAAACACTTTTATGAGCAATATTGTGAAGCCAAATCTAATATTTCGACACAATATTGTGAATCCAATTCTTTGATCCTGAATGTGTTTACATTTTCATCACAATAGTTGCAGCAGTGAAGTAACAAGCATATAACAAGCATATATTGTCTCCAATCTCCATCTAATGAATGGGCTCAGATTTGGATTTAGTCTTATATATGTATATTTGCGGTTCGGTTCGGTTTGGTTCGGTTTTCTGAAATGAAAACCGCGAACCGAACCGAACCGCGCGGTTAGGTAGAAAAATCATCCAAACTTATCCAAACCAAATGCGGTTTTTGCGGTTTTCGGTTTGGATTGGTTCGGTTTTGCGGTTTGCTTTTGGATTGGTTCGGATACGATCACCCCTAATATATATATATATATATATATATATATATATATATGTATATATATTTCTAAATCTTTTCATACTATACGCATCAGACCTTTCAGTCCCCTATATGTACACATCAATGAAAAATATTTTGAGAATAATTGTGAAATTGTGTTGGATTTTGCTTTGTTACTTGTATTAGTTTACGTCTGTTTGAATTTTGTACGCGTTTATCCATTATTCATTTCGGGTGACTTTTATCTTAATTTAATATTTGCTTTTTCTTCAAAAAAATAGTTTAAAAGGTTAAAGATCAAATTTTGACAAAAAATAATAATTTAAAATCATGTGATTTAAGTTAACGAGTTGAACTTAACGAGCCGAATCGAACTATTCGTGAACTTTAAACGAGCCAAACTCGAGCTAACAAAAAAGTTCGTGTCGAACTTGAGCTGAGTTTTGAGCCGAACCAATTCCTACCGAGCCGAGTCGAGCTCAGAGGAGTTCGATTCAGCTCGACTCATTTCCAACCCTAACAACAAGTCATATATATGTGAAGTAAAAATTGGTATAAAATTTGGTTTGAGTACTTCATGTAAATCTATATATATATAATTTGTTCTCATTAATTGTTAAATAAATACCTTCAAATTATTAACAACTAATGTATGTTTCACCTATGTAAATTTAAGCATAAATAATGGTTACTAGGGCAATTTGCCCCTCTTTTGTACCAAAACAAATAAAAAAAAATGGATACTTCTTTTTTTTTAGATAGAAACCAAATTAACTCATTTCATTCATAATACCATGGGTGTGTTTGTTTTAGCTTTAAAAAAATGGATTTTTTCTTTGTATTTTTTAAAATAGATTTTATAAAATTATTTTTCAAAATATTACAAGTTTTTTATATTCATTTTTTCTAAATTCAAACACTAATTTTGACATTATATAACAGAAACGTACATTATTAAAGATCGAAACATAGTCAAAATCTTAATTTTTACAAAAAATTGTATTTCAAAAATGATTTTTATGAAAATCTATTTGAAATAGCTTCAAGAAAAGTGATTTTTGTGAAATTTTGATATCCAAAAAAAGTTTCAATAAAATGATGAAATGACTAAAATGACATTTTAAGAATAACTATTCAAACCTAATTTTCATTTCAAACTTTTATAAAAAGTTTCTTTGTAATTTTTTTTTACACTATAAGAATCTATTTTCAAAAAATCTATAACAAACATGTCTGATATTCAATACAAGATGACATATGATCATGGCAATAAAAACTTCCATATGACAATGATGCCCTTCTAATGAATGGACCACATTGTTTGCATCGCCGAACATAATTATCTTAAAGTTTGGAAAAAAAAGAGTGAAACCTTACAATAATTTTAAATAGCTCATAAATTCTGAATTTTTACCAATGTTATCGGAAATACCGTCAACTACTTGCTTACAACCAAGTTCTATGGACACTTTTTTCTAAGCCTCGATTACCGAGTCAAATTATCGTCTCTTTGAGCCCCCTTGCTTCCGCTTCTTGAGGTTGTGCTAACCAATTAAACCGTGTTATCTTTGCCGCTATGAAAGAACTATTTTCATCACTTAAACACATACCGACGTTGTAACATACTTATCCTTTAAAATTGTCGCGTATATGTTGCATTTAACTTCACTTGAAGTTGATTTTTACCATCTAATAATCCTGTACTGTTCTGGGCTGGGGCAGCACCGCTGTGAAGAGAAACTGCTTACATTTATTGAGTAAAATCTTTACCAACAACATAAATCTAAATTAACTACATCAATTGCTTTTTCTATTGCAGTAGTTCTTTTCTTCTTTTAGTTAACTTTACAATTCTTAAATGAAGGAGCATTGATAATTTATTTCTCTCAAAAAATTGAACTAAAAGATTCATACTTAAACTAAATTAATTAGTTATGCTTGCTTGCTTGGATGCACTTTTTTAACGGCGTAAAATGTTTACTAATCTTAAACAAAAACTGGGAATATATATATATCATAGTCAGAATATTGCCACATGCATGCACCATAATTCCCCCAAAGAAAAATGTGTGCAATAGTACGTAACATTTAAATGTCCCCATACTTGCTCCCCAACTAATTTGTGACTCTCTTAACGTATACCCATATACTTTATGGACAATAGTTATAAGTTAATCTTTTGTTTCTTTATTGTGTGTGTCGTTGTCTAAATGATATGATTCATTTGTTTCCACTTTTATGTTTATTATTTGGACTGTTTTTCTGAATTACTTTGAGATATTTAGGTAATGTTACAGCAGATTATTTTTATAATGATTTACGATAGACTAGAGTTTAAAATTATTATTAATTTTTTTAATGATGTTGACAATATTTTATAAAAGTAAAATTTATTATTCATATCAATTGTTAGTTAATTCGGTGGTGATTGACGTTGAACTTGGTATGAATGATTATTAAAATTTGACAGTTTATACTCAAGCACAAAAAAAGTTAGCTTGAGAGTTGATGTTTGCACTATCATTATAAAAGCTATCAATACATGTCATATATTTAGTCAATGTGAGACTTTTAACAGACCATAGTTCGTTCTCCCACAACTGTGATCGGAAAGAGACTGAAACCACTTAATGTCAGAACTGAACTCCGAACCACATTAGACAGTCCAGTAAACCGAATACTCGTGATGAAAACTAAAAAAGATTATGACTCATTATCTTCACGACTAAAATAATGGCATAGTTCCATGAACTTAACTCAATTAACAAAAATATTACATTATATATGCAGGAGACCGAACATAATTGATGTCAATTCAATACCAACATCTTTATTTTTCGTTGTCTTAATAGAACCAATATCAATTAAATTATTATCTCAACCATAAAAATTAAAACAACCTTTAACTTGTACTTCGAAATAACATATGTTGTCATTGATATTTTTTAAACATTGATCCATCATAAACTACTTATAAAAGTGGTTCATATTACATAGTCATTTTCTTACTCTAAATTGCTCTTCCCTTCTTTTATGTATGACTAAAGTTTAGTAAACATAATTTTGTACATGATGAACTACTATATATTGAGAGATAGAGTTGATGTGCTTGTGCAAATCATATCATGATCGATTACTACATACATTAATAACTAATCATTTCATTTGCATCCAAACATGGCATGGTTCAGCTAAATTAACATTTTACTTTATTTTTTTAAGCAGACGAAAATTATCATTTTGAATATACTTGTAGATGCCATTTTTAAAATAATATAATTTTCGTTCGTCTAGTTGCCGAAATTATTTTTGTTAGACTTTAGAGATGCATATATTGGATTTATTCTATTTACAAAAAGTTAAAGTCTTTATCATTTACACCACTATGATTGTGGTAAGGAAGGTGAATTTAAACCGAAGCAACTTTTATGATTTGGGTATTTTTGCTTTTTTTTTTTGTGCCTTTTTTATTTACCGTTTTATGAACGTTAATTAGTGTCTCTCTTTTGATAAAAGAAAAAGTACATGCAACTAGGCCTTATCATTTTTGCATTATGAAGAAAAAATTGTTTAGTAGTACATTATTATGTGTAGAACTTTGTCCTGGGTTTGAAAGTATGAGTTGGAGTACATGGTATGCTTCCAAAAAAGGAGACAACGATAATAGTTGTATAACTTGGAATATATATACAACCCACGTAACTACAAATTGGTCATGGATCAAAATATCAAATGTTTATGCAAATTTTTTAGCTATTGTCCATGCAGCTGCCATGAAAAAAATCATAGGAAAAATTAGAATTTGACTTCAATGATTTTTTAAATGTTTACCACATTAATAGTTAATAGGTGACCTTTTATATGTGTTACGAAATATGGCAAACTAACTCGCTGACTAACTAATCATATCTCCAATCATACGGTAAAATATGTTTTAAGTCTCTACTTTTATATTAAATTTTGGTTTTTGTTTCTGTAAAATAAAATCATTAACTTTTATCCTTACAATTTTATTTTCTTTTGTTTTGAGTTCGTATGGAGAAATTTTTGATATTTTTTTTACATTTTTTTAACATAATATGAGCTTATTATATAGGTTTAGCATGATATATAAACATAATTTAGACCATTTTAAACATGAAAATATCATAATATTGAATTATCCTTAGGGGACCAAATTTCAAGTATAATAATACTAATAATATTAACATTAAGAGAACAAAATGCCACATTAAATATCCTTTATATTTCACATGATCTTTTTTGTTATAGTAATTATATTTTTTATTTTGTAGGTAAATTCTTATGTGTCCAACTTACATATTGTTGGATATCGGTACTCTGTAAGCAAAGTTCATTTAAATTATGAATTTTTTAAATATAAAATAGTTAAAAATATGATATGATACTGATTTTTTCTTAAAATGTAACATCATTTTGTACCAAAATATATCACTTCATAACATCTATAGCTTAGTGGCATAAGAGATTTTGGTAGGTTCATATAACCAAGTTTGATCCTCAATTGTGAGGTAATTTTAATTTCTCAATTCAATAGTTTCAATTTCACTAACAAAATTGAAAATTCTTAGTTGTCTACTTTGTGTACCATTGTGCCTTACTTTGTAGCGCAACTTTGAGTGTGTGTCTGTCAATTTCATATTCAAATGATAGTGTACATAGTACGTATGTTGACTTGAGAGAGAAGAGTGCGAGGGGGGGGGGGGGGGGGGGGGGGGGGGGGGGGGGGGGTTGGTGCAAACTTTTGAATTCATGCAATAATCAGTACACTTTACTTATGAGTGCTGATTTGCATGATATTTAGGGTTCCTAAGAGTTGACCAAAAGAAATTTAAAGGGTTCCTAAGACACTTAGTCATTTTACACACTTTTTCAGAGAATTCTCGCAAGAACTTTGTATCATTTTCTCATTTCGATCAAGTTCCTTTTCTAATTTTATTGTTATTTATATTTATATTTACTTGATTTCTTTTACTTTATGTACTACACTTACTACTCACCATGAACATGAGAGAGCAGTGGCGGAGCCACCGCCCAGCAAGCCTGGGCACATGCCCGGGCTCCCTTGCCTGATTCCATGGCACTAGTCATGATTTTGAGAGATTTTTGAAAATATGACGAAGGAGATAGATGTTAGTTGGTGGGAAAAGGAGAAGAAGAGGGGGAAAAAGAATCATAAATCTAAGAGTGGATGTGGTAGAGGTGGGTTCATAGACTTCAAAATCAACAATCCTCATGGAGTGCACCTTGATGCTTCAGCAGCTGCAAATAACGGTGACAGTGGTAGAAAGGGCAATGGGGAAAAAGATATGATAAATAATTAGGGTTAGAATTTGGACTTTTCTTTAAAAAAAATGTTTGGGTCCAATCAGTTTTTTAAAAGTGGGTTGGGTGCATTTTTCTAAAACATTTTAGAATTGGATAAATAAATAACAGTCGAAAAAATTCTAAAATGAAACATTAATAGAAGTGGTCTATGATGAATCACTACTAAAAAAATATTTAAAATTTTGCCGACAATATACATTGATGTTTTAAAGTATAAATTAATAGTTATTATAATTAATTTTTACGATTGAAATAATGACTTAATTGATACTGATTTTATTAAAATAATAGATAAAAAAAATTTAACTCGTATTGAAATGACGTCAATCATATTATTTTTTTAGACATAAAAAGAAAACTCATAATTTTTTATTTTTAAATAGTATTATCGATAGTCATCCACCACTAGAATTACTAACGATATCATCCACCACTAGTTTGAAAATTAGAGTTTTTTTTTTTTTGGTTCACCATATCATTAGCCTAAAAATTGAATAAATAGTTTGCCCAGGCTTCATAAAAATCCTGGCTCCGCCACTGTGAGAGAGTAGTCTTCATTGTATTAGAATTATGGGAAATAGTTCTTGATATACTTTTCATAATTTCAATTTTTATCTTTTGTTGTATGAAATTTCTAAACAATCAAATTCAACTTCATTGAACCTAAGTAACCAAAAAAAAAATAATTCATCGTACCTAAGCAACATTTTAATTATGCTATTGTAGTATTGGATTTCCAATAACTTCTCATAATATATATATGAAAAAACTTTTTAGTAAGAAAATTTAAGGAGAAGAATTACAAGAATAAATCCACACTCTTGTTTTTATCCATCACCACCCATGATTTCCATAAAAAAAGAAGATTAAATAACATCATTTTTTAAGATTTTGCCATGTGTTGATTCTTGTCTTTCTTATATAAAAAGTTTTTACTAAATAGCAATGCTTATATATATATATATATATATATATATATATATATAAGTTAGTTTTTAAGAGAAAATGCTATTTAGTAAGAAAATTTAAGGAGAATAATTGTAAGAATAAATTTTCACCCTTGTTTACATTAACTACCACCCATGATTTCCACACAAAATGGAGATTAAATCACACAATCTTTTAAGATTTTGCCATGTGTTGATTCTTGCATTTCTTATGTAAAAATTTCTTACTAAATAACAATGCTCTTTTTTAAGTAATAGTAAAGAAAACGTATATTGTGTGTAAAATATATTTTTTTAATAATTATTAGTTCTTCTAGATGTATAATATACTCCCTCTGGTCCTTTTTATAAGAAATACTCTATCTTTCTAGATTCATTGAATAATTAATGTATCTAGTCTATATTATCTGTCAGATACATTAATTATTCAATGAATATAAAAATCTGAATTGTCTCTTATAAAAAGAACTAAGAGGAGTATGATTTTTAGAATACTTAATACTAATTCCTACAAATCTCATTAAATTTTTGTATTAACTTTCGGATAAAATGAATATTTAGTATTTTTAGTTTTGTTTTTAATTTTCAAAAACTTAAAAAAAATCATAAATAATTCATCTATTGTTTAAAAAATTAAACTTTTGGAAGAAGGATTTCTATAATGTACTAAATATTTGAAAACAAAATCAATTTTTTTGAAGAATACACATGAATTGTCTTAAAAGCAAAGAATAAAAGTCGTCGTGGAAAATATTTGGAGGATTAATACTTGTTGAAATTTTTTATAGGACTAAAAATAAAATTCAAGATATTTATAAAAGTCAAAAAACTTTTTTGACACTTAAATTTTAAAACTGAAACACATCACAAAAATGCCGGTTTGTGGCACAAATGAAAATCATGCCCTAACCAAGTGATTAGACTCAATTGATTTATGTACCCCCCCGCGCAAGAAAATCATTCGGGAGAATTTGAGTTTAATTTTTCAGAGGAACAACTCTTTATCAGACTTTTATTATTTCATAGACGGACTCCAGATTATCATATTCGTTTTCTCCAGGGAAAATCATGCCCCAAAGCTGATTAATGACGAACTAGAGTAAATGTAAAATCATCATATTTTATTATTCCTTACATTGTTGACACTTTTTTGTTGGGTCCACTTTTGACATAATACTACGATCGATGAAAAAGTTAAGTAGATTTTGTTTTGTCTTTCGAGAAAAATCCCTTAAATTAAGAGATCATTGAAAAATGAGGAATGAAAATGAGAAAAAGTTTTTATATTTTATGATAAAAAAAGATCAATCTCAGATTTGTGAAAATATAGCATACACATTTTATTATTTAAATCACAAAATAAAAAATTTCAATCACATTAATAAAGAAAATTCAATCAAATGATGAGCCACTATGATTTTGAAAAAAACTACATATTTTAGAGCTACAACAAAATCATGATGAGCCATCATCTCATCATGATGTCAAATTGTAATTTCGTCAATTTTAAGATGTGTTTGATCTATTAAAAAATTGAAGATTGAATTGGACAACCTTGTAATGAGATTGTACAAAATAGGTAGTAAGAGACCTGATAAAAATAATTTTTTTTTTCTTTTTAGTGAATCATGAGACAACTATTTGTCCAAAGTACAAACTATCAAAAAGACCAAAGCACTATTTTTGTCCACTACTATTTTGTCATGTCATGTTCTGTTGAGTACCTACTATTTTGCGAATTAAACTGACTTTTAATCTGACTTCAAACATGAACATTTGATTATTTATTCATTCAAAAAAAAATTAATTTAAAAATTAATTCTATTTTCTAATCAAATAATTTAGTTGGTGATTCACCATTATTAAAAATACTCGTAATATTTTTTCTCTTTTAATCTTGGTCAAATAAAAATAAAATAAATAAATCCCATAATTTTGACGATAATAATTATCTTTGAATATATTGACCCCTTTTGACTTTTTGCATTAAATATTATTTGATTCGCTGACAAAGTCAGTTTTTTTACCTCTAGATTCATCTTCTCCCTCGAGTATTTAAACTCTGCCCATTATATTCAATTGGTGAAATACAAACACAAAGTTATTGTGCTTCTACATAGACTTATTCGATCAATCATTTCTTTCTACAATGGATTATGGTGAATGGGATCTCATGTCCATTGTAAATAGTTGCAAATCTAGTACCTCTGCTAATCCTAATATCACTTTTGAAACTTCACCTCAAACCTCAATTACCATCACCACCAATAACATTATAACCCCTCGAAACATCACACTATCTTCTACAATGGATAATGGTGAATGGGATCTGATGTCCATTGTGAATAGCTGCAAAGCTAGCACCTCTGCTAATCCTACTATCACTTTTGAAACTTCACCTCAAACCCCAATTACTATCACCACCAATAACATTATAACCCCTCAAAACATCACACCATCTTACTTTAACGACTTTACTGTTATCCAAGAAAATAACCCATCTCATTTTACCCCACAAAAACCAACTGACTCCATAGATATAGAGAGAATCAATTTCAATCACAACAACACTCACCCTTTCCCTACAACAATTATCCCCAACCCCACCAGTACCTCTTCCCCCATGTTGACCACCACTACTCTCACCTCGCTGACTACCACCATCCCCACCTACAACACAGCTGCTCCTTTTGACCGTACTTACAACCACCAATCAGTTCTAGAACAACACATGAGGGAGCATAATCAACTGCCAATTCTACTACTTCAAACCCCAATTACCATTACCACCACCAACAATATTATACCCACTCAAAACACCACACCATCTCACTTTAAAGACTTTACTATTATCCAAGACAATAACCTAGCACCTTCTATCTCACTTAAACCAACTGACTTCATAGATCTAGAGAAGGTGAGAGTGAATTTCAATCACAACAACACACTCCCTATCCCCACAACGATTATCCCCAACCTCACCACCATCACGACCCCCACAACCTCTATCCCAACCATAGTTACCACCACCACCTCTTCTCCCATAGCGATCACAACCACTCCCACCTCCTTGACTACTACCATGCCCACCTGCATCACAACTGCTCATGCTAACCATATGTATGATCATTCGTCAATTCCAAAACAACCCCTAAGACAATCCAATCAACTGCAATTTCTACTGCCCCAAACCCCAATTACCACAACCATCAATAACATCATATCCCCTCAAAACACTACATCGTCTTACTTTGACAGTTTTACTTGTATCCAAGAAAATAACTCTGTCCCTTTGGCCCCATTTAAACCAAGTGAGTTTGTTGATCAGAACAGATTGAGAATGAATTTCAATCACAACACCATTATCCCCATCACTACAAAAAATATTCCCAATCCGATCACCATCGAGAACCCCACCACCTCTATCCCAGCCATCATTTCCACCACCACCACTACCTCTTACTCTATCTCCACCGCCATTATTCCTGCCTCGTCGACTACCACCATTCTCACCCATAACACAACTAGTTCAAGGGTTTTACCAAATACACATCCACAACAACCAAAATTCAAATCAAGAAAAAGGTGATGTATTTATTTCTATTATTTAATATATTTTAATCTTATCGTGTAAAAATAATTGAAACGCTTAAACTAATTTTCTTTTCTTACAGAAAAAACTATAATCAGGTGTCATTGGTGTGCCATGTAAAGGAGGGCAATTTTTCAAAAGATTCGTGGAAATGGACAAAATATGGACAAAAACCTATTAAAAGGTCTCCACATCCAAGGTTTTTACACACTCGAAACTCTAACTTCCACTTTTTCCTATCATATTAAAACTAATAATGTTATTATCTACACACACTCACACCTTTTGTGTTAATACAGTTTTATTCGCATTTTAATTATTTTTTAAAAACATTTACTCTTTTCTCCACAATTAGATTAATTTGCAAAATAAAAATTTGGTAAAAAATGAACGTCATGTTCATTTTCCAAGAGAAAGTCTAACCTTGGCACAAACATAACATCTCATTGTTAGGCACGCTCACAATAAATGGTAAAAATTAAAGAAAAATTAAATAAAATGATAGTGATTGATGTGACCATTTTATTTTTCTTTTAATTGTTTTAATTTATGTGTGTGTGCCTAAATATTTTGTGACTATGTAAGACTTTTTCCATTTTCCAATGTATGTAATATTAATTGGTTTGATCTTTATAAATTTTTTTTTTTTTTTTTTTTTGTGTTTAGTCATTGCAAATGCACCACCATTAAATTTTGGTCCTTTTTGTTTGTTTTCAATCCCACAAAAACTTTTACATTGAAATATGTCTTTTAATATTCAATCTAATTCTTATTTTGAGGGACTAAAATTATATTATCTAAATATTATATGATTTTTTTTTTTTTTTTGTGTTTAGTCATTTCAAATGCACCACCATTAAGTTTTGGTCCTTGTTTGTTTTCAATCCCACAAAAACTTTTACATTGAAATGTCTTTTAATATTGAATCTAATTCTTATTTTGAGGGACTAAAATTATATTATCTAAATATTATATGATTGATTTCTATATGAATAATATTTTAGAGACTAAAACAAAACAATAAATACTAAAAGAAAAAAGTAAGTGGTATGTTTGTGAATAGTAAAAATAAAAGCTAAATCATGTTAACAAGAACAAAGAAAAAAAATGATATATCTGCAAGGAGAAAAATATATTTAAACATTACACTTTTTACCCAATTGTAACATTTAATTACTATAAATTTTTTTACACAAATTATTATGGTTAAATAAGTTTTCTATCCTAAAAATATTATCAAATTAATATTATTTTTTGGCTCATTAAAATATCTGGCATATTTCGTTCCTACAAAATCATTTTGGTATGCAGTTTTAGTCCCTGTTGTTTACCAAAATTATTTAATTATCCTAAAACTTTTAAACTTTAAATTTTAAAATAATTTTTTTCAAGCATTTTTAGAATATTATTAAAATTTTCTTTAAAAAACTTTAGAATTTTTTAAAATTAGATGAATTAAATATAAAGGTTTTGAATTTCAAAAGACCAAGATATAATAACAAAAATCTTGACTTAGAAATCAAATTTTGAATTTTTTTTTTAAGGAACTTTTTTTAATGTGGCAAACTTGTCTACAAAATATTCATTCAAGGATACACATTGCCTTAACAACTGAGACTAAAACTACATGCAAGAATATTTTATTGGAATGAAAATATGTCACTTTTTTATCGGGATAAAAAACAAAATTTGATAATTTTTTAGGAACAAAAGAATTATTCAACCATAATAAATATCAAGTCCATCGGTCCTTATAAGTTCATTTCTTACACTTTATATTTATGATAATGATAAACACGACAATATCATAATATTAATTTGGTGAAATAGCTATTTTTCTTCCATTTATAGTATTTTTTAATATGTATAAAATAAAAAATTATTCAACGTAGGACGTAGTCTAATTGTATATATATAATTTTAGTTATTAAAACGCTATGATTTAATGTAATCAATGAATAATTTTGCAGGAGCTACTATAAATGTAACACTCTTAAAGATTGTCCGGCAAGAAAACTAGTAGAAAAAAGCAAAGTAGAAGAAAACACTTATGTTGTGACATATGTTAGAGTACACAATCATGAAAAATGGTTGGTTAATCAGAACTCTAGAAAGTAAATAATCCACCGGTCTTCTCAATAGACGAGTGGAATAGGCTACAAAATATCATTTGTGTTACATAACTAGAGGATTGTAAGTTGTCTTCATGAGCTTGAATTGGATGCTATTTTAAATTCTTGTAAGTTAATTCCTTCATAGTTTTTTTTACAAACTATGGTATTTAGTTTTTTATTCTTTGTATTTAAATAAAGTGTATTACTACTTTATTATGAATACAAAAGAAATTATTTCGATATCGTCCAATCTTTGGTAATCTTTTTATTTTAATCTATTAAAGGGTTCAAAAATAAATACTTTATTACATGATATATTCTTAAATACTGACTCGATGCTCACATGTTAACTTTCTTTGGGTCTGATCCATGTTCACATGTTATTTATTATATAAATTATAAAATGTTATAAATTAAAGCTACTCTACCTTTTTTTAGTAGTATGGTGTGATCTTGGGGATTTTGCAAATGCAGCTTTTTCATGTGGTCACTACTAGATGATTTTAGGATATACAATTTATAATATTCAGTATGGACGAAAATATTAACATTTCCATTTGTTCTGAACAAATTTTACCTCTTTGAAAGTTTATTTTAGGATAGTAAAAATTGTTAAAAAAAAATTAATTGAAAAAATAGGTAAAATATATACAAAAATCGAATATAATCAAATTTCCATTTTCCAAAGAGGTGGGTCTGTTAGCAAAAAAAGTTCCATATATATGATGAGAATAAATTCATATATATAAAATTTAAGAATTTAATTAACAGTATAAAAAATAACAAAATGTAATATTTAATTAGTATTTTTAAGATAGAAAGTCGGTGTTTGATATGTGAACCACACTTAGGAGAATGGATCATCTCAAGTGGAAAAAAATAAATAAATAAATAAATAAATAAAGTGGGACAATTGTCCATTGAATTATAAATATAAAATAATATTTAATTCTAAAAGAAATGAAAAAAGATAATTAATGGTTAAGATGTGAAAATTGAAAAAAAATTGAAGAAAAAATTTTGAGATGATTCATTTTCGTACATCTCCTAAATTAGTGTTTCAAAACTGTCTAGAATTTTAACGATGATCAATGTCACATTCCAAAAGTAAATTTTTATGGTCCTATTCTTCGCAATTAAAATAGTGATTTGATTGATGTGAAAATAATTTATTGAATTTGTAATGTATTCAAAATTCAACTATATTTGTTACCTTTGTTAATCAAACTGATGTCAACTAGATCATCTTCTACGTCATGACGAGGACAAAAAGCACGGTGAATTCCTACATTTACGGTCTGTTTGGAATAATTGATTTAGGTGCAAGGGAAGAGAAACATTGAAGAAATGAGTAAACTCTCCTGATTGGTAGAGGGAAGAAATACATCAGGGAAAGCAAAAATTTGTGCTCCTTATGCTTTTCAAAAAACCAAGTTTCTAGTAGGGGAAACAAAAAATGTCCTCAACTACTTTTATCATATCAATAAAAATGTTCAAAATATCAATAATAATAAATATCGTCTTTTAGATCTAAATAACAAGAAAAAAATATGTATCTAATACTAATACTGAACTGTCATTAATTAGATCCCCGTTTAAGCCATAAAAAATATAAGATCATGAATTTTAATTTTAAAAGTATCGTCAGCAGTTATTAGAGTTTCAGATAGTTTCGAAACTGGTTCGCCGTGGACCAGCTACTCAAGTGGTCCATGTTTACGCTTGCCCTAAAACCTCCTCTATTCTCCTCTATTTTCAAAAGTATACATCCAAACCACACAACTTGTCCAAAAAGAATTGCTTCTCAATGTGGAAGACCTATGTGCTTTGGTACCGAAACCATAAAAGAGATGGGGGTGTGGACAAAAATTGGGGAAGGGTAGATAGCAGTGTCATTTGAGAGAATGAACTTTGGCTTGCAAAAGAATCATTATCAAATTTTTATAGCATGTAGTTTGAAACAACTTTTCACACCCCACATTTCGAAAAAAAAGTCAACATTTTCGAAGTCTAACTCTAAACAACACACAAAATTCATGTTTTTTTTCTAGATGCATACATCCAGAATTAGGATGTGGAAGGTTCCTCCCAATATAGTTTACAAAGTAACAACATATAGATATGATACAAACAATTGGCGCCGGTCGGTGTGGTTATTGTCTTAAAACATAACCTTCTTGACTCATGTTCGATTGCAGGCAAATGATGATGTTGACGAATGAAAGATATGATACAAACATATCCATCCGTCAATGTTAAATAAATGGAGCTTATATGGTAGAGAATTATCGATATACACACATAACCTCCCATAGCTATTTTCAGTTATCCTAAACAAGAAGCCTCTAGTTCTAGTTTATAAAAGTCTTATTAAATTATAAGCTACATAATATTTTATAGGTAAGAAAAAAAACCAGTCAAAACAATGCATACATGTTGAGATATATCTTGTGCTCCAAAAACTGGGAAAAGGAAGACCAAAGTTTACTAGCAATTCTATGAGGTAATTGTTATTATACAAGACAAGAATATAGTTTATCTTCAGCATATTTTACCTGCTTCCTTTTCCATCATCAGGTGAATTCACCATCATGATAATTTTATAGTCAGGTCCCCTAGCTACTCTGCATGAAAATAAATGTTGGAAGATATCAGTACCATTTCATTAGATATATACAATGACATATATTAAGCTGTTTTAAGCATATATATCCGGTATGAGATTTGTAAAATCAATAGAAATGAAATTATTCTAATAAGAAAGAGTGATTTGAACTGGTAATTTATCACACAAAAAAAGGTAACTTTGATTACAAAATGGATTGGAGAACTTTGAGAGTGTGCACCTCTGAACGTCTATGTTGCAAAACATGGCAGAAGCCATAGAAGAGAGAAACCCCTCTCAATCCCTCTTATTTATAGGGAAAGGCAAGTAGGCAACAGACATTGTTAGTTGTTAGTATGCTATGTAAGTAACCGATATTTGAATCCTGAACTCTAGAAACTTCTTCATATGTCCCAACTCAACCGATTGAAACAAACTTCATATCATTCTGTAAGGCTATTCCATTCCTTCCTCCTTTTTCTTCACACGTGTTCATTGGCCAATCTTCACAATTCACAAGGTTGTAAAGTGAATAGAATGTGTCCCGTAATTTTTTCGGTGGAAGAAATGTAATCCAGAGGTTCTGTAGTTTCTGGGGCAGAATTCCTCCCCACCCGTATCTGTCACCAGAATAGTGTTGGCCGTTGCCATTGCATTCCCATCTTTATCATCACTAGCATTCTACTCCCCTCTGTGGAAAAGCTTGAGTCCTGCGATTCGGGTGGCAATAGCAGCTCTCAGTAACCATTGTGCTGCTTCTTTCCACTCAGTTCTTGCAAACCTCGTTCTAGTCTCCATGTGTGCCTCATAATCGACGTGTACACTGTATGATGCGGATCTTCTCTCATTGTTTTGAGATACCCTCCAAGATCATAGCTTTGATGCTGATTGGTACAAACTGATATTGTATCACAGGAATAGGGAAGAATTCCCTTTGACTACATAACAGACTGCAAAACTTCGAGGGATTGTAGTTGTACCTCCCGATGCCTCAAGGACCTAATTCTCTCAAATGACAAAAACAGCCCTCGCACTCAATCCCTTTTTTTATTTATAGACATCATTCCTTATCTCCTAATTGTCTCCCTAACTCACTAGCTAGTGGTAGGGCTGTTCAAAAAATTTAAAGAACCAAAGCGTGAACCACTGAACTGAACCTAAATAAAACTGGACTATAAGAAGAGTTCATCGAACTGAACAGTTATTTTAGAACTAGTTCTAGAACCCAAACTATTTGTCATGTTCAGTTCATGAACCGCGTAGAACCAAACCTTAACTATTTTTCTCTAATATACTTGTGTCACGGATAACCAACACTAAAGAACAATTCAAGTCTTATCCGTCACTTTCTCACCAACTGGATGCCAAAAACGTTGTCCTTGTGGGTAAGAACATCTGACGTCAATGAAAGCAGAGAGAGAAGGAAACCGAGAAAGCTGAAAGAAGGGAAAAAGGTCAGGGGGGCCATGGAGGCCACCATATGGTGGTAATCTGACTGAGAAAGAGAAGAGTGGCCTCTGAACACCCTGCTAGACCACAGAAGACCGCTCACAGAAGCACGAAGGAGGTTGTAGTGTCGTGAGCGAGCGTAAGAATCACTTTAAGAGGAAGATCTGCAACGGAGGAAACATTCAGCTCAAGGCCGCAGCGGAGGACTTCCGAGCACCACAGTCGGTGCGACGGCGGGTTTTGATTATTGATTTCTCATACTGCATTTGGATTAATAAATTGGACCATGAAAACATTTATACTGTTTCTTCATTGGATTTTTATACTCTGCGAAAAGTAGGTGATTATCTCATCTGTAGTGTAAATAACAGTTCTGAATTTGGTTCAAACTTGGAAGTAGTGCACCGAACCAAATATGACCAGGCCTAGCTAGGGGTAACCCGCCAAGGAGAAAAATGAGGAGTGTAGAAGCACACAACTATACTAGTGGTATAGAGCTTTAAAATACAAGGATGTATAAACAGGAAGAAAAAAAAAATCAAAAACTGAATATGCAACCCTGGTTATTGAAGAACACAATCGTGTCTCGTGATTTGTTTCTTAATTCAGGGAAGTTTGTTAACTACATAGTGCATGATTGTTGTTGGAGTCTTATAAGTCAAAACTAGGAATCGAATGGGTAACTAATACAATTTAACACAAATAAAAGTAGTTAAAGGTTCCTCATTAATCATTTATTCATAAAATGTAGCACATAGTCATGGACAACTGAGGAAAATTAAAATATGCGGCAATTACAATTATGTACCTCAAGAAATCTGAAAATGTCAGGCAAATGTCTCCTCCATACTTTAACAAATAACAACAACCAATTGAGGAAAAGAGAGTGAACTAAGTACATAACTATTTCAGCCAGCGACCTTTATTGCCCCCAACTCATCAATTCTTGAGCTCTTATGCTGCAAAAAATTAAGAAATAGAGCGTATAAGTTCATTGAAGATAAGATACGGTATATATACACCAGAAATGTGCTGAGACAGAAAAACCATAGAAAAAACCCATCACAAGACTAAGATTATTAATTTATTACCTTACTCTTTTTGTGTTTGTGCACATCGTTAGCATCATCATCTCCGTCATGCTTCCTCTTCTGAAATATATTGAGCAAACATAAAAGGTTAATAAATAGAAATAAATATCTCTGTCATGTCCAAATAATATGCAGAGCAAATGTTGATATCAAACAGTGTTATTCAATTGTGGATAAAGGAAAAATTGTGGTTTGTTCAAATTCCGCTGCACAACAGTGCTATATTAAAATATTTTGTACTAAATAGCGTATTGCGGAACAATAGTGATTTGTCCAAATACAGCCTGTGCAATAGTGCTATAGCGCTGCTATTTAACATCACTGGTATCAAATGTAACCGATTTTCATTGGATCCTAAACAGAGTTCGTAAGCAAATCAAATCAGGGCTAACGGTATCAGCAAGACACTCATTAAAAATCATAAAATTGATTTATTAAATTTATAATTGTATTGCATGACATGACTTTTGGAACACTTTCTCTCAATCTGAACTATGCAGATGCAGCAAACTAAATTTTGTAACCTTATCATGATGTTTCTTTGAGTGATCAGCACTGGAATCACGATGCCCGCTTTTATCTTTCTTTTTCTCCTTATCCTTGTCTTTATCTTTGCTTCTGTCCTTGTGACGATGTTTGTGCTTCTTATGCTCCCTATCTTTGTCCTTGTCCTTGTCCCTGTCTTTGTGCTTTTTATGCTTCTTTTCTTTGTCTTTTTCACTTTTTGATTTTCCTGCAATTGTCGGTATTCCTTTCTCCGCCTATTTGAAGAAAAACAAGAAATGAGCGATAAAAGACCAGAAAGAACGCATTATCAAACTTCTCATAGTTAAGAAAATTAAGTATGATGAAAATCACAATAAAAGTTTTTACAGCAGGCAATTCAACAGGAGCTGTTTCTCGTAGTTGGAAAGCCTCCTTGAGTGTATCTAAGTCAAAAGGCTGCATACGAGCACTTGTATCTCGGGAGAAAGATGTATTCTGAATAAGCTGATCCAATTGCATCCCATCTCCTTTTCTTACTTCTGTGTCTCCTACTACGTTATGCAAATAGTGTGTGTCCGCAATTGACACAGGAAGTGGCCTCTTGCAGAAAAACTCATAGTGCGGTATTAATTTGAAATGACTTATAAGATCGACAGCACCTGTCAACTCCCTTGGTCCTGAGGATTAAAAGGAAATAGTATGTCTTCGATGAGAAAGTAACACTAAATATAAAGTATACACAATGATTGCAGGCTAATTTTTATCTTTGATAGTCAGTGCCGATAGAAAATTTAACTAACTATTGCACAGCCAGTGCCATAAACATAGGAAATCAGGACTTGCATATATAAAAATAAATAATACAATAACTAGGAAGCAATGTTGTTAATCACAGATTGCGGGAAATAGTGGCTTGTTCAAATTCCGCTATGTTTCCGTGCTTAAGCCCCACAACAGCCGTTATTTGACAACACTTTGTACTAAATAGCATATTGCAGAATAATAGGGACTTAATCAAATGCCGCTAAGCTATAGCGCTATAGCTGTTATTTGACAACACTGATATACAGCAAACACAGATTCTATTGAATTACATAACAACACAAAGCACTATTATAAAAGACGTTTACCTCCACCAAACTTTTTGCCTTCAGGATCCATAAGTCAGTCTTTTATGGGTTCTTGAACCATTATCAACTGCAATTAACAAGGGCAAAGATGTACAATTCAGTTTTCATCTGAGATCAATAGTAGGTTTTGCAAACAAGTGCAGAGATTATTTCGATAAGAATATATTATATGAAAGAAAAAATATGAAAAACACAATGAGTGTGTGATAGATTTGGTAAGGTCTATGTAAGGAGGGGGGAAGTGCAGCAGAGGAGGCAAGAATTTGGTGACTAAAATTGGGAGATCTCTAGGCTTCTTGTATTGCCTAGCTTACCTTTACATTTTATGCATTTATCATTTTATCTTGTACACTGTATTTCCACCATAGAATCACCTTGATTCTATAGGATCGTTAATATAACAGTGTTTTTCCTACATCTACTCTATATTTGGTTACTTCCTTACCTTAGATGCCAAATTGGTTCCTATCAATTGGTATCAGAGCTTGGTTACAATCCAATCACTAGACACATCATGGAGAATCAAATTGATGCGATGAATCAGAGATTGGGGAATGTCAAAGCAACCATGGAGCAAATCCTTCAACAATTGTTGGAACGGAATGAGAGAAGTCACCGGAGACAACGGAGACCGTTGGGTTGGAGAGATCACCGCAACGACGACGGGGAGTGGGGTGACAGCAGTACGTTGTCACGGGACTCAGGATCTCGGCCACGGCTAACTGTCAGTGGTAACTATCAGAGATTCTATGGCGTCAAAGAAGTAACTCACCTCAACAAATCTGAGTTTCAACCGGAAACAGCAGTGAAGGCATCTGAAACTGCTGTGAAGGTTGCAACAGAGAAGATGAGGGTGCTAAGTATGATGACGGAAAACTAGTGTGCACATAGATCAGCTGTGCAGCCTCCGTCACCATGGCAAAATGCCGTTCGACCTGTGACAGCACTACCACAGCGAGTTCCGCCGCCCAAACCACAAAAACCGCCACGACACGCACCCACTCACCTAATTTATGCATGTCGTCCTATCTGGTTGAGGACAATCCACCACACCCCAAACTGGAGTCCAGTAGTTCCGGCAGATCGCCATCATAGTACCGTCACCAATCAGACGGCATCCGGAGGTTTTGATGGAGGTTGTGGCGTTCGACTGCGATGGTGGTACAACTCTGAGTTTGGCGATTTCAGTGGTTCACCTTGATTCTATAGGATCATTATTATAACTGTGTTTTTCCTACATCTATTCTATATTTTATTACTTCCTTACCTTAGATGCCAAATTGGTTCCTATCATCCAAAAAATCATTTTTAAAAAAAAAAAAAACCACAAGCTATAGAATAAAAGAATGCGACAAAGTTGTCCCTCTCTGCAAACCAGACGTGCTTTGTGCAATTTTGCAGAGAGGGACACACTTTTTTTTGGAAAGATGCGGAGAGTGACACATAATGAAGCATGGTGCCACATCTCAAAAGTTATCAATCCTCACATGAAAATCAATGAAAGCATAACAATCAAATAAAGCAACATTTTTTACTTGTGCCACAAACCCCAAAACTTAAACAAACAAACTGGAAAAAAAAAAAAATTCATATTCCCGCAACCCTTATTGTTTGTGCGGATAAAAGCTATGTACAAGTTTAGCAACATTTTAAGAAACCCTAGCATTCTAACAAAACATCAATCAAAACAATTAGATAAAATAAGTATTCCCAGCAAGGCCAACAGGAAATATCTAATAATCTGCAAATAGTAAAAGCACCATAGAATTCATTCACTTCATTTTGTTTTTCACATATTTCGCCAAATTGAAATCTTCAAAAAACCAGATGTCATAAAAATCATTCTAGAGAATCCCAAATATCACATCCAAATAATACAGTTGTTGAATCAAATCTAAATAACTAGAATGCTTGAAAACACACTAGCATAGCTAAAAAACATATACAGCTTTCGTAAGCATAGATGGACTAAAAACATCAAAATATACATGACCAATCTGAATTTATATCAAAAGAAGCATTCATACTATGGCTCCTTTAGATTATCTGAATTGTGATTACTTTTCATTCTGTTTATAAACCTCGAATTCATGTCTTCCCCTTCATATACTCAATAAGGATAACATGAATTTGGTTGGTTCAATTTTGGAAAGAAAAGGGGAAGAACCAAAGGATATAAAAAAGCAGCTTCAAACTAATGAATGAGTTTTGGAGTGCTAATTTCAAACTAATTTCAGCAATTTACATGGTTTCAACTATAAATTGTTTCTAATCCTGTTTCAATTTTCACTTTCAAGGTTAATAAATATTCAAATCCAACGTTCAAAAAATATAACAGCTTTTCAAAAAGTGTCTATGAACAAAATTCTCAAAATTTCACAAAAACCACAAAATCTTTGTAACATTAATAACTCAATTAACAAAACATGCTTACGCCCTAGAAATTTTCAACTTAAAAATTAATCAAAACAGTGAAGAAAAAAACCCACCTATTCAGAGTGATAAATTCTCAATTCCAAAGAAACCCACCAAATCTCCTTCAAATTGGAACAAACCAAAGCTACACCAATTGAAAAACTTCTCGAACCTTCAACCACCCCAACAAAAATTTCTGCAAAAGCTGCGCAAAATTGAAATCTTTTCAGCCCAAATCCCCAAAAGGGTACTCATAATTGTAAAGAAAAAAGGCAACTTTTTTATCTTCAACAAGAAAATTGGTAATTGACCCATGATAGAAATAGTGAAAAAGAATGAAACCTTGAAAATTGCAGATCCAAACACTGAAGAATAACAAAAGGGGTTAAAGGGTTCTCACAGAAACATATAAAAGGAAGATCTTTGTGGGGTGTATATGGTTTCAGTGTTGGAACAATCTTGTTGTGTGTTTTTCCTTCTTCGTTGCTTACTCGTGATTGTGTTGTTGTTCTTTTTCAATGTTTTTTTGTTTCAGTCTTTAAGAATGAGAAAGTGCAAAAACCCAAAATTCCTCTTTGTTCCAACCTCTTATTTATATTTAGCTTCAATTTTCTATAAATTTTCAATTTTACCCTTTTGCTATTGTTATTGCTATTGGATCAAGTGTCAATTTAACCCCCAAAATGGCTAATGGTGGACTATTTGAGACAATAGTGGATGGAGTGCACAAGATTTTTATTTTGTTTCTCTCTAGTATATATATTCATTTAGAGAAAAGAATGGAAATTGAGGTATAAATTTGTTTATTTTTCTATCTCAATTAATTATAAAAGCTAATCTCTTGAATCAGGTATGATTAGAATAGATAATAAGTCTCGTGAGTTTAATTCAGTTAGTAGGATATTGCATTGTATATGGAGAGAGTTGGGGTTTGAACTCCGATCGTCGCATTTATTTATTTTAAGGATGAAATTTTTACTCACCATACTGCTATTTGACAAAAAAATAATAGACGATAAATTTGAGATTTAATTTTGCTAAATTTTCAAGAACGGATTTGACATATATAATAATATTTAAACAATTTTATTTGAACATCAAAATAAAATCTAAGTATGCGGTGTTAACATTGTATATTTTTCTCTTACTTTTTTTTAATTTTGTTTCTCATAGATTTTCTACACTAGATAGGTAATCTTATTTGAGATGTTTATATTAAATGTGTTTACCTCTTGTTAAACCAAATTTGAATATTTTATTTACAATATTGTGGGAGTCTAGCCTATTTCCACTAGAATCAATCATTTTTGTATCTCTCTTACTCTTAATCAAAGGACATTGCATTCGACATCAAAATTTTGAGGTCAAACAAATATTTCTCTTATTTAGATTATGAATGAAGTGAAGTGCAACAGACATACCATTTTTTCAAGTGATGTGACTCATTTTTTAAGGTGAATAGCATACTGATACTTTAAAATACAAAATTAATATTTTCAACTATTAATTAACAAATCATATATCAACAATCATCAAATTTATTGATATGTTAACATATTCTTTTTGTAGTTTTATACTCTAAGTTAAACCTCTTGACAAGATGATGATTATATTAAAATAAATTGTCACTAATTCAAGGGTCATAATTCTTACTAATAACTCAAATGGAATAGTGCAAGGGCAATATTATGATGTTGTCTTCTGCATATTAGTGTCAAAATTTCTACTAAGCTAAATGCAATAGTACAAATGTACAATGGCATATTTCATTTTCTAAAAGTTGTAAAAAAATGCATGAATTTTCCTTTTACAAACTTTATTTTGATGAGGAAAATTGTTAAGTTTATATTTAAATTGATGGAAAAAAAAAATTGTCAAAAATAATTGATGGGAAAAAATAAGAGGGACAAAACAATACAAAATTGAATTGGATATGGGTTTAATGATTAGAGTTTTTATGAATGCCACAACTAAATTAACACTAATTGATACAATTTTGCATTTATGTTATCAAATCTAATTCAATATATGACCACTATTTGATATGAATCATTCGTTATTTTTTATACCATGCCCACAAAATTAACATTATTCAAAACCAAGTATTGGACGCCATAGATATGATTGAGAGACTTGGTGAATTGCGGGTCATGTTTGAGTCCGACTGTCAAACCCTTGTCAACAATGTGAAGGAAATAGTTGTGTTCGTAAAGTTGGGGGATGATTGTGAATCGCTGTGCATTTTTCCTCGGGGGCAACCCTAACTCAGATTTTGTGTAGGTCAATAGGAAAGGGACTAGGGTCGCCCATGAGTTAGCTAAATGGGTTGAGAAGGAACCTAATAGAGATTGGGTCAATTTTGTTCCTTATTGTATCCTCCCCTGTATCCAAAAAGATATAGGCTTGTTGTTCTCTAGTTAAGTCTTAATACAAGTTTTTTTTTGTTTAAAAAAAAGTATTGTTATAAAAAAAGAGACAATTTACCTAGAATGCAACTCGCCATAATTTATTGACATTGATGAGATTTCATTCTTGTCATCGTTATATCCATCAACGTCGAAAATCCTGCCATCGTTGAATGATTAGATAATCCAGAAATGTGTATGACAAGTTCACTGGTGAGGCGGTAATACAATATGTAATGGAGTAACATTTTTGGCATAGCTTTTGCAGATTTTGAACTCTCGAAATGTTTGTCACCAAATATGCAAATATACGGGATAAATGATTTTTTGGTGATTTCATTGAAAACTTCTTAAAAAATATATATCATATCTCTGACATTAGCCGCGAGACAAAGAATGACACAAAGTCGAATTGAAACTTTCACTTTTAGTGTCTTAGGTGAAATTAGGGCATAAAAGTCAAACCTCTTATTTGAATAAACACGCTTTTATGTAAATATTCAAAATATTGGGTATTGAGGTTTTGTCTAATGTATAATATTATATGAACTATACAATGATCGCATTTTTATTAGTATATATAGTGTGAATTTGGATTGGGCCAATTCTATCCTTTTTGGGCCACTCCAAAATTGGATATTGTGGCTATGTCGGAAAAGGTGTTAAATAAAATTTGTCTAGAAAATTACAATTACTTTCATTGCAACCAACTATAATTACATGTGTAGTGTTTGAGTTAAAAGTTAGATATTATTACATCATGTAATAAAATTTTCAAGATAATAATATATAAAAATTTATTGGAATATATTAATAAAAGTCAATATATCATTTATATGTGTCAAATGTCAACATTAGCATCATGTACGGTTGTACTTTAAAACAGGGAAGTTGTACCTTTTTACATATATTTTATCTTAATATTTGTTTAGGCCTTATTTTAATCTTAATCTTAATATATATAATGTTTAGGTTAGTCTCACATTGACATCTTTTGATCTTTCGGTTATTAATCAGTCAGGGAATGGTTTAAAGTAATTGTTGTTTGTGGATAATATTGGGTTTCCATTAAAAAAATATATATTGGGTTTTCATTCCCTGAAATGTTAGCATAATTCCTTAGTTATTTCATTGTCTTTCTTTTAGACTTTGACCCTCTTTGTTTACCAACAAATAAAAGATATAATGTTATTAAATACAAAGTCGATTAAATGTTCATCAAAAGACACATGTGCATATTCATAAATCTTAGAGTTTATTGTTGATATTTCTGATATATCTTCATTAATATCTTGGTAAATATTTCAATCCTATACTATTTTATCTTAATGATTTTCACCAGAAAAAATAAGAATAGACTATTATTGTGAAACATTTTCACTTGACTGAAATGACTGTCTTTCAGAAACATGAAATAACTTATTTGATACACGAGTAAAAAAAAAATTTCGTTTGAGGAGATACAAATTAGTTGATCAATTAATCGAAAATTCAAAAAGTGGATTTGTATAATATACAATGAAATTAAAACTATGAATTGTCACAAATAGAGAGATATAAATATTTGAAGAATACCAAAACATATTGAAGTTGCATTCGAAATGGACTATAAAATTAAAGGCAATTCAATTTATATATAAAACATTTAGGGAGAAATTCTTACTTAGGCACAAATATAAATAAAAAAGATTTAGGCACACATACATAAACATAAAACAAAAATAAAAATGAAATAATGTTTATTTTCTAAATAAGTAAATTATATTTATTTTTATTAGTGTTTGTCTTTCCTGAGTGAGGTATCTCACATGGCCTATTATTTCGGCCCTATTCACCCCTTTTTTGGCCCGGTCTAAGATTATCCAAGGTATTTATCTGCTATGGACTAGTTATGCATATTGGCTTGCTACAATATTGGGGTGAGTTAGGCCCACATGATTTTCAAGATCTCGCGCAGTACAATAACAATCCAATCTTTCATCAAATATTCACGAATAGCCACCAAAAGATTGACATAATATTGAAATCTATCAATATCACTAGTCACAAATACACAATCAGTACAAAATCTAAAAAACATAACTTCTTAAAACCTGTTTGCCAACATAATTTAATGCCAACCAACATAGCTTGGATCTCAGCATGAAGCACATTAGAAATACCAATACCACAATAAAAGGCGAATTGGAAGGAGCCCTTATAGTCCATAACCAAACCTCTAAAGCCCGCTTTCCTGGATTTGTACGAGCGCTTCCATTAACATTAAGGAACATAGTATATGCATCATCGTGCTGCCAGTGTACTTCCCATGTTGGGCGAGGGCCACGTGAAGGATTTGTTGAACAAAACACATGACGCGCAACTTGAAGTTGAGTATGAACCGACATAACTGCTAAGCTTGTTATGGACTGGTATTGATCACTGACAGACATGCAAACTTACACCATTTTAGAAAAATTATCCATGCATATAGATAAACAAAGGGATATGGGGTTTGGGAAACCATATCCCTACCTAAAGGTTGATGCATGTGTATGAGTAATTAAACAATGAACTATAGATTTATCTACACTTCGACAGCAAGGACAAGTAGCATCAAGTTGAATACCTCTGTGTCGCAAGACAAATTTTGTCGAAATAGATTTGTTACAGATTTCCATAAGAAAAATAAAATGCTAGCTGAGAGACGTAACTTACAAACTCAGCTCCAACAATCTTCATGTTGTTAGGCCTAAATTTAGTGTTCATTTTGATGAATATTCAATTGTTGGTCCAATTAAAAGAAATGCCAAATAAATGTGAAATTGGTGTTTTATTAATTAAATAAATATTTAATTGTTTATTTTTCAGCGGACCAAAATTATTCGAAGCGTATGACTTTGGATATTTCGAAGGAATTAGGCCTAAAGTTTTGGCCCAAAGCAAAATCTCGCATTTTCGAAGTTTGGCGCGCGAAAGCAGAAGTTGGATTCGAAGGCAACGATTCGAAGGAGTGGAAAACGTGGGACGCGTGGAGCAATATGGAGCGTCGGATCGAAGCAGCAGTTAGAACTTTGTTTCGAAGTATTTAGGATAGTTTCTGATTTGTAAAAAGGGTCACAAAACTTATACAAAATTCTCTGAAAATTTTTTGAGTATTCAAGCGATCGAAAGAAAGGACTTTCGAAAGAGAAAATGTATGTTTGTGCACCATTTTCTTTGTAATTGCTTTTACAATTCAATGCAATTTACTTTTCCAGCATTTTACTTTTTGTTAAGTCTTTAAAATATCAATGTTTCGAGGCGATTCGAATCAAGTGGTTTTACTTGCATGTTTAAACGATCAAAAACACATAAATGTTTGTTGTAAATTAATGAACATGAAAAAACTTTCTCAAAAACGAGCATAAGATTGTCCTGAGATTTATAGTCAATCTTGTAAGTCTTAAAATACTTAGACTAGCGTTTGTTTACCAAATTTAACCGTAAACACGTGTACTGTGTTAACACCTTCTTGTCATATGTTAGCAGTATATTTTCCATTTACACATGTATTGAAATTAAACTTGACGATTTATTGAATATTGATAATATTAAAAGACGCGCTATAACTCATTTGAGTAGACAACCGAAGAAAATATGTTTTCGAGAAGAGATTCAAATCAATTGACAATTGAGAATCTAAAAGATAATAGGGATTCTCATACATAGTAAGATATAGAGAAGAAAACAATACTAAAACATATTGAAGATTGAACACCCGGTTGAAAGAAAATTGAAACAGACACTGATTGCAAGTATTGGTATTAACAACACCAAATGGTTCTGTCAAGCCTTTCTTAATCAAAATCACAAATCTTTGTTGAGACATTTCAACAAACACCATCCAAGCAAGATACAACCATGGCGGTTTTGGTGGAGGGCGACGAAGCATTCATCAGCAGTTGAGAAAGGATTTAGACAAAAACCTGTCGGAGGTGGCTCTGGTGGTGGGAGAATGGGTGGCTTCAGATTCACCACAAGTTGGAAAGTCTCAACTTGGTGGTGTGTTGCAGCAACTGATCTGGGATTAAGAGCCCAATGTGTAGCCTCAAGTAGCTGCGTCTTTGACAAGCTCAAAGCACCAAGAATCGACAGTGGAGTGGAAAGACACAGAGGCGCGAAACCGTGGCGGTGAGAACAAATCAGTGGAAAGGAAGGACATAGAGGCAGAGCCCTATTGGAGGTGAGTAGCCAAGAGAACTTGGAGATGAAGCCAGGATGAACCTGGAGAAAGCCAGGAGAACCTGGGACAAGATATCTAACAAACCCTAACCGCAGCAAAGGTTGGAAGAGGGTTCGAGAGAAGTCTCTCTAGAAACCATCGGTTAGCTACCTAAAAAGGAAAATCTAATATTCTTATCAACTTAATTGTACTCTCAAGAACACAAATACTATATTCTTATTCTTTCTCTTTTGTAGAACATGTGATAACCAACCATCCATCAATGCAAATGAAAAGCATATCCAAATCCAGGAATTTTTTTTATTTCTATACCCCAACAATTTTTCAAAAATGCCAATTTTACCCTTTGATATTTTTCAAAAAATACTTTAGGTATGTATTTGCTTGAACCGGAACACTTCCATTACGACTTTCAGTTTCGCAAAACTTTAATAAAGTGTTATGGAGTAGGAATAAAAAATTATAGTATACCGGAACACTTCAAAAATGTGTTTCGGTTTTTACGCGTTGACTACCGGAACAGTTTATTAATGTCTTCCGGAGATGTTTTTTGCAAAAACCATACCACTTTTGTAAAGACTTCTGGAATGCTTTTTTTTTAATTTGTTTCCTTTTTTTCAGGTATGGAAATATGTGTAAAAAACCAGATATGTGGATATGCATTCAAGAAGTTAGAATTAGAAATAAAGGTACTGTTATAATCATTTGTTCAAGTACCCCATATCCTGCAACTTTCAATTCTTTCTTCGGACCTCTCTTGAAAACAAACAAAAATACAATATTATTAAACACAGACTAAAATAAAAAAGGGAAAATGCTTAATACCACGAAACCTGCGAACGCCTTGGCAACACATAAAAACAAACTGTTCTTACCCTCTCTTCAGTCCTTTTTGTTTAATAGCAAAATTTTTTATAACCAATATCAATTCTAAACCGAAAGATAAATACTCATACATTTAAGTCGCTTAAACAAACCATATTTTGCTGGAGTTAACAAGGGTTGTCATGTCACTATGAAAAGTACCCATTTACTGAAAGCTTATAGTATTACATATTCTTGAAGCTTGAAAATGGACACAGAGAAATTTACCCATGACTGCTAAAATGGTGGAAACAACCTATCTATATAGTTGGATTGCAAAACTAGTTGATAGTGGCTTCTTTGATAGTTGATACATTGATACTATCCAAAAGGTGGGATAAGAGATGTGCCGACAACAATTATTTGATGATAGTTGCCGACAAAGTGGTTTGTAGCCACTTGATACGTGCGTTCGTAGTTTTCGATTGTTAAAACCTTCGATTATATAGCACTGCTGATAAAAAATAATATTCAACATTCTAAAAGTGTTCCAGCATAAAAAAAATTTGAAACAAACCGGAAGAGTTTCTGAAAGTGTTCTGGTGTAATAAACAAAGTTGGGCTTACTTGAAGTGTTTTGGAGTGCAACTTGTAAACCGGAAGAGTTTGAAAAAGTATTCCGGAATGCAATTGTTCTCTCGTTGTTTCGGAAGAGCTTTTTAGCATGAAAATGGAAAGTAAATTTTTTTTTGAAATTTTACTATTAAACGAGGGGTATTTTTGTCCAAAAATTTCAAACGTTTGGGTATATGTACAATTGTAGGGGTGGAAAAAAAAATTTCCCCAAATCCAAAATTCTCAAAGCAAAGCCTCTCTCATTATCCATTACCATTACCACTACCACATTCCATATAACTTTTCCATATTAAAAATTGCCCACACATAATTATTATTAATAATAATTAATCACAAATCAAAATTAAACAAATGTTGCAAATTACATGCAATTTACATGCAAAATCAAAAGCACCACCATATACTAACAAAATCACAATCACTTTGACTCTATCATCACAAAATCGTTCACATTTTTCAAACCACACACTGAAACTCACGCCACCGTCACAACCACCACAAACCACCACACTTCACCGAACAATGCCGACCGGAGAACTCCGATCACCACCAAAATCAACAAACAATTCCACCGCCGTCATCGGATTCGAAGACGAAGGTTGGTTATGGTCTCAAATCAAAGCTGAAGCTCGTCGTGATGCTGAATCGGAACCGGCGTTAGCGAGTTATCTTTACTCAACGATTCTCTCTCATTCTTCACTTGAACGATCACTTTCGTTTCATCTTGGTAACAAGCTTTGTTCATCAACGCTTCTTTCAACTCTTCTCTATGATCTTTTTCTCAACGCTTTTGCTACTGATCCTTCTTTGAGTTCTGCTGCTGTTGCTGATCTTCGTGCTGCTCGTGAACGTGATCCTGCTTGTATCTCTTACTCTCATTGTCTTCTCAATTACAAAGGATTTCTCGCTTGTCAGGTTTATCTTATTCTTTAAATTTTGGGGTTTTTTTTATGCTTGATTAAACCCTAATTCTTCAATTTTAGGGTTTTTGTTCGAATTAACCTTCAGAATTGTATTTTTAAATTAATTGAGCTACTAATTTGATGGATTGAGAACAGAGTATTTGTTATATAATTATATTTTCATAGTTCAGAGAGACCAATTAGGAGAGAAAAATGATAGTTTAGAGAATAAATTGAAAGTTTGTTGGTTTTCATTTTGTTAGCAAATCCTAATTCTTGAATTTCAGGGTTTTTTTTTTTTGTGTTTCTAAATGTTGGGGAGTCGCTCGGGAGAAACAATGGTTTTCATTTTCTTGAACGTTAATTCTTATAAATTTATGGATTTCATGTTTCTTTCAAAACCATAATAATTCAATTCTGTCTTTTTGTTTGTTTTACAACATTAAACTTTCGATTTAAGGGGGGTTTTGTTTGAGTTATGCTATTTAGTACAGATAAGAAACATACGATGGGAACATGATTGTTTAAAAGATATGAATTTGTCTTTTAACGGAAAACATGGGGTCATCGAAGCGTTATTCTTGCGTTTTGTCAGTTTGGGATTTGTAACAAATAGTAAATAGTATTTCCCTTTTTGTTTTTTGACTAACCCTAACTCTTATATGCGTTTTTTTCTTTCCTTTCTTCCATGGAATTGTGTGTGATTGTGTGTGTGTGATTGTTGCAGGCGCACCGTGTGTCACATCTGTTGTGGAGGCAGGCTAGGCGGCCCTTAGCATTGGCACTACATTCTCGCGTTGCTGATGTATTTGCAGTGGATATTCACCCGGCAGCAAGGATTGGGAAAGGGGTTCTGTTTGACCATGCCACAGGTGTGGTGGTAGGCGAGACAGCAGTGATTGGAAATAATGTGTCGATCCTGCACCATGTCACATTGGGTGGTACCGGAAAGGTTGGTGGGGATCGCCATCCCAAGATTGGGGATGGGGTGCTCATTGGTGCTGGTGCTACCATTCTGGGCAATGTTAAGATTGGGGAAGGCGCTAAGATAGGTGCTGGGTCTGTTGTTTTGATTGATGTGCCACCGAGGACCACTGCTGTTGGGAACCCGGCGAGATTGGTTGGTGGTAAGGAGAAGCCATCTAAGCATGAGGATGTGCCTGGGGAGTCAATGGACCATACTTCTTTCATCTCTGAGTGGTCTGATTATATCATTTGAATTTCAAAGGTGAAATGCTTGAAATCAATCACTTGATGTTGGAATTGCATGGCATTAGAACCAAATTTGCTTTTCTTATCTCATGTGTTTTGATGTTCTGTTCTTGTAGTTGAACCATTGTATTGACATTTTGTTTTGACTTGTAGTCTCATAGTCACTAAACTATGTTAAGAAGTGACCCTGTAATTTAAGTGTATAATAAGGCTATGTTGTTCCGTGATATGAAAATTTGTGTTACTGCTAACTGTACTGCTTGGTGTTATGAGGAGCTGCATAGAATTAGAACGAACCATAATGTGGCATTATAATAGTGGTGTTTCTTGCTAGAACAGAATATGAAATTTTATCATCAGAGCTATCTTGCAAGGGTTTGCAAAACTGGCCTTTGATTTCTAGACCTTAAACCACTACAGGACACCTTCATCTTGTAGCCTCCCTGTGTGTCACAGCTGCAACGGCGAAAGTCACTGTTACCCGATCTCCTCTACTCTATCAACAACCATGCGTATTGGCAGGTTGATAATAAGGATTAAAGGGATTACACCTTTCTCTTTTATTTTTGTACGATATAATATGTCTTCAATAGAAAAGGCACAAGGGACAATTCATAACTACTTACAGAAACAGGGACCAAACATGTTGCTCTGTTCTCTTGCCTATCATGAATTATTAGAGTTTGAGATTTGGACGAATGCCAACAAGATTAATAGGAAAGACAAGTATAAGGTGATCCAGTTTGACACACGTTCATTTTTTTAAAATGCCTTTATTAAGTTTGGTTTCCTTAGTTTTCAAGTACTACATTGGCTTATATGAATTGATGGAGCGAAACAAACAACTACCCATAAAATTGCTTTGTGAAGAAAAAAAACCAGTCTAATTCGTTAGTTTGGTTTCCTTATTAAGTTTGGTTTCCTTAGTTTTCAAGTGCTACATTGGCTGACATGAGTTGATGGAACGAAACAAACAACCACCCATAAAATTGCTTTGTGAAAAAAAAAAATCAGTCTAATTCGTTAGTTTGGTTTCCTTATTAAGTTTGGTTTTCTTAGTTTTCGAGTGCTACATTGGCTGACATGAGTTGATGGAGCGAAACAAACAACCACCCATAAAATTGCTTTGTTAAACCTCCCAAAAAGTTTCTTTTAGCTTTAATGCTCATAATTGGTTTTTGAAGTGCTAAAGTTGGCTCTTATAAGAGCAGCATTATCGGCCCACCATGTGTCAGTAAAATATATTATTTAAACCACTTGTTGTGGTGTTAGAAATGGAACCAGTGCTTTATGTGGTACCGTAGCATTTGACAATAGTTCCAATTATTTATTCTATAAAATATAAAGCTAGTGTATATTGTGGGACAAATGAGATTCAATTTAGAGTTTTAGATGAGTGGCATGAATATTTAGAAAAAATTATTGAGTTGCTTAAATAATTGAAAAGTATAAAATAATATAATATATTGAGTATGGTCCATTTATACCACCAAGTTGGGTAGCATGGATGTAAATGCTCTAACATTTTGGGAGGTTTAACATTTTTCCAAGCCAATCCATAACAATAGTTTCAAGCTTAGTTGCAGCTGATGATGATAACCAATTGAATCCAACAATATTGAATCTAGTGCTTAACATTTCACCTATAAATCCTGCCGTGCTACCACTACTAGGGAAGTATGCATAAAATTTGGATTCATCCAATGAGTGATACCAGGGATTATATGTTGTTGCACATCTTCAAGTATGGATTCAATTGTTTCTGGTTGAAATGGAGCTGAAGATGGCAATCTTTTTGTAAGATAACTAGGTTCTACAGTACTTAAAACATGATAGTTTTCAATGTTTTTGTAATAATATCAATTAATAGTTCTAGCAAGACTTACATGACTCATGCTCATGCTGAGGTTGAAGGAACTTTTGTTATTAGATGTGCTATTGGTTCAACTTTAAGAGAAGAACATCATGTGACTATGACATGGAAATTGGTGCAAGAACACGCAAATTCTCTATTAGGTACCCTTCTCAATTCATATATAAACAAAAAAAAACTAATTAGACATGAATTAAGAATGGTAGTTAAGTATATAAAAAATAATTGGATCATTTATTGGAGTGTTGACAAATTGACATAGTTATATATACTTGACATAGTCACATCAATTATATTGTATTTGTTGCATTTCCACAAATTTAATTTTTGTTTCACTTATCTTATGCAGAATTCTTTTGGCCATATTTATAGAATTGAGATCAGCTCCAACCAGTACTGCCAATTGTCAAGTAATCAATTAACTCGTTACTTCCAATGTTAATATAATTTATAACATTTCTTATCTAATTTCATTATTAATTAAATCAAACTATACATAATTAATTAAGTGTATACATCCTATTCCTATCTCTATGACCTTATGTCCTTCAACACAAAAATGAAGTTGACATACTTTTCCTTATTAATCTTTCTTATTCTCCTTTGTAGCTCATCAATCCTTGTGAATTCTCAAGATTCATGTGCCTTTAATTTGGTGGAACTTCCGCAACCAAACCCTTTTGATACAAAATCACTTCTTTGCAGTCCTGTTTGGGCTGATCACAATTTCATCCTCAGAGTATGTGTTGCTATGTAAGAGTTTGTTTGGATTATTTATTTGAATTTATTTCATAAGTTCTTCAATATAGTTTATTAAAAATAGTCCGTAGTATGTATACATTTTTTTCATCTTTATTTTATCTTTTGCTATAATTTAAATATCGCATGTAAGCTTATACATAAATGTTACTTCCTCCGACCTGAATTACAAACAAATGTCATTTTTTGGATACATTGAATAACTAATGCATCTGATCTAAAAAGTGGACTAAATACATTAGTTATTCAATGTATCTAAAAAGTGACATTTGCTTATAATTAAGGTCAGAAGGAGTAAGTTGTTTATCCAAACAAACACTAAATCCTTGAGACAACAACTATATATGATTAAGTATAAAGTTAATAAAAGTTTGAAGAAGTATTGATTTCTATCCATAATTTTACTTTATGAAGTAAATTTCACATAGGACTATTTTAAGATGATTAAACTAAATAGGAACAAACAAGTCCATAATAAAGAATGAATTAGCTAACTATATATTATGTTGTTGAACATAATGCTAAGGCTCTTTTTTTTTTTTTTTTTTTTTGTTAAAACAGTATACTAAGGTTTCAACAGATGTGTGGGGTTTTATATTGTCATTTCCAACAAACATAAAAACATATGCAGCTATAGGATTCTCCAAAGATGGCAAAATGGTTGGTTCTACAGCAATTGTTGGATGGATGCCATCTTCAAGTGAAGGGGGCATGAAAATGTACTCTCTGATGTTTTATAACTTCAATCCTATTAGACTTGGTTAGGTAGTTAGGAGGTGGTTACATAACTACCTTGAGTTAGTTAGTTATGGTTACTTGTGTTACAAGTAATAGATGGGTTAGGAGTTTTCCTTATAAATAAGCGTGTACCACATGCATTGTATACAACTCATTCTCTATTTTTCTTATCAATAAATCTTAACACTTTCCTCCTAGTTTTCTCTCTAGTTCTTACTTGTTATCTTCTTCCTCTTATCTTGGATTACCCTAACAAATTGGTATCAGAGCCTGGTTCTTAGTGTAGAAAGCACAAAGATTCAGTCTTGTTTGGTGTTTACATTTTCCTTCATTCAGAAACAATGTCAGGGAATGGTTTACCAAACAATCTTCCAATTCTTGAGGGCAAGAATTGGGAAAGATGGAGCAAACAGATGAAGTATCTCTTTGGTTTTCAAGATACATGGGAAGTGGTGGTTAATGGTGTGCAAGACTTGGTGGGGAATGCCACTGAAGCTCAGAGATCAGCACACAAAGACTTAAAGAAGAAGGATTGCAAGGCAATGTATGCAATTCAAGCTGCAGTAGATTCTGCAAATTTTGACAAGATATCTAGTGCTGAATCCTCTAAGGCAGCCTGGGATATCTTGGTGAAATATTATGAAGGAGGAGAAAAGGTGAAGGGAGTGAAGTTGCAGTCTCTGAGAAGGCAATATGAGCTTCTGCAGATGGATAAGAGTGAATCCATTGGAGCCTATGTGTCGAAGGTTCAAGGCATTGTCCATACAATGAAGAGCTGTGGTGAGGTGATGACAGATAGGATGATTGTAGAGAAGGTAATGAGAACTCTAACTCCAAATTTTGATCATGTCATTGTTGCCATCCAAGAAACTGGGAATGTAGCTACATTACAGTTGGAGGATCTTGTCGGATCTTTAGAAGCACATGAGTTGATGATAAATGAAAGGAAAGGGGTTCAAGAATCTGTACAAGCCTTACAAGTTCAGGCTTACAAGAAGGCATTGGTAACATGGTTATCAAGAGAAGCAATGGAAGCTCTGCAGTAATTGAAGATGTGATGTTTGTACCAGGTATGGACTGTAATCTTCTGAGTGTTGGACAGTTAGCAGGAAAAGGTTTTTCAGTTATCATTAAGAATGAGAAATTTGAACTTTATGATCCTGCAAATAACCTAATTCTGAGGACTCCTTTGGCCAAGAATAGAACTTTCAGAACTTTGATTCACACAAACACTGTTCAGTGTATGAAGGTAGTAACAGATGAGAAGTTGAATTGGCTATGGCACCTGAGATTTGGACATTTGAATTTCAAATATCTAAATCAGCTAGGGAGCAAAGGAATGGTACTTGGCCTACCTAAGATTGAAGCTTCAGAAAGAGTATGTGAAGGTTGCTTAGTTGGTAAACAACCTAGAAATGCTTTCAGCAAGAGTTTGCCTATGAGATCATCAAGTGTACTAGGTGTTGTGCATTCTGATGTGTGTGGTCCCTTTGATGTGAATTCACTTGGTGGTAATAGATATTTTGTTACCTTTGTTGATGAGTATAGCAGGAAGATGTGGATATACTTGATTCAAACCAAGGATGCAGTATTTGATGTCTTCAGAAATTTTAAGGCATTAGTTGAAAATCAAAGTGGAAAGAAGATCATAGCTCTCAGAACAGATGGTGGAGGTGAGTATACTTCCAAGAAGTTTGAGTCATTTTGTGTTGAACAAGGTATAGAACATGAAGTCACAGCTCCCTATACACCTCAACACAATGGCTTAGCTGAAAGAAGGAACAGGACTATTCTTGATATGGCAAGGTGTATGGTGAAGCATAGGAACCTGCCTAAAGCTTTCTGGGGTGAAGCAGTTCACACTGCTGTGTATGTGTTGAACAGGTGTCCAACCAAGAAGCTGAAAGACAAAGTACCTGAGGAAGTGTGGAGTGGTAGAAAACCTAGTGTAAGTCACTTCAGAATTTTTGGTGCTTTATGTCACAAGCATGTGCCTGAAGCAAAAAGGAAGAAGCTTGATGACAGAAGTGAAGCCATGATCTTGGTAGGATACCATGTCACAGGTGCTTACAAGCTGTATGATCCTGTCACAAAGAAAATGATCTACAGTAGAGATGTTGTAATTGATGAAGAGAAATCCTGGGATTGGATTGCTGGTTGTAGTTCAAGCAGAGCTCAATTGAATCCAATTATGAATGAAGAAGATAGTGATTCTAGTGATGAGAATGAAGCACCTGCAGCTGTGACTAGAGACAGGCCTGCCAGAACAAGGAACATTCCTGCTAGATTGCAGGATTGTGAAATTGTTAATGATAATGAGGTAAATGCAGATGGTGACTTAGTTCATATTGCATTGATGGCTGGTTCTGAGCCTATCAATTAAACAGAAGCCTTGAAACACAAGAAATGGAAGAGAGCTATGGAGGAGGAGTTGGCTTCAATTGAGAGAAATCAAACTTGGGAGTTAGTTAAACTTCCATCAGATAAGAAGGCAATTGAAGTAAAATGGGTGTTCAAGCTGAAGCTAAATCCTGACAATTCTATAGCAAAATATAAGGCAAGGCTGGTGGCAAGAGGTTTTCTGCAGAGGGAAGGAATAGATTACTCAGAAATCTACTCACCTGTGGCAAGAATTGAGACTGTGAGACTTGTCATAGCTGTAGCTAATGCAAGGAAATGGCCTATGTTCCACATGGATGTTAAGTCAGCCTTTCTTAATGGTCCATTAGAAGAACTTGTCTTTGTAACTCAGCCACCTGGATTCATGATTGAAGGGAAGAAAGACATGGTCTACAGATTGAACAAAGCTCTATATGGTTTGAAACAAGCTCCAAGAGCTTGGAATAAAAGGATAGATGGATTTCTTGTGAAACAAGGTTTCAGGAAATGCAAGTCAGAATATGGAGTATATGTGCAGGAAGCAGCTTCAAGCATCATTCTGATATGTTTGTATGTTGATGATCTGCTAGTAACTGGAAGTGTCACAGCTGAGATAGAGAAATTCAAAGAAGTAATGAAAACTGAATTTGAGATGACAGATTTGGGAGAAGTGTCTTACTTCTTAGGATTTGAACTTCTGAAGAATGGTAAAGGTCTATTGTTGCATCAGAGAAAATATGCAGGAGAAATTCTAAAGAGGTTCAACATGATTGAGTGTACCTATGCTGCAACTCCTATGGAGGTGAACTTGAAGTTAGAAAAGAATGAGACAGAAGAGACTGTGGATCCTACAATTTTCAAGCAAATTGTTGGATCATTGAGATATCTTTGCAACAGCAGGCCAGATATATGCTTTGCAGTTGGGCTTGTAAGTAGATTCATGGATAAGCCCAGAAGGTCACACATGAATGCAGCTAGAAGAATACTTAGGTATATAGCAGGCACAATGGAGTTTGGAATTCTTTTTCAAAGTCAGTTCTGAATGAGAAATTTGAGATTGTGTGCTACTCTGATGCTGATTGGTGTGGTGACAAAGTAGATAGAAGGAGTACTACTGGGTATTTCTTCAGATTTATGGAGGCTCCTGTTGCTTGGTGTTCTAAGAAACAACCAGTTGTTGCATTGTCTTCGTGTGAAGCTGAGTACATAGCAGGTGCATATGCAGCATGCCAAGCTTTGTGGATTGTGACTGTGTTGAAGGAGCTAGGAATTGAAGCAGAGAAACCTGTGGTTCTGCAGATTGATAACAAGTCTGCTATAAACTTAGCCAAGAATCCAGTTTTGCATGGTAGAAGCAAACACATAGAGGCTAGGTTTCATTTCTTGAGGGAGCAGGTGAATCAAGGTAGCTTAGATGTCAGGCATTGTGCAACAGATACTCAGGTTGCAGATGCTCTAACTAAGAGTTTGAAAACAGACAGGTTTTTGAAGCTCAGAAGTGAACTTGGTGTGTATCAGGCGCGCGCGCCCAGCATGGCAAGTTCTGAAGCAGTTCTGAAGGACAGACAAGTTTGAAGTTCTGAAGCAGTTCTGAAGGACAGACAAGTTCTGAAGCAGTTCTGAAGGACAGACAAGTTCTGAAGCAGTTCTGAAGGACAGACAAGTTTGCAGTTCTGAAGGATTTCTGAAGGACAGACAAGGTTGCAGTTCTGAAGGATTTCTGAAGGACAGACAAGTTTGCTTAGGCTTGAAGTTAAGGGAGCATGATGTTTTATAACTTCAATCCTATTAGACTTGGTTAGGTAGTTAGGAGGTGGTTACATAACTACCTTGAGTTAGTTAGTTATGGTTACTTGTGTTACAAGTAATAGATGGGTTAGGAGTTTTCCTTATAAATAAGCGTGTACCACATGCATTGTATACAACTCATTCTCTATTTTTCTTATCAATAAATCTTAACACTTTCCTCCTAATTTTCTCTCTAGTTCTTACTTGTTATCTTCTTCCTCTTATCTTGGATTACCCTAACACTCTCTTGATGGAAAATCTACAAAAGAAGTGATTCTTGACAAAGGAGAACTTTATATGATGAATGCTTCCATAGCTTCAGCTAGCACTTCACTAATCTACATGATTTTCCTATTGAAAACTACACAACCTACTACAAAATTGTTATTTGCCATTGGACCAAAGTGTGGATTTCCTAATCATCCAAACTACGCCTTGTTCAAACATAGTGATCACATATCATTGGTCATAGATTACTCAAAAGGTTAGTCATTTTGCATCAACATTTTTGTGCGACCAGCTCCGTTTGGTTGGAGGGAAAGAAAAAGGAAAAGAAAATTGCAGAAATCAATGCATGCATTTGGACTAATGTTAGTCCAAATACATGCACATTGATTTTCGCAATTTTTTTTCATTCCCCTTTCTTTCCTTCCAACCAAACGGTTAGTGATTCACTCCAAGTCTCTAGTCAACAAAAAGTGATTCACTCGTTTTAAAGGTTAAAACTATATTAATATTAATTTGGGTCTATGATTCAATCTTATTGTTATAGTTTTGTGGGTATATCTTGATTAAACAGGTACAATTAGGAAAGTTCCTTACCAAAAACTTCGAAGAAGAATCCATGGTATTCTGAACAATGTAGAATGGAACGACATTTTAATGATAATTGGATCCATAATCATTCGTTATTTCAAGCAATGGAGATGGGATCCCATTTGGTTTTATATTGAAACATTTGGCTTTCTATCTGGCATAATTAGTGTTAAATTATATGTAATAGAGTTATTAGTAGTTGCTATAGAGTTTTTAATATTAAGGGTAATTTAGTCCTTTTAGTCTCTAGTCTATATATTCTTCGCAACTTTTTTTTTCTTCTTTTAAATAGTCAAGTGACCAAAATTTTACTCCTTGATATAAATGAATAGTAAGAAATTTCGAATTCAAACTCTAACCTTACATATTGCACTATTCAGACCAACCGATCTGGATCTATACTAATTAAGGGGATACTTTTATTTTTATTGTTTGTATTTTTTTTTGGATAACCACAAAATAAAACTTGTGAATGAAAATAGATACATGAATTGAGATGAGATGGATGTGAAGGCGTTTATCTTGATCCTAAAGCAAGATAATGGGATTGTTGGCAATATACATAACATTAATCCAGAAAATAAGAATAAGATGGTGGTTTTTATATACATTGCTAACTATGTTACAAGTTGCTATGACTAAAATTTAACACTTTTGTGTGCTCTTGGTCATATATAAAGCAAACATTTACGTAATATTATTTTGTCTTTTCTTTATATATACCTTGCATGCACATGCATACTTTTTTTTAGTAGACAAAACTTCTAATATTAATTATTTTAAACAAATATCTAATTGCACACCCACACAAATAACTCAAGTTGGCATGAACATCGATGGGCTCTTGGCTCTTGGCCTTTAACATAGTGGTGAGGAGGGATTTGTCTAATAGTGGAACTTAATATTTTTAGTTAAAATTTAAATTCTATATAATGATAAAATTTAAAAGATGGAATAGATATAATATTTTGTTAAAAAGGTTAGCCTTACTAATTTGTAGGTTCATATAAGATGCACGAATTTCAATTTTCAACTCTTTGTCCATAATAATTCGTTTGGAATGATTTATTTTTGAGTTTGTACAAAACAACTTACGTAAGTAAATGAAATTTTATGTATTATTTTAAGTTTTTTTAAGGTAGTTTATGAAAAAACAACATAAAAATATAATTTTTGTTAGTGACAACTTATGAATTAATATAAAGATTATTTATTTGCATAATTATATTTTCATTAATTAAAAAATAAGCCAAATTCAAACAGATCGTAAATCTAGTTAAAAATATTCATTCTTTACGTTATTTTTTTTTTATATTTTAAATTTCTGTGTTTACTTATTAAATTTCTTCTAAAAGTATGAAGATAAGAACAATTTCTTGCATTATTCTGTTGGTACGCCAAATGATATATTATACATATAATAACTTGATATTTATTTATTCATTTTTTTTACAAGTCCATAAATCTTGCATCCAATCCGATCCATTCCCTCGTGTTTCAATTTGATTAATTAGTTGACACATGCATATTTTTTCCTTACTATTAGACAAACTCTATCTTTCTTCACATATAGACAAAACCTATTTATTTATTTTTATTTATTTTACAAACCAAATTCTTATCTATAAATATTTCTTCAATCTCACAATGTCACCACACCACACTATCCCATTTCTTTCTCTTAATTTTTTTTCTTTAACTTGATTATAAAACCCCTTTGAATACACTAGAATGGCACAACTAAGGCAAATTAAAAATCTCACTTTTATTTTTATGTATGTTGTAGCACTCTTTATGATATTCACATTTAAATCAGCCATTAGTATTGGGGGAACTCTAAATATAGTGGATTTTGGGGCCAACCCAAATGGTGAAACTGACTCCAAAAATGCAATTCTTACTACATGGGATAGAGCATGTAACTCAACAACACCAACCACTATTTATGTACCAATAGGAAGGTTCTTAGTTGGGGGTAGTGTAGTGTTTAAGGGGAGGTGCAATAACAAGGGCATCACGGTAATTATTGATGGTACACTAGTAGCAAATTTTAATCATAATGTTATTGGAAATGAAGAAAGTTGGTTGCTTTTTGATGATGTTGATGGAGTTTCAATTATTGGTAATGGTATTCTTGATGGTCAAGGCACAAATTTGTGGGATTGTAAAAAATCCGGCAAGGGTTGTCCAATGGGTGCTACGGTATAAATTTCAATCTTGCAATTTAAATATGAGGATTTATGTTTTATCCTTCTTTTTAATCTTAATTATTTTTTTGGCTAGTATTTAAACTTGGGATGTGTTTAATTGTTCATCGTTAATTGAAAACATATTAGCCACTTGATGTCAATCATTTGGTTATACAGTAAGATTGTCAATTATTATTTTTTTTAAAATGGCAAATATATAATATATTAAAATAAAAATGAAATAAGTAAAATTCATTTGGTTATATGCCGATCATTTGATTGTCAATTAACTTTTTTGTGTTCTTTTTGATATACTCGTTATAATATTGAGTGAGATGATAAATATTTTTAAATCGCTTAGATTCATTTTGTAGGAATCATTTTTATAGTGATGTTTGTATATGAGTTTTATTTAGTAATACTATCTTACATTCCTCTTTTAAAAATTATGTATTTTTTAGTAAGTTTTAGTTGGACTTCATACTTTGGAATGACTTGGATTTGATATATTGAGTATATATTTTATTATTTTTTAAATAAGTATGTGGTAATGACTTTTTTAAAAATTTATTTACTTATTGAAAAAAAATCATTTACTCTTTCCATGATAAAATATTAAATTTATTTACTTAATTATGTAATAAATTTAAAAAGTGGTTATTAGTTGGTTTGAACATAAGCTCTGAAAACTTATTAGTTGATTGTTTTTAGAGACAAGATATATTAATTTTGTAATGAATTTATTTATTTATTTGGCTTATATTTTGTCACAGAGAAAATAATTATTTAGTTGATTTGAACATAAGCTCTAAAAATTTAATTAATCAAACATTGATGCCGGTTTATTTTTTTGCATACAATTACAGAACTTAAGATTTGCCAATTCCAACAACATTGTTATCAATGGGGTAACCTCATTGAATAGCCAAATGTTCCACATAGTGATAGACAGATGCAATAATGTTAGAGTACAAGGGGTTAAGGTAATAGCTGCAGGAAACAGTCCTAATACAGATGGTATTCATGTTCAACTCTCATCAAGTGTTACCATCCTCAATTCCAACCTAGCTACTGGTGATGATTGCATCTCAATTGGGCAAGGAACAACAAATTTGTGCATAGAAAACATAACTTGTGGACCAGGACATGGAATTAGGTACTGTTATAAATATATGTGTGCGTGCGCGTTATATGTTTGCGTGCGTGTCAGTGTGTTGTGTGTATTCTTGTTTTAACATTGCTTCAATATTTGTTGTAGTGTTGGAAGTTTGGGAAAGAAATTTGAAGAGGTCGGTGTGCAAAACGTAACCGTTAAAACAGTGAAATTTTTTGGAACTGAAAATGGTGTACGGATTAAATCTTGGGGGAGACCTAGCAATGGTTTTGCAAGAAATATTATTTTCCAACATGCTACCATGGTTAATGTTCAGAATCCTATTGTAATAGACCAAAATTATTGTCCTAATGAGAAGGATTGTCCTGGTCAGGTGAGTTTTTTTTCTAAGAAAATTATATGTTTAATAAAATTTAGAGATATCAATTTATATATATAAGTTTCGACCTTTGTGGTGACTCCCCATTCAGACCCTTATGCATATGTGGCATTTTTTTTTTGTGAGGACGAGGAAAAAAGTATTTTGTTGGATGATATGACCTTATAAATTTTTTTCTAGTGTTCTCATTCAAATGAATATCCACTTGAATGAAGACAGAAAGAAAAACTCTCAAAAGTGGAAAAAAGAGACGGGTATTTAGGCCTTTTTTTTGTGCCCGGGACAAAAACCAGAGAGTACTCCCTACCCCGTCTTGCCCAATTGGTATCTCTAATTTAAGTCTTGCCTTATATATATGACCTAACATAAGCTGATTGAATTATTATTTTTCTATATATGTTGACAAACAAGCAGGCTTCAGGGGTTAAAATTAGCAACATTATTTTTCAAGATATTCATGGAAGTTCAGCTACAGAGATAGCAGTTAAATTGAATTGTAGTCCAACAAATCCATGCACTGGAATAAGCTTGGAAGATGTAATGCTTACATATAAAAATCAACATGCTGAATCACAATGTAATCATGCTGGAGGAATCACATCTGGTGTAGTTCAACCCAACAATTGTTTCTAGCTAGTATAAGGCACCATATATTACAATAGTGATTGAATACAATTACAAAAGAGGGGAGAACACAACAATTTTATTTTTATTTTTATTTTTTTGCTTTTGATTTTCCTAATCGTTATATATCCTAAAGGTTGTTAAGGGTCAACCCTAATGCCCTTTCAAAAACCCTACTAGCATGCATCATCGATGATGTCATCATGACATCATCTAATCCATGTCATTCATTCATTATCCGCCATGTGTATCATCTCGCCACGTTACCTTTGACACCTCAACATCCACATCATCTGCCACGTCACTCCAGCCACGTCAGCATTATATTTTAAAATTACAGTTTTGCCCCTATACTTTATATATTTACATTTACATCTCGCACTTTAATTATTTTCGTTTTGACCCTGTACTTTATAGATTGCATTTTGAATCCTAATTTTTTTAAAAATTTCAAATTTGCTTCTATTTTTTTTAAATTACAGTTTTGTCCCAATATTTTTCAAAATTACATTTTTACCCTTAACAAAAAAAATTAAAACCCTATTTATTTTTTAGGATTCCCATTAAATAGAATTTTATGATTGATGTTTGGTTAAATCCATATGGTTGTTTTGCTAAAGATAATATTCCAAATGTCACTTTAGACTTTATGTTGAGTATTGAATGATTGGATAAAATCTTTTATATTTATATGTTTTTGCGTATTATTTGCTAATGACCGATTTAGGTTCACATCAATAACAATCCAAAGAGAGATGAACATGACAACTGTTTTGCAGTAAAAGAAGCAACAACAATTGAGTTGTTTGAGGCAGAGATGGCCTCTACATTGCAATTTAATCTCGGTGGAACTTTCTTGCTTGAAAGCAACACAATGTGTAAAAAGTGTTTTTGTTAACTTGGATGAATGAAAATAATGACCAACAATTTGCATTTTTACAACAAAAATTAACATACAGCTCTAATATGATAGACTTTTAACCCACCCTAAATCTCTTCTACCTCGCAACTTGAAAGAATCTATTAAGCTAAGAGTGTTCAATTACGACTATAACATGGTCAATTTTATGGTGTACAAGTGTACTAACTTAATAAAAATTGATGGCTCTCCGTAGGGATTTGTAGTGTACTTAACAAAACACTACTACTTCTCTTGAACTAAGAATGTCTTATTTTAATCTATAAAGATATATCGTAAACCTTTCTATAACATCTAATGACTCTTCTAAATAAATACGGGTGATTGAACTCTTAATTAAATGTTAATGTTTCGAATTTAACTAACTTTTACGCGCTACATATAAATAGGTTTGTAATTTATGCGCTCTACTTACATAAAGTTTTAAAAATTTTGCGCACTATGTCAAGTATCATATCTCTAATCCTCCCAATAGACATTTATTGCATAAGAGTGGTTTTGATTGTGGGGGTTGGTTCATCTACTTTGTCTCTTCCTCGATCAAAATTATTTGTTCATTGTTTGATCCAAGTATTGACATTATCCGATATTATTTTTCTATATGCGGCAACACTACTTTATGGCACATGATTAATTTCAACTATTTTGATTGTTGTCTTAATGAAGTTTTATTTTTAATTCATTGATGTTTGTCCTTTAAAATCATATTAACTGCGCAAGAAAAAATGGTAAAAATTAAATTTTTATACATGTCACGGGTCTTTGAAGGTTCCACTATAAAATTTGATATGACTGAGCTATCCAACAATAGTATGCAATGTACTTCTTGATCCTATTATCAATGACAATATGAATGATTTTTAATTTCATTATCTTAACGCATTTCTTTAAAATCAAATTAATTGAGCAGCAAAAAAAGGTAAAAATTAAATTTTTATACATGTCACGGGTCTTTGAAGGTTCCACTATAAAATTTGATGTGACTAAGCTATCCAACAATAATATGCAATGTATTTCTTGATCCTATTATCAATGATTATATGAATGATTTTTAATTTCATCATATTAACGTGTTACTCATGAGAAAATTTGACCAACTTAGTTTATATTATTTGAGATACACACACCTAAACATGAGAAAATTAAATTAAGTGTGTTGTTACGTCAAAATTAAATTGTATACATATCACGGGTCTTGAAGGCTCCATTGTAAAATTCGGTGTGATGCTTCACTTGATTCGCTTTATTATAGCGTTCCACAAAACATATGCAACACACGATTAATGCTATAAGCATGTATCATTTTTATGCTATATATTTTTCTTTTCTATGAATTTAGACTTTGTAATCGTAACTTAGTGCTATCTCTAAATTATTTAATGCTTGCAACTAAATCACTTCATCCTAATCGAGAATTCAAATAATTGACATTATCAAATATTATTTTTCTGTATGCGACAACACTACTTTGTGGCGCAGAATTTAGCCTTTGTAATCGTAACTTAGTGCTATCTCTAAATTATTTAATGCTTGCAACTAAATCACTTCATCCTAATCGAGCATTCAAATAATTGGCATTATCAAATATTATTTTTCTGTATTTATGCAGTTATCTTTACTTGATTTGATCCTTGATGATAACTATTTTGTTTGAAGTCTTAATGAAGTTTTCTTTTTAATCAATTGATAGTTGTCCTTTAGAACCATATTAATTGCACACAAAAAGGATAAAATTGAATTTTATACATGTCACGGGTCTTTGAAGACTCAACTATGAAATTCGATGTGACTGAACCATCCAACAATAGAGTGGTTCACTTTTGTATTGTATTATCCCATTATCCATGATTATATTAAGTATACTCTTAGACAAAAATTAAATTTTATACATGACACGGATCTTGAAAGGTCCACTATAAAATTTGGTGTGATGCTTCACTTGATTCGCTTTGTTATGGCGTTTCGCAAAAGCCGTGCAACACCAAGGGACAGTGTTAGTTTGATAGAGATTGTATTCATTGATTTAATTTGGTTAATCCCTTTGTATGATTTAGTCTTTGAACTCACATCAAACATTTCTATAATTACCTTATATCACACCGCTAATCTAAGGCAACAACCATGATTGACATACATATGTCGTTCCGCCGAACCCGTGCATCGCACGGGCCGGCGACTAGTTATATTTCCATGCAATATATTTTCTGATGAATAAAATTAAATCTCCCAACCAGCGCCGGTCCTGAGTTTTTAGAGCCCGTGTGCAAATTTGTAAAAGTTGCCTCATAATAAAAAATAAATACAATTTTCTAAAAAAAAACTCATCGATATTTTTTAATTTTTTTTAAACTCGGTATCCGGCCCAAAGACCGACTAACTCGAGGGAAAAAAACTCCGATTTTAAAAATATAATTATCCTAGTAATTAACATAAAAAATATTCATATAGTCTTTCCTTTTTTTTTCAAACTGGACCTGCAATTAAAGTTTTTTGTTGCAATATGATATTTACACCTCCTATTTTACTAATACTACTATCCAGCAAAAAAAAATTGAGGCCATATTATTATGGAGGCCCACTGCAACAGGGCTTGTTGCAGCCCCTTATGGGTCGGGCCTGCTCCCAACTTCTGATTATATTTGATATTTTAGTGTTATATAAAAAAACTCTCTCACAACAATGAAAAATTCGTGTTTTGAATGATTGAATTAATTGGCGACTTTGAGAAATCTTTTGGAGGGTTAGAGTTTCACTAATTTAGATTAGGGTAATTGTGTCATTACCATAACTAGTCGACGGCCCGTGCGATGCACGGGTTCGGTGGAACGACATATGTATGTCAATTATGGTTGTTGTTTTAGATTAGCGGTATGCTATAAAGTAATTATAGAAATGTTTGATGTGAGTTCAAAGACTAAATCATACAAAGGGATTAACCAAATTAAATAAATGAATACAATCTCTATCCAACTAACGCTGGCCTTTAGTGTTGCACGGCTTTTGTGGAACGCCAGAACAAAGCGAATCTAGTGAAGCACCACACCAAATTTTATAGTGGACCTTTCAAGACCCGTGTCATGTATAAAATTCAATTTTTGCCTAAGAGTATACTTAATATAATCATTGATAATGAGATAATACAATACAAAAGTGAACCACTCTATTGTTGGATGGTTCAGTCATATCGAATTTCATAGTTGAGCCTTCAAAAACCCGTGACATGTATAAAATTTAATTTTACCCTTTTTTTGTGCAATTAATATGGTTGTAAAGGACAACTATCAATTGATTAAAAAGAAAACTTCATTAAGACTTCAAACAAAATAGTTGACATCATGGATCAAATCAAGTAAAGATAACTACATAAATTGGAACTAATCATGCACCACAAAGTAGTGTTGGCGCATACAGAAAAATAATATTTGATAATGCCAATTATTTGAATGCTCGATTAGGATGAAGTGATTTAGTTGCAAGCATTAAATAATTTAGAGATAGCACCAAGTTACGATTACAAAGTCTAAATTCATATAAAAGAAAAATATATAGCATAAAAAGGATACATGCTTGGATCAAACAATGAACAAATGATTTTGATCGAGGAAGAGGCAAAGTAGATGAACCAACCCCCACAATCAAGACCACTCATATGCAATAAATGTCTCTTGGGAGGATTAGAGATAGGATACTTGACATAGTGCGCAAAAATTTTAAAACTTTATGTAAATGGAGCACATAAATTACAAACCTATTTATAAGTAGCGCATAAAAGTTAGTTAATTAAATTCGAAACATTAACATTTAATTATGAGTTGAATCACCCGTTATAAATATTTATTTAGAAGAGTCATTAGATGCTATAGAAAGGTTTACGATACATCTTTATAGATTAAAATTAGACATTCTTAGTTCAAGAGAAGTAATAGTGTTTTGTTAAGTACACTACACATCTCTATGCAGACCCATCAATTTTTATTAAGTTAGTAAACTTGTACAGCATAAAATTGACCATGTTATAGTGGTAATTGAACACTCTTAACTTAATAGATTCTTTTAAGTTGCGAGGTAGAAGAGATTTAGGGTGGTTAAAAGTCTATCATATTAGAGCTATATGCTAACTTTTGTTGTAAAAATGCAAATTGTTGGTCATTATTTTCATTCATCCAAGTTAACAAAAACACTCTTTACACATTGTGTTGCTTTCAAGCAAGAAAGTTCCACCGAGATTAAATTGCAATGTAGAGGTCATTTTTGCCTCAGACAACTAAATTGTTGTTGCTTCTTTTACTACAAAATAGTTGCCATGTTCATCTCTCTTTGGATTGTTATTGATGTGAATCTAAATCAGGCATTAGCAAATAATAGGCAAAAATATATCAATATAAAGAATTTTATCCAATCATTCAATACTCAACATAAAGTCTAAAGAGACATCTGGAATATTATCTCTAGCAAAACAACCATATGGACTTAACCAAACATAAACATCACTATAAAATTTCTCTTAAAACTTTTAGACATTAATTTCAAAGTAATCAATCATAAAATTCCATTTAATGGGAAGTGTAAAAAACAAATAGGGTTTTAATGTTTTTGTTAAGGGTAAAATTGTAATTTTTAAAAATATTGGGACAAAACTGTAATTTTAAAAAAATATAAGCAAATTTGAAATTTTTAAAAAAATTAGGATTCGAAATGCAATTTATAAAAGTACAGGGGTCAAAACGGAAATTATGAAACTGTGGGGTGTAAATGTAAATATATATATATATATATATATATATATATATAAGGTATAGGGACAAAATTGTAATTTTATAGTCTGATGCTGATGTGGCTGGAGTGACGTGGCAGATGATGTGGATATTAAGGTATAAAAGGTGACGTGGCGAGATGGTACACATGGCGGACAATAAATGGATGACATGAATTAGATGATGTCATGATGACATTATCGATGACATAGGGTTGTAGGGTTTTCAAAAAGTCATTAGGGTTTACCCTTAAGGATTTTTTATATATAGTAAAGATGTATTTGTTTTTTTTTTTACGCAAACCATAATGTATTTGATGAGTAAGCATGTCTATGTCCTAGTCAACTATGAAATATCAATTTTGAGTCAAATCAGCAAAAAAAATCAACAGAGAGGAGCCAATCAAAAGTGATTTGAAATAATAGTAAGGTTAAAATGAAATGATTTGAAGGTATTGAAACTAAAGTTCAAGTCACCTATATTTACGGCGAACCATTTGCATATTTAAGCCCTTAAGATTCTAGGTGTAAATAGAAAAATTCAATGTGTGCAGCTGCACACCCTCACTTATAAAGGGATCCACCACTAGGCATTACAATGCAAAAAACCATTAACGGGTAAAAGTCAAAAAATAAGTTGAATCTCGTTACCAAATGAATATTCAAAATGAAGAAAAACCATTAACACTTTATTAAAATAATTTTTATATATGTATGTATAATTTTTTATTTATTACAATAACGTATAAATTTTGTTATGTGCGATGTTTCACAATAATATATGAATTGTTTTATGGGTAAAATGTGTTTTTGGTCTCTGTAAACTTAACGAATTTTGATTTTAGTCAATGTATAAAAAAATCCTCCCATTTTATTTCTATAATTTTAAATTACTTTGCTTTTAGTCATTAATGTCGATCGCTATGTCACACATTTAAAATTACAAATATGATGTTTCATGTGTGATTCAAACAAAAAAAAATTTAATGTTACTAAGCTAGCTCCACATTGGATTGAGGAAAAGATGGAATCTTTGTGGAGTTAGTCTCTTTTCTAACAATAATCCATTTTCTTATCTCCAAAATGAAAGCAAAAATAACTAAGATTGCAATTGAAACTCCATAAGCAAGAAACCACTTAGATCCTTCACCTCCTAAATGGAGTCCATAGAATGTGTTAGCCACTGCAAAGCAAATCAAAATTCTTCCAATGTTATGATGGTACCAATTCCAATACTTACGTATACTTGAATCTTTTCCTGGTCGTAATTTAATGGCCAATACCTATATATGAAATCAAACCATAAGCTAGTAGGAAATCAAAATTATATATATTGTTGGATATTTCATATATTAATTTATTAAATACAATAATAGTATAACTTTAATTAATATGTATTAAATTTGTTGGTTTTAGTATTTAAATTCAAAATCTGCAGGAAAATCTGCAGTTTTATGCAGATTTTTCTTCAAATTTTTCCGCGGATTTTGACCTTAAGGATTAAAATCAACAAATTTTGTATATTCAGGGACTTATTTAGAACAAAACAAGATACAGAACCAAAAATTTGCGAACATACAAAGACCAAAACATCATTTAAGCATAATATTTAAAGCATGTTTTATTTTATTGTTTTTGGTCAAGTAGCCTAGTGACTAGAAAATTCACCTTAAATGTGAATAAGTGGAGTGTCCCAGGTTCGAACCCGGGCTTTAGGGCCCGTTTGATGGTCAGGATATGATAAAGACAACATATGATATAGAGCTGGATAGAGACGAGATATGATATAAACAGGATAACTACATATCATATCATGTGTTTGATATACATATGATAACAAATATGATAAAATATATATGATAATTAAATGACAAAATTATTATTATTATTGAATGAAATGAAATTTAATGAGAGAGAGGAAAATGGGAGGACAAATAAAGAAAATAATTGTTTTTGGTTACATAAAATTTAGGGTGAGAGGAAAATAAATGTTAATCACAATAGAATATTTTTAACCCAACTTGCAGGATATATGAAAATACAAGGGTTGGTCATAATAGGATTAAAAATAGGATTAATATATCATCACTACTAGAAAAATCTTAAATACCGATGGACAAAATCTGTTTTTAAAATGTAAATATTTCGTCACTAAACAGGATAGAGACGGATTTGATCCAATCGGTAATTTCTTCGTCTCTAAACTATTGATGAACTCTCAAATTTAAATTAGCAAAATAAATAAATCATAGAAAAATTAACCTGGAGGCATCCAAGAACGATTATTTTAAAGTCATTTCATATATGATCTTGTTAATAAATTTATTTTAAAATTTTAAAGTTCAAATATGATCTTTTTAAAAGTTGGTTATAGTCCATTAGTTGAATGAAATGTTTATTTCATATTAACATTTTTAAGTAATCAACATGACCCTTGAGATTATGCTACATTTTAATATCTAAAATTACATTTTAAGATAACGTGATTTTATATGATATCATATTCAGATTCCAATATAATAATAATACATTTGAACATCAAATAAATGTAAATTTTTTTATAAGTGTTTATGTGAGATGTGAGTTATTGTCAATGTGTAATGTGTCTGTTACTTTTTTTTATAATCAACATTTGTAGAAGCAACATTTTTCAACTTTGAGCCTGTTTGGATTCAACTTATGTATAAGCTTATGAAAATAATTTATGTAAATAAATAAAATTTTATTTTAATTTATAAGTTTTCACTAATAAAAATTATATTTTTATAAGTTTTTTTTTATAAATTAGATTGAAAAACTTATAATAATACAAAAAAGCTTATTTATTTGCATAAGTGGTTTCGCATAAGCTCAAAAATAAGTCAACCCAAACGAGCCCTTTTTCTATTTTCTCCTTTAAGCATCACAAATATTCCTCCCTTAATTAGAGCATTTTGACTTAGAGCAACCACACAGTGACGTACTGACGTTGATATCAGGTATTCACGGTGCGATTAAGTTCGGTTTTGAGCCTAAAAGTCATCCTAACCGCGAGATAAAATTGCATGCAGTTCAGTTTGGTTTGGTTGGTTTTTAAAAAGTCACCCAAACCAAACCAATGCTGTTATGATCTGTTCGGTGGTTGCGATTTACACCATAATTAAAATATACCGAAATTAAATTAAACTAAACACAAGATGGTTTACATGCATGATTTTTTTTTGGAATAGCAAAATGATTCATTAAATTAAACATACTAGAAGGAGTATGAAATAATCTTCATAGAACTAAACTCATTAAATTAAACAAAGTATCATACAACACAGTGACATAACATTAGAATACAGAAAAAAAAAAGTCTTTGATTTCATTCTCCATATAGTAATTAAGCTATGTATATTGAAATATAATAAAAACCTAATGCGGTTTTACCAGTATTGGAATATAATAGAAACTTAATACGATTTTAGCGGTTAACCACGATATTTGCGGTTCGTGGTTTTGCTGTTCGCGGTTTAATAAAAAAGTCATTAAAATACATTCAAACCAAATGCAGTTTTCGGTTTGGTTGGTTCAGTTTGCAATTTTACTTTTGGATTAGTTCGGATATGATCACCCTAATAACCACCTCCACCCAAAAATTTAAAATATTAAATTTATAGATCATTTCACTTATAGATTATATATATATATATATATATATATATATCAGATACATCAATCTTTCGATGAATTAAAAAAAAAAAAAAATTCTATGATAAAAATTAAAGAAAGCATAGTTAAGAAGTCGAGAGCTTTATGACCTTAGCCAGACAGTTGTCTATTGGCTTAGGACTCGGCAAATTAGTCAAAGGACATTCTAGATTTATTTGCTCCAACCTATAAATTTAAACAGAAAAGTAATTAACAAAGCAGTGTATATTACACCATATATCAATTTGATTAAATAATAAAGTGAACAATAAACCATACTAACTTGTAATTAAGGAGGAAATAATGTAGAAATATGATCATTTCATATCTGGCTAGGTCACTTCCTGGACAAAGCCACGGGCCTATTCCGAAAGGCATAAAGGTTCCTGTTGCGGAATTATAATCCTACGCACATAATCAACATCATAAACTCAATTAATACAAAGACTTAAATTTAAAAGAAACACAAACTCAATTTGTAACAATATCTTTTTATTGTTTTAGTCGAGGCTTTGTCTAACATGAAAGACTTCACTAAGTCTTTTAGAATAAAATTCATGACCTATGCATCATGAAAGACTTTGTGAAGTATTCCACCATAGAGTTGACGTTTAGTCAATATTTTTTTTCCGATTTTTAATATAAGAAAAAAAAAAATCACTTTTTAGATAAATTGATTGATTTAAAAGTCATTTTAGGAATTAAATAAGATTCGGCAATTAATCTTATATGATTGAATTCAGAGTTGATTAATTCTAAAATTGTTATACAATTACTGCTTATACATGACATTAATTAACTTACATTCCATCTCGCTGGATTAAATTCTTTTGGATTTGAGTGATACTCATGATCCATGTGAATAGCTCTTAACCAAACTAGCACTTTCCATCCTTTTGGTATGAAAAACCCTAAAAATAGAGAACATATTAAATTCATTATATCCCTTCTAATAATTGAAAGTAACTAGAAATATAGTGAAAGAAATGTAATACAAAACCATTGATGTTCAAATCAGTTGTTGCCTCTCGAAAAGCAGAAAACATATTGGCATGCCTTAATGTTTCATCAATAACCTGCGAGGCAAGAAAAAAACACCAATATATTTTCATATTAATTATATGTTGTATACTATAAATATTGAAGTATATGTAAGTGATAGATAATATTATCACCTGAGAAAGATAAACCATTTTTTTAATTTCCTTAATACTTAATCGTTTTTGTGAAGATGCTCTTGCTTTCATGATTTCTTCTTGCTCTTCCTGCAAGGTAAAGACATTAGTGGCACACACATACTATAATAATATATAGAAAGAAGGAATGAATCCAAATACAAGCAAGAAGGAGCACCATAAGTATTCTCAACCCAAAAAACACAAAAAGAAAAATTCACCATACATATCATAAACCCGACAAATGATGTTCCCTCCGCAAAGATAATTAGCTCATTACAGAAATTTTAGATGGGTGCACAATAAGACTAATAGACAACCTAACTACCAAAATCCAACCCTAATAAGCTTTCAAAAATCCCTAAATTCCTTTGATGACCAAATAAAAATACTCTATCATACACGAAAAATATGGTTGCAAGTAGCAAACATGTGATCTACCAATTTCGTCACCACCCACAATTCACGCACAAAGAATTATTAAACTCGCCTACCATTGTCTAAAGAGATTTTGCCCAATCCGCAAAATGATTTTTTTTGTATTTGTAGAATTATGAGATATATTTTATGCAAAGAAATCTCTCGATAAAATATTGCTCATTACTATAGAGAATTAAATTGCAATACAAACTATATAATTTTAAATAATAAGCAAATCATAAAAATATTCTGAATTAACATGTAAATTATAAATTCTAATTATATATAGAATAACTTATTTTAAATCTAGCTAAAATCCTTAAAAGATATTTAACCATACCATTCTCAATACAAATATTGAAAAAAATAATTAAAAGTGACAAATATATTGTAGTTGATTTACCCTGGCTTTCTTCAAACAAAGTGGATTTTTTGTAAGATATCTAATTGACCACATGACAGCTATTGCTGTTGTTTCGTGACCAGTAAACAGAAGTACTATCAATAGGTCAATAATGTCATCATCCTTCGAATGTTGTTCACCCTTCTTATCAGCATCCTCCAAAAGGATATCTAAAATGTCTTTCTTTTGCCCATTTTGTATCTTCATTTTCCTTTCATCAATAATTGATTGAATTATTTTGACCAATTTCTTACGTGCCTAAAAATAAATCATGCAAAGTGAGAACAACAACAAATTCAAACATATTGATAGGAGCAACAAATTCATGAATCATATGAACATCTTCATTTTCATGTTCATCATCTTCAATTAAACCCCTCTCTCTCTTTCAAATAAACTGGGATTTTTTTTATGATTGGTAAATTTACGGTTCATAGATATTTGGGGATATTAAATTTTTTATTTTAGAAAATTTGATAGTGAAGATATGCAAGCAACTTGAAAATTATAATTTAAGGATTAAGATGATGAAGATGAACATGAGGATGAAGATATTCATATAATTTATAAATTTATTTATGTTTTTTTTTTTTTTGAATCGGCTAAATTTTATTAAAGAACAATTCCTCCACAAGAAGTGAAAGGAATTGTTGTGAAACATACAACGAAAGGTAGCGTGATATAACACAATTACCCAGAAACAGTACACCTAATCAGCACCCCAATCCACCCGTACACCAATAGTGGTTCACTAAACCCACCAGAGAAAACCCCTACCCGACCCTAGGAGACACCGCTAGACACTAACTTGCGAACTCGAATTAAAATTACTCGGCCCATCAGGATCCAGGAAGCAGCCCCAAAGGTCGAAGGTCGAGGGACACCGGTAGGCAGAGAACCGACAGTCAACACCTGATGCAGTAGAGTTCGACTAGATACCAGAGCCCTGCAAATCTCAACAGATTTGAACACCCCTCAACGACTCAAAGAGTCCTGCAAATCTCACCAGATTTGAAAATGGTCAGAGACTCTCGTATCAGGGAGAATCCACTCACACTCGGCATTAACCATCCAAACACCTCTCCCACACCGAAGCAACCTGGAGGTACGATAAAACAACAACATCCGTCAACACGGAGTGTCTACATACCTCGCCCTTTCGGGCGCGCCAGGACAACTACCAAGGCCAAGAAAAACCTCAGTCAAACACCACCTCAGCCACCTCAGCCAACCACCAACACTACCAAACACCTCGAAACAATCCCCACCGTACCAACACCACCAAATAACACCAACAACACCTAAACTCCAGACCACCTCCTCCACCGTGACCAAAACGCTACACCGATCCACTCCCGCTGCTTCACTATCGTCTCCATCGACACCACAACAAAACCCCAACATCGGATACAACACCAGAAACTGACAGAGCCGAAAACGCAACAGCAGTAAGTAGACGCAAGGAGAGAATTACCACGGAGGAGGCACAGTGACGCCAGAACCTTGACGGAGGAGCCATCATCACCAAAACAGAAACAGAGACCACCACCAAACCAGAGCAACCCCACAGCCGCCGGAAAACACGATTTCGCCGGCGTTACCACCGCCCAAACCCGTCGCCGGCGCAAACCCACCTCATGAAACAACCAAAACGGCGCCGGGAAAGAGCACAGCACCACCACCACACCAAAAACGCACCACCACCACACCAAAACGCAACTGGAAAACCCCAACCGCACCACCACCACACCAAAACGCAACTGGAAAACCCCAACCGCACCACCACCACACCAAAACGCACCACCACCACACCAAAAACGCGACTGGAAAACCCCAGCAGCAGAAGAAACCGACGGAAAAATAAAGAACCAGAGGTGAGACGGAGGTGAGGCGCGACGGAAACGAGACCTGGTGGTACGGAGCCAGGCAAGCTCGTCGTACCACTGCGCCCATCATCTACATCTTGCCGGCAAAATTTTGGATGTGAGGGAAGCAGACGGCGGCAGATTAGGGTTGTGGTGAAGAGAGAAGTGAGAGAGAAATTTTGGATGAGAGAGAAAGTTCTTTTATGATTTTTATTTATGTTTAATTAAAAAATAATTTTAAAAATTAAAATTATTATTTTTGTATTTTTTAATAAAAAAAGTGATAAAAAGGATTAGTTTGTGACAAAAAAAGAAAGATAAAAGGGGAATGTGTTACAAATAAATATGATAAATGATTTCGTGTAATTTTGCATAATAATAATAATAATATAGTGAGAGTAAATGGAATAAGAAATAGAAGCAACAAACCTTGAATGCTTTATTGTAAGGAAAAAATGGTGCATTGATGGGCATCAAAGAGAACACTCCAATAGACATAACATCAAATAAATCTTCAAATTTATTAACAATGTGTTGATCACAAGAGCCCATGAAAATGTGAAATAAGATTTTAAAGGTAGCCTTCCTCGTTTCTTTCAAGAACTCAACTGGGTGTTTCATGCTGGACAATTCTTCTAGCTTATTGATCACAATATCCTCAATAAGCTCTAGATACCTTTCTAATACATTGTAACCAGCCATAGGAGCTGTGATTAGTCGTTTATAGTGTTTGTGCTCATTAAGTAAGTATTTGGTATCAACTAGTTCATGGGTAGCTTTTGGATAACCAACCTTAAAGTTTACATCATCTCTCAACACTTTGTTGGCAATTTCATGTCCAGTCACAATGATGCTAGGACTCCCATACAAATGTGTTTTGTAGATACCGGTTCGTCCATATCTGAAATATCGTGTAAGCAAGTTTAGGACTTTAAAAGTATTTTTGATTTTCTATTTCGAAGAACTTATGAACGTAAGCTGAAACAACTGATATATGAATAATATTAGAAATTATTTTCATTAGTTCTCTCGGATAGTAATACAAAATTCTTTTTTTTTTTTTTCTGTCCTTTACTACATAGTTTGTCAAGTCATATACCAAGTTTCTAAATCAAACATGATATAACAAAAGTTGTTAAGTTCAGTTCACTATTTTTTAGCAAATTTCAAACGCATCCGAAGTGTGTTAGAGAAAAATGAAAATTTATTATAACAAGAAAGAAAGAAAATAAGAAATGAGGAAGAAAATGAAAGATACTTGTGAACAATGTTGTTGATGAATGTATCAGGGTTATTGGATGAGAAATATTTGTAGAAGGGCCATAGATTCCCAATAAAAGGCCATCCCATGTCACCAGGAGGTAGTGGATATTCATTATTTCTCATTTTAAAATCATAATACCATTCATTCAAATTCCTCACAACTTTGATTGCAAAAATGCATAATGCCAACAAAGTGGCGATGGACATCCAAAACCATTGAAGAAATTCCATTCTTCAATATGAATGTATTTAAAATTGAATTGTATGTATGTATAGCTAATTACCTCCTTTCTATATATAGTACTAGATGAGCTTATTTATTTTTTTAATGCAGTACTATCATTAAATTGCGAGGTGGTCTTGTTTTTAATGTCTTAATTATAGGCGGCTTTTATTTTTAATTTGTTTATTGTTGCCTTTTTTTGGGGGATTTGGATAAAATATCGAGCAAAAGATTGGACACATTAAAATTTCTCTCCTTATTAATGTTTACATTCGTCCACGTGAATTTAACTCGATTGAATGTGATATAACATTTTATATATAGTAATCGGAGTTCGGAGTGGGATGTGTAGCTCAATTGGTTATACTAGTTGAGCTAAGGGTAAAGGAGTTTGGAGGTCCAGGGTTCAAGTCCTGGCAAGGAGAAAAACTAACTATATTGTAATATACTAAATACTAACAATTTGCCATTCAAAAAAAAAAAATAATAATATCGCATACTACAAATTTAATCAGCTACCGTTAATTTTTATCAAACAAAATCAAAGTTAATTATTATCAAGTAAGATTGCATACTTTAAAAAATAAAACTCTACGTTTATTAATTGTGATTTAAAGTCATCATTAATAGACTATGAATTTCAACTAATATATGTACTGATCGACTTGCAATCATCAATAATAAATTTAAATTAATATTTTCGTTAATTAATATGTCCGTTAATATTTTTATTAATATGAATATCAAATAAATTAAAATTATTAATAATAACCTTAAATTAATTAATACTCATACCTTTTAAAAAAAATTGAGGGTGGGGATGGGCTGAGACCCACCTCAGCCACCCTAGTAGTAGTTGTAGTACCGCCCCTGACCATGAAGAATGAGGAGACTTTATAAATCAGCTATAAATAAATATGGAACTACCATGCAAGCAAAAATACAGTTGTCAAATAAATATGGTACGTATTTGTTTGTATATATTTGGACAGGGCAGAAAAAAATTATAATATACAAATTAAATATGAAAATTATATTTCATATAAAAAATAAGTCATAAAATGTACAAAAATTCTATTTGAAAATAAGTCATTTAAGCTTGTAATATATAACATCTAATTAATCTTTCCCGTTATCCTCTGTTACTTAAAAATTATGACCTATATTTTACAAATTACAAACTGGAGTTATCTGTTATTTAAAAAACTTAAATGACGTATATATGTGTTACAATTGTAAAATGTAAAAGATCTATTTGTAACTTAAAAAATTTAAAATACATATTTATTACAAACGTAAAACTTAAAAGACGCATTTTACCAAAATGTATTTAAGCCAAAATTTTAAAATACATCATTGAGCTAAAATGTGAATTGTTATTTATAATACCTTAAATGTGCGCAATATTTAATCATAGCTTTGCAGTTGGTCTGGAAGGTTGAAGTCAAGGGGCACAAGTTCGGTTGTAGTGATAACATCAAAGTGGGTGCAAGTTTATATTATGAAAGGATTCAAAGTAGAAACAAAGTGGCATAATTGGTTCAATTTGTAAAATTTGAGATGGTGCAGCTGAACCCCCGAGTCTAAGGTGGCTCCGCCACTGGTGGGGTGAATGGGTACGCCAGTACTCGTACCTATATCTGCACCTGCACCCGCACCCATACCAATATCTCTACTCATTTACATAATTAATTAGTTATCCATATTTGTGTTCGTATTCAGAATGTAAGTATTTATCATATTCATTATGATTTTTATTTATTTTTTAATATATGCTAAATATGAGTTCTCATATGAAAAAACCAATGATGAACAATTTGAATGTATTTATATATAGTATATATATATATATATAAAGAAAAGAATTTAGTCTTTACTCCACAGTCCAATTTCAAAAATGACTGCAATAGAGAGTAATATTGCAAGCACAATTCCATAAGCTACCACCCATTCACTTCCTTCCTTGCCTAAATGGATTCCATAGAAAATGTTGGCTATGGCTAGTATAATCACTATTCTCCCTATGTTATGGTGATATAAATTCCAATGCTTTCTCAATTTTGATTCCTTTTTTGGTCGAGCAACAAAAGCCATTACCTGCCAAAACAAATACACTAACATTATTTATAAAAAAATATAACCAAAATTATTTACCTAATGTCAAAAAAGAGTACTCAAAATAATTATGAAGGTGTTGTTTGTTGTCCGTCTTTCTTTTATTCATATGTAATTATCTTATATATAATATATTAATATTAATATGGAAAGTTTAAAGTAAAAAAAAAATTATATGAATATAAAAAATATATTCAAAATGGATCTTAGCTTGTGAAAATTGAAAAAAGGAAAAAGAAGTAGCTGGGATGAAGATTGACCAATAAATAATTTAATGGTCAATGAAAAAAGTTAAGAAAGAAAAAACTTGCTGACTACATGAAGACTTTTCTTTTGATATTTGTCAATACAAGTTTGAAAAATAATAATGCAATGAAGAAATTTAAAAAAGAAAACTTAAATTGATAAAAAAATTAATTCAACAGATAAATAAGAAAAATTACGTGAAATGTAAAATCTATAGAAATATGAAATTAACCATTTTACAAATATATCAAAGGTTTAATTAAAAATTGCGATTATTCAGCTTCTCTCTTATATTCTTAAATCTGTCAAATATACAAAAAAAAAAAAAAATACTTCCGATAAAATATCGCATTTTAAGAGAGTTAGATGAATGATCACCTAAAGAAAATACCTGGAGGCAAGCAAGAACAAGAATGATGATTCCAAGGGATTTGTGAAGATTAAAATCAACATGGAGTTGATTATTGAGGATAAGCCCACTAATTACACCTATTAATCCTAGTATAAAGCCCAATGATTGTACTGAAGCATGGAAATTAAACCAAAATGGATCCCAATCCTTGAAGTAACGAGCAACTATTGCTCCCATTATGATAAAGATACCCCATCCCAATATATTTAACACTCCATGGCTTCTTTTTAGGTTCATATATGAGTTTCCTAATACACTTGAACCTGTTTCAAATAAAATTATAATAAACTAATTAATTATATCCCTGATTATAAATTAAATTAAAGGAAATATTTATATCTTCAAACAATATTATACATTTTCACTCTAATTAACTAATGCTTATGTTAGAATTAATTTATCCTTCAAAAAAAATCATGTTGAAATTTTTACAACAATTCTATGATGTGATTAATATAAGTATATAACTAATACAAAGATTTTTTTAGAACGATCCTATTAAAAGAATGTTTATTAAAAATTTAAGGTGATTAATAAAACGTATTCTACAAAAAAAAAAAAAAAAACTAATACAAGTAGCAAAAACTCGAAATTGCTTTAAATGTGAAATATAGATCGCCAACTTAACTAGACGATCAATATTTTAAAATGAATTTTGAATATGATTTTCTCTTGACAAAATGTAAGTCATTTTATATCCGATCTAAGTCTTACAATCTCAATCACGCGACTTTTATTTTAGAATGAGAAAATCACATTCAAAATTTAATTTTGGAATTTGAGTTGAGTATCAACATCAGCTTTTTACTAATGCACCAAACTAGATTTCAGAACATATGGTTAATGGTTCAACGTACCATACAAAACAAGACAAGACATATGGGTTTGGTTTGGTAGGGTGTCAAATTCTGATCTTACATTTCAACTTAATTATCCTCTTGGCAACAAATTCAATTTTCACCAAATTAACCACTGTCCCAAGTCTAAGTTTTTTTCTTTTTCTTGTCACATGTAGTTGATCCTACGTAACATGCCAAAAGGTCAATAGTACAGTAACAGTTTTCATTAAATAACATGCTTAATTCATTTCCACTTTCTACTTTATATTAGTATATGCTCCTCGTTAAGTACTCCATCTGTCCCAAAATAAATGACTTAGTTAACCACTTTTATGTTTGTCAATATTGAATTAAAACTTGTTTGTTAAGGTTATTTTGTGAAGAAAAAAAATCACTTTTTATAATCAATTTTTTGCGGTTTTTATCCGTTTGTTACATAATTTTATAAAAATTAGAATTTGAAAACAATCTAGTAACTATTTGAAATGAGAAGTGGTTTTAACTAAGCTCTCTTAAAAATCATTTTTTTATAAATGGGTTTTTTTTTAATAAAAATGATTTTTATTTTGGTAAACAAACACAAAATAATTTCTTTTTTATGAGAATAACAAACAGGCCCTTAATTTGCTTTCATGTAAAAAAACCTATGTATGACATTTTTGACAAGCTAATTACCTGTGGCATAATTCACAGTAACAGAAACTTTGTCTTGGTGCTGCATTAGAGCAAAACTTGGAACTGTAGGGAAGACACCATTAGGTCCGACAGCATAGATCAACCGCGACAAAGGTTGATTAGTTTGTAGCTGGAAAATCATGTATAATCGCGATGATTGTGATGTGATCAAAGTTGAATTGTTAATAATTGGTAAGTTTCCTTTATCTGGAACCACTTGGTTTGGTGCATACCCTGCTAGATAATATTGTTTCATGCCTCCAATAGCTCCATTGGATGATGATATCCACCCTACAATTGCACTTGAACCTACCATGCCTCCATTAGGAGAGAATCCTATTGATATATAAGAATTTTGGTTTGGAGCTGAGAGAATGAAACTCCATATGTTTGAAGATGTCTGAGAATACTGCATATGATATATATATATATATATAGTTTATTTAATGTTTGTATTAGATGAAATTAATTAAAATTTAAGATAATATCAAAATAATTTCAGAATTAGTTTTGTTGTCTTTAATGTTGCTATTTTAACATATCTTGATAGGATGGAATATAGAAGTTGTTTGTACTATTTACCAATGATAACATCTCATGTCGGTCTTTGAGATATTTTAGACCTTGATAAAATGTCGCATATTAAATATTTATGTTGAATTTAAAATTGTTTTGTTTATACTATTAGATTAGATAGACAATCCATGTATTGAATTATGATTAAAGACTAATAAAAATAGTACACAAGAAACTGCACGTAAATTTTGTCCATTCTGATACTGGTTGTATATGTAAATTATATCATGTTAGGATTGTTAAATGAATGTTTTTTAAAGTCTTAAAATGGGATCCCAAATCAACATTAATTCAGTTCGGATCTTCTTCGGTGTCTCCATCCTTTAGAGCCAATGACCAACTTTTGACTGTAGAGAGTGGTGACACTGAGAAGATGCGGTCGCAATTAATTAGGACAACGATACCATAATTTATACGATTATTTTTGTTACAATTATGATGGTTGTAATTGTAATTGTATTGCAAATATTGACATTCAAAACTTGAATAAATAGATAAAAACATTTGAAGTTCAAGAGTAATGCACTTACTCTAAGAATGTATCCTTGAGCATTCCAAACAGAAAGGCAATTGAGCTTGGTTGTGTCAAAGTTGATAGGAACACTGAGTTTTAACTTGGAGTTACATGAGTCACCTTGTGAACTACTTCCATCTCCTTGTGAAAAAGAATTTCCATTCACTTGTGAACTTCCATTGTTTGCTGAAGCAAGAAAACAAATTGTGAAAATGAGGAATGTTACATATGCCTTCATTTCTTTGTCTTTGGATTATGCTTGAGTGTTTGTAAAAGTATTCATGAGATTTGTGAAGTTATTATGAGTGTGTATTGTTATTTGATTCATTAAAAGGAAAAGGAGCAATTATTACAAATTAAACAATGGTATTGATGGCAGAGGCACTTTATCAATACTTATTTATTATGATTACATTATAGTACTTTGATTAAGTAGATTTGGTAGAAGGCTAACTTAAACCATTAACAAGTCAATCTTTCATTCTTTTCTGTTGTCAACCTTTTATTCAACAAATAAGATTTAATTAATAGGGACAAATTTTTCATAAAAATATTATAGTTCAAACTTTACATATGCATTATTAGAGAGGTGCTACTTTTGAAGTTTTGGCTATCATTTGTCGGTCACTCTAACTATAGTTTACTTTTTAAGGTTCATAAGCATCTTTAATGTATCTACTCTATAATATGAATTAGATACATCAAACATTTTACAAACTTATAAAATAAACATTTTATAATAAGAAAGAGAGTAAGTATGAACATATTTTTATTTATATTTAAAACCGAAAAGAGTAAGTATTAACTATTAATTGTGTGCGATCTAAATTATTTATGTGCTTTTTTTATGAAAATCTACCAACTTATCTTTTATGGCTTTTCTTGTTTTTGATAAAAACATCTCACCCACTATGTAGATGCCCAATCTAGAATTTCTCCTAGTGAATGTTCAACTATAACCCCTCAATTCTCAACCACAGACATAATGACCTATAATGATGTGTGGTTGACCATTAGCCACTAATTATACTCATGGAAAGCAAGAAAGTAAAAACAGATTATCTCCTTTGTACTATAGAAACTTTGTGGCTTAAATTATACTCTTCCCCAAACCTTAGTTATATTTTACATAGTTGTGACGAAAATGTTTTTATTCAATTCAGATTCATAGACAATTAATTATCCAATTAGTTCTCCTTTACAACAACATATAGTTTCATCTTAAAAAGAAAAAAGGATTTTGAGGTCTCTACAATGGCATCGCAACCGTAATTTCGACAGCATTGGCCTAATTGTCCCGCTATATAAAGGATTCCAATGTAAGCACAACCGTAAATTAAAATCATCGCAACCCTGATCACAGTTGTGGCCCGTTTTCTAAACCTTGAATGAAACTACAGTGTTAAGAAGTTCCACATCGGTTGCGAGATGACTTGAATATGTCTTTATAAGTGAGGGCAATCTTCACTTTACAAGCCAGTTTTATAAAGATGAATTAGGCCCAATATAAAAATTAAATATATACCAACCTTTTGAGTAGTCTATTCTTGTGGAAAACTTGTCTAAGTGTTTTGTGAGTGAATAATTTGGTGCTGCAGGGAATAAACCAGTGGATCCAGTGGCAAGTATCAACCAGGACAAAGGTTCAGTAGTTTCTAACTGAAACACCATATATAAACGAGAAGATTGCAAACTGATGAATGATGAATTTCCTATAACCTGTAAGTTTCCTTTATCAGGAACTACTTGATTTGGGGTAACCCCACCAAGATAATACTTCTTTATACCTCCACTAGCTCCTCTAGATGCCACCCACCCGACAATCACACTTGAACCTACCATGCTTCCGCTGGCTGAAAACCCGATAGCTATGTAAGAATTTGTGTCTGGAGTTGAGAGAATGAAGCTCCAAATGTTTGTAGAAGTGTGAACATACTGCAAAATAGTAAACAAAATAATTGGTATGTGCAGTACTATTGGAGTAAGGATATATATATATATATATGTGATGAACGACGACCTTGCTTGAACAGGATCTGTTCTATAGGATCGTACTACTGTGTCCTTTTGAAAATGATTCACCTACCCTGAGGATGAAACCTTGAGCATCCCATACAGAAAGGCAGTGGAGGTTGGTTGTATCAAAAGGGGTTGGAGTTTTGAGGTTCAGAATGCTGGTACAAGAGTCGGTTTCTTGCCTTGCACGGAGGAACGAACCGAGAAAGGTAATTACAAGGAGGAGCTGCAGAGATGCCTTCATCTGTTGTGTCTATATTTTTGGTTTGTGTTTGAAAAAATTGACATCATGAGGAAGATTTATTTGGAAAGTTTATAAAAAGGGGGAAATATGTAATGATTATCATATTGTAAGTTGTAAGTAACATGGTCGAGGAGGGTATTCTCGATTATTCCCTCCGGTCTCGTATATAAGAAATAAAAAAAAAAAATTTAAAGTCTTAAATATAAGCAAAAGTCTGCTTCAATTATTAAGTTTTATGACATTTGTTCTGAACAGAACTCAGATTTATCCACGGGGATAAATATGTACCGACCCGACCTCAAGTCCACATCTCCGAGATATTGTCCGCTTTGGGGTTAACCCGTCACGGTTTTGTCCTTTGTAGAAAAGGCGCCTCGGTTGGAAGCGATGTGGGACTTATAGGTGAGCCAGAACAGATGCCCCCAGTCGAGGCTAAGGGGCTGGGTTCGAGAACGAATTTTATCGTCCCCAGTGAAGTCGCCAATGTTCTGAACAGAACTCAGATTTATCCACGGGGATAAATATGTACCGACCCGACCTCAAGTCCACATCTCCGAGATATTGTCCGCTTTGGGGTTAACCCGTCACGGTTTTGTCCTTTGTAGAAAAGGCGCCTCGGTTGGTTAGAGGAGTGTGGCGTTTGTATATAAACTACCATTAGCCTCGAGTTCCAAGCGATGTGGGACTTATAGGTGAGCCAGAACAACATTATTCCAATTTCAACCAATAAATGCAATGTTTTACATTTTTCAAGAAGGGTATAATGTGTTTTTCTTCTCGGTTAATGTATTTTAACTACTTTCTTAAAGGAAGAGCTTTTTTGAAAATTTTCTTATATAGAAGACTAGAGGGAGTATGACTATTGACTTATATATTAACATGAAGATTAAAGGAAAATGTATATACAACATATTTCATTGTACATTTGTACAGATTTCAAACCAAAAAAAATTGGATACTAAAATGCATGGAAGGGCATGGAATATTGTCATATATTTCTCACACCAAAAAAAGATCTTGTCTATTTTAAATATATTTTTAATCTAAATCTCAAATTTTTCTAGATTTCTTCATCATGTCATCGTCCCATCTCCATTTCTACAGATCTGTAAATAAACTATGTAATGGTTATCATATTGTAACTTGTAACTAACATGGTGGAAGGGGGGCATTCTCAAATATGAACATACATTAGAAGGAAGATTAAGTACAAACTAAATAAATAAAACGGTAAATTGCATCAACACATATGCAAAGTTTTTATTAGAAGCCAAAATATTACTGAAGCTACTACTTAAGCACAAGGAGTGCAAAGAATAGACTCCATATGTATTTTATGAGTGTGTCTAAATGACATATTTAAGATTGTGACTATATAAGTATTTTTCAGTCAACAATAGTATCGATAAAAAAAACGCTAACAGAAACAAGAAACAAGTTTAGACCACTATTGATTAGGTTGATAATCGAAATCAGACGACTTTGCTATGAGCCACCACCAAGTACGGTCTTTAGTATCGGATATCTAATTAAAGATAGACAATATGATAACACTTGAACCCGTGCGTAAAGCAAATATATATATATATATAATGTTAAAGAAAATGAGAGGTACGTGGTACACGATAATATTAAAGGAATATACATTCATTTACCACGATTCCTTATAGTACAAGATATTTCATTGTACGGTTGTACATTCTTTCAGTGATAAACAAAAGAAAAAGATACAATCAACCCCCCAAAGCAAAGCTGGAGGCTGAGATCGATTCCGATCCCTATATGATACTTACTTTCCGCCATCTCTCATTTTTCCGGCCAAGTTTAGCAGGTATATGTCCAGTTCTTCACTTAATCCAATTTGTCGTCTCCAAATTGATAAATGATACAATGTCCAAACAAATTTATGCGCGTAGCTTTGTTTTATTAGCATAGTAATGAAATTTACAAATAGCACACTACCGCAACCTTAAAGCGCTGCATTGTTAGATGCCCAACTCTGAAGTCCCATCACGCCCTACAAATGTAGAGATTATTATTATAAAATAAAATTGATAAAACAAAATACAGATGCAGAGATTATTATTATAAAATAAAATTGATGAAACGGAAAACGCAATTTTGGCCTGCCATAATGTTCAACCCCCAACCACTAGAACGATACTACCTCCGGTTCTTAATATAAGAAAACTTTTACTTTTTAGATTCATAGAATGATTGATGTATTTGGTCTAAAAAATGATATTCACCAAAAATAAAATAAAAAATATGCATCTATAAAGTAGACAGCCATAAAGTTGCAGCAGATTACCAATCATTGGCTTACCAATCATTGGCTACCTCGACTGAAGTTGAGTCAAATGCAAATTGTCCCTTTCTAGAACGGAGCACATTTCCAATCCCCCACAGTAAATATGTTTACATTTCTACTATGAAATAACTATCCTAAAAGCACGAATTTCTAGGTGATGACATGTGAAATGATTTTTTATAGTGCATACTACATGTTAGGCGACCTCAATGTTAGTTATCGTTAGAGCTAGTAAGGGAGTTATAACAGAATATATACATAATAGGAGTAATAACAGGATATATAAATAATAGTGAAACTAGGAGTGTCGCGGTTTTCTTAAGTGGATTCATCAAAATCCTTCACTACATCTTAATTGAAATGGACTATGGATTAGTCCCTTCCTTCATTCTTCGTCAACCCATCAGTCCACTTATATTCAATTTTAGCAAACTAGTTTGACGGTTAAATTAACAGTTGTACTGGCATAAAGATCAAAGAGTGATGAACTTACCCGTTGATACAAATTCTGGCAAGCTAACAAATTCAGGACATGATCCTTTTGAAGTAACCATGTCAATTTTAGCAGTAGCACAATCACGTGGCTGCAAAAAAAAAGGGACAAATATGGTGGCAAAGTTATTATGTTTGAATAGGATTGGTAAACCATTTTAAAGTACAAGATCACGGGAGTTCTCTCATAGTGCCTATGAAAATCTGCTTAAGGTGGGTTAGTAATATATCAAATTTTCATAAAATTCATAATTTTCAACTCTCCTATGCGTCAAGAGCCTTTCAGTGATCACACAGCTATACATATCTGATGTGGTATACTATAAATCTTACCAAAAACGATAATAGCAATATCAATAGTTGGAAATAACACCTACAATAGAAAGTGCTATTTATCTCTTACTACATCAATAGTTTCTTATATGCTGAGTCTATTACGAAGAAGAGCAGATTTCCAACCTCAAAGTTCTTATAGAAGCATAGACGGAGTTCCTCTACAGAACCTTTTGAGCAAATTATTTGAGGAGATGCATGGAAAGCATTCTCAATGGCAGAGATAATACCTCCGAGGGGATACTTTTCTGTGTTTGATGGAACATATCCAGCATCGTTTAGAACACTCTGGAAAAATGGGGAAAAGAAACACAATAGTCAAAGTATGTTGTGATGCATATGCAAGTAGGCATTCGGTCTTTACAAAGGTTTTGCATATACAAATGGTAGTCGGTCCAAAACATAATAAGAGCTCCAACCGTAGTCAGTATGCATTACCCTATAAAAACACGGTAAGGAATCTAAATAACACTTCTCGAAATAGATAAGATGGTGCATCCGGTTGCCGACAATTTTTTTATAATTCAAACTTGCATGTATTTGTTTGGATCATACAACAGTAAAAGGTCAACGCTGAATCCTTATATGATTCCACTATCAAGCATACTCATATGCGCACCAAGCCGAAGGGGCAACAACTTTAGTAATTCATTGATTAACAGACATGTTATCCACTGGAGGGAGGATAAGTGGATAACTGTTTCACTAATCAATATTCAAATCATATCAAGTTGACAGGGAATCACTGGTGAAGTGACTCATTAATCAGTAGACAAAATTTATTAGTTTTTTATTGTGGTGGGAACGGACGAGATTAAAGTAAGAAAATACTAGCTATATGGAATGACATTTTATTTTTCTAATTTCTAAGTACTTGTATTCAGTAAAGCATGTTTGATATTTTGTCTGGTAGAAAAAATGAGCAAAAGACATTGACCAAAAGTAGAAATACAAACAGGTATATACTTATCATCATATTTTGAATATTACATCATATGATAATTACCAGATAAAACAATACAAAAATTTCTGGGTAACAAAAAATTATGCTCCACAAACTTACCGTAACATTATATTTGAAATAAACATTAAGTGTTGTCAAGAAATATTCATATTCATTCCTAACCACAGGATACGAGCATGTGCCGTGCTTCTCTGCAATTGAAATTTCAATATTAGAAAATTGGAATACTAGCATAAGAAAATTGAAAGATATTCCTCAAGCATAATAGCAGAAAAAATTTAAACTGTGATAGAAAATAAAACTTTGTAGTAAAAAAAAGTAGTTATTTGAAACTTTGAAGATTTTGTTCTTGAACATTTCATACTGTATATAACCAACTCTATCCAAATACACCAAATTTTAGGAAAACACCCCAACTATTACGCTCAAGCAAGAGTAAGACATTGAATGAACTTGTTAAATCATGTAAATGAGCAAAAGCTATAAAAGATTATTACCCCACTGCGAATGTGCACCAACATGGTAGCCCCGGAAACATAGACCATATCAAAAAAAACAAATTAGATTTGATAATAATTTAAGGATAAATAAGAAAATAAGTAATTTTCAGTGATCACCTCATGACCCCAAAATGAACCTTTTCCACCACTGCAAGATGATGGTGAGCCACAGCTCAATGATGGCCAATATTTCTCTAAAGCATCATTCAATGTTGATATCTACACATAAAATGAAACATTAAAACTGTTGAAATTGAGTGCTAATGATACAAATATGATTATGGTATATACAAAGCATGAAAAGTTGAAGACCAATACATGCGATCTGTAATCAAATGGTTTACAGATTATGGTAGCAAAATTGTACCTCTTTTGGATCAAAACGAGATTTAGTGCAACATGACGGCCAAGTTCCATCATTATAGTCAGGCCACAGTCCATCTATTACGCAAGCAAATATAAATAATCTGTTAAGATAACTGTAGTAGGAATGACCATGTATAGTTTACCTCCAGAAACGGATTTTACAGTTTACAAACAAAAGAATCTAAAAACAAGAAGTGCAGTGAGAAAGCAATGAGATAAAAGGATTGATGAAATAAAAAATAAATAACAAAGCATGCTTAAAGTTAATTTCTCAAAGGCCTTAAAACATCAGCATATAATTTTCAGAAATTATCTAGACCCTAAAATGGGGCAGGGAATGCCGTGCAATCAGCGTCTCTCTTTAAAGTTGCAACTTGCAAGAACCAGCCAGCACTCCACAACTACGAAGTATAAATTGGCTCAGAACACAGGCAATGTAACTATAACAAAATTCAAACTCACGTATTGTGAATGTTGCCGGAGAATTGGCGCTGAAAAAAAAAAACAAAATTAGCAATCAGAAATTGAAGTATTTCAGTCTCATATCAGGTTATTTATGTAAAATGCAAAATAAAAACCAATTTCATTCCACAAACACAAGTAAGAACAAGCAAAAAAAAAGTCCATAAGTATAACCATTATTATAATAATGTAATTATATTTATTAATTCTAGTCCCTGCAACTATGGTGTTTTTTGGTTTTAATCCTATAAGTTTTAGGAGAACTTATGAAAACGGCTTATGACAATTTTCATAAAGATTTTTCAGCTAATTTTCATAAGTTCTCCAATATAGCTTATGAAAACAGCTCATAGTATGTATAAAAATAATGTATCTTCTTATTTTTGAGTTTATGCAAACAGCTTATGCAATATAAATTAGGTTTTATGCTATTTTATAAGTTCAAACTAGTGAAAATTGTATTTTTATAAACTATTTTATCATAAACTACCTTAACAAACTTATAATAATACATAAAAATTGCATAAACTGTTTGTATAAACTCAAAAATAAGCTAATCCAAACGGGTCCTTTATCTTCTGCTATAAAAATAGCTTACATGAGCTTATACGTAAGTGCTTAGCATGATAATAAGTGATTGTTCTATAAGCTGCAAATAAGTTGTTCATCCAAACAAACCCTGGTCTTAACGTGCCACATGCGCATAATCATATTACATCACCTATGATGTTACGGATTAAAAACAACAATTTTTTAATTTGCAGATATTAAATTCATAACCTTTATCTAAAACAAGTAAAAAAAAATCAAATTATAATATGATAAATATACCAATTGAAAAACAAACAGATTACTAAAACAAGTTAATTCAACTTAAGGAATGCCTAAATTGATTGAATTGAATAATAATCCGATATTAATTAAATAAAATAAAAAATAGAAAGGAAAAAGGAAAAGGTGAAGGTTACCCTCTGCAACAAGCATTAGAGGAACAACATTTACGCGAGCGTTGACAGTAAGTACCAGGCCATTGTAACGCTAAAGCGAAATAATCAAACTCTCTCTGCTGTCCTCCTCCACCGCCGCCTCCACGCTCCAACTCATCGGAAGCACGTGCCGGTGAAGATGTTCCGGCGAAGAAGAGAAGAGACAATAATAGGCATAGAAGAAGAGAAGACATTTGTTCGCTCGCAATTGCGTGATGCGTTTGGTTTATCTATCTGTCCTATATTCTATGCAATGAAATAGGGAGGATTCGATTTGATTGATTTTATATTGACTTACGAGAGTTTGTTTCTATATTTATTGCACCAATCTCGACTCTCCCACCAAATTTTTTTTTATTTATTTTCACCACCAATTGAATCTGGTTCGAAGCCCTCTGACATTAAGTGGTTTCACTTCTTCTCAATTGTAATTACGAGGATCGAATCATGGTCCTCTCTTCTTTGATATTTGTCTTATATCAGCTACTTCTTTCATACTTTAATGCAATAATTTTTATCAAGAATCGCTAATATTAAAAATAAAAAATTGAAACAATATTAAAAAAAGTTTACGAAAATATAAATTTGTGACAATTAATAAATAAATTTTGTATTAAATATATTTAATATTAAGTTTTCATATTTTTAATGCAAATCGGTAGTATTAATAAATTATATATTTTTAGAAAAAGAATAGCAAATACATCTAAAAATTTGTAAATAGTCTCTTATTTAAGAACAAATATTTTTTTAAAAAAAAAGAATGAAATCATATAATGAGAGATTGAAAGAGTAGTATAATTGCTCTAAAATAGTCCAAATAAAATATATTAAAATTTGATTGTTATTACTATTAGAACTAGAATTTAAGTAAGCATATTCCTTTGTGCCTTTAGGGCTGTCGTATTCGCAAAAGTTGACAAAAATGGTTTGCTATAGTAAGGTGGGGTTATTAATAAAGATTTTTAATTAGTTAATTTCCTCATAGATAAATTGATAAGCACTTTTTTTATAAAAAAAAACATAGGATATATTAAACAAAAAAGTGTGGTACAAAAGAGAGGGGACCAAAGTAGCAAAATTTGCAAAAATAACCACTTCATTGTTTATATGATTCAAACATAGAGAATAATAAAATTTCATCGTTTATAAACCATAAATAAACAATTCACTTATCCATAATAACCACTTTCTAGTATATGATTCAAACATAGAAATTTATGTACATAATTTTTTCTTTTTTAATATTTATTTACTCCATAATTTTATGAGCTATATAATTACAGGATGAGGGAGTTTAGAAGTCATACTGCTAACTTATTTGTAATACCAGTACCACCTCGGTTGAAAAAACAGTATCAGATCCTCTCTGGTCCTTTCTTTCATGATCTTCTCCAGACTTCGGTCTTTCCTTTCATATTTTCCTCCTGCTCTTATCTCAGTCATTTAATCATCTTTTTCTCTTTTCTCTGTACTATATTTTTTCTTTTGTTGATCAACGACTCTTGAATTAGAAAAAAGAGAGAGTTTGACACAAAGTATTGGAGAGAATCTAATTCCAAAAAACATTACTGTAATACTCCCAAATTTTACTTTTTAAATTCATAGAATATATATACATCAAACATTTAATGAATATAAAAAGTAAATTTTTTCATATAATAAGGAACGGAGGGAGTAATTAAAAATATAATAATTAATTAATTATGATATAATTTTTGTTTGAAAATTATCGACATAATAATATTAATAGTCAATACGACGTCGTTAGCCGTCGGGTTATCTCGTTCGTTCCATCGTCATCATCAAAGAGAAGTACGAGGTGTAGCTCTCTATTCTTCTACGGCGGTGACTGTGCGGAAGAAAGAAAGAAAAGATGATGCGAACTCGATTGTTATGGTTCGGCGTAGGATTCACCGCATCAGCTGCAGTGGTTTCTCATTTCATTTGGAAGGATTTATGGGTCGACCGTCACGCTCTCTCTTCTCACATCACTCATCAATTCGACGCTCTTCAAACTCGAATCTCAAATCTCGAATCTTCTTTGCCTAATCAAAATCCAGTTTCAAATCATGATCAGGTATTTCACTTAATTGAAATCATTCGCTGAACAAACCCTAGCTAGGGTTGTGTTCTTTAACGTTATTTTTATTGATAATCTAGGATTTGGACAGAAATAGAAATTGTTAGTAATGTTATTAGTAGTAGATGCTTTTGTTATTGATTGAATTTGAAATTCATGTGAACTTCATTATTTTGGTAATAAGAGTTGGAAGTTTCACATTGGAATGTGATATGACTTGAAAATGTGCTTGTTATGTGGGAGATATGTATCATCTTATAAACCGGTTTCGTAGAATTGAGTTAGGTCTATAACTCACATTCCAAAATTTTATCAGAATCTATTCAAGATCCGTTGAATCACCTGATATAGGGCCGCTTAGTTATGTTCTAGATGAATACTCCTAGCTGTGAGGGGATGTGTCGAGAATTCCATATTGGATGAGATATGACCTGTAAACGTGTTTATAGTTGGAGGAATCTCTCACTTTTGTAGAGTTGAATTAGGCTCAGCCCAAATTTTAAGATTGGTAGAATTAGTTGGAAACTTTTAAGTTAGTTGCAAGTTCTTTAGGACAATAGTCATCTTGTTATAGTTAGTTAGCTTAGTTAGGATAGGATCACTATATAAAGTGTGTTTGTGTCCTACATTCGTTGTAATATATAGTTTTCTCACTCTATCGATTTCAAATAATAATCAATCTTTCTCTTTAAATTTATTTTTCTCTTTGTGGGATCTACCACCTTTCTCAATAATAAGTCTCACTAAATACTAAATAGGTAAGTGAGACTCACATGATTTAGTAGATGGAATTCACTTGAAGATAAAGAAGAGAGTCTAGAAGAAGAAAAAAGTAATAGAGAATGTATTGTTACTTGTTAGCACTCTTCTTCATTTTATTATTAGTATGAGGAAAGGTTTTTATGGTGGTGGAACAATGTTGTCAATTGTGGATAACGGAAAATAGTGGATTGTTAAAATTCCTTTATGCAGTAGTGCTATAGCGTCACTATAGCTGCTATTTGACAACATTTTGTACTGAATAGCGTATCGCAGGACAACAGTGGCTTGTCCAAATTCTGCTATGCTAGTGGTCTAGTGCCGCGATAGATGCTATTTAACAACATTATTGTGGAATAATATATGAGTTTAGCATCACCAATTGATTCAGAAAACTAAGAAGAACTCCATTGCTATGTTGCTTGATGTGGGAATTTTTACTATGGTGTCGAGTGCTTGTTATTTTATGTATAGCTTAGAACTTTTTGTTGTCAAGTTCTTGAAGCAACAACTGAGGAAACATCTCTAGTCTTTTAAATGGGAATCAGGTTTTATTTTATTCATAGCTAGCAAGTCTTATGGTTGTTGATGTGGTTATTAGTGTTCCAATACTGACATGTCATACTCATGGTGGAAACAATTTGCATCCTACACTTTGAAAAGATTTAGCAGGATCAAAGCATCCTTATTCCTTAGACCAAAAAGTCTCAAAAGTCTTGCACATCCTGCCACTAGTTTACTGCATTATATGATACTCGTTAGTAACAAAACGTAGCTGAGTGTTTTGGTGTATAAAATGAGGAATTGATATCTCTGGGATAATATTGGGTTTGCATCAATACAATAGCAGAAACTTGTGTCTGTATGTTTTTGGCCAAGTGGGAAGAAACTTGGCTCAGCTGACAGAAGCGGATCAATTTATGATAATCTGATGTTCTGAATCCTATGATTAAAAAGGGCAGAGAAATGGTTTTGCCAAAAAAATTGGCTTTTGGCTTAACTGACCCATCTAGTGGAATAAGGGCTTAAGGCCTTGTTCTACCATAACAGATATCATTTTCATCCAATGAATTATGATCTGTTAGTGAAACTATAAAATTCACGGCCAACTTTTTATGCATCTGCCAAACTAGTATATTCTATCTTAGAACATCTAGTACATGGGATGAGCTTCGGATACATTCTTTTTAATCTCACTGACCATTTACATTTTCAAATATTACATTGAATACTTAAACTTCTCGAAATGCTGATCTAGAATCAAAAGCAAAACATATAACACTCAAAGGATGTCCAGTACTATGGAGTGAGTCATATATTTAGCCCATATTTGTTAGACTATACCATACACTTTCTGCTAGTAATTAGAAACTATAGAAAGAGAATTTGGGTGGGTGGGGAGAGATCTCAATTATAATTATTTTAATTCTTACTACTATAAGTTCTTGATAGCTCTGATTTGCTTGTAAGTGGTTATTGATAAATCTTTCATTCTCTTTGACAGGTTGAAGGCTAGATATCTTTTTGCACTCCAGTAAAATGCTTTCTAGAGCTTTAAGCTTGCTTCAAAATGTTTGTAGAGGAAACTATCATAATAAAACAGACTGCTTGCCAACCTTAAAATTCTTACCTGCTTTTTTGTTCTCCCGAGAGATTAGGCTGATTATCCAACAAGGTAAATCAGAAACGGATGAAGCAAAGTTTACTATGCGGATGTTATTTTATTACTGTATTATATAGAGCATTATATGTAATAGTACTATGCATCGACAGTTTCATGTTTTCTGGCTCTGCCAACAAGCAACTACATATTCCCTTCAATACATGAGTTTTCCCTTTTTTTCTCTACTGCTGCTACTATTTTTATTAATATATCAATTATATGTAAAAATATTGAATGTATACTAGTCTATCTCTTTGTGAGTTGTGACCATGTGGATGTTTATGTATTAAAAATCAAGCAACTCTAGATACAATGTAAAAAATATTTCCAAAGCATACAAAAATTACACATTGATCAAAACAACACTTTTATATACCATATGCCACATAGTCAATTAGCCAAGATACAAGGGAATATTGAACTGTATACTACTACATCATTTGCATCCAAAATGAAAAATCTTTTTGAAGAATCAGTCTTTCCATACAGGAATAATCCCCTGTGCTGCCAAACGTTTTTCGACCCAAAATACAATGAGTTTTGCAGTAACTTTCTTCTCATCAACCAGAAATGGTTCAACAGTGCTGGCTCCTTGGTTATAAGATGACAAGGAAAACCCCTTTGGACCTGTTCAAACACATAATGATGGTACCAATTGTTAATAATAAGTGCATTTAACTTCATGTTAGTGAGGAATTACTTTCTTAATAGGGGACACAAAATGTACATACCAATAAGTCCTGTGGGAAAGAATGCCCAAAATGAATAGGGATTTCCTTTTTTCGAAAAAGAACCTTCCAACTGTAAATCAAAATAACAAAATAATCAAATGTTGTAACTTGTTTAAATAATGTGAAGCTTTATAAGTGAACTTGCATGAAGAGATATATAATATGTTTGGAACTACTTTTGGAGCACCAAAACCATGTCTATAAACACCTTTCCTTTAGTGTATTTTGGAGTGTATTATGCGAGAGAAAGATGAAAGGGAAAAGATAGTTAAGATGAGAGAGAGAGAGAGAGAGAGAGAGAGAGAGAGAGAGATGAGGTAGAGAAAAAGTTATGGTGACTTTGCCGCCCTAAAGTCGTACAATCCCAACCCCATAAATAGCATAGCTACATTCCTAACCTTATTATCTTGAAAGACCAGCTGAAGATCAGATAGATCTTGTTGAGCTTCTAATATTGCTTTCAATGAAGGAATCACATCTTCCTCCATCATCTGAGGTAAAGGCTTAACCGGAGCTTTAGCAGGAGGAGCCTTCTTTTCTGTCGCTGCTTTTGGAGCTGCCTTTACATCCTCCTTTGTTTCAGCAGTAGCTAAAAGCACAAATTGAAATTACATTACAGTTTTTCAAATACCAATTAGCTAGACTAATCATACTTAGTGGAATGCAAAATTATGGATTTATTCATATACCATTTTAGTGTAAATACTTATTACACGGTCGACCAAACATAACCGTTAGATCATTAAAATGTTTGCGTCAGTCGTAACCACTTCTAAAGTTATACATAAGAACGATTCTGATTCACGTGTAAGGATTTAATTTGTATACAGTGTAAAAATGTTTTATATGTGCATTCAATCATATCTAATCTTTTTATCACTTTGTTATATTAGTCCTGAAATATCTTCACAAATACTTATGTGGTAAGGTCTGATTACATGCATGTGTAAAAAAAAATCTACACCTAGCACAAGATACCAATTAAACTCATAAAATAAAACCAAACTAAACCAAAGTTTTGTTGATTATGTTCATGCAGAAACACATACCTGATGTACTAGTAGATGATTCTTGAACTGCAGAACAAATGATTTTGTTTCTGCTGATTGTTTTAAATCTACTTGCAATCTGCAACACAAGAAAAGGAACATAAAAACTAATCATCATTTGGTTACCTCAACAATAACAAAAAAAAAATCAATACAATTGAAATATCCTAATATTTTATTTGCATATGTTCAACATTAAATTTGAAGAATCTCATCCAAAACTTAAACAAGTGAACTTGAAAGTTAAATTTGACACATAACTTGGATTGCACAAGGACCAATAAAGATGTATCTTACTAGTAGTTATCTATTAAATGAAACATGTGCATACACGATGGCATACACGTATATACAGATAGATAGATAGATAGATAGATAAATAGATAGATATATCGAATAAGTCCATTAAAAAAAAAAGTATATCGAATAAGTTTTCTTGATAACTCGACATACCAAAGGTAGTATTGGTGATGATGGTGAGTTGGGTATGACAACATTTTGAGAGACATGTAAAGAAGAAGAGGTTGAAGTAAAAGAACACAAACGAAAGCTTGAATCTCCAAGTGTTCCACCTCTTAACAAAAGTGCCATTTGCATTATTATTTTTCTTATTATTTTTTATTTTCTATTCCATTTTTTGTCACTGGTTTGTTGATGGTTTTAGTGAGAAGCATGAGTTGGAGGAACAAAATGAATGAACCTTCTGAACCACATGGTTCATGAGACAATATGTACCACTGGTTTTTCTGCATTTTCCTTCTATATATCTATTTAAGAAAAAATAAATATTGAACACTAGAATACAAAAACAGTCACAACTAGTGCCAAAAAATGTGTGACTGAGTATCAACCTTATATAATAAAATTGCCAAAGGCAGATTGAATATTAGGGAAAGTAAAATAGAGAACTTTTAAATATAAAAAATAAGTAGAAAAACAATATTATGTTATTGCTAGTTTCATCTTTCGTATAGTTATCTATTTTGGCTTTGCTATTAAAAACCACACTTGTACTATTTTTTAACACAATCTCAATGTCACAAATTGTAACACTAAGTATATCTTTATTAGTAAAAAAATATAAAATTATTAGTTTTTCTAATTCGTTAAAGTATCTTGTATTTTTAATTTATAGTGATTAAATACCAAATTTTTAAATAAGTTCAATATGAACAATTTAAATAGTACAAATGGATAACAAATTATTGTGTTAATAGTGAAACAATATATCGACTATTAAGAAAATTCAAAAAATGAGATGTCATTTTGTTAGAGAAAATTTTGACAATCCCTTAATGCAATCACTCATTAAAAAACAAAATAAAGATATATTGGTACCTCAATTACAAAGAAACATAATAACATGCCAAAGATATTGAGAACCTTGCATATCACAGCTTGCCATGCAAACCAAAAAGTGTAACATGGAGAAAAATACATTGCACAATTAACAATGCAGTCTACTAAGAATAAAATGCAAGAAGTGTTATGTAGCAGCAAATTGATTTATAGTTTTGTACAATGCAGTCGATTTGATTCAACCAAGCTAGTTTTTCTTGGTTGTTCTATTTCTCTTTTTGGTTGGTACATGGTTAGAAGGAACTCTTTTCTTCTTGAATTTTTGAACCATGTCGTACACCTGCAGTAGTATATCAATTTTTTAAGATACGAACATAGGTATCAAGATATATAAGCAAGAAGAATACGAAACTTTGGATTTGATTCTTTGAATCTAAAGAAGATAACCGTCTGTTTCGTTTGAGAAAACATTCTTCGTACAAATATTTGAAAACCGGAATTAGAGTTAAAACAATAGGGCAATTTCACAATTTATAATGATAACAAATAACAAAACCAGAAACAGAAATTGTTTTCTCAAACCAACAGACCCTATAGCCTTAGCATAGTAAATTCTATAACAGAAGATAAAATAAAGTCAAACTATTTTCGTATAAGTCATAAGTTGTTTTCATAAGCTATCTTTGAGAGCTTATGGAAATAAGCTGAAAACAACTTACATAAGTGTCACAAGTTATTTCCATAAGCTCTATAAAATAGCTTCACAAGTGCTTATACCATTAGATAATTTCAAATAAGTTAATCCAAACTGACTCAATATCAAGTGTGGGATTGCTAAGAGCATCATACTACCTTTCTTACACTTGTCGTCAGTCCCATACTTGAGAGGGCATCACTGTCAACACATTTCCAAGTTATAGTTTCATCTCCCTCGCTTTTGACCAAATCATCTACTTTCCCTTACAGAAGGGGAAAAAAAGGATCAGTACAAAAGAAAAGCCTTAACATGTAATCACTGTACTCATTTTCATGCACATCTATAGGCTGAACAGTTTTTAGAGCCTTCTTTAAACCAATGAATCTCCTATACTAGATAGATACAATGTCATTCATTATTTTCATCGAGCATGTCCTTAATATTTAATGATGAAAATATATAATGAAATATGCAGCATAACTTATTTAAGTAAAGTAAACATGATGTGGAGAAACAAAAAGACTAAGTTCAACTTGTAATGTCATATAGAAAGAGGTTCAAACCTTTCAATTGTAATACTAGCAACTCAACATACAACTTGAGGCGAATGTGACTAAATATATGAACAAATTCTCCGACATCTTCCCTCATAACAACTTCGCAAGTCTTTTTTATGTCAATTTTGAGATTTTTTTTCAAGAAGCTATCGGTTGCTTTTCTTCTAGCTAGTGGAGTAGTTTCTTCATCTATTAAGACAGATGGAAACTCCCATAGACCGGCAAGCAATCCTCCATCGGGCCTTTTTACCAGAACAAATTTGCTGCTAGAATGGTTCTCGTCTAACGATGTTTCACGTCCAAGTAATTCAACAACACAGACAGCACAAAAATCGGATCTTTGTTTAACCTTCACACCCTTAACAGGATAATCCGTAACAGCTGCTGTACTATCACGTTTAGCGATTGATAGCGCATGACAAAATTCTGTTGCTGGACACGACGAACAGTTTGGATTCAAAGGGGTGCATACAGTTGCACCAAGTTCCATGAGAGCCTGATTGAAGTCCCCAGGACGAAGCGGATCAACCAACTGAGCTGCTATTTCCCTTAATCTCCATTCCAACATAACAAAATAAGTTAAGGAATAGAATTGCAAAAAATGATTATAAATTTTACTGAGATTAAATGATGAATATCTTCTTTCAGAAGTTCACAAACACTCACCAAAATCTCTTAATGATTGCCGAGTCTTTCGGATTTTCAGTAACAGCCCTTAGTCTCGCAATCACCCTTATCACATTTCCATCAACAACAGGTACCGCCTGATAATTAAATGCATGAGAATTATCCAATAGTTACTTCTCAGTAACCAAAATCAGAAATACTACCCACCTCTTTGAAAGCTATAGAGGCAATTGCTCCAGATGTATAGTCTCCAATTCCAGGAATCTTTCGTAGCATAGAAGCTGTTTTAGGAATACTTCCTCCTTCTGCAACTATTTTCTTTGCCCCCTAAACAAAGAAATGTAAAGAATCTAGTCAAATCTTGCAGCATGTATTGATATTATTACTTATTAGCATATTTTTTCCTCTTATCGATCTGTTTTTACTTTCTTTGAAAGGAATTTACCTTCTCATTATTCACATTACATGAGATTGAGGATCTTTTAACATACATTAAAAGCAGAAAGAGAAGTTGTTCGGTAAGAAATGAAAAAGATCTTGACCAAAAGAAACTTTTGATACTTTGGAAGGCTATGTTTGGCAATATCCATATATAAAACTTTGATTTATAAATCATAAATGCCTTTTTTAACGGTTCTTAATTTTACTAAGAAGGCAGAAAATATAAAGTGCTGAAGGTTCAAGACTCATATTAACCATTAGAAGTTCAAACTGAAAAACAATGTAGTAGCGAGAGAGTACCTCTAAGAGAAAACGAGCTCTCCGATAGTAACCCAAACCAGCCCAAATCTCATTCACTTCCTGCATAGAAATGACAAAAAATGCTTTTCAATTTCATAACTTGAATGTGAAACCATAGCATCAATTAATCAGCAATAATTTGCACAATTTGTTAACATCACTGTGAAAGCACGATGTTTTCTGAATTCTAGTCACGACCCCGAAAAAGTTACATGATAACAGAATAATAGAACATTGCATTAGAGCTCACAACTTTCGCAACAGACCCTCAAATTTGCAGAAGTTTAACAAAAAGATAAACAACAACCGAGTGTGTTCCACCAGGTAAAGTTTGCTGCATGGACCAGTCAGCTTCACCATCTACCTCAACGGCTCAACCTATTAGACTACATCCATCTACTCCACTCCTATGAAGCGCTGACATTGACGCGGACACTGAACACGACAATGACGCATAGACACCAATAATAATTTAAGAAAATAAAAGTGATTGAATGCTATTATATGTGTCGGTGTCGTGTTTCACACCAGACACACCTTCAGTTTGTAGTGCCGGTGCTACACAGCTCCACTCTTCTTATAGCTTCCACAAATCTACTCCATTAATGTCCAATCAACTTAAATGAGATAATGCCATCACATCTATTATGGAGCTTCACAAATTTATATTTAGCGATTATATTTTGAACCAACCTTGCAAACACTCAACTATCATAGTATGCGTTGGAACAACAAATCCGACTTTAAAAAAACATATAATGAAACACACTCAAGAACACAAAGTGACTGCAATAATTTTTCTATTATACAATACTTAGGGTTACAAAGTACAATACAATGCTTAAATACTACGGTCCACTCGCTCAACTCTACTACACTCGATCATCTACCCACTTTTCGGTAAATATGAGTTATACTCAACAATATGTTTAACTACTTAAGCAATGAGTGAAAAACTCAAGAGCAGCATTTGCAATACTTAGGGTTACATAATACAATGCAGGGTTTAACTACTATACTACAGTCCACTCACTCTGCAGCATCTACCCAGTTATCAGTGAATGAGTCATACTCAACGATACGTTTAAAAGAGAAAAAAAAAACAATTTTTTTAAGACCTGTTATCCGGCTCAATGACCGAGTAATCCAAAATACACCAATCCCACCGTCCAACTAGCGGGGGACATCATTTATAGTATTTTGCTCTGTATGGACTAGTCCAACACATAAAATGGCACCGATAGGTTTCGACTCTGAGACCTTGAGAGTAGCACACCCCAACAAAAAAAATCAATTTTATAAACAAAATGGGAAAGGGAATGAATGAAAACCTCAAGAGAAGCCTTTGCTAGATGATGAATGGTAGGCCATTTAAGCATCCAACGGTTATAATAAGCAATAACAGTCTGAACCCTTGTTTGCTGTAACATAACCTCAGAGACCCAAACACCATAAGCCCTCTTTTCAACTTCTTCTTCTTCTTCATGGTTATGATTCAAGGTGGTTCTCCAAGGAAGAACCCTATGGTTGTTATCATACCAATCCAATAGAACTGATCTAAGTTTGTGGGTTTCATCTTTGGAGAAGAATGACACTGCATCTTCAATGTCTTCTGTTTTCACCAAAGTTCGTGTCTTTTTGCTGACCCCATTAATGTTACTCCTTGTGTTCTTGTTCTTGTTTTGATTCTTCTCTGACATGTTGATGTTGGAAAATAGTGTCAGAGGTGATGGTAAACAAAGAAACATAAAATGGGTTTAAATTAACGTACGACTCTTGTATATCCCACGTTGGTGTCGTTCAACTCGTAGGTACCAAAAGCGCCACTGTGCTCTCAACTCCAAATTTGAAATCTTTTTTAGGAAAAAAAAAAACTCCAAATTTGAAATTGTGATAAGTTTTTATTATTTTTAATATAAAAAAGATCTGCGATTATTTAATTAAACAAAAAAGTTACAGTCCACATTGCCTTTCTATTTATCTCTTCTCATTTTCTCTCATACCAAACACACCAAAAAATAGGGCATTAAGAAAATTTAGAAAGTAATGATAAATTGAAACACATTAGTACGAGAAATTGAGAAGATTGATAGTCTCTTTTAAGAGATGAATGTGGTGTGGATGAGGATGTGGATTATTTGCTCCACGCATCAAGTATTGGTGTGATCACGAATTCACAACAAGTACCAACTTTACGATAAAAATCTTGGATAAAATTTCCATGAGCATCCCTTAGTAAATAATCACATGTCGAGCTATCAGTCTTCTTATTATGCGAGTCGTCAACATTGAACTTGCACTTATCATTTAGTGGAGGTTCACGAAGAATGGTACTAGACCTCTCTAAATTGTACTTGGTCTCAAAATAGTGATTTTATATCGAAATTATATTGTGAGGTGTGTGTGTGTGTGTGTTTTCTACCGAACACGATATAACAATCAATTGATCGTGTGTCAACACGTTGGATCTGAATAATTTGTTATTTAGTTCTTTTCAAATACACATGTGTGTCGAATCACCTAAAAACAAACTCGGTCATCTTTTCCAAGCAAATGCGACCCACAAAACTGGAGGGCTTAATAACGATAATTATTTGAAAAACATGCGAAATACCAACCGAATTATATATAGCTCGACACATGTCAAAAAAACACATCCAACAAATAAATGATTACAATTTTCATCCTTCTGAGTTCTGACATCCCCGAAACATAATAGAGAATTAGAATTCAAAACACAGCTACGATCCAAATTATCCTTAGTAGGGAGCCTATTAAGAAAAAGGAGGCATTCTTACATAGGCACAACAATATAGGCACAATGTTTAGGCACACACACATTAATTAAAAAATTAAAATGAAAATAAAATAGTCATGTCAATTAATATTATTTTAATCATTTTTTCTTTAATATTTTTATACTTATGTGTGTGTGCCCAACACATCAAATTTGTGATTGTGCCTATATTAGACTTTCTCTAAGAATAAGAAAAAGACGTCAAGCAACACAAATACTTCGAGAGGTGCTATATTATTTCAAATTATTGTTTTCATCACTAGAAATTATGACGAAGTCATTCAAATAAACTCCGGTTAAAACGAATCATTAAAAAAAATTGAATTAAAACTAAAATACTCGTTCGTTAGACTTTACTTATTTTTCAGCCAAATTTTAAATTATTATATCTATTTTTATGGGAGCTAGAAGATTAAAACAAAGTACGTAAATTATTATTAAACATAAACATTTGATTTATTTTTCTCAAAAAAAAAAAAAAAAAAAAAAAAAGAAAGAAATAAAAGATTAAGCATCCATTAACGACTCTGATTTCTATAAACGAAAGGTGTTGGTTGAGAGGAAGAAGGGAAACAGTGAGAGTGAGTGATCAACAGTGAACTACCTACAAAAATGGAGATTGGATTTCTGGGTTTGGGGATAATGGGCAAAGCTATGTCAATTAACCTTCTACGACATGGTTTCAAGGTTACTGTTTGGAACAGAACCCTCTCCAAGGTATCTACTTTCTGTTGTTTCTGCTATTCATTTCATCACACTCTTTATTTTTCACTATCATGCTCAATAATGGGATTCAAGAACAACCCTTTTCTGGTTTTACACTGTTTTATTACAATTATTGCTAGAACTCATAGATGAGAGAAAGAGTATAGAAATGTTTAGAAAAGTAATTGTAAGAATTAGTTTTACGTGAAGAAGTAATAAGACTTATATAGCCAATGAGAACTACTAACTAATCTAACTAACTAACTAACTAATTAGGACTGTTTGATTGACTTATTTGAGTTTATCTACCGACATAAGTTTTGAGAGAACTTATGTAAACAACTTATGACATTTCGTAATTTTTGTTTTCCAGCTTATTTTCATTAGTTCTCAAATATAGCTTATGAAATAAGCTCGTAACATATATAATAACAATTTATTTTTATTTGATCTTTTGCTATAAAAATAGCTTATGTAAATCTTATACATAAGTGTTTATCATGATAAGCGCTTCTGCTATAAGTTGTAAATAAGTTGTTTATCTAAACAGGTCCTCAGTCTAACACTTTAACTCATTAATATCGTGACTAAGATTGTAAGAACTATTAGATCTAATACGTTTTCTGATTTTCAGCTATTGTGCGTGTGGTGGGTGGCTTTGTGATGATTTCTTTCAACAGTGTTTGTTTGTTATTCTAATTCCATGCATTTTTTGAAGCACCTTAGCCTAGCGGTTATCTGGATTTATGTTTTTAAACAATATAAAGCTTTTGGAAGATTTTGGGTTTGTTTGGATTGAATTTTAACCATTGTAAGAGTGTGTGTGTGTGTGTGTGTGTGTTGCTAGCACTCCTCATGTCGGGAATGTAAATAGCTTTTCAATGTGTATATCCCCAAATTCCAAATGCAAATAACTTTTGACTTTAAGTGGCTATGATGATAAACACTTAATTAATCCATTCATTTAAACATCTAGAAAGTTTCAAATCAGTGGGAAGACCAATTTGTGTGATGATCTCGTGGCTCAGTTCTATACTTTTGATTTGAATAATCTGTCAGTGGCTCAGTTTACTGAACTATAATCTTAATATTAATATGTGGCTTTTGGAACCTCTGATTGTAGTGTGATGAACTCGTGGAGCATGGTGCTTCAGTTGGAGAAACACCTGCAGCTGTAGTCAAGAAATGCAAGTATACAATTGCAATGTTATCTGATCCTTCTGCTGCTTTGTCGGTCAGTGGCTGCGAAATTTGTCTTCGACACCAACCTTATTTATTTTTTCATACTTAAATTCTGTTTCGTGTTGAATTTGCTAGGTTGTGTTTGATAAGGATGGCGTGCTTGAGCAAATTAATGGAAAAGGTTATATTGACATGTCAACAGTTGATGCCGAGACATCTATCAAGATATCTGAGGTTGGTATACTCTTCTGTTGCTGAAATGTATTTCGACTTCATTTTAAAAATTAAAAATTCATTAAAATTTCCATGCTCTGTCTGAAAATTGTTTTTCTTGTGAGTTGTGATTTATATAAAATCTAGTAACGCCTGAGGCTATTTTTCTTAAATTTTCTATTGCTCGTTGTTATTAAAGAATAACTTCTAAATGAAAAAGAGACTGCAATTTCTAATGTTGCAGGACATTTTTTGATATTGCACTTTTCCATTTTTTGTAGCTTTTTAATTTATTTCATCCTCAAGCGCCCAATATCTTCGATTTAAGTACCTCATTGCTGAGAAATATTGCCAAAATCCTTCTCTCGTTTCCCTAGATTGTAATATGAATAAATTGAATTTAGCTTGTAATTTACATGATCAAGACTCTTAAGTTTTAGTATTAACTATTAAGCATTGCTGATTTTCTTATCTAACTACAAATATGTGGCTGAGATCACTATTTTGAATTTGACCATCGAAAGTTTCTGTTTTAAAGGAAGCTTAGTTTGCTGAGAAATCTATAATGGAGATTTATGTTTGGACGAGGAATGCTTAAGTATAAAGTTAAGCTTTCTTAATTTTGAAAGCGAGAATTAAAAGACTATGTACTACATTATCTGCAGGTTCTTGCCGTAGAATGTTTAACTATACTAGTATGCTATTCTGTTCAAAAAGAGAAAAATGTTTGTGCATATCCACTGCTTTTCTTTGACTATGATCTGTATGTATGAACCAATGGTTCACTGTTGTATATATCTATGCTTATCCATACTATAAGCTTAAGCTGGTAGTTTATGTCTTACATGATAATCGACTTTTCAAATGGAAATAAGGCCGGCCTTACATATAAACTGCGACTGAAAGACCTTCTTTCTACAGGCAATCAAAGCAAAAGGTGGTGACTTCCTTGAAGCTCCTGTTTCGGGTAGCAAGAAGCCCGCAGAAGATGGCCAACTAGTAATACTTGCTGCTGGTGACAAGGTATTTTTAATGTAAAAGATGTGGATAAATGTTATGTCACCGGGCTTGCATCTTGCTCTGCTGCGCTTTTAACTACTTGGAGAATTGAATTGTTCAGAAACATTTCCTCTTATCTGATATTGCGACATTCATTTTATATTTGTCATCGACATTAGTCACATTACTATAGTTGATGATTTGATACGCTTGAATATTAGTGGGACTGTGTTTTTGTGTTGTTATTCTCTCTCTGCTGTTCCCTTATGTAGAAGATATAGTTGATGATTTGATAGTAGGAGATATTGAAAAACGATCAGCTGTTCCCTTATGTAGAAGTATGTTAATCATTTTGCTGGCATTTGAAGTGTTCTACTTGCCATAAACACGTGATAAATGCTTAATTAAGATGTTTATTGAAACATCCCCTTAATAGGTTGGAAATAGGTCCATCGGATTAGCACAGATGAGGGTACGTTGCATCTCATTAGGCTTTAGGTATCATATTGAGGGAAGAAATTAAAGAAACACGTCATAAAATCAATTGGTTTAGAGTACGAAGTGAAGCTTAACCAAATAGACTAAACTGTAATCAATACAAAGACCACTTGTATCCTAATTATTGTACATGATTTGTTTATCATATACAATGGATCTATGCATTTTTTACATACTTTGTTTTCCAAATTTTATCATTGTTGTCAATTGAAAGTAGTAACACAGTTATGAAATTGTGTTTTGTTGATACAATTGCATGAATACATACTCCGATTCAGATTCCTTGTTATTAACTAACTGCCCTGTATTGAGAAAATGAAAAACTACAAGCATGCATTGTATCTTCCTATATGTATATATTAAATTTCAGTGGTTGATTCAATTTATATATAGGCATTCTATGACGAAGCACTTCCAGCATTTGATGTACTTGGGAAGAAATCTTTCTTTCTTGGTGAGGTTGGAAATGGTGCAAAAATGAAACTAGTTGTCAACATGGTAATGGGAAGGTACTTTTCTTCCCTGTTTTTCACTTCTATTCTTTTTTATTTGGAAGTGAGAAGGTGGATTGCACGCAACTTCAATTTAGAGCATTTTATGAATCAGAAACAAGAAAAAATCTTGTTTGGATAAAGAGCTTAATTAAGTGCTTATCGTATAAGTGCTTATGTATAAGTTATTTCTATAACAAAAGATAAAATAAATTAGTCAAAATATTTTCATAAGCTATCTTGTAGAGTTTATGAAAATAGCTTACAGACATGTCATGGTTTATTTCCGTAAGCTCTCACATGTGCTTATCCTAGTATATAAGCTCAAATTAGTTGATCCAGAGGGGCCTTTTATTCATCCAGATTGCATGTCCTTATTTTCTGTCTTGTTTAGTAAAATAGTTATTCTCTTCTATCTCTGTTACAGTATGATGAATGCTTTCTCTGAGGGACTGACACTTGCTGATAGAAGTGGCTTGAACCCTAGCACACTTCTTGATGTGCTGGTAAGTTACTGTGATGACGGTGGTTCTCGTTAATGCCTTTTATTAACATTCTGAGAATATATGTGGTACTTTTTTTGCAGGATCTTGGTGCTATAAGTAACGGCATGTTTAAATTGAAAGGACCGACAATGCTTAAGAACAGTTACCCCCCTGCTTTTCCACTGAAACATCAGCAGAAAGACATGAGACTGGCTCTTGCCCTTGGTGATGAAAATGCTGTACCAATGCCTGTCGCAGCTGCAGCAAATGAGGTAATATTATGTTTGTCTCTGTGTGCGCGAGCATGTGTGTATACTATGAGTTGAAAGTCATTTAATGGTCTAGTGACCATTTTAAAAGTAAAGTGACTATGTTTAAATTTTCATTTTCTCCATTCATAGATAGGTGGCCATGATTTACTTCTCACACACACACATTTATTCGCCAAAATATGTGACGATCAGAAAATGCTTCTTTAGTTCACAAGATTTCTATCCTAGTGATTAATCATAACTCATAAATTGTGAACAAACCGCTAACTTGACTGCATCAAAATAAGTAACTCGTAAAAGTCATGTTTATCAGTTGGCTGGGATCCTATTTTGATAAACACGCTATAACATGCACGTTCTTGAGTGTGAAGTATCTGACTACAACTCACAATTTTGAGTATTGAAACCAAAAGCATTCAAGAACTTGCTGAGATATTGAAAAGTGGATTTTGCCAACCCGTATTTGTAAAAAGAGTAAAATCCCCTAAATATATACAGCTTTTTTGCTACATTTTGTGGTTGATTTTAGAAGCACATATTCAAATGTTTACTCATTGGTTGTTGAATTGTTGGCAATACAAAAAGTATTAATGAGTTAAAATCATTCATTCTACTGTAGTCTTTTTTTTTTTTAACCTAATCAATTCCTTAAGATGCATATGCTATATGGTGAAATAGTTGAACTATTTTTTTCTGAATACTTAGTATCCGGCCCAAAGACATTGTTGAACATTTTTATTCACTTTGTTTGTCCATTTTGCGTCGGTGCTTCACGATCCCATAAAATTAGCCAATGATGAAACCCTTTTTGCTTTTATGTTCAACGACTCTTATCGTTTAAGTTTCACAAGGTACTAAAGTTTGAACTCTATTTGTAGGCATTCAAGAAAGCCAGAAGCATGGGTTTAGGAGACCTTGATTTTTCAGCTGTCCATGAGACCTTGAAATGAAAGCTCATGAGCATTCATCATTGACATGATTACGTTCTGAATCGATTGAACTACTATTATGATTTATGAGCAACAACAGCATGATCTAAACCATATATGTATGAAATAGCTGTGTGAGCATAGTTCACTACAATACTCTCTTATTTGAATGTATTTATGAATTTTGCCTTCTACAACAGCACAACGTGAAATTAAAATATGCTAGCACATGGATTTAGTTCAACCTGTTGCAGTGGATTTTATTGGCCATATATGTTAACTGACAAAAATGGTTTAGTCCATCTAAACGGTAAAAATAAGTCACTGTCACACTGATGTAATTTGATTCCTTTTTACACATGTGCGCGCATACTTACAAAAGTGATTACGCCTACACAAACACATAAGTGATTTTGCACTACATATTACTATTCACTAACCCTCCAACTAAGCATAATTTTAAACCACGGAATATTTGCCAACTGCCTTACCAGTAGGGCTGGCAATGACCCAAGCCAACTCGTGAATAGTTCGAAGCTCGATTCGATAATTGACTCATGAACTTGGTTCGTGAATCAAATGAGCTGAACTTGAGTTAAAAATTAAGTTCATTAAATAAATGAGCTGAATATAAACTATATATAGTTCGACTCATTTGGCTCATGAACTAGCTCGATTATATATATATATATATACACACACACACACAAATCTTTTTAAATGTATACATCAATGAAGAATATTTTGAGAATAATTGTGGAATTTTGTTGATTTTTGCTTTGTAACTTTGTTACTTGCACATTAATTTACGCTTGTTTGAATTTTGTACTTGTTTATCTATTATTCACTTGAGATGACTTTTATTTTAATTTAATATTTTCTTTTTCTTTTAAAAAAATAGTTTTTAAGGTTAAAGATAAAATTTTGACAAAAAAAATACTTTAAAATCATGTGATTTGACTTAACGAGCCGAGCCAAACTATTCGTGAACTTTAAACGAGCCGAACTCGAGCTGAAAAAAGAGTTCGTGTCGAACTTGAGCCGAATTTCGAGCTGAACCAATTCCTAACGAGCCGAGTCGAGCTCAAATGAGTTCGACTCAACTCGACTGATTTCCAACCCTACTTACCAGTCCATACCTAACCTGTAAGATTTGGCAACTATTGAAAAATTCCTACTCAACAAAGTCACAATTAACACTTATTCTTATATTTACATCATGTAATAATTATTTAAGACATATTCTGTGTCAATTGACAATATTTACATATTTTGTTCCTTATGAATTTATCATCACTATTGATGTTAACATGTTGTTTGATAATGATTCATTGAATCCCTATATAAATAAATATAATTATCTCTTAGGTGTGTTGAAATTCCATTCCAAGCACCAAAAAAAAAAAGAAATTCCATTCCAAACATAGGAAAGATATATCAATTAATTAATAACATTCCTCCACATTTTTCTAAAACAATCTATTATCGTAAATGTGTATACAATAATACTATAAAACAGTTTTACACTACAATTAGTGTGTTATTTTTTATTAAAAATGTGTTTATTCATTCAAATTAGTAGAATATATTAAATATAAATTTTGTCTATATATATATATATATATATATATATATATATATATATATATATATATATATATAATTCAACATAGTTAAAAAAAATCATAATATCAAGTTAATGGCATAAAATGATAAAATGTTTACAAATAATGTGATAATACTCATTTCTAATATTAACACTTAGTTATTGGTTGTGTTCTTGCGTAGAACAAATATATTAGTACTTAAGAAAATGTTATGAGCTTAGTTGAATTTTAGACGAATCGAATTTGAGTTGAAAAAAGAGTTTGTATCGAACTCGAGCTGAATCAATTTTTATTAAATCGAGTCAAGCTTATACGAGTTCAACTCATGTTGACTCATTTACTGCCCTACTCAAGTTAGTATGTCATTGAGGTGGAGTGAAAAAGAAAAGTAATTGAATTATATCTTGGCGCAAAAGTCTTCACGATCAAATAGGAGAGCGGTTGTAACATCTCTATGATGATCGACAAAGAATATGAAGGATCGTTGAGATCAATCTAACAATCTAGAAGAGAAAAAAGGAATCGTTTCATTGTGGTAGGAGCACAACTTCTCTGGTGTGCTGCATGAGTGACCTTTGACGTGATTGTCAAAGTAGTTTGAAGTGAGATTAAATTTATGATCATTGAGCTGTTGAATTAGATCTTGCCTCATTCATGAAGGACTTGAATTCTCTCCTTACACTTTCCTCTCCATCTCTCTCTTAATTTCACTTTCTCTTCTCATCATAAAATGATTTTATTAACAAATGACTAAGATAATTCACTTTACACTCTAAAGATAATTGCTCGCTTTAAAAGAGCTGAATCCACTTTTAGGTATCATACAATTTGGTTGGGTAGTAATAAAATTTATTTTAACATAATTTAATACTATAAAATTACGAAAAATAGAATAAACACTAATTGCGTAAAATAATGTCACACTATCATGAATGTGTGAAAAACACAAGAAGGAAGATTGAATTGTGTTTTAGGAGTTTTTAAAACTTCTTCAAAGTTTTTCAACTTATCAGAATATGCAGCGGAATAAAAACACAATACCTTCTAAAAGCTATGTAAAAAGGTAAGAGAGAAAGAGAGATAGACACAAAGATTTTTATACTGGTTCCCCTCTCAAATCGAGAATACTCCAGTCCCGTTGCACTTCCAAGGGAGTTTACTATAATCATACAAAATTACAATTTGCTCAAGCACACAGCAAGAGACTTCCAATACTCAAGTAACAACTTACAAGAGACTTCCAATGCTCAAACACACAAGCAAGAGACTTCTAAACAGTTTACAAAGAAACATTTACAAGTTTGAACTTTTGATAATAATATCGAAGTTCTGATCAAATGAATACAACTTACAACAAGACTTTTCTTAGAATCCTAATAAAATAATACTAAGGTTCAACTACTGAGATGATCAGAAGCTGAAACTATTTGTCTTGAGTTTTGAATTGAGTTCAAGTTGTATTTCTCAAAGTATTTTGTGCTCTGTAGATTTTAGCAGAATAACAACGTTTTCTTTAGTTGGTTGTATCTTTGTAAAACTTCAATTTCTTCCTCCTTTTATAGATGGTAGTGGAGTGTATAAATTTGAATCCGTTATATTGAAAATAACCGGTTGGAGACGTACTATTCTTCTTTTGCACCCTTGATTTCGAATATTCGCCCATATCAGGTAATGAAGATAGTACACAAGATACAAACGTCGCTTTCAGCGTGAAGATAACGGTATTGTACTATGACATAATTCTCCAATTTGAATTTGCCAAAAACGATGATAGTCGTTAAGCATAAAATGTTCTTCTGACAAATTCTGCTATCTCCGGTGGTGATCAGAATCTTGTGTTTCCAACACAGGTTCTGATGAGAACTTCTGATTGATTTTGACTTGTAGCTTCTGATAGTTACAACTTCTGGCGTAAACTTCAGAACTTGTTCAAGTCATCTTCTGATGCATGCTTTTAAAATGCGTATAAGAACTTCTCATATACTCATTAGTGCATATAAAATTTTAACTTATATATCTGCACACTTAGAGTAAATTATCAGTATATCCTATTATATATTAATACTATTGTTATCATCAAAACTTTAATGGGTTATATTAGAACCAACTTTGTTCCAAGATATCATCCAATAAAGAACATTTATATGATGCTAAAAAATTATTGAATCATTTAAAAAGATTCTGAATTTAATTTATAATGTAAATAATTTTTAACCAATTTTATTTATTTCAAATTATGAATTACTAGCAATCATTAGTTGGTTAAGTGGTGATTGGCGTTGAACTTGATAGAAAGAACCACAATTTAATTCCCACAACTGCGATCGGAGGGGACTAAAACAACTTAATATTAGAACTTACTTCCGAACAAGATTCAATCGATGATAAAAAAAAACTATGAATTACCAGTCTCATTCATTCCTATAGGAATCTAAAGTTAGTAATAAGAAAACAAATTATTGATGTGACTTAATTGATTGACAGAAAATGAACAAAGAGTAAAAGAAAAAAACAATTAACTTAGTTTCCATTTTTGTTTGAAGAAAAGTCAATAGTAGATACCGTGAAAACACCGCCAACTGTGTGTATTTATTATGAGTTGGCGTACGTGCAGCGACTGACATTTATGGCATTTGGGTTAGAGTTAGGACAGACCGAACAACTGATATTCCAATTCTTCTCTTTCTTTTCAACAAACACAACATCATAGAATGGACAAACATGAAGATGATTGCAATTTCAATCACTGATCATCATCAAACAGAGGATGTCACAAACTGAAGTTTCTTATTGGTTTGTAATTCTTTCATACCCCTTAATTCTTTTTTATTATTCTCAATTCTCATATCAAGTTTAATTTGTTTATGGCATAAATTTTTTATTTTTCTTTCTGGGTTTTCATTCTTGTTCTCTATTATTTATTTTTTTCATTAATTTTGTATGGTTGTTAATGTTTTAGTTTTACACACATGTATTGACAATAAAGTTTGATTTTTTCAGTGGATAGTATAGTTATAATGTTGGATTTTATTATTGACTAGGTCTGCTTTGATAAACAACTTATCTGCAGGTGATAGCACAAACGTTTATCATGATAAGTATTTATGTATAAGATCAGATAAACTATTTTTATAGCAAAAGATAAAATAAATATTAAATATAAATTGTTTTTTATATATGTTACAAACTGTTTTCATAAGTTATATTAGAGAACTTATGAAAATAAGCTGAAAACGCGTATGAAAATTGTCATAAGTTGTTTTCATAAATTCTTCCAAACAATGTCACCAAATTTATGCTAGTAAATAAGCTCAAATAAGTCGATCCAACAAACTGACCTTGTCCGTGTTCTCTTTTACTTGTGTTTTGTATGGTTGGTTTTAGTTGGTTACTACTTTGGTCATGTTTGTTTTTGCATCATTAGGTTTTGAAGATTATCCGGTTGTCATTTAATTTTTTGTTTTTGACCCTTGTGTTTGTATTTTCTAGTTCCTTTTTCGTGCCATGGATTTTAGGATTTAAAATCAAAATCTTGCAATTTATTGGTTTCGTTGAAGAGTTGATTTTTGGTTTTAAAGTATTGACTTTTAGAAGGTTAAGGATGGACAGAATCGTAAAAATGGAGACTCTACCACTTTTATGGAGTGTATGTTTCGTATCATGGTAGGTTTGCTGAAATCACGGTGATTTTGCAAAATCATGATGGCCCGTTGTGATTTTAACAAACCCACCGTGATACCAAACATGCACATTCATTGAGCATCACTCAGAATGCTGAATTTATCTGACTTGACATGGGATGGTGTTCTTACCTTTCATGCCTATTTTTGAAAAATCATGGCATATATTTGTCGTTTACTCGATAGTTTTGTATGCATTAATTGTGTTTTGAGATTTTGGTGTCCACTGCAGCTGTGGCTCTTGTGGATACCCTCTGAACTTGACATCTTCAAATCGAATCACATCTAATATTGCATCTGAATACAAAAAGTCTGTTAAGAAAGGGTCAATCTCCTTTTCTTCCGTTGATCTCAGCCGTTTTACACAGGTTGATGAAATAAATTGTCTTCCAGTCTCATGGTTGTATCCTTCAAAGACTAAACTGCTTTGCCGTAAATGTGGAGTTCTTATTGGTTATGGTTATGTTGGAGAATCGCACACACTTTGTGGATGTGAGCCTTCCATTTCACCCGGCTCTCTGACAAAATTCACCGTAAAGATTCGCTCATTACAACCTTCTTCAGAAGAGTCTTGAAAAGGTTCCCATGGAAGATCTTTCGAAAATTGGTGCTACCTCCATCATGCACCTACCGGATGACTGCCTTACTATTATTTTCCATGCTTTGGATTGTCCTACTGATCGTGAATCATTTGGCTTGACTTGTCGCCGATGGCTCCATATTCAAAATTTCAACCGTCGAACACTGCAATTTGTGTGTTCGTTCAATATACTACATCCTTCCTCTTTTTTGACAAAGAGTCTTGATGTTCACACAGTCCATCTCCATAGGTTGCTGAGGCGCTTTCAACATTTAGAGTCTTTATCTCTGTGTGGTTGCACAGAGCTCAATGATTCGGGATTAACCCGTTTGATAAGCTACGGTTCAAATTTACAAAACCTTAATATGGATTGTTGTTTTAAAGTCACTAACTACGGACTATCCCTGGTTGCATCTGGTTGTCACTTATTGACAACAATTAGTCTCTATCGGTGTCTCAGCGTTACTGATGAAGGATTAGATGCTTTAGCCACTGCTTGCCTGTCTCTGAAATATGTAAACCTTTCATACTGCTCAAAAATATCCGACAAAGGGTTGAAAGCTCTTACTCAGCAGTGTCGCCAGCTTCAGGCTGTTAACATATCACACTGTGAGAGTATAAGCGGTGTTGGCTTCAAAGGGTGTTCAAAATCTCTCACATATGTAGAGGCCGAGTCTTGTAAGCTTAGCCCAGAAGGGGTGATGGGTATTGTTAGTGGCGACGGTATAGAGTATCTAGACGTATCTTGTTTAAGTTGGTCTCCTTTAGGAGATCCGTTGTTTGGAATAAGTTTTTCCTCAAGCCTCAAAATCCTCAACTTTCGAATGTGCAGATCTGTTTCCAATAGTTCTATTGTTGCAATAGCCATGGGATGTAAACTACTTGAAGAATGGAACTTAGCATTATGTCATGAGGTGAGGATATCTGGATGGCAAGCAGTAGGGTTATATTGCCAGAATTTAAAGAAACTGCACGTTAATCGGTGCCGCAATCTCAATGATAATGGCTTGACGGCATTACGAGACGGTTGCAAAAGTCTCTCCGTTTTGTACATGAATGGTTGTGTTCACGTGACGCCTTTTGCATTAGAGTTATTCAAGTCTCACAGAGCCAATGTTTGCATAAAGGATGTAGAGGTAATGTGCATAAGTCCTTACTTCCCATTCAGATGATACAGAATTGTCAACTATCTAGACATTAAATCCATCCTCTCTCCAGAGGAAAGTTTGCATACAGCTGAGTGTTTATGATCAGTTGTTTGAAGATATCTTGATTTGTATAAAATCTACTTTTAAACTTGTGGTTGCTTCTAGTTATACATTATTTAGATGCTACCTGCTTTAGATTATCACTTATGTATAATAATTCTGGTATTGGATGAAGATAGATGTACATTATTATTGTAATGGAAAATCAATACTGTAACTTTTAAGAACAATTATAGTTCTCCAATTTCTAAATTTGGGATTTTTTTTTTTGCTACAACTAAATTTGGGATTTTAGTCTCATTGTTTCGCAACTTATTTAACCCTATTTTTGATTGATCGGTTTATTTTTAGTATAATCGTGGGTAATGGGTCAGGGTATGGGTATTTAGGTATTCAAAGAGTACGGGTACAAAGATTGTTATACACAGAAGTATGGGTTCGGGTACAAATATTTTTTCAAAATGTAGATATATAATGAATACATAGTACATATTCATACTCTTCACATTGTTATCCCCGAAAAGATTCTTTAAACTTGTGATATTTTAGACTAAAATATTTGAATCAGAAATAGGAACACTAAAATTTTGTTTTAGTTAAAATATGGGACCAAAAGTGCATGCAAGTCATTCTTTTATAATTATTTTTTAGCTAATTTTTACTTAACTTCGGTTGAATCTAGATTATCACAGTTCAACCTAACCTCAAGTTTCGTCAAATCTCAAAATGATTAAAAAAAAGTATTATATAAAATAAGTTCGACAAGATATATCTTCATCTAGACATTGTGTGAGAATGACAAATATTATTTAAATTTATAATTTTTAAACTTATATGATAAAAAAGCCTCCGTTTATAACATTTTTTTTCTCACGGGTTTATCATTTATTTTGATAAATTAATTGAAGTAGTTTATGGCTCATCATTTTTCCTCTCAATTTTATACATGTCATTTTACTTGAAAAGAAATTAAATACAAATCAAACATTTGTTTTTTATGTCATTAGGGTGTGTTTGTTATAGATTAAAAATATAGTAATTTTGATACATAATAATTTAGAGATTAGTTTTTAGTGATTTTATAGAAAAATCGAATTTACTTTGTGTTTGTTTATTGTAATAAAATCATTTTTTTTAATAAAATAATTTTTAATTTGTTTGAATACGACATGAAAAATTTCCCACATTCAGAGCCCCAAATAAGGTAAATGCCACGGGAGTTCTCGATTACGTATGCAAATTGACATCCATGGTAAAAAACATTTCAACACACATAGTCAATTAAACTATAATTTTTTTACTTATAATCTACCCTATATCTATGCCTTTTATTTACCTATATTTTTAGTAGTTTAGTAGTTCTAAAAAACGCAACAATTTGTACTTATTTCTTTTTGGAGGAGCTAGGGACCTTACAATCGATGAACATAGTTATTTCTTTGGTGTAATCGTTTAAAGAAAAAAGAGAACCACACAGTTGAGAGTTTGGCTAACTTTCAAATTCAACAATATAGAACACCATTTATTTAGAGGCCAATGACCACCTCATCAAGTAGTTCATCATGAATAAGTGGTCGATATTATTATAACGAATACAAATTTTATAAAATTCACTGCTGGATTAAAAATTTATATCATATAGATCATTCATAAAGATTAACAGTTTATTAAATACTGCAAATCTTAATGAATTTCAATAACATATCAAATGATTTTCAATATTTCTAATTTTTTTAGGGATGATCTATATGATATAAACTTTCAATTCAACGGTGGATTTTGTAAAATTCGTATTCGTTATAACGTTAGTCCACCATGAATTACTTGAATAAGTGGTCCATATTAGAATTATTCTTGTTTACTATGGTCTTACTCTCATTGGTGTTTGTCTTACCTTTAACTTTTATTTATTTCACATAGAGAATGGAAATGTCATTTTTTTTAATCCTAAGTCTGACATGAATTTTTTTAGTTGAGAAGATTGAGTAGTTTAGTTGGATAAAAAGTCCTAAAAATATATGAGCTATAATTTTAAAGACCATGCCTTATATTTTTTTTAGGTTTGGCCGGCCGGTCTATATGAGCTAGTCCATTTTGACGGCTATCTAAACTGCCATCCATGGAAGTGTGTGGTGGTCGGGTCATCGCGTCAGGATGGTTGTGAAACATTATGATGTGGTTGGGTGAATTCTTTTTGTTTGGCTTCATTGCTATTTGCCGATTTTCACTTTATCTAGATTGTACCTTTTATGTTTCATTTTATTATACGTCAACTTTTCTTGAGTTATTCTTTGCACTCCTTGTGTTCGAGTAGTTTTTATTATCACCATCGTTAACTTTGTCATCATTTGGATTTTACAAAAAATAAGAGTTTTTTAGGTATATAACATAAAAAGTAAATTTTTTTCAACAAACATTGCTTTAGAACATAACTTAAACCTTAAACGTTGCTTTAAAACGAGCCCACTAGTGCCTCTGGAACGAGGTAAACGTAAATAATTTGTAAGTGCTCTATGAGTCTTATATTTTCGCTTCCTTATAATAAGACGCCATCATAAATTTTTTTTTTGTCAAAAAAGCATTAATTTTTAAGTTATTATTATTATCATAGTAAAAAATAGAGTTTTTGTTCAAAAAAAATAAAGAGTTTTAATTCTAAAATCCAACCAAAAGCCCAATATAAAAAACATGTAATAACAAACCCAAAACCCATTTACATTTTTGACCCGACCCACATAATACACCCATATAAACCTAAACCTTGCTTAACCCTAGCTCTCACTCTTTCATCACTTCCGCAGAAAGAGATCCGCTCTGCAACAATGGTTCGTCATCCTTCTTCCATCTTCTCTCACCATTTTGCACCTTCATTTCATTTCCATCATAATCTCAATTTCATCGATCTATATTACATGTTCATTTTTTGTGTAATTATGATTAATTGCATTTTTTGTTGTGTATGTTAATCTAGGTTTACGTCAAGGCTCAGAAATCGAAGGCTTACTTCAAGAGGTACCAAGTCAAGTTCAAGAGAAGAAGAGGTATTCATATTTTGTTTGAGTCGCCATTTTATTTTTTCGGAGCATTTTCAATGATGCATGAATTGATTTTTTATATGCTGATTGGTTTATTTATTTAATTTTGACAAAAATATATGCTGATTAGTTATTTGATGATAAATCTGCAGAGGGTAAGACCGATTACCGTGCTAGGATTCGGTTGATTAATCAAGATAAGAACAAGTACAACACCCCCAAGTACCGATTCGTTGTTCGATTCGTATCCTACTGTTAGCTAGTTATCATTTTTATTGATGCACTAGTATTTAGGTTGCTGAATTGGTTTATTTTTTCTTTATTTCATGAAGAGATGTGTTTATGTTCTTAGAATAAATTTAGCATTTTTATTAATTGTTGATTTTTTGCTGGTTTAAATGAAGAATATTTCTAATTACTTGTTAGAAATGTTAGTTTGTGTGAGAGGGTTTGGGGTTGTATACACAACCCTCGTTCACCGACTCACATTATCAAATAATCGTGCTAGCATATGAATAATTGATAGTTATTTTTGTTATCGATGTGTTTCTAAACCACCTTATCACTTTTTTGATAGCTTGTTATTAATTTTTCATGTCACTTTATTATAGATAGCATGTAAACAATTGATAGGTATTTTTGTTATTGGTGTTTTTCTAAACCACCTTATAACTTTTTTGATAGCATGGTATTAATTTGTATATGTCACTTAATAATAGATAGTATATAAATTATTTGTAGCTATTTGGTTATCAGTGTTTTTCTGTGATTGTAAACTTTAACTCGTTATTAGACCAACAAAGATATTGTTGCACAAATAGTATCTGCTAGCATTGCTGGTGATATTGTTCTTGCTGCTGCATATGCTCACGAGCTGCCACACTTTGGTCTTGAAGTAGGTCTTACAAATTATGCTGCAGGTATTTTGTTTATCAGAAATATATCCCCCCTGTTCTTCAAATTTTTAACACTCAGTTGTATTTTGGACTTGTGGTTGAATATATGTTAAAATGTGAACAGCTTACTGCACTGGACTCCTCTTGGCCCGTCGAGTTCTCAAGACACTTGAGATGGACGAAGAGTATGAGGGAAATGTTGAGGTGCTTATGATTGTCTTATTCTCACTTTTTCATATCTTGATATTGTTATTTGTAAATGTTGAATTTAGAATAGAATAAAATATTTGTAATATTGTCTAATTAGTTCCATCTTTTTTAACAGGCTACCGGAGAGGATTATTCAGTTGAACCTGCTGAGTCCAGGAGGCCATTCCGTGCCCTCCTTGATGTTGGTCTCGTTAAGACCACAACTGGAAACCGTGTCTTTGGTGCCCTCAAGGTAATGAAACATTATATTGTGATACATATAGTTATTGATATTTTCTTGTTTTTGTTGAAAGTTGAATTGAATAATTGTGATGGTTTTTGCAGGGAGCACTTGATGGGGGTTTGGATATTCCCCACAGTGACAAGAGGTTTGCTGGTTTTGATAAGGAAAAGAAAGAGCTTGATGCTGAGGTTCACCGCAAATATATCTTTGGTGGACATGTTGCTGCTTACATGAAGGTATGAATACATATTTTGTTTATACTTTTTAGTCTCATTTTTGTGTGCAACGCACACAGTTCCATTATTTGTGTATAACATTTATTTTTTCTGCAGACTTTGATTGAAGACGAACCAGAGAAATACCAAACCCACTTTAGCGAGTATATTAAGAAAGGAATCGAGGCTGATGGACTTGAGGAGCTCTATAAGAAGGTTCATGCTAACATTCGTGCAGATCCTTCCATTAAGAAATCAGAGAAGCAGCCTCCAAAGGAGCACAAGAGGTAACTCTCATATCTATATGTATCTTGTTTCTAGAAAATTCAGCAATTTTGAAGCAATTCTCTTGACATGTTTAGAAGATTTTAAGTGGACTAGTATAGGTGATAAAGGAAAAATGAGCACGACATAAAGAGGGAGTTTCCCCAAAATTGACTGTCCTTTTTCATTGTGTATTGAATATTTTTTCTTCTCATTGTTATTCAAACTGGAATTTGAGGTTGAAGAATTAGATTCATAGATGAGGAAACATCCTCGTTTAATTCTTCCGAACTTTGACTTGGTAACTTCACCTTAAATTGCATGCTCGAAGTGGAGATTCCTTAATTGTTATTTTTTATTTTGTCTAGGTATAATTTGAAGAAGCTTACCTACGAGGAGAGGAAAAATAAGTTGATTGCGCGATTGACAGCTCTTAATGCTGCTGTTGGTGATGAAGATGAGGACGATGACGAGTGAAAGTTGTTGTTTATGCAGCCCAAGTGATGGATATTTAGAACTTTTTATGAGTTTGCATTTAGATAAACATTTTCTTGAAAATTTTTGTTTCCTGTACTATTTATTTTCAAGGTTAAAATTTTGGATACTTTTCTAGTTCAACTTTTGACTAAGCCAGGGTTAATGTGTTTTAATTGTGTGTTTGCATACAAGTTCCTTGCTATTTATTATTCCGTCACCTTTAATCGCTTTTAATTGTGTTGGCACAGAAAATAATTTCTTTGTCAATTATAACTAAACAAATTCGAAAGCCATTTTAATTAAATTTAGTTCACCATTGCTAGTAGTTTTTGTTAGAGTAATAGAAGTTTTTTTGTTGATAAAATTGTGATAGATGAAATAACCCCATTAAGAATGCACAATTACCACAATTTTTCTTAAGATCAAAACAAAATATAGATATTTAAATCTTTACCGAAAACTCATTATACAATATTATGAGTTTATTTTTAGTCTACAATCAGTGTAAAAATCAACCAGAAAAGATAGTAAAAAAGCTGTATTTTATGAGATTTTACTCTACAAAATTCGGATTAGCAAAATTCAATTTTCTATACTTTTATCATGTTCTTGAATACTGTTGGTTTCAGTACTCAAAATTGTGAGCTGTAGTCAGATACTTCACACTCAAGAGCATGCTACTTTAGTTTATCAAAATAGGATCCCAGGCAACTGATAAACATGCTACTTTAGTTTTTTCTCTCAATAGAAGAATGGTGTTTTCCTTTTGATCTTATAATTCAGGAGCAAGCATGTTTTTTTAGACATTGCTCCGCTCCTTTTAATGATAGGATTCAGAGCGCAATTTTACTATTTTACTATAAACTGATCCACTTTTCTAACCAGATCCCAGTCATCATATACTGCAGTAAACTGATGGTGGTAGAAGGTAGCAGTACAAGAGTTCTCAGTTGTTCTTAGGATGCTTTAATCCTGCTAAATTTTCAAAGTGTAAGATGCAAATTGTTTCCACCATGAATATGACAATATGTCAGTATCAGAATACCATAAATTTTGCTATTAATAAAGTATGTTTCCCATAGTCCATTTCAAAAGACTAGAAGTGCTTCTTAAGTCATTGCTTTAAATAACAACTAGCGATAGACAGCACGGGTCCTAACGTTATGTGTGTTTTTTTTTTTTGTAGTTACAATTTGTTTTAGTAACTACTGTGTTTGATTTCAACTTTTGAGATGTTTTTACAATGTGTTGAGTCAGATGTTAATGAAGTAAGATGCTATTAAAATTAGATTAATCTAAGTGAAGCGATTTTTGTAAAAGTTTAACATGGAATCTGGACATGAAATAGATATCAAATTCATTAAATATTAAGTCATTACAACAATATTGAAAACACTTGAAATACATAATGTTTCTGATATTCAGTAGGTAGACATTCATAATATTATGCTGCACAGAAAATAACAAGCATCCTACATTAGAGTCAATATTCACACATGAGGTGACATAGCATTGGAGTTTTTCTTATGGTTCTTAACCAATAGGTGATGTTAAACTTATTATTTCACAACCATAAATACCTCTCCTCATTTATCTAGTAATAACAGTATTAGAAAACATGATACACTTTATATAGTTTCCGACTAATTCTAACAATCTTAAAATTTAGAAAGAGTTTAACTAAATTCTACAAAATTGATTTAAAAGGTATGTCTCTCACTTATATAAACAGGTTATACTTCACCCAGTTTGGGACTATCAACACACCCCTTTAAGCTAAAGATGATTGAACATCTTAATTGTTACATGTGTGGCCGAAAGCGGATGACCGAACAAATTTTGGATATTCTATGATATTGTTATAGAATTTCGTTTGGGTCTCCCTCAACCTTGCAAATTTTGGATTTGCTCATAACCAATTTGCATTATGCATTTGTGGTTTTTGAGTCTCTCATGTTCTAGTGGAGGCTATCCACTCCCGTTCGAGTTGTCTATTAGAATCTATTTAGTTTTCGGTGAGTAGGCATGGCAACTGAACCTAGACCCACCCCACCTCCACCCTGAATTTATTGGGGAAAACCGTCTTGACTGGGTGCGGGGATGGGGCGTGCTTACACCCACCCCGTACTACTTAAACTGTCTTATTACTCTTATATTTAACTACATATTTATTAATTTATCCTTCTTAACATAATAACCCAACATAAATAAAAAGAAATTGAACATATGCAAAATTGTGCTACATAACTCTTGTATTTTTTGTTGTTGAATTGCATTTTTTCGCTTATTTAATTTTTAAAAAGTGCTTTAAAACATAAATTTTTTATAAAAAAATAAAAAATATTATTTTTTTAAATGATAATTTTAACAGGTGGGGGCGGGGACCCGTTCCCCGTTGGGGACCCGTTGGACCCGTTCCCCAGGAAATCAAGCACAAACATAGTTTGCCAACAAGGCAAAGTATATAAAAACCCCAGAAAATCGAGCACCAGCATAGTTTGCCAACAAGGCAAAGTATACAAAATCAGGACATGTCTCAAAAATTCTAAAACAAGAATGCAAATGATAACCAAAATTTGTCAATAAATCAACAACTTTATTTGTTGTTCAAAGAATCATGTATCATAAATTAAATTCAGGTAAAATTTGTTAGGCAACAAGCGATTATAGTGTTTATATCCTTACAAGAACAATCATTTCTTGAGTTAGTCACGATATTGTTGAAATAATCCACTTTTATTGAACTTTTTCCTATTAATGATAAAACAAGTTAGGCTTATTTCGATCAACAAAAAAAATTCCTTTTTTTTAATTTTTGTTTTAAAAAACAAAACATTCATAACCGTAAAATCATGTAACCAATCAAGCAACCATGAAAAGCCATACTAAGTAGCAATAATCATAAATTAAACTGTCATATACTTTAGATACGACTAAATATCGTTTAAAGAATTTATATTTAGATTTATAATTAAAATAAGATAATATTATAATTTATGATTTGTTAAAAATTTTAGGATTAATTTGTTATTTTAAAAATATGATTTAAAAATTTGTTATTTTTGTAATTTTATATATAAAGCCATATAATCCGATAATATTAAATTATCCTCCACATAACAGTGAATATTAGAAGAGTTTCTTCGTATACGGTTAGGTAAAGAGACTTCAACCCTCAGTTTGTTTTTACAGTATCCCCATTACATTTTTGACCCGACCCGACCCGACCCACTATTTCATCACTCTCGTGGAAAGATTCGTTTATACAGTTACAGAAGAAGGAAGATAAGTTACTTCCCAAAACCCTAAACCCCCAAATTGACCTCAAATTCGAACTCTCAATCTTCAATGGCAACTTTCACGTTGAAAACCGCAACCAACGTTCTTCACAGACATCATAACAACAACCTCACCTTCTTCTCCAATAACACCACTACAAGGACAAATCTCCCCATCTTGCAGAAGAGGAGATCGCGTTTGGTTCCCACAGTTTCAATGTCAGCTACAACAGTTCAGACTTTTCTTGAAAAGTCTTCTCCTTCCACCAAAAGCACTGCAATTCCAATAATGGTAATTATCCATAATATCTTTTTGTTCTATGTTTCAATGCTCAAGTTCTGCTTTTTTTTTTTTTTTTTTTAATTTAATTTCACTGTGCATTGCTATATGAACATTCTCTTTATAAATCCAAGTTGCAATGAAGAAAATTTCAATCTTGATATGTCTACTTATTATGATAAAGTTCCCAAGTTAGTGTATTATGTTGTGACATCGATATCTTATATTTTCTGTTACTTACTATGTATCTGTTTTAACACATAATTGCAACTTCCTATACTGTGTATCTGTCTTAATACTTAATTCATAGTCTAATGAAGTATTGTCAATTGCGGAAAATAACGGTTTGTTGAGATTCTACTACTCTATAGTGCTCTGTTTGACAATACTTTGTACTAAGAGCGGGTCGTGGAAGTGGAACCATAGTGATTTGTTCAAAATCTGTTACGTTATTGCGTCAATATTTGATGACATTGATCAAAATCTGCTACTCTTGCTTCATATTTTATTCACTTCATTTTATTTTCTTGTATCTGCGTAGATATTTTCTCTCCGAATTTACAGTTTTTTTATTTGAACAGGAGTATCTGTTTTATTTTGTGGCGGGGGGGTGAGTTTGTTTACCTATCTGAGCCCAACCTTATGATTTGAATAAACTTAGTTGCACGCACATCTTTATAAAATCTCCTTCATAGTTGTCTCTGCCTATTTTAAAATGCTAGCTGTGAAACACTGATGTTCATTTTTGTTTATTCTGCTTAGGTTAATGCATGCACTGGAAAAATGGGAAAGGCTGTAATTAATGCAGCAGAAGCTGCTGGACTGAATGTTGTTCCCGTGTCATTTGGGTGTGAAGAGGAGTCCGGGAAGACTTTTGAGGTCTGTGGAAGGGAGTTCCTCGTGCATGGTCCTTCAGATAGGGAGAGTTTTCTTGAATCTGTTCGTGATAAATATCCAAACTTAATTATTGTCGACTACACAGTACCAGATGCAGTCAATGGTATGTATCTTGAAGCATGTTTTCTAATTGTTGGAGAGACTTATAACTTAATATTCACTTTTTTCACATCCGAGTCATTTCACGTATCTGTATACATAAGTGAATATCAAGAGTGCAACTAATCATCTTCACATTGATAGTGCATCCGCATAAAGCAATCAATTGATAGGTTATGCGGATATAAATTGTAGAAGTCAAAATAGGTTATGCGCTCACTGTGATTGTTTGAGATATGATATGGGCTTATCGGAAAATATATGAAAGAGAATTGATTGTCTTAAATGAATGATGATTAAAAGACATTGGTTTTCAAGATGTGTTTATAGTCTTGTGTGTTTGAGTAGTTTGTGGTCGTTTTGATAGCCAAAAAAGGAAAGCAACATAGCAGATGGTTGGGTTGAAATATCCACATATAGTTGAAGGAGTCAAGGTTATGTTGTAGCAGTAAGGACTTTTGTTTTTCTATATAAAGTTTAAAATGTAAACCAGTTAGTAGTGTAGTGGTGAACCACGGAAATAGAGGAAGCGGATCGAGAAGGTCATTAATTATGTTTTTTGGATTTTATTTTGATAAATGTATGTGCTGAATATATTATTAGACATTGGCCTTCTAATAATTATGCAACCTGCTATCTTAGTATACACGTTTCTTCTTTTTCTTGGAATATTTTCCCCTTCGCTGTCTAAATTGTCCTCTATTTTACACCTAACCATAACTTGATGGCAAACAATATGAGGGCTATTCTTGGCTTTCTCGTTGACCAGTTTACGTTATGAGCCTTAATGCAAAAGCAAAACAAGCTTTGGACTTTCGCAATAGAATCGTGATTGAACTTTTGATTTTACAATATTGGATTAGAAGTATTTTATGAAAGAATATTAGGGTTTTGGTGCTATTTATTAACCCATACTCATTTGCAGGCAATGCAGAGTTATACAGCAAGGTTGGGGTACCCTTTGTGATTGGGACCACTGGTGGGGATAGGGACTTATTATATAAGACCGTTGAAGACTCAAAGAATTATGCGGTGATATCCCCACAAATGGGAAAACAGGTAAATCATAATTCTGAAAACCTTGAGAAATTTTCTATTTGTCACGTTTCACGTCTTTTAGCACTCCTGTATTTTGTTGTTATCCTTACACTGCTGTACTTTTTCCTTTAGGTTGTTGCTTTTCTCGCAGCTATGGAAATTATGGCAGAGCAATTTCCTGGAGCCTTTTCTGGATATTCCTTACATGTATGTCTTTTGTTGTATTTACATCTTGTTGCTTTGGGGGGGGTTTTTTAGGAACTAATAATCCTAGCACACCCCTTGAACTGTCTCTACTATTTCGGAGGGAAAATTGTGCTTATACAAATGAATAGTTAAACTGTTTCATGTTGGTAAAAATAACAAAACTTAATAAGTTCTTCAGTTTTATTGGTTCTTGTCCTTTATTAAAGCTTTTGTTTGATGCAATATTAAAATCTGAGGCATTCTTCCAAGATTGTAGGTATTAGAGTCTCATCAAGCAAGCAAAGTTGATGCATCTGGAACTGCCAAGGCTGTGATATCATGCTTCCAGAAACTGGGTGTGTCTTTCGATATGGATGAGGTACGTTAGATTACATTGCACAGTTTCATTTTGCACAACACAGATCTCATTCTTATTTTGACTGTTGCAAAACTCCTTGGCCCTAGCTTGCTGAAACTCATTCTTATTTTGGATTCTAATCCTGTGATAGTTCTCAAATATCATTATCAATATAATTTGACTAAGATGACGATACTATGTTTAAAGTAATCTGCGTGATTTCATGTTGGCTACCTCATTATCCGCACAGAAAATTTAACACCTAGTTTCCATTTTTGTCTTTATACTAAAAGAACCACAGATTCTTACTGGATTTCTCTCTTTTTCAATGAATTTTGTTAGATACAATTGATCAGGGACCCCAAGTACCAAGTTGAAATGGTGGGAGTCCCAGAGGAGCATTTGTTGGGTCATGCGTTTCATATGTATCATTTGACATCACCAGATGAAACGTAAGAATTAACACTTTTGTCTTCTATTCGTTTATGTTTTGACATATTTATTTGTCATTTATTAATTTTTTTTATTGTGTGTTGTTCCTTTTAAAAATTGTTGCAGAGTTTCGTTTGAATTCCAACATAATGTTTGTGGTAGATCAATATATGCCGAGGGCACTGTTGACGCTGTACTATTTCTTGCTAAGAAGGTGCTTATACTTCTATTCACTTTACCTCTTTTATCATCCAATTTATCAATTATTACTGCATGATTTGAGTGATTAACAACACCTAACTAGTTGTATTTTTCAACAAGTAGTGCATTTCTCACAATTTGTATAAGAATATACACTATCAATGTAAAATTTTTTTACATGTGCATTAAACAAGTAGTGCAATTTCTGATTCAGAATTTATTTTATTATGCAGATTGAAGAAAAGGATCCCAAGAGAATATACAATATGATTGATGTCTTGCGAGAGGGTAATATGCGATAGAAAAAATTCTACGGAATAAGGTGTAAGATGTCATTTGTTGAAGTTGCTTAATGAGATTTTGCATTCTAATAAAAGCAATTTTCATCTTTGTGTCCAATTTTGTTGTCTATTTATTTTAAGGATAGTTTAGTGAGAGCACCATCCCATGTGATATTGTTAATCATCCAAAACTCTTTAGTTTTTTGTATCAATTTTAGTTTCTCATTACTTTTATTAATTAGGTAACTTTGAATGCAAGTTTTGTTTATCTATCTTTGCTAGTCTAAAAACTTGTTTTTTCCTGTATTCACTTGAAAGAGAAAATTAAATCACTCAAGTCAGCTTAATCAATCTTTTGATATGTTTGGATAAGTTAGGCAACTGAATTCTTTTTGATATAATTGATTGGATGTTTATTCATTAGTTGATTTGGAGGTTGTTGAAATAAATTACGGAATTATTTATGTACTCCTATTACTATACTAGTAGTATCTATTTATTGTTTTTTTTTTTTTTGTGAAATATTTATATATGTATTTGATCAAGTTTAAATAAATTATAATTTCTTAATGTTATAAAAATAAAAATAAAAACTAGAAAACAAATTATCGGACTTCTAACATCTTATAAGAAAAATTCTATTGTTTTACACATTTAAAATTAAAATATTTTTACTAAATTACCATTTACAATATATTAAATTTGGATTGAGAATATGCAATCATGTCAAAGAGCAGAATAAATAATGAAGGATAATTTTGAAAAAATAACATTAAATAAAGTAGATTTTAATAATTTTTGCTTATATTTGAGGCAGGGGCGGACCTGAACATAAATCAGTAGTGGAACTAAAAAAAATTCATCTTAATAATTCAGTTAAACAACAAACGATATATATAATTATTACTAATATATAATATGTATATCTAAAAAAAGAACACCAACAATTAAAAAAAAAAAATCAACAAACTAACAAAGTATATCAAAAAATTCACAAAATTTCAATTCGAAAAACTAAGGGTTTGTTTGGATTAATTTATTTTTGAGCTTATGCAAATAGAAATTTTTTTATGTTCATTTATAAGTTCTCACTTACAAAAATTGTATTTTTATAACTTATTTTATCATAAACTACCTCGAGAAACTTAATAAAAAATTATTTATTTGCATAAATTGTTTTGTATAAGCTCATAAATAAGCTGATCCAAATAGACCCTTAATTAGCTTATAACTTATTAATTTGTATTCTAATTTTACCCATATCATTTTACTTGAAAAAATTAAACCTATTATTTTATATCTTTTCATTTTTTTACGGTTATATCGTTTCATTTTTATATGCTAGTTTAATTGTTAATTTTATTCAATACTACAAATTCAATTAGCTATTCACTATTTTTTGACATAAATAAACTATTAATCAAATTTACATTAAACTAATATGTACTGAGAAATTTACGGTTATCAATAATAAATTATACAATAATATTTATATTAATATTTGTGTATATAAAATAACTTAAAATTATTTATAAAATAATAATTATTATTATTATTTTGAAAAAATTTGGGCTGAGCTGTATAGCCACACCAAGCCTAAGGCAGCTCCGCCCTTGATTTGACGTCAACTTTTTTTTTGTCAGCTTTTTGCTTATAAATAAATCAATAATTTTAAGCGTATTTATGAAAGTGAATTAATTTTAGAAATTGAGTTGAACATATATTGATTCATATTTTTGGATGAGTAATGCTATTTAGTAAGAAATATTCATATAAGAAAGAGAAGAATCCACAAAATTAGAGAATTTGACCAAACAAAAATTGGCGAACCATACATAGGAGAGAGAGTGATTATAATTTGATCAATTAAATATTGCCACCTAAGATTCTTCTCTTTCTTGCATCAAAAAATTCTTACTAAATAGTATTTTCCCTTAAAAAATTATATAACTAATATAGAAATGATATCTAATTTTAAATACACACTAAAATTTATTTTGGTAATTATACTTGCAAAAGCAATTTTGATCCAAGCTGCATGAGTTGATAAGAAGATCTTTATGTTAATATTTAATTGATCCAAGCTGCATGAGTTGAGAAGAATCTTAGGTGTCAATATTTAATTGATCAAATTATAATCACTCTTTCTCCTATATATGGTTAGCCAATTTTTGATTGGTCAAATTCTCTAATTTTGTGGATTCTTCTCTTTCTTATATGAATATTTCTTACTAAATAGCATTACTCTTTTTTAAATTTAATTATTAAAAGATATTAATACTTTTAAAGTAAACTACATATTATATTAAGAACTTTTTTTATTACTTAAATTAGATTAGAGTAGTAAAATTGAATATAAGAAAGTTCATTCTTTGTTGCCTCTTTTATCCAGTTTTGGTTATTTTTTCATGTAAAATCAAAATCATGCATTGATAGAGATGGTAGATTTGTAGTTAGTGGGATGGATCATGGTAGAAATTTGTGAACTAAATCAGTTTCTAAAATGGGGTGCTTTAATTTAATTTGTTTATGAAAGTTGTTGTCACTATTATTAGAATTGTTTGTTTATGAAAATTGAAAACCACTATTTGTGTAGGAATGATTAGAAATATTTTAAACATTTATACATTGAAAAGTAATAATAAAACTGCATTTCTTTTTAAAATTTGAGAGTTGATCATAGAAATCTATGTTATTCTAGTTTTTTGCAAATCTAACATGTAGTATTCCCTCCATCCAATCCTAAAAATCAATATAGATTTTTAAAAATTAATGCAAATAAATTAATATGTAGAGTAAAAATAACTGGAGAATAAAGTATATAATATTATTAATTTGGAAACAAAATAATTAAATATTATATTAAAACATAAATGAAAAAAAAAAAAAATTCTTCTGCTAAATGGCTAACCATAATCTAAATGTATAAAAAGGTAACCAAGCCATAAACATATACTATAAGGATTTGCTAACATAAACAGGCTAATTCTAGGGTGAGAGACCAACTCATGTCTCTCACCGGTGCATAGTTATATGTAACCGTTAGATGCATTTGAAAATAAACGAACGGTATGGATGAGTTATGACTTAGGTGGTAGTAAAGTATAATATAAAAGGCAGATATATTTAACAAATTTGTTTAGTTGTTTTAGAATAGTTATTAAAATGGGTTATATTGAAAATTGAAGCCAGATATATTTAAAAAAAGAAAGAAAAAAAAAAGGTCTAATTTTCTGGAGGAGGAAGGAACAATAACAAGAAGCATGCATCTGGAAAAAACGAGTCGTCGAATCGATCTGTAAAAGGGAGTGTAAAATGCCGTTATTTTGTTATTTTCATTCATTACTTAGCTGTCGTTTTAATTGTTAACAAAAATTTAAATTTTGAAGTTAGATGGTCCAACAATGAAGAAAAAAAATTACTGATTTTGAAGTTAGAGCAAAAGCCGATGTACACAATGAAGAAAAAAAAATTACTGATTTCATGAAATGCTTTATGATAAGGGTTTTTGAGTATGTGTTGTGAAAGTGATGTGGGATGAGGAAGATGAACAGTGCAGCGTACAGTGAGTAACCTGGTTCAATTTAGTGACTCAATTTGTGAAAGTGGGCTGTGCCTCAATTTGTGAAAGTGGGCTGTTGTGTTTATTTTGTGAAAGGATGACATAAAGTGAAGCACTAAGGGGTGATATCCAGGGGGGGTGTAAGATAGTAACAAATATTTAATTGAATTCTATTTAATTGTTGAATTCTCGATCGACACCGAAATAAAACCCGATTTAAAATGTCTGTGAGAAATAAAAAATTGATTAGTTATTGTATAAATTAATTAGACAATAAACATAATAACCGAAGTAATTTTTGTTATATTTTATGACATGAGAGTACTTAAGTATATTTTGAGAAAATTGAAGAACAAAAAAAACCGAACTAATTGTTATATAATTTTGATCGATATATATATACTCTACCCGATCAAACTTACTGAATTGAAGCCAAATAAATGGGTCCGATTTGCCAATTTGTTAGATATGGCTATAAAAAAGTTAAGTTAAATCCGAAAGAAAAATCGGTTTAGGGCATTATCGGGGACCGAACCCAAAAAATGCAGTAACCAACTAATGTTATAATTTTTTGAAATAATATTACACATTTGGTGATTGATAGTAAAATATTAGGCATAGTAAAAATAGGTTATACGATAATTGCAAATGAAAACATTTATTCGGTACTATAATGTAAAAAATGAAAATGAAAGCGTTTAGTCGACCATAATGGGTGGTTATTTTGAGAGTTGAAAGAATTTATAGTATTTTTAAGAATATCAATAGTTGAGTTAGTTTTATGAAGAAAAAAAAATATGATTTCAAATATTTTTAAAAAGATTATGATTTGCATTTAGTTATGTAATATTAAAAAAAAAAATAAAAACATAAATCACTATCCAACTGAACCCGGAAATTGGTTGATTTGTCTAACCCTGAGCAATGACGTAACCGTCACCAATGATGTAACAGGTGGTTATTTTGTCGAACCAAAATTGGAGTATGATATGTGGTTCGGGTTTTAGTTTTGGTTAAATCGAAGTCAATCGGGCGGACGTACAACCGCAGTTTATTTTGTTTGAAAATTAGTGTGTTTGGGTTATTTGTATTGACATTGTTATACTCGCTGCATCTCAAAAGAATACTCTTTTAAGGTTTCTTCACGCATAGTAAAAAAAGTAAAGATATTGTCTGAAGAAAGAATATTTTGACTAATTTACCCCTATAGGTTTGTTTCGTTGGCAATTTCCCCTGACCACGGACACGCAACGAGACTGAGTCGAAACTGACATAACCGGCAATATATGGAAGCAATTCGTCGGGTTTGGGTCGGTCATGAGGTCAACAATTATGACAATTCAATTATGAACGATTGTATACTGGCGGGTGTCGGTCTCTGAAAATTAATTTATTCATAATCGAAACCGACCTAAGGTTTACTTAAATACAATATATGCTTTCAATCTGTTATAGTCGTTGTTTTGTGAATTTTATATATATATTTGATTGAGGAGAAAAATATTAAATTTCAAAGGGTTAAAGAAGAAAATGGTCGAAATTAAAATTTTGAAATTATAATTATCTTTTATGTGGCCATATTTAGTACATTAGATGAATCTCTGTTGCAAAAGTTTAAATTTTTTTAACAACTGATGAATTAAATTTGAATTTTTTTGTTTGTTGCACATAAAAATTAATAAATAATTAATGTTATGTTAAAAAATTCTATATTTTTATCGGAGAAGTTTTTATAATATTATACACTAAAAATCATTTAAAAATGTGAAAGTATAGAAGAGTTTGATTAAAAATATGAACCAAATTAATAAGATTGAGAGATCCTGTCTGTCTATATATAATTCCCGTCCCCGTTACACGGCTCTATAGGGTCTGATGAACAAAAAAATACTTATTAATTGTAGATTATCATTAGGTTTTGTTAATAAGAGTTAACTCATTTGTTTCGTTATCTACTTGGTGTCCGGTTGTATATATGTAATTACGAATAATTCAATTTTTGAGATTACTTGCAAAGTTTGACTATGTACACTATATTAACTTTTGGTTATATTTTGTAATTCACGCAAAATATTCACAACGTTCCGAATTAACTTCGGTACGCGGTACAAATTATGGAACGAGGGTCGAAAATCTCAACGAATTAGATATGTGGGGAGTATAGAGAGTCGATACGCGTTACGTTTAAATATAATACTCGGTACGTAACATATAAAAAAAATTACTTAAAAAAATAAATAATATGACGAATAATAATTAACATTTACCAATATTGAAATCTGAAATTAACTTTTTTGTTAATTACGAAAACATATACTATAAAAAAGTAAAACCGCGGAATGCAAAATAGTATACATACGTCAAAATAGACTACAAAACATTACGAATAGTCAGTTTGGGCGAGAGCTTTTCAGTTATCTACGTGTCTGCTCAGTCAGACGCAAAGTCTTCATTTCCTTCATCCATGTTCATATTCATCAGTCTAAGTGTTTGCAAAATAATTAACTAAGTGCCGTGTTTCACAATGAGAATTAACTAAATTTTGGCATTTATCATATTCATCAGTCTCCCGGCTCCTTTTTTTTGTCGTTTTAGAAAAAAAACACCAAAATAAATGAAGTGTATTTTTGTACCTTATTTTCGTATTATATCCTTGGTTGTTAAAATTAATTTGTAAAATTGATTTTCGCCCAAATTGAGTTGAAGTTAAATTGGTTTGTGTTTGGATATATTAATGGAAAAGTAAGTTTAACGAATAATTTGCATATAAAAATCAATTTTAGACTAATAAGCTACGATTTTTAACTTAAAGTATAATCGATTTTAGAGCCATAATGTATTTAACTTCTAACAATCCAAACTTATTAGAATAAATTTTACTTATATTTTGTCTGAACGAATGTGATAGAAGTTGAAACACACGAAGGTGTTCGACAAAGTCGACCACATAACATTGAACAACAAATAAAATTACAAATTATGTGAAACTCTTGTGATGTTTAACACTAGTGTTAACATGAAAGCAGCATATATATTATATTACGAAAGGGAAAATATTTTACATTACATATTATGGGCTAAAGTTTAGTTGCAACCCTTGTTACATGAACCATTTCGTTTGACATTCAAACCAACTACAAAAATACCAACATACGGCAACATGCCCATAAACATACTTAGTGTTCAACCTATGAAAAGTTTAACATAACTACTATATATGCTTGTTGGTTTGTAGATATCAAACGAATTAAAGTAGTTAAGGACCGGGAAATTAAAGTAGTTAAGCTTAACATAAGTACTATAGTAAGGCACTCAACATGTTACTCCAGCCATGATTTTGTCCCAAAGTGTCTTCGAACGAACTTCCAATATACTCTTGCAATTATTGTGTGGCCCAACCAACAGACGCATAGCAATCTTCATGCGAACAATTTTATCGTTCATCTATTATAAAGAAAAGTAGATAGTAATTAGAAAAAACAAGGTACATTGTTTACTGATGGGATAAACAGGTGTATGTTAGCTGAAAGTAAATAGTTTATTGAACTAAGAAAATAAGGTTAAATCTTATTTTCTAGCAATTTTGGTACATTGTTAATAGTTTGATCAATCATTAAATACAGCTAACTCAATTGATGTTTGTGAACAAACAAATATCTATTAATTGAGCTCATTGTAATTTTTAAAAATATGAATGAAGAAATTTCTAAAAACAATGCAACACATATAACACAAAAACCAACTGAAAACATTTTAAATATGTAAAGATTTACAGTATAAAAATAATTGTTTTCATAAAGTAAAGAAGTAAACATACAAAATATAAGTAGTGATGGTAATTGCCACAACCTGATAATAAAACAAGATTTTATATTTTTTATCTTTTCTACTATTTGGTTCAAAGAGTTGACTGCAATATTCACAAATTTATCCTTGCAAAATTGATACAGAGCAAACCAACATCAAAATGAGTTTAGACTTTAAAGAACAATCAAAAATAGCCCTTTTCAAAAAGCTCGAGGTAGTTAGTGGTAAACACTAAAAACTTGCCATTGAAACTTTAAAATTTACACCCATTTGAATCGACTTTTTATTTAAACTAATGTAGACAAATAAACTATATCAAATACTATGTTTATGTTTGATTTGTATCCTTACCACTCCCACTATTTGATTATTGAAGCTAGATTGCATGTTTAGCCACTCGGTTACCCATAGGCCTGAGTTGTGACTGCAATCAAATTATTGACATACATATACATCAATTATTTTTTTTACAATAGATTAAGCCTTATAATAAATGACAAAGCCACCAAATGTTGAGTAAAATTTTACCTATGTCCGCAATTTGGGACACCTCTTGGCTCAATAATATCCCAATTATGAAAATCGGGTAACAAGCATATTCCCACATCACAATTATATATCATCAGCAACAAATCAGACATCACTCCAGCCTACATGATTTTCTTTTAATTAGTTTACATAATTATGGTCATAAATCCAGCCTATATATGTTATTAAATCATTTTTCGCACACTTACAATTTTCCTCATTTTGTGATGTCTCTCTTGTATTTTATCAACAACCAAATGTGAATCCAAATGATATAACTTCCTCTCCTCAATATGTATCACCATCAGAAACCAATGACCGGAGTCATCTTCGATGGGTACATAGACCTAACACAAGAATTAATAAAAGATGTTAGGAAAAAAATCAAATGAAAATTTTGTTTATGAATTGGTTATATAATTTAATTTACCAGTTTCAAAGTTTTATACGCAATCATCCAATCACGACGGTAGAATATCTCTAATTTGTCAATGGAGTATCCATTCAGCACATCAGTCTGTTTACCGGAAACAATTATCGTTAGTCATTGAATTATTATCGTTATTGATTGAAACAGTTATCCATTCAGCACAGCAGCAAAGTTATATATTACCGCAAACGCCGGATGCAAACACCACAGGTCTGCTGTCATTGATTCCCTTTGAATCCAAGTAACTCTTGATGCCATCATTGTAATAATCTATGGTTTGAAATCAAAGGTACAATTTTAACAGTTATGTTCCATTAATCAAATTTTCGCGAGTAACAAACTGATACATTTTATGATGTCTTACCGGTCCTCCTACACAGCCCCCGGGTATCAACTTTTGAAACTCACACCTCATTCCCAACACACTATTACCGACACCAAACACTAAGTCATTGCTGCAAAAGGGTAAATATTTTAACTCGTAAGTTGTTGCCGATTCAATAATATATGAACCAATAAAAAAGTAGACAAAAACAGATCGAATACCTAGATGCTGGGTTCTCACGAAACATGTAAGCACATAAAATTGCCTCTTCTTTAGAAAGGCGCATCTCCACAGTTGGCCGAAACGTGCATTTCACATACTATGTTCAATAAACCAAATAAAATATAATAAATATTTGTTATTTTATTACAAACCAATTGAAACATAATTCAAAGTTAATAAATATATTAAAACAACGCGTTTACGAAAATAACATTGTCATGCAATTAACCTTTGGTAGTATAGCGCCAGCCGAATTGAACTTGTAGTTCCTTGCCCTCTGTTGACTTGAAGTAGGCTGAATACTTTCTCCTCCCGGATGTGGAGTTGACGTCAAACAACTTTTACCAGTACGAGGAGTTTCATTCTTTTGCCTTTTGTAAGACGATGGGGAAGGCGTGAATGACAACTTCTTTGCGACCAAAGGCGTTTGAAGTATATCGGCCTACAAAGTATTGGTCAATTACTACAAGTTAGGCCAGCAGTTAACAATATTGATACACAATTTACTACAAAAGTATTGAAACACATATAAGCCAAATATTGTGTTGCACCTGTCTATTGGAAAATCGACGGTAGTTACTTGACAAGTTTTTCTCCGATAAAGTTTCAACCACAGTGGTTTCAGAGTCAAACAACAGTTTTGTCTTACCCTTTTGTAAGTTTTGTCCTTTGGTATACTCAGCTTTGTTTTCATATTTTTCAATAGAGCGGGACTGTAAATGGTCAGATGTATCACCGTCTACATCATCGTCTACCATGACAGTTGAGATACCCGTTAACATAGGTAACCTTGGTTGTGCAGCAGTTGAAGTTATGTGGGTTGTTTCATCTGAGTTTGTTTCAGTTTCAACATCTTCATGTCGTGTTAAATCTTTCGTCACTGATTGCAGTACGTCATAAAGGTTACAACCCTTTGCTACGTCTTCAAATTCTGCGTCATGGGTGGTAGTGTTGACTTCCCTTTCCGGTTCGACAGGGTTACCAAGTGACACCCAATCGTCATCAATTGGTCTCAGCTGATGCTTCTGATGTTGTGTTGCGTCGGGTGATTCAATTTGAAGTCTCGCCATTCCAACCAATATTCGAAGCATTTTTTTGTTAACAGCTTCCATATCAGCAACTTTAGTTGACAGGACCTACACCCATGTGTATTTCATTTTGATTAGATAATATATTTCAGTACACATTTTACACAAAACCAATTTTTTTAAACATGAACATTACCTTCATGGCATCAACAACTTCTTTTAAGATCTCTTCCTGATTGGGGAAATCTTGACGAGATGTTTGGCCGATACATGGTTTGTCTTTGTTGGACGCCACCTTTCGACACAATAAATAATTACGAATTAATACAAAAATATGTTTCAAGACCAAACCAAGTTCATTTATAAAACTAGTAACTAACTTATGAATCTAACTAAAAACAATAACAACACGCTTACTTATAACTTAAATATATTGACTTGCATATATTAACCTTAGATTTCATCTGCAATGAATAAATGCAGTGACTTACATTTGGTATAGAGGTATCAACCATAGCTATAACAGTCGACATCCCATAGCCAGTTTCAACTTCATCTGCTGTAGCTCTGCACAAAATAATTTTCTCATTATTCAGAATTTTTGTGATGCTGAAGTAACAACATGGGTGTCGTAACCATTGTAATAACTGAAACATATTATGTATATAATAAATGGAGGTTACTTACAATGTATCTTCATGCAACGAAGGATCATAATCCATTTTGGTACCATTATCACCAGAAGAAAGCAAGTTTGGGAGCATTTTCAGAGTTTCCAACCAAAGTCTGTATGTTTCGATAGAGTCAGTAGTCTGAGCAAATTGTGTGAGTTCCAGGTTTAGGAAAGTGTTATATGTAACTGGAGTTGTTATCTTCTATGCCTTTAGAGTGTCGAACTGAGCCTCACTTTGGGACACTCTCAACCATCTGATCAATCAAATGTATCATAATATGCCACGTATTAATTTTTTTTTCTTTTTCAAAATAATAATTAAATGACAAAATCTGAACAGGGAAAAAAATTAAAACCAACGACTGTGTCACCTTCCAAAGCCTTCAAACTTGCGCCTTCCACCATGTTGTTAGTCTTCGCTCCATCTATCGTCGTCGCAGCTCTCCAATTCGTCGATAGTGTGCAACAATTGCGACCAAAGGGTTTTCTGTGTTTCCTCTTTCGCCCCAATATTCGTCGAGGCAATAACATGTCATGCCGGGGAGAAGGAGTAAACGAAAGCAATATATTGCAGGTACACGGCGGACAACAGCAACAGACGGACAGTTTGGGAAGACGACGGCAAGAAATTCGTTTTCTGGGTTTATTTTGTTGTTTCGGAAGACGACGGCAAGAAACAATCACAAGTTTTTTTTTTGTTTTTTTGTTGCTACAGTTCCTGCTTGTTTTTGGTTCAGTTTAACTTTAAGAATTTAATAAATACAACGTCACGTGGCATCTATTTGTACATCTGATTGATCAAACGGTCGGGGTTGGCTTCAAGTCATTCTTAATTTCGTAGTCTACACTCACAAGAGCCTAATCCTATGCAAACCATGTGGTATAACAAAATTAACAAAATAAAACCACTTGTAATACTACCTCAGCCTTTGAACCGGTCCGTTTTATTTTAAATGTCATAATATTTTTAGATGTTATTGGTCAATTAAAATAGATGATACTAATATTAATTTACAAAAAAAAAAATAAAAAAATTAACAACATATTAGATTTAAATTGACATACTAGATAGCTTAAAAAAAAAAGTTAGATTGCCTTAAGCAAAATAAAAAAAATAGCGGTGACAGTTTAACAAATAAATTTATAATAATTGCTCAAACAAATTTCGACAGACGAGTAGTCCCTCCGATTATATATATAAACAAAATTTTAGCTTTATTGATTACTTGTGAAAATTATTAATGTATACAATAATATTATGTACATAAATTAAATTTTCAATGAATCTAAAAAAAATATCGATTATATATATATTACCAGGGGAGTACATCTAAACGTTTTTTTAATTACTCTAATATGTCTTACACAATTCTTTGTAATTTCAAAGCAGTTTAATATGATATTAAATACACGTCTACCATGACATCATTTCATGATATATGATTAGTAAGCTGCATCTATTGAGTGTGACTTAGTGATTGCAGTAAATATCGATTGCACTTGCGAGGGATCGAACCATGAACTGAACAAATTAACACATTATAAAAATTACATTTTTAACTCATTAGCGCAATTGTCATTTTTTCACACAAATTTTTTAGATCCATTAAATTTTTGTGGACTAGTTAAGGATACGCAAAATACTAACATTATAGTAAAATAAAATATTTTCACTATTTAAGAATACGCAATATAGTAAAATTATATAGGAATTTCTGCAATCAACATTTTTAAAATAAAAAAATTCGTGTTTTGATGCAAAAATTACTATTCTTGTATCGTTAACTAGTGGCCCGAGGACACTAGTGGCCCGAGGACACTAGTTAGCATTTCCCACCGTTGCAACAAATATTCAAAGCATAGTACCGAAAAATAAAATATTGTGATGTAATGGGTTTTTGAAAGGAGAGCTCCTTGTGTACCAAGTTTAATTTCAACACTGTATGTGGCAGAATGATTGACACATGAGCCGTATACCTCAGTTGTAGCCATATCTTATGCAGGCTCTACTAGTAGCAGTTAATGATGATAAACTGTTCACCTTTTTTGCAAACTACCAAATTTTAAAGAATAACAAAATTCCGTCTTCATTTTGTAGTTGGTCATTTTGGTACAACTCCCTCCGGTTCTACAAATTAGCAAATTTTGTCTTTATAAATTCATTACAAAATTAAAGTATGTAAGTAATATTATTGTGTAGATACATTATTTTTGTAATGAATTTAGAAAAAGTAAAGGGAGCTTTTATGGTACATTAGTAAAATTCTAATGTATCGGTATACTAGATTTTTAAAATCATAAATAAACAATAATTTTTATAAATTAAAAAGCTATATATTGAAAATTAGATTTTAGAAAATATAATTTCATTTCATAAGAAAAATCACATTTTTATTTTTTATAAACATGATACTAATTTTTTTTATATTTTTTCATTAAAAAATTCAATATTAAATAATAAAAATTCAAAAAAAAAATAAATAAAAAAATTCAAAATTTATTTTTTTGACAACTTTGTTGAATAATATTTAGTTATTATAATATTTTAATGCATAGAAAAAAAAATTCTTTTAAAATATACTCATTTTTCTATTAATTTAAAATCATATTGTATCGGTACATTATGATTAGTTTATTGTACCATAAAATTTGCCAAAAGTAAAATATGCTAATTTATCAAACCCGAGGGAGTATGATAAAATGTTTGTTGGTATTTTGAAGCTAAATTGCAGTTTTGGTCATCAAAGTTTCGTAATTGTGCGATTTTGATCGTGTAAAATTTAAACCATCAAATTTTTAATCATCTACGTTTTACAAATTTGCGATTTCAGTTCCACAAGTTTTAAACGAAAGATTTTAACACAACAACTTTCTAAATTCGTTAATGTAGAGAGTTATTATTACAGCTCAAACTATACAAATTAATAATGTAAGCACCGAAATTTTATTAATTTATCGATAACTTAATAGCTCTCAAAATTTAAATAGTTTTTCCATAATTATATTGTACATACCAAACTTCAAAGCAAAATCAAGTGAATTTGCAATAAAACGAGACTTGCATAAATATAAAAGCAAAATACAGAGTAAATGGTTCACAAACTGCCTAGATGATCTGGACGCTCCAGGATGTGCCTCAATCTTCCCACGTTCTCAACTCACTGCAACCGCTCTTAATGCGGTTCGAACTTTGGCATGGTTTATATTTGTTGGGCTGGCCCAATTGATCCAATAAACCACTCTTTGGTTCGATGTCAGATGCTTTTGAATTGCTTCGTTTGTTCGACGCTACGGGAAAATCGAACCAAGAATTCGAAAGCCACGTGTCCAGGGACGGTTCGATGTTGTGGCCAAATGTGGCCTTCTCCACACCGGTTTTTAAGATTATTTTTAATAATAAATATATATATATATATATATATATATATATATATATATATATAGGTTAAATAGATTTTTAATATGTTATTGATAGAAAAAACTTGCTTAATTTTTATAAGTAAATTACATACATAAAACAATAATTAGTTAATTACGAAACAACTTTGACTTTTTCTTTCTTTCTAAAATTTATTATTTTTATTTATCTTTCAGATAGTTTCTAAGACCTAAATAAGTCAGGTCAAACGATACCTTAGACACTGTTTGTCCTACATTATCTCAAATTTGTTTTACCAAATAAAAGGAGAAGTTAGACCAAACAAATTTATAATAAGTTTTTGTTAGAAAAAATTTATTTAATTGTTATGAATAAAGTACATAGATAAACAATTTTTAAGCTAAAAAACAATAATTATGTATGGAGGGAATAAGAGACACAAATTTCAATAAAGCTAATTGTTGTAGGTTTTTATAAGATGGTATTAATCTATGAAGCCCGATACTTAAAAAATGGCGATACTCTTTCGATACATCTCGATACTCGTATCGGAAAAGTATCAATTAAATAATTATTTTTAAATATAAAAGTAATATCCGATACATGTCCGATACTCCCAATATCCGATGCTTGTTTATATCTTTAGCACTTCTTGAAGTTTTCCTTTGTCAAAAGAAAAAATATGGTTTCCTACTATATAAAATGCTGTTAAAAATTTGAGTTTTTTTTCCAAAATTCTGATATAAGATTAGACATTTCCTCTTTTAATTATTAATATTATTGATTTTAGTCATGTTTATATAATATGTATTTATATATTTAATATTAAATTTAATTTTTAAAGAACGTATCGCGGCAGTATCGAATTGTAGATGTTAAAAAAATTTACATATCGGCGTATCGATATCGTATCGATATCGTGTCCCGTATCGAGGCTTCATAGGTATTAATATATTCAGTTATTAAGAAAATTTATTATTTACAAATTAAACACTAAAAAATGGTAGTGGCCCATATTTTCCTAAAGTGTGTTGAACACACCAACAACAATAGGCGCCTACTTGTAACTTTGAATTTCAAAAACACTCAATCTCTATGTTATGTTATATATGCCTTCCCTTACTACTTCTCCTATTAAAGGTCACACCCTTATACTGCTTGTCCATCCAATTCCAAACTGAAGCCCTCTTAGTGGTTGTCCTTCCAAAGTGACAGCCTCTTACTGCTTCTACTTCCTAAGTCACGCCCTGTTAGTGCTTCTCGTTAGAAAATCACAGCATCTTGAGTGTTTAGTAAAACTGCAACAAAATCTAGCAATGGCATCTTCATCTCACAGTGTCTCCAACTCTGGAAAGGCTTGCGCACTTCAGTTCACGAAGTTGAATTGTAGATGTCGTAAACTTGCAGATGTCAAGATAGCTACAACAGATCGTAATCCATACAAGCTATTCTACACATGTAAGGACCGTATTTGCGGCTTCGTTGATTGGGCACATCCTATTGGATGTAAATGTGACGACAACCAACGTGAAGAAAGTGGTGATGAAGTTACTAATGTTGTTGAATTTTTAACTGCCGTAAAAGCTATGGATGCTAGATTATTAACCGTCGAGACTGAGTTCAAAACCACATCTTCTATTGTCTGTGAGATTAAAAGCATCGTCTGTTATGCAAAACTTGTGTTCTCTGCGATCATGTGCATGGTAATTGTAATTTTGTTTTTCGTTTTACTGAAGTGAGAGCTATATGTATGTATAACGTGTAGTTTAAATCCATTTCCGACAGTTGTAGCGTTCTGTGTTTGTTGTGTTTCAGTTGTGCTACGTTTGTTATTGTAGTGTGTGGTTTAGTTACAAAAATGGTTGCTTGAATGAAGTGTGTGCTATGTTTTTAAATGTCATTCTAATTGATACAAGTAAATCACGTTGAAGCTTGAAATAATATTATACATGCTACAACAGATTACACAAACATAGTACTTGAAAGGTTCAAATATAATTTTTTGTTTTATTTTGGAAAACTGCAAATATATTAATTAAGAGCACATAGCACCAGGAGTGCAAAACAAACTCTAAAGGAAAAATACAACCAGTACCCAACGCAAGGAAAAAACAAGCCTTAGCACCAAAAGTAAAATTACAAGCTACAAAAACCAGAACATGGCTTATAAATGAAAAAAACGAGAAAGAGCAGGAAGAAAAAAACCCAAGCATAGTAATTTAAAAACAGAGTAATTTAAAACCCAATCCATTCATAGAACATATTACACAAATAGAGTAATTTAAAAACGGAAAGCAACTAAAATACGGCACACATTACACGCTTGATTAACACATAAATAGAGTAGTTTAGACTAAGAAATTATAAAATCGACTAACAGATAAACAGAAAACATTTATGTAATTGTTATATTTAATACATGAAACCATATTAATTGGGACCGGTGCGATCGTTTTGTTGAACATCAAGTTGTTCTTGAAGCATAACATTAAGAGCTCTAAGATTCTTATTCTCAATCTCAAGAACCTTCAGTTTCTGTTCCATCTCCCTGGCATTGTAATAGTTAAAATCACGAACCTTGAGAGCAGTTAACTTCAACAACCATCTCAGAGCAACAAATGCTGAATCCTCCTTTGCATCGTCTTCGGTTTTTGAACGTTTTCCATAACACTGCAGTGGTTCACGAAGTACCGCAGGAAAAACAATGGTAACTTTAAAGCGAAAATAAGGTATACCCTGTCGAACACGAAGATGATCGCGGGTGTAAACAGCATGTTGTATACCTAAATAATCGCACATAACTACAAGTTGAAGTTGCATATTATATTTGACGATCCAATCCGTCGATTCGGTGATGTCTGCATAAGAGTATAATTATAAGTGTATATTATGGAAAATAAGTGACGATGCTATTTTAACAAAAAAAAATTTCGTTTTTCATGCTTCATTAGTAACAGATACATTAATAAAAACACTTACGTTGTGGTTCCACTAGTTGGTTTTCGTTTAACATCATCGAATCTGCCAAATGCGACGATGAAGCTTGGCCAATGTGTGATGTCTTAATGGTTGGATTTTCAACATTACTTCCACTCATTCCATCGTGATAGCTATGTATCACTTCTGCTTGATAAAGTCCAGCTTGAAATTTGTCTTGATCATAACCGTTAACTTCACAATGGGTTTCCCATGCTCTCACCGCCGCATCGTATGAATCGTACCTCTCAAACATTTTTCCAGGTACACCAGCAATGGCTTCTACACACTGCCTACAAGAGTCATAGACACCACTCAAGCTTCCTTCAAAGACTACAATAAAAGACATTTTGTTTGCGTGACGAGCTTAATGTATGTGTCAGGATCTGTTGCTGTGAGGAAAAGAAATGTTGTTTGAAGTTATGTTATGAGCTGCTGCTGCTGTGAGCTTAATGTTATGCAGGACCTAGTTTGATGAATGAAAAAAGTGGTTATGTAAAACTGAGTTTGCGTGAGGACGTGAGGAGTGTGAGGACCTGCTGCTGTGACGAACATAAAGGTAGTTTCAACTTATGCAGGACCTAGTTTCATGAATGGAAAAAGTGGTTATGTAATACTGAGTTTGCGTGAGGAGCTGGTGTTGTGAGGAGTGTGAGGAGCTGCTGCTGTGCAGGAACATTAAGGTAGTTTCAAGTTATGCATGACCTACTTTGATGAATGAGAATTGTAGTTATATAAAACTACGGAGAAGTAATACTGGTTGTTGCCTGCATTAATGTGTAAATTAGGTGTGATTAGAAAGGTTGGTGCAACTATAAAATTTATAACAAACTTACCATAGTGAAGCTTTTTTTGCTTTTCATAAGTATTACCTAGTTTTTTTGTTTTTTCGAAACTGCAATTATTATATATAATAAAGAGATCTCAGCACCACAAATGCAAGAGAAAAACTCTCAAAGGAAGAGGCACACAAGATACAAAAGGAACCGAAAAATATGAGATAACAAACCACTTCTTAAGGCCTAAAAATAGGAAAAACAGGTTATTGCAGAAAAACAAAAAAGCTTCCATATTCCATTTGTAAAACATGCACGAAGGTGAATTCCCTCTACCTAGCCACCATTTACAACAACGAATTTTGATTTCTTCGAATACAGTCCTGGCTTCCACAGCCCCGTTGTCGAAAATAATTTTGTTTCTATACCTCCAAATCGTCCACATAACTGCACTCCAAATTCTCACCATACCCTGCCTTAGTTTTTTACTTCCCAGGATTGTCGCAACAAAATGAAAAACAGACAAGATATTATGAGGTAGCAAAAAGAGCGGCCCTACCCAAGCAAACACCTTATCCCAGACCTGTAATGTAACTTTAAAGTATAACAACACATGTGCCGCTGTTTCAACGGATTCCCCATAGAAAACGCAGCCTCTGTGACCATTAACATCTAAAATTTGTCTCCGAAACAAATTGTCTCTTGTCGGCGCTCTATCATCAAACGCTTGCAGCATCCTCATTGCCTTTCTTTGGTGTTTACTATTTTTTTTGAATAGGGCAAATTATATTGATGATAAACAAGGTACAACAAATACCAATACAACAGACAGAAAGCACTACATACTAATCCAAGGAGGAAAGCAGCAGGTGCAAAAAGCAACAAAACACATTCCTGCAGAACAGCAGCAAAGGAGTAACAACAAGCAGAGAAAAAACGAAAAAACAAGGCAGCAGCAGGCCCCTAAAAACACACCAGCAGAAGCACGAAAAAACGGGCTAACGGCGCAATCAATGTAGGGTTTTTTTTTTTTAACATTGAATATATTAACCACACTCAAGGTTAGAGAACAACCAAGAGGGGGACACAAAGCATACACGAGAACCAAAAGAAAAGTAAAACAATCACCAGAGGTGGACACAATCACCCCTTAGCGAAACAAAAAAAACAAGGCTGCAGCAACAGCACCAGTACAACACAACAGAGCCTGTCACTAAAACACACTAGAAGCAAGGAAAAAACTTTTAAAAACAGAGAACCAGGTGCAGCTCCTCTGTCAACCGAAACAGCTCCAAACATTAACGATTGAAGCTGAATTAATCCAGAATAAAGGCAACCATCGATACTAAAAACAGCAGTCGAAATTTTATAATCACCAACGTAGTTTGTCATAAATATGCATACATTCCAAATTCATTTTCAAAATACCAAACACTGATAATAACTTATGGTTTAAAAACATCAATACAGCCGAATCCCTAAACCTGATATAAACATTAAGAGTACAATCATAATTGACAGCATAAAGTTGCAACAAGGTCAGGTTAGTGCACAGATCAATACAAACAAATGGACCACACAATTTGTATGAACCATATTAAAATTCAAATTACAGTACCATTTCATGACATGAAGCTGTAAAGTTTATCAAGCTGAGTAGTAAAAAGTTTTAAACCAATACATTTAGATAACTACATATTAACTTACACTTTGACTCGGTATACCCTGTGTTCCATCATTAGTAGTCAACGGTGATTGTGTCTGACGAGTGCTATTTCCACCACCATCATTTTGAGGACACGATCGCTTGTTATGACCCGGTAGACCACACATGCCACAAGTGTGGGGACGTCTTTGAATACCTGGTGTACCGGAAGGAACACCACCACACCCTTTGGTTCTAACAATATCAGGATCCAAAATGTCTTCAACCATTGGATTATCCGGCTGTAAACTACGACCTGATTCAACGGCATTTTGATTTTTTTTTATTTTCAACCGACGAATTTCACCTCCCAAAATGTCAACGACATTATTAAACTCCTCTACATCGTTATGAACCAACTCAGCAACGACCTTCGAAATCTGAACAATGCCTGAATATCTTGCAGCTGGTTGCGAGTCCCAATACAGCGAACCATTACCATACTTTTCCCTAATTTGATCCTTTGCATATTTCGACCACCTAGGTAAGACCAAACAACTTGGAAGATCATCAATATCAAGATACAACATGACAGCAACTATATGATCACACGGTAGACCAAGCGATTCCATCCTCAAACAAGAACATCTAAGATCAACAAGATCTTCACAGTATGTTACATGCCAAATCTGTCCATCACCACAATATTTCTCCACCTTTAAAATCAAACCCGTACTCATTTCTTGACTTTCTTTAACGCGGAGTAACATTGCTCTCTTAAGTACAGATCGAAACAGAATAAATATCTCTTTTGTAAACTGTTTTGCCGCGGATCTCTCTATGCCTCGCAAACTAGTCTGAATCACTGGCTGACCATAGTTGGATTGGAAGTCAGCCTCAATTTCCCTAAAGCGAAAATAAGTTAAACATCTATGAAATTGTTGAACAAATTCAGTCATGTTAATTCTCGAGTGCAAAAACTGTCCAATGTGGCTATGGAGGGCCTCACACCGAGACGTGGTTCGAATACCGGCAAAGAAACTTCCTCTAATGTGCGCAGTTGCCCACATCTTTTTTTTGTCATACATTTCTTTAATCCAATTGTTGTTATGTAAATCAAATTTGTCGACCATTTGATCCCATAACATTTCAAATTTACCAACTTCCATGTCGCACAACATGCATCTTTTAATATGAGACATAACATCTGCAATGCCAATGTTCGACGACACGTTTCTTAACAGATGCCACGCGCACAATCTGTGATGAGCTTTAGGGAAAATTCTCTTTATAGCATTTTTCATTGCAGTGTCTCCATCAGTAATTACAGACAATGGATGCTTACCTTTCATGGCTATCAACAATTGTTCCAACAACCAAACATATGTCTCTTCAGTCTCTCGTGTCACAATACCTGTGGCAAAAACTATGGTTTGGTTATGGTGATTAATCCCAGAAAATACAACAAATGGACAGTTGTATTTGTTTTTCCTATATGTCGCATCAAATGCCAAAACATCTCCAAATATCTCATAGTTCATTCGACTCTCCCCGTCACTCCAAAATAATCGCTCAAGCTTTCTTTCTTTGTCAATCGAGTGAGCCACAAACATTAATGGGTCTTTTGTGCAAAGGTCATGAAGATACTTCACTGCACCACATGCATCAGAATAAAGTTGTCGCCTTTGTCTACCAATTTGGTTATAGATATCCTTTTTAAGGAACCCTACCTTGTCAAAACCACCAGCTGTATTAGCCATCGAACCGTACACTTGGTATGGTCGTATCCCCGCTTTTCGGCTTCGTTCAATTTCATCTATATCACTTTGACTCATTTTTCTATGTCCTGGTAGGAAGCCACACATCGCACCACCTAACAACTCATGGTTGTGATCAAATTCAAGTAAAGTTACATACCATCGCAGAGACTGAAGGTCTATGTGAACTCTAAATCTTGCATAGCAGCCACATCTTGTTTCATTCTTTGGCTCACGCTTTCGTTTCTCCAAAGTTAACCCTCTGTCCTCTCTAAAACCAGCACATGAACATAAAAAAGTTTGTTGCACAATGTTCCCTTCATGATTTCTAACCACTTGACCTTTGCGAACTGAGAATCCGGAAAATTTGGCAAACCAACAATAAAACATGTAAGCAACATCCAACCCAACAAATTCATACTTCCGTACATCCGCAACACGAAAATTTTGTAAGTCAATCTTCATTATATCAGCCATATCTTTTATTATAATGACATCTACTTCATTACCATAACCAGAACCATTACCAGAACCATTACAAGAGCTTTCTTCATCTTCGTCGTTGAACAACGAATTAGATGACCCATTTAAACTTTCATATGGGATTGAACTACCCCCAACAGCATAGCTTGGACCCCCATTTGATATGTTTGTGCCCACAGTTTCTTCTCCTACCTCCTGCAACGTTTCGTACATAATTCCATTTGTAAGATTAAATATTTCAAACCATAAAAAACTTATATTTGTATAAATTTACAATCAAAATTTACTTACTGCTTGCATCCCAGAACCTATGTTCATAAACGATGGATTGGGAATGTCTGTTGCACCCTCCATGCTTCCAATCTTTGTTTTTTTAAACTGCAAATGTATATATAAATAATGGCTGGATATTAGCACAACAATTGCAAAATAAATACTATCAACAACAGGATACAGAAACCCATAAAATGAGCAACACTATAACTACCTAAATAACAAAAACTGGGCGCCTAACACAGACAACAAACCCTGTCAAACAGCTGCTAAAATAAAGGAAAGACGAAACGAAATTACAGCAACACAAACTAAAAACCTCTGCTGTCATAACAGAATAGACAGTATATCATTTTTAAACACAACATGTTTAACAAAAATTCCCCATTTCATAAACACAGCTACAAATTGTTTCTATTCCAAATGTTCGACTTCTGTATCGGGTTTCATTTGTGCTGGATATAAGGGACTATGACCTTGCATTTCCTCTCTCATTTTGGTATAAAAAATTGGCAACTGTTTCTTGTATGTTTGTAAACTTGAGTTGCATTCAAAATAAGGCAGAAAAGTTTATATGGCTAAATTCTATGATAGTATCAATTATTTTTATACTGAGATGGAAATCCAAATACTTGCTCTTCACCCCAAATACACTACTGCAAACTACTCTCCCAGTCCACAATATTAATCTAGTTAATGCAGCTCTAAGTTGGTCTGCATTAGCTATGCTTACCTTTATTTAGGTGAAATATTGAAAGTTTACAAAAACCAATTTAAGTAAGATGAAAGACTTCACATAATAGTATGAAGATGAAAATTGGAAATTGTGGGGCTTTTCACAGTATAGAATGGAGAACAAATTTTCAACATTTATTCCCCACATATATGACCATACTAAAAAAAACCATGAAATTTTCGTCAATTTTTGGGATTTCTTGTATCAATGAACAAAACAATTAAAATATATGACCATACTAAAAAAAGCACGAAATTTTCATCAATTTTTGGGGCTTCTTGTATCAATGAACAAAACAATTAAAATAGTATCGATTTACCTGTCAAAACCTTGTAGATCTACTCTCCCTTCCCTTGTTTCCTGCTGCTGGATCGACCAAAAGGAGTCTACTCTCCCTTCCCTTGTTTACTGCTGCTGGATCGAACAAAACGGGTTGGTCTTGAAGATGGTTATTTTTCTTAGTACAGGAAACTACCTAATTAATTAACGGTGGCCTTTTTTTTTATAACAAATACTATTAATTACAATATTACATATTTAATTATATAGAGTTTTTGTTTTTTTACTTTTATAGAAATAAATCAAGTGTATCAAAGACCACATGCAATATTTCAATCCAATGGTTGTCATCATTTCTACCAAGTAACCACCGGTGAGAGACATGAGTTGGTCTCTCACCCTAGCATTCGCCACATAAACAAAGGAATTAAACTAACAAAAAAGTTATAATACATTCAATTGGATACTATAAGGTTCATACCAATCATTAATACACAACCAAATCACATATAAGATTTCAACCACAACCCTTTGCTAAAGTCAATAAACTAAATCTCCTAAACCTCTTCAATATACAAACTTTTATAGTTGTCACCCATTTCCTATCAAATCTAAACAAAATACATAGTTTTATGTCCTAAAAAACTGAAAAGTAATAAATTAGTTTTGGCCTTGATGGATTTAGAGCTTAAAATTCAACTGATCCATCCATTTGAAAACTGTTAGCAGTAATTTTGGACTTGTAATAATATGCCAAAACTACATAATCAACAAAAACCAGTGAAAAATACTGGTTTTCAATTTCAACTAGCTGCAACTGCATTAGCTCTAGGATTTGCATCAAGTAGTTGATGCAGCTTTGCACCAGAATTTGGTTTGTTCTCACAGAAACCATTCTCTTCTTCTGCAGTTCTATCATCAGAGTTGGAATTATTAACTCTTGATAGTAAGTTTTCTGTACTTACAGGTGTAGCCCTCTTGTCAATGTTGTTCAAAATTATCTCTTCTGTTTGTCCCAGTTGAGTGTTTCTCAGCTTTTCCTGAGTTGAAATTATCTCTACTCAGTATCACAAAGTACATACTATGAATTATGGAATACCGAGGTGTGAGGGAATTTTGCGTGTGCATTACCTTTAATGTAGCATTTTCCATCTTCAGCTTCTCGGAATTTTGAGCCAATTCATTCATTTCAGATTTCAGCAACAAATTCTCAGAAGTCAATGCATCAACTCTTCGTGCCAGTTCTTCAGCTTCAGCCTGTAAAGAGGAAATTAGAACATTAGTCATGGCCATTCCTTTGGTGAGAGCTCTTTCTTTTGAGGCCTACATGTACATGCATCAAAGCTTGTTTGGATAAACAATTAATTAAGTGTTTGCCGCATAAGCACTCGTCATATAAATGCTTGGTATAGCTATTTCTATAACAAAAGATAAAGTAAAGTCAATTTGTTTCCATATGCTATAAGTTGTTTTCATAAACTATCTTGGAGAGGTTATGGAAATAAGCTGAAAATAGATTATGGACATGTCATAAATTCTCCCTAACCGTCTCACGTGTTTATATCAGTATATAAGCTCAAATAAATCAATCCAAACAAGACCCAAATAAACAATAAAAACCACGTAAATTGCAAAAATTCATACCTGCTTCCTCAGCCTGGACCTTCTAGCAGATTCGCGGTTTGATTGTTTCCTCCTCTCACGTTTCAGCTCACGCTCATTCTAAGGAATTCAGACATGCCAGCAAATTAATTACTTTAGTGTCAGCAAAAGATGAGAATGCTGTATTATTGATATGTTTCAAAAGAATCTCTAATGTACTAAATCGGAGAACCAAACTATTACGAGGACTAAAATCTGACTGTACCTGCATCCAAGCTTCAGGAGGCAAACCTCCAAAAGGCTGTGCAGCACCAGTTGAAACAGTCGAAGGGTTCCTCAGCTCCGGTGCTGTAGTCATACCTGAAGAAGGTAAAGGCCCAACAAATTTTTCTGCAACACTTGTTGGAGTAACTATCACCGCCTTTTTGGAAGCTGTGGTGTCTTTGGAAACTGGAGTATCTCGTATCTCAGTTTTCCCTTCTCCATCTGCTCAGGTAAATAAAACCTTAAGATATTTGTATGCAACAATAACATTCTGAATTTAAGTAGGACGTCTTAATGAAATCCACAGGACACCAAACTTTTTACTGTAATCAACTTATAAAAGGCACCAATCTTAGTATCAAATGATTTAAATTAATCAGAAAGTTAAAAGCAGATTAATTTCACCTTAACATGCATTAACAATTAGATAGTATCTATTTATCAAGATCATACTCAATGAACTGTTGACACCATGTTTACACTTTACACTCATGACCCAGACGTATATATTTGTAATCCAGAATGACTATTATTGTTTATCGTACCAGTGGTTGTTGGTGTTCCATCACGGCTCCTTTTCCTCGTTCCATTGGTCTGTGCAAAATATTGGCAAACATTTTCATGCTTTAATTTTTTCAGGCCATTTTAAATAAGATAGACTATTATTGTACGCAATTGAGAAAAAAACGATAATAGCAAGAAATTTCTCACCCCAGTAGTGTTGCCATCACTTCCATCACTGGAACCCGCAGTATCCACACTGTCGATATCATCAAAAAATTATTCAGTTATCGACACGATAACAAACTCATAGACCAAGGAAAGATAGGAATTGCAGCTAATTCTGATAATCGTCGCATAGAACAAACCTCCGTGATAGCCTGTTTTCCGCTCCACGCTCAGCACTCTCAGCATTGCCGTTGGCTATTGACATTGCAAGCCCATCAAATCCTTTCAATTTTTTCATTAAACCCTGATCAGTGTTTCCAGATGATTTGGTTGGTGTCTCTATGCTTGAAGGAGTCCCAGCCTGCACAGTTTCCCCAAGTCAAATCCACCATTATTTACAGTATTCAGAGAATGAAAACTAGGAACTTAGAAGTGATCTCGGTAAAAAATAAATAAATCTTACAGCAGGTGAAGATGGAATTCCTTGTCCATGTGAATTTGGCCCCTGTATTTTATCAATATAATTCATAAGTACATGCAACAACAAAGGCTTGCTACATTAATTATAAACCAAAATTGTGAGAATGTAGACTTACGACGGCAACCGCAGGGTGAGTATAAACCCCTCCATGTGGATAAAATGATGCATAAGGCGGCCCATATGGATGAACCATAGGCTGCAAGAAACAACAAGTAAGCAAATTATTCATCTCTGCCATCAAGGACAACCCTCACAAAAAATAGCCGCATAAATATTAATGGTACAACAAAGTAAATGAACCTATGGAGCACTACCTGTGGCGGTCCCCACATGTATGGGTGAGGAGCATGACCAGAAGCAACAGTTGAGTTGAAGTATGGTGGAATGTTGACTCTTTGCCCATAATATGCCTGAAGATATAAAAGATACTTTAAATCACCAAAAGCAGTTTTTGACGGCCAATTATTTTCAAAAGTGAAAGCAATTTGGGGCTGGTATAAAGCCTATCATAGATATCGTAGACCATACCCCCATGGATTATCAAAACCAGTTGCAACACGATGCGAAATTTCAACATGATATTAATTAGTAAATATATATTGATATTGCATAGCAACTCACAAAAATACTGGTTGTGTAACATAAAACACCGCACTAAGGGAGTGGCACTATAAGTCATTACTTGACACTACAATAAAAAAGGTTGAAAATTTGCAAGAGGGGACAGAATAAACAGCTTTTGTCATATCATTGGTTTAAGAGCAAATCTAAATGGAAAAAAGGAAATAAGTGGGCAAACATTTTACAAATAAGGTAGCTAAAGTCTTCATGAAAATCCGTAGGACCATGTTACTGACTTTAAAGCACGGTATAAACAGTGGCGATGAAGACAATAACGCAATGGTTGATACAAATATCAATATGTATATCATAAGAATCTTCAAAAGAGTAAAAATAGCTAGTAGGGAAATCAATAAAATCCTACTTTTAAGGTAGATATGATTAATACTGTTCAAGAGAGTAATAAATATTTGACGTTAATACTGTTCGTAAACCAATCACAAACCATCATCTGTATGATTTTTAAGGTAGATATGATTAAAGTCAATATTTTAACGATGGTTATGATAGATCGACAGTATAAAAAATCTTTATGGTGTCAGTGTGAATATCAACTAAATCCTACTTTTTTATGGATATACTATATACACTTCAATTACTTAAGTTTTAACGCAATTACACTGAATTGAAGATAGCTAAACAGATAACAACAATGAAAACTCAAGGTATAAATAAAAAGAAGCAAAAGCAAACAGTCGGTAACCTGCATGGCAGCCCAATCAGGATAGACATGAATGTTATTAGGTTGGTTGGTTTGATTGATCTGGTCCTGTTAACAAAAAAAGAACAATTAGTATTTAATCACATGCATTATAAAATGCTTAACACATGCATACACTGTTCTCATGCTTACAGTTGTTAAAGGTGAAGAAGGCTTTTCAATCTTAATGGATTTCCCATCCTCACTATTTCCCATGAGGTAAGCGTCAAATACTTTCTGAGAAATTATTCAACTGCACTACAATAAAGCCATGTAAACTTTATCAGCAATCAAAAGAGAGATAGCCATTTATAAAGCACCATCACATACACAGACACCAGACACAACACGGACACATAAATACTGTAATAACAAGTGTCAATCATGTGTCGGCGTTCGACACATGCATAATATCAAGTGTTGATGATGCTATATAGCTTAAATAGCTCAACAATAAAACATTAAAATCAGATACAAACAAACATCATGGCATCATACTATAGAGAAGATGGCATCATGGCATCATACAAACATCATATATTCTAGTTAAGGGCCACAAATAAAAATGGAATCAAAGACCTTATTGGATAGTCAATCAATAACTGAATGGTATAGAGAGTCAAAGATGTCTTTTTGCTACCCCACAAAAGTCACAAGTCACATACAATTAGAAAAAATCACAAACAGACACAGTTTATCATCATAATTAATTAACAGGACAAAAAAGCCCTTCAATTTTTTTACAACTTTTTCACTTCAACATGGCGAAAGAGAATTATTCTATTTTAGACTCCAGAATTTTACTACAAAAAACCTCCATGATTCATAATTTACATAATTTAATCCTGATCCAAAATAAAATACCCCTTATTATTTTCAGCTATTTCACATGACAAAAAAAAAAACAACAAAATAATAAACATAAAATAAATAATTGTTTATTAACACACACAACACAAAATCCAGGCAAAAATAATTCACTCCAGGATTCAATTTTCAGTGTTTCAACAAACAAAAAAAATTCAAACTAAACCACATAATTTCTTCAATAAAAATAAAAGTTCCAAGTTCAATAAACCCGAGAAAAAAAAAAAAAAAAAAAACAAAATTTTCTGATATTAATGATATTAACAATAAAATTGAAACAAACAAACAGCAAAATTTAGCGTACCTGAATAAATAATATCCCAACAAAAAAAACCAACGAAGAAACAAAATGAAAACACAGTTCGAAGAAAATAAGGAGCAAAAACACAAAAAAGCAATCCTAGGAGCTTCAAAATTATGAACCTCAAAATAGTTTCTTTCTCTCTCTCTAGAAAAAACGAGGGAAAGGGGTTTGAGAAAAGGAGAAGAAAGAGGTGTGGTGACAGAAAAAGGAAGGAGGTGGAGAGAATGCGAATTCCACGTCATCACATACACGTGTCGTATGAGGACCTGGCGTATTTCTATACCGTATATACGGTTGGGTGGACATTGGTTGTGGTGAGCTGGCTCTTTGTTTATTTTAAATAAATCTTGGACGTACACGTGGTGATTGATTAGAAGGTTTATCCTAGTTAGCCCACCACGGATCTCTCCCTCATGTTCGCTTACGTACGTGTCTATCATATCTTTTTTTTTTTAATTTAAACTTATTTGGATTTAGCTTATTTCCTCATATTAATAAGTTTTTTTTATCACAATTTATAAGTTATTTATGTTACATTTTAATAACCTCTCGCAATATGTTTATTGTTGGGCGTAATTTATGAAAAAGTATTTCAATTTATATGGTTCATTGAACCATATAAATACACCACTTAGACATTAGTAATGTAGGAGGACTACTCAATTAATTAATATTTATATTGCTCTCGTCTGTTAGGGTTTAATCCCGCGCCAATTTCACGCCTTACCACCGCTTGAAACTCGTCCGCCGCTGCTAGATCTTGACCCTGTTGTCATTGCCACCTCGAATTCTGTCATCGTCCTTTGCAATCGCATCTGTCTCCGTCTTCGTTTCGTTTGCACCTATTACAATCGTCAAACACCACCGCTGTCGTCGTGCTTTGCCGTTGTGTTATTGTTCCGTCCAAAGAGTTCCTCTGCCGCCGTGTGACTGGTCCTGTTGTCGCGTTCAGTCGTTGTGTGCTCCACTGTGGTTCTGTTCTATCGTTGTCCTCTACTGTGATTTGCCGTCTCTGCTGCGCTCTGAGTTCGAACTTGACTATTTTATCTGGTTCTGGTCACTGACTTGTTAGTTTCTACAATGGGCACCCCCTTCGTTTTCTTTGCCCACGGGGAATCTCATCACCAGACCAAAAAACCTCCAGACCCCGAAAAATCATCACCTGCCAAGCTATCATTCCGTGATAAACTCCTAGGTCCGACACAACATATTCCTTTGAGAGAAAAAGAGGATATGATTGCAAAGAAACTCGCCCGCATTGAACTTGAAGATGGTAATCGCTTCCTCCCTAAAGTTTACCTCAAGCCAAAAGTTTTTCAGGATTTGTGCACACCTTGGAAGGATGCTATTGTCGTCAAGTTGTTGGGAAAGAGCCTTGGATACAACACTATGAAATAACGTCTTCAGAAAGTATGGAAGTTACAAGGCAGTTTTGAAATTATAGACAATGACAATGGCTTTTACATGGTAAAGTTCGATCATGCTGCCGATAAAGAAAAAGTCATCACTGGTGGCAATGGTTGATCTTTGACCATTGCCTTGCTGTCTCTCACTGGTCTCTAGAATTCGCTTCACCAAATGCAAAGGTGGAACGTACAATAAAGCTTCCTCATGGCCATGGCTTTGGCTATTGGCCGTCCAATAAAGGTTGATGTCAATACTTTGAAAGTCGAAAGAGGCATATTCGCAAGAGTTTGTGTTGAAGTGTATCTTACTATGCCGGTGGTGGGAAAAATCTGGGTGAATGGACATTGGTACAAAGTTCAATATGAAGGCCTTCATATCATATGTACTAATTGCGGCTGCTCTGGTCATTTGGGAAGGAATTGTCTTCTTGCCACCCCTGTGTCTGAAGCAGAAGTTCACGTGCATAATGAACACAGTTCTGCCCGACCTCACATCAACCCTCAGGTCAGTAAGCAAAAGTCAAACTCTAGTCGACAACAACCAACCTCTGCTCCTCAAAACAGAAATACCGTTGCTGTTGACATAAATCCCAAGGAAACAAATAAAGAGAAAAATATTAGCAACAATGATGAATGTAAGGAATTGCATGGGGATTGGCTCCTTGTTACTACTAGGCGCAAGAAAACAACCCAATCAACCTTCTTCATTAGGCTCAAAACCCGTTATCCTCAACAAAAGCAACAAATTTAATGTTCTATCTAACTTGACCCACCAACCAAGTTTCAGCCCCGCCTGAAGCGGCCGGAAAAATGTGCGGGCGAAAAACGCTCACTTAGACAGTAAAGTCGCCACCGAACTTTATTTATTTCCGAAGGAAAAAACGGTCATCGCAACCATTTTCAGGTTCGGGAGTCGATTATGCAAGGAGAAGGTATTAGCACCCCTCGCATCCGTTGTACTCAACGGGACCCTTCTAATTAGTTAGGGTTAAAAAGTGTAACTTGATTTGTTTGCATGTTTTTTTATTATTTATTAAAATATTTACAAGAGGGGAAAATTAGTTTTTTATTATTATGCTTGACGGTTGTTGGATCCCGCTCCTACGTATTCCCAAGTGCAATGGGAAATTCAAAGCTTACGTAGTTCTTTGGTAGAAAATATTTGTTTGTTGGTTGATTTTATTTATGAAAATTATTTGGTCGCACTTGGGTGGAAAAGTTTGCTTTATTAAAAAAGGTCGGATTCGCACTTGGGCGATGATATCCGTTTGAGAAAAATTAAACGCGCATGGGCATGAAAAAGTTTTGTTTGAAAGAAGATGACGGACTCGCACTTGGGCGACGATATCCGTTTGAAAAAAAGTAAACGCGCATGGGCGTGAAAAAATTAAAGGTTTGGTGGGTTGAGTTTATTTAAATTTTATGTTTTGAAAAAAATAATAATATATTTTTAGTGTGGAAGACGAATAACCAATTGACAAAGCGCACGCTAAGTCTCGACTATCCGAGAGACGAACGAATGTACATTCGTCAATCTCTTTTTAATCCACGATTTTTTAAGAAAAAGTAGTTTTGATGAAAAAAGGATTTAAATGAAATATAAATTGATGTTTTTTGCATTTTTTTTGAAAATGTATTGTTTTTGGTATTCTAGCTTTTTTTTGACAAGACAGAATTAAATATGTTCAAAATTTATAAAAACATTTATTAAAAAAAGAGTTTGAAAATTTCCTCGACGAAAGTCGAGGTTTATTAAGAGAAGAAATATATTTTTTAAGATAAGCTTTTTTTTGGAGTTAGTTTTCCTTTGACAAGACGACGAAAATATAAAAATGCGCGAGGGTACGTATATTACAATAGTAAGTACGAGACTAACAAATAATACTATAAACAAAATAAGATCACACACACACACACACATACTTCATATTTTATATTTTACGAAATAAAACTAAGAGACATATGGCATATTTTTGTGTTTTTCATAAGTGCGATATAAACGAAATGAAACATATAAATAAATAAATACAACGTGCATTTTAAACGTTTATACACAAGCATATTATATGAAAAATAAAATGCACAAATAAGATCAAGAATAACGACTAAAAAAACGAGCACATAAAAATACGAAAAAAGTAAAAAACGCATACAGAGGGGGTGCAAACAGCACCCACAGGGGGTTCTGAAAGCACCCTGGGCTGCAAGAGAGTCTGGGCGCGCAGAGGCCCAATGGAGGGGTGAATTTGGGCTGAACCAGCTGGGTATATATCCAAGGGCTTGTTTTTTTTATTCATTCACGACCAAAACTCTCTCTCTCATTCTTACTCCTCTCTGTTTCTCTCTCAGTCCGTTGTGCTAGGGTTCATATGGAAACCCAGATTCCGGTTGAACTTTTGAATGTCGGCGCACCAGTAATACCGTTGTATATGCCTCCTCGTTCAAAAGTCCCATATGTTCATCAGTGCGTCCCTATGAAGGATAAACTGTTACAAGAAGGAAATGTTTTGGAGATTGCTCATTTTGATTATAACCTATTTAGTATCCAGGCTTGTTCCAAATATATCGGAGTCAATGTTTGGTCCAAAGAGGAGGACCAAAAGGTTGAAATAGAGATTCCAACCGGTTATTTTCTAATCATTGCTGGGAAACAGTTGGAATACCTCACGGGAGGTGAGGTGGTTGCTCCGAAACATGAGGTGTTGGTGACTGAAAAGATCAGGAAGGATGTGATTGAAGCTAAGGCAATGGAGAATCGAAACATCAGTCTGTGGAGGATCACCTCGACTTTATTTTCCCAGCTTTCTGCAGGCAAGGAGATGTTTCCATTGAGACAATACAAAACTTTGGAAGCAAAGCTCAAATATCCACCTAAGGTAGCTTCAGAGTTCATGAATGAAAGTTTTCCCGGAATGTTTCCTAATCTCCCTCTCACTCAAGAGCTTAAAGAAAAGAATGATTAATGAGTGTTTGTTTTCTGGATTTTTAGTTATAAAGGTCAGATGCATCTCTAGTTATAACTTTATACTACTAGATTGCTATTTTGAATATTAATGTTAATGCCACTGTCTCAACACCTTTGGCTTGAAATTGGTTTTCTATTGAACTTTTCCTGTTTTAAAACATAAAATTGGGAAATTAATCTCTTTTTATTCCCTGCATTATCATAAGAAAAGAAGTAACTTGTTATGGTTTGGCTTATGAGTGTAATACTTGGCTCATTGTTCTCTACAAAATCTCTATTATTTATGTATTATATGCTTAAACAAATAATCACCCCGGGAGGTTAGCATGTTTGTTTCTCACACAAACATCGAAGGGGCATATTGGTAATTCAAAAGTATTGTTGCATTGCATGCACACAACACAAGCGCAAGAGAAAAGAATCATTGTGTTAATCATGAGAATCCCTTTGGGCGTACGTGTTATAACAGATTTTTATTCTCCTAATTTTCTCACTCATCTTTTGTTTCTTTTGGAAAATTTAAACACCAAAGAATTACTCCCTCCGGTCACATATTTAAGCAAAAAAATTTGTTTAAGCGGTGTTTAAAAAATTCAGTTAAGTGTAGTTAATTTTCTTCATTTAGTGTAAAACATAGTTAAGTTTACTATATTGTCTTTTTTATTCACCTTGGAAATCACATGCTTTTGTAAAAGTGAAGTAAATGCATAAAAAAAGGTAAAATTAAACAAGGATAGATTAAGAATAGTAGTATTAATTAGTTTAAAAGTTAACTTTTGCTTATAATAATAGTGATCAGCTAGGCTACCTGACCAAAAAAAAAAATAATGATCAAAATTTGAAGTGTTTTTTTACTTATAAATGTGACCAGAGTGAATACTATTTTACAAAGTCATTCTAACTAAAAATTAACAAACAAGTGAACATCATTAATATGTCGGTTAACATATGAGATCTTGTTAGACTTGTCTCGATGAATACTATTAAAATATTATTTTTTATAATTTTTAATAATACACAACAAAAATTCTTAATGATAAAAATTATACATCAACAAATATGCAATAATTAAATGCGACAATTATTTTAAAATAAAAAAATATATATAGTTAATTATGGCTCCTTTTCCATCTCAAACTATTGATGATTATACTAGTCCACTGCATAGACTGCACACCAACTAAAAAAGTATGGTTTTGCATAGGGGTGGGTAATGGGTTGAGTAGGGCGGTTTGGGCCAAAAAAGATCATCCATTTCAACCCGCGGTTGCAATAACGAGGTCCAATCCGACTCTTTTTAAAAGTTCGGTTTTTGCGGGTTCGCGGTTAGTGCGGATTGGCGGTTTGATGGGCGGTTATTTCGGTTTTGAACTGAAAAATTATCTAAAAATTAAAATAGAAAAACTCAAATTGTGTGGTGTGAAGAAAACACAAGTGAAAGTGAAATAGAACGAAGTATAAAGTAAAATAAAATAGTAACAATAAATGTATGGTGGTATTAGTATTTGAGTGAGAGAAAGTTAGTGACTTTTAACTACTAGTTAATGATTTTTTGTTTTCAATTTCTCAGGAAACAAACGGTAACAAGTTTTGAGTTTTTGTCTCGAGATATGTTCAATCACTTCATCATGTTTTATATATTACATAAAATAAAAGCTTACGATATATATAATTCGGGCGGGTTTGGGTACCGTTGGGTTGATTTTAGAAAACCGAACAAGCCCATTTCAACCCGTCTAAATCCAAAAATGTGTGACTGACAACCCGATGATCCACAGCGACCCGCCCGCTTAACCATTTTTCGGTTCGGATTGTTCGGTTTAAATCGGTTTGCGGATTTTTACCCACCCCTAGTTTTGCAATTGCAACCTTAACCGCCTGGTGGCTGGTGAGGGACAATTGCTGAAAAAATGAATCAGGCAACATACGTTGGTAGTACTATATACTAGGAGTAAGTTATGTCTAAAAACCCAAAAGAAATCCTATATAGCAAGCCACTAAGGTATAAGTGTATAACTCAACTGACAATATTAATATTATTAGATTAGACGTTTTCATTCGATTTCGAATTTAAAATGTTAGTTTTAAATAATATTTATCTTCTTTTTTACTTTCGCACTGGTTTCCGACCCACCAAAGGTGAACGACTAATCCGACTCGTGCGTAGAAGCATACGCACCAGCCAAATAATTTGATATACATATTTTTTTTGTTGGTATTCAATGGAGCCAAAACCCTAAAAAAAAAAAAAACTATGTCAAAATTAATTTGGAGAGAGAAAGCTCTTGACAATCATGTGAACCACTAAAGCTACTCTCATAGAAGGTTGATCAAAATAAATTATGTCTATTATAATTATTTGGAAGAATTTAGTTCAATTTTTAATAGAAATATTTTTTTGTTAGACTTTATTTACTTACACTACAAGAAATTTCTTTATTACCCACGAATAGTTACCCACGATTTTATAGCCATGAATAATTTTGAAAATTACGACGACTTACCCACCGCTAAGCCATCTATAAAATTAATATTTTTTTTTTGAATTGTTACCCACAACTCACCCACGGTGTAACCGTCTGTACAATATTTATATCCATTTTTTTGTTAGGTTTGCCTAATGATTAAAAAATTTATCGTTAAGATGAATAAGTGAAGTGTCAAGAGTTCAAATTTCAATCCTACATATAAAATGTGATCTCACTATCAAATGAGTTAAACTCACAAAACATATTTAAACTTGTATATATATTTGAATATTTTAAAAAAATAAAATTAAATATGTGTATGTTTTAAGTGGTAACTACCTAAATCAATTTATTTACGTTTACTATTTAAAAAGGGAAAACAAAACAACTTATCAAACTAGATTTATTAATCTCAACTAGCAAAGATTCCTATTTTATATATGAAGTTCGCAAAAAAAATAAAAATAAACACTACCAAAGTCTTCCATCTAATCTCACAATTCCCGAAGAACAAATTCACAATACAAACTCAACACAATTCCAAAAATTGCCGCCAAAGTAAATCGTTAAATTAGCAGAAGATCGATTGAACTCTCATCGACCCTCACCGAACCAAAATTTCATAAACGCAGGAAGCAAAATTTCATCCCGTGCACATTCAATAGACTCTCTCTCTCTCTGAAGAACAGGCTATATGTTTGATTCAAATTCGGCAACTACATCTTCAATAGATTCAACTTCTGCAAAATTACTCCCTCCATTCCCAATCGATAAGTAAAATCCATCCTCTTACAATTACATTGGTTAGGGTTTCACCTCTTTCATGATTAATCACTCAATTTTTTTTTTAATTATTTTGTACAGATCTGATGAGTCAATGTTTTGCTTCTTTGATTATACCAGCGTATTGAAATCTCTAATGGGAGGGTGGGTTTCATCATTGGAAAAGATTGAGAATCAATCAACTACCTTCCATTGCAATATGGTGCCAAAATCGAATCAATTACTGTTGAGGAACTCAATAACAAAGTTCTTGCTGAGGTACCTTTTTTGTCTACACCCTCTTTTCTAGTTAACTAAGTTGTTCATTAAAATTTATGTTCTTTAAAGTGATTCCTCTAAATTCTATTATCCACGTAAGTGGAAAGATTGACAATTTTGAAAGGGTGGCTACAAAATGTTTTAGTTGGGAAAAAATTTATAAATAGTCATGGATATTGCTAAAGTAACTACAGGTAGCAACACATAAACATACAAATTTGTGAAATTTTATTTTATTAACGTGTTTATATGTTTGTTTGATTTTCCTTGAGATTTACATTGAAAATAAGAGAGATTTAAGGTACTTTGATCGTAAGTTCAGATTTCTAAATGGTATTGGAAATTTTGGAGGAATGATGTAAGGTTAGCATCTGCAATTTTTCACTACAAGAAGTTGGTTCTTTTAGTATCATGATAGCGAGAATGTGGGATTTCTAGGAAGCAACCGTATCGGCAGCCGAAGGGTCATTCAAGTTTCTACCAGCTTTATGATATTCTTCTCAATGCTAGGTGAGTGGCAAACTATAGGGTCATATGAATGTGTAAATTATAGTTCCAATATCATAGTAATTTCATAGTTTCACTTTAAAATACATAATTTGCTTCTTTCTTTTCAGGTAAATTTGGAGCTCTATTTGCATCAATACCATTCCCTATATTTGCTGCTCTATTTGGTAAATTATTCGATTAGTTACTTGTCCTTATTTGAAGACCACTTCACAAGAGGTTGCTATTATTTTATTTCATTTTTTTCATTATTGAAAGCTACCCCACACCCTTCCTTCTCTATTTAATAATATATTTGGTTATTAATTGAATACAGATGCTGATGTGAGGCTTGCTCAAAGAATTAGACGTGACACAATGGAAAGGCCAAGGGATATAGACATAAACTTTGTTCTTGAAATGGTATGTCCTGCAATTTTTTTAGTCAACCGTCGCACAAATCAATTAGCGGCGGTTTGAACCGCCGCTAATTGATTCCCAGAACCGCCGCTGCTTGCTGTTTTTGATGTAGTGTAAGTTGAAGCTTAAGAATCCTTCTTTGATTTGGTATGGTTTTTAAAGATTTTGAGCAATCTAAAATAAAGTGTTTTTGTTGATGGTTAAGGCAATTATTATCAAATTGATTATCATGTTAACATGTATGTGTTTCTAAAGCTTTGTATTGGCTTTGTTTTAGTTTCTTTGTATGTTGTTTTGATGTAGTGATGGTGATGAAACACACAGCGATGAAGAGGTTGATGCTACGTTAGTTCAGACCATGGAAATTAAGAAAGGTGTAGATGAGGATTGTAATGAATATGGTGATGAGGATTGTAGGGAAGATAGTGATGTAGATAGTGATACCACTATGAAATCACAGAGTGATGATGAAGATAATTAGAATCTCAATTTTTTCCCCCTAATTTACATGTTTCTTAGATTGCTTATTTAATTTATTTTGAGGGGTAGATTAGTTAGGAAAATCTATGTATTTAATTTTTAGATTCTATAATTGAACTTTAAATTGTTAGATTCATAATTGAATTGGTTTTGAGACTTATACTTGTTGCTATGTTTCAGTCCTTGATCTTTATTGTTGACTTCTCTATTTCTGTTTTGGTTGGAGAAATGGTTGAAGTCCTAATTTATATCCACTGCCTACTGCTATGCTTCAGCCCTTGAGTTAATATCAACTAACTTCTTTTTTGCATGTTTTTTGGACAGATCATGCATCCTAAAGAAAACAGAAAGGTCAATATTGCATCAAAGAAGCAGATGATTTTGCCACAGCGTGTGAAACAGGCTGCTAAGTATGCACGCAAATCAGCTGTGGAGGTACCAATAGATGACAATGCTGCAACACCAGGGCATCTGAATGCAGGGCAGCAGCTGAACGCAAGGCACAATGTTGCAGAGCAGTCCGATGCAGGGCTTCAAAGAAGCTTGCCTATTGTGATGGTGCCAACTCCAGGTTTTGTCTTACAAAATACCGTAGCATCATCACCGTCCCCAACTATTGATCCTTCCCCATCGGCACAACCCACAACATCCATTCCAATTCGGCGTATGCTGGAATCGCATGATCCAACTCTTTCTGTGCATGCACATAGTGGTGATGATAGGGTGCAAGGGTCACAACCCTCCCATCGTGAGGATGAGAAGGCAGCTGATGGGAGGCCATACATTTTTCCCGATGGTCGAGGGTACACAATTGATTTATGTTTACTGATCACTTATGTTTATGCAGGTATATTTAGTTTTCATTTTTTTCATAACTTGTTTGTAGGTGGAACCCATGTAGAGTGGCCTCGAAGGCGCTCACCTCAGTCATTTGGTCACAGTTTCGAAGGCCTTGGTCCAGTTGGGGAGATATCCCAGGGAAGAGGGTGGACTGTATGTTCATAAAGTTTGGGGTAAGTTTATTAAATTTCTTAGCTAAATTCATTTATTTATGGCATCAAATGCTAATAAATAAGACTGGATAGTTTGATTAAATAAAACTTGATAGAATGTTATTATTTTAGTGAATATATATTGTGGGAACATGCCCATGTGAATGGAATTAATCATGACCATACCATCATAAAAGGACAATCACTTTAGTAGTCGAATATTGAATATTCATGTGTTGATATGGTTCAAATTAGTTCATACCTTTAACATAATGTGCATCATTTCTATATGGTCAACCATTTCATGAACTATATACCTCTATGGTATCAATTATTGAAATCCAGTTTTAAGTTGAGGACTCTTGTTGTATGCCATGTTATATTATGGTTACATCTAGATGAGTTTTTGTTGTAAAGTAGTGATACACTCATTTATCATGTTCCAGATTGCCCACAAAATTGAATGACATTTTGGAAAACATTGAAAACAATGTTTAGACTTTTTTCTGAATTTTCAAAATGTGTTCTCTAATGTTTGTTTTATAAGTGAAAATAGAAATAAGAAACATCAAAAGTTTAAAAAGTCCTTAGTTTCCTTTTCATTTGGTCATATTTGTTGGGGAAGTTTGAGTTTCCCAATCTGAGTATGCAAAATACTATGATAATTATATGTTTTTAATATGTTTCTTCCTTTGGAGTTTTTGATTAATTGAATGTCTTGAGAATTTGAGGTTTGTAGTTGGTTGAGTCTTTGTTGTTTACTGATTTTTGACACGGCTGATATTGAAGGCCAAATAGGGATTTAGTTAAGAGAGCTTTCTAGATTAAAATAATTTTCACATGCAGACTACTCCTTGTAACTTAATTGTGTTTGTGAAGAAGATTGACTTATAGGCGAAGTATATTAATTTGAGTAGAGAAGTTTGTCCAAACGTACTCTAAATATGAAAGACATGACTTATGAGTTTTGAGCTGTTATTTGGCATTACCTATTGTATATACTTAATATGTAGGCATAAGAATTGATGTGTGTAAGACGGGATTAATATTTTAGGACACCTTGTACTAATTCCTTTTTTTCATTAATATATACATGAAGCTCTGTTTGTGTTTATTAATATTTCAAATTTTTTTAATGATGTGTTTAATTTGTAAATTGTTGAGATATTGCAGGAAAAAGTTGCTTGGCGGCCTGAGGATGAGTTTGAGCTGAAGAATATCTTCAAGGGAAAAGGCTCAAGACGTCTTTCTGAGATGCTGATGGAGGCAAGGAACAAGAGGAAGTGCCCATCTTGGATTGGCCGGAATGCTTGGAAAGGGCTACAGAAAACATGGGACACTGCAGCATATAAATTAAAATCTGCTCGGGCAAAGCAGAACCGTGCTTCTGCTAAGGGTGGATTTGTCCATACAGGTGGATCCATATCCACCAAAGAGCATGTCATACGGATGCTAAGTTGTTCATGTTAAACACTTGATTGCTTAAACTTTAACTTTTCAATATTATATGTTCTTAACATTTGACATCGATTTTTTAATTATGTTTAAGCGCTGGGAGTTGGGTAGAGAGCCCACGTTGGACGAGGTCTTCTTAAGAACTCATATTAAGACGAAGGACTCCTCATGGGTGGATGAAAGAGCTAAGAAAACTTATGTAAGTGTATTAAGTGGATGTCATTTTATTTGATTTGCTTCAAATAATGTATTTAAATTTCATATTGTTAATGTTGTTATGATATTTTGATAAGTATGTGTGGACATGCATGCAATGCACATTTTTGGTATAACAACTTTTATTATGCATTCTTTCAACTATTATGATGCTCATAATGTTAGGTATCTAGGGAGTTTGTGTTGAAGTTTTGTTTGATATGGTTAGGTTTTTATTTTAGCTAGTAAATTTGATTTATAATTGAGCTTGTGGACTTTTTTTGTTAGTTACCTAAAGTTAATTTTTCTCAGGGATTATGACACTTGCTTAAACAAATGTGTTAGGCAATGTCTGCTTCCACAATCAAACCACTTGACAAAACCTTTGACTTCTTTGGATAGAGCCATTCCCCATTGTTAACAGTTCCTCCAACTTTAAGTACTTTTTTGAGTGTTCATACTTGCTTAATTCTGTTTCTTAGAACTGGTTTACTCGATTGTTTAGGTGCTTAATCTTTAATTTTTATATTATTTATTTTGTTGCCTGGTATACAGTAGTGGTAGATTTTAATATCAATGATGTGTTTGCAAATTTGAACAGGTATCATTTCAAGAGAAGGTAAAACATCTCCCCCAAGTAGGGGAGGCATCTAGTAGTGGCACCAAAGAGGTTGATGCTGCAACTCGGTTAAAATTATGGGCTGAATCTGCTGGTGGTAAGACCCGAGGACTTCTCTATGGTGCCGGCGACATGTCCAAGCATTACAAGCCAGGTGTCTCCTCTCTGACCCAAGCATATAGTACTCAGATTGCAACTGATTCATTTGCTAAGATAGTTGCACAGATGGAAGCAGTTGAGCAGAGAGCAAATGCTGCAGAGCAGCGAGCAAATGCTGCAGAGGAAGATGCTCGAGTTGCACGGGAGGAAAGTCAGAGAGCAAATCAGGGCACAAAGAATTTAGAGAGACAGATGAAGAAATTGGCGCAAAGTGTTTCTTGCATCAAGGGTGACCAACACCGTCGTCATCAAGACTATGAGGAAGATGACTCGGATAACATGGATGACTCTGTCGACAGCCTAGAGGATTAGGCTATGTTTTATTTTTACTTTTTTTAGAGACTTATTCTATTAAATGTTTCTCTTGAGACTTTTTACACTAGACTTGATTGGTGTTTATTTTTAGACTCGTGGATACTGTTTATGTTAAACTAGGTTGAAGTTGAATAAAAATGATCAAATTTTGGTCTATCTTTGTTTCTGTTGATTAGGTGAATGTGTAGTGACATTGTGTGGATTATATAAGAGTGATCGAAAAGATGCTCAGGATGCATTTTCTATCCAGCATTATGTCTATCTTATTTTGTTTGTTTTGGGCTATCCTGTTACTAGTTTATCACAGTTTCTCCTGTTATGGTTGTATCTTGTTATGCTAAGCAGCCATTTGTGTTCTATGGGTGTCATGCTTAGGTTCTTAGTAAGTTTAGCTTACTGTCATTACAGGTGAATGTTGTGTGAATTATATAATTATTATGATAAACAAGTGATACATTATAGATCGTTTATTCGTGGATAATATTATTGATGGTTTAGCCGTGGGTAGATTGAAAAAAATAAGTTGATGTTGAAATGATGCTTAACCACGAATTATCCATGGTGTAGCCGACGGTAAATTACCCACGGCTTTTCGGCCGTGGGTAACTATTTCCAACAAGGCTTTTTCCCACCACCCTCTGGCCGTGGGTAATTCGTCACTAGTTCAACGTTACCCACGGCTTTTGTTAGTTACCCATGGTTTTTTTTGTGAATAATAGAAGAAATTCTTATAGTGTTAATGGTCGAATGTTGAACTATCAAAATCCGTTTTCTTTGAAAATAAGAGAGTAATACAAAAAAAATTATGCCTAGTCCGAATTTCATCCATATACCTATAAAAAGATAAAATTGACAATTTTTTCATATTTAAAACATTTAAATTTTGGTGAAAAGAAAAACATTTAAATTAATTCCCCCGTGATGCTTAAACAAATTACTCCCCCATCCCATTATAAATTATTTATTTTAACTAAATGTACTATTCATATATTTTTGACTATATTTTTCTAATAATCTATAAATGTAAATATTAGTATATAAGATCTTATTTAATTTGTTTCTATGAGTATTTTTAAAATATAAATTTTTTATAATTTTTACTAATAAACAATAAAAAATATTTATGATTAAAATTGTGCATTAGCGTATATGCAATGGTCAACTAAGTCATTTATTTTGAGACCGGAAATGTTGTAACTTGTGAGTGAAGGGAAGTTGGTCAGGTTAGTAGCATGTTTGTTTCTCACACAAATATAGGGGCGTATTGGTAATTCGAAAGTATTGTTGCATTGCTGGGGTGGCAAAGCGGGCGTCCCGCCCGGCCTAAAGGCCGTTCAAAAGTGGGGCGGGGCGGGGGCGGGTCAACTGAGGTGTCTGGGTTTAAAACTCATGTGCGCTCCGTTTTTTGAAACACTAGTGTAATTAATTTATAATTGTTCGTTTATTTGTAAGACGTTTGAAAAATGTGAAATAGGAGATTTGCTATAAAAGAGACTAGAAACATAATTTGTTGTACATCAGAAATAAAAATCATAGATAAGAGAACTTCACAAAACAAAAGATTAGATAGATAAGTTTGAATGACAAATCAAAGCTTGGCACACTAACCATCATATCATTCTAAAAGATTAAAAAACATTAAACCAAAATTTAAGATGGCCTATTTTCATCTAAGTAAATAATTAAAAAAAAATTAACAAAGCCCGCACCGTTTTTTAAGCGGGCTAGGTGGGATGAACCAACTTAAAATATCGAACTGAAAACCTCAGTCTAATCCGCTCATATTGGCAGGTCAAACGGGTCGGTCCGGCAGACTCGGCCCCCGTTTTGCCACCCCTTTACATTGACCATTCACTTCCCATAGAGAGATGTAGGTTGAAATGTTGAACAATGCATCATGTGAAGTGAACTAACTTGTGACAAATGAAGAAATTTGTTTGCATTTATTTTATACGTATAGAAATTGCACAATCATAACCATTAATGTGTTTTGTTAATTAGTCAACATTGAGAACTACTTAACTCTCAATATAGACATAAGAGACATCCATACATTTTTAAAATTTAAATAAATATCATTTTCATTGAGCTTCTTTTAACATAATTATATTTTGTAAGAACTTTATAATTTTAAGTAAAAAAATATTAGCAATTTCTTGTATCATTCTTATAATCTGTTAGCCTTTTATATACATTTATAGGTGGCTTATCAACCATCCGTTGTTAATTAGTCAACATTAACATAATTGATTCAATACATGGTTTTATTATTGATTCAATATATATGATGTTGAACTCCGATTGCTAGTAAAGTGCATGGTGAAGATATCATAAAAAAATGAGTACCTTTAAGGTGTCCGGCAATTTTTATGCATTTGTTAAGCTCTTAATAAAATGCATAATGATATCTTCATTGGTTGGTTCAAGTTACTCAATGTGTGATTTTAAGGGAATATTCAACTTTGGAGATTCAAATTCAGATACTGGTGGATTTTATTCAGCTTTTCCAGCACAACCTAGTCCTTATGGAATGACTTATTTCAAAAAATCAGTTGGACGTTCATCAGATGGAAGGCTCATTGTTGATTTTTTGGGTAATGGATCAATCTTCGTAATCTTTTGTGTATATGCATTTACATATTATTTCTTTTCATCTAGCTTAATTAACCCTTATTTTTTGTCATTAGTTTCTAATTCCATGCTCAAATTTTTTGTTGCATCATATACTCGAGAACTGCCGTTGTCCTTTCTCCATTCCGCCTCCTTCTTTGCTTTGTTCCAATGTAGGAGAATTTGGTATCTTTCTGGTCGGTAATGGAAGCAATCATTCCTACCGTCGTAGAATTCACCCCAAAGTGTTCCCGGACCGCATGCATACATACATACATACGTAAGTAACTTAGTGCAACATGACAAATTTAATTGAGAGGAATCAGCAAAGAAACAAAAAACGGGTCAACATTTTAATGTGTATTTTTTATAAATTAATTGTCCTCCAAAGAACCCCATTTTTTCTTTGAAGTTGACCTAGCCCTTGCTTTGCTCGTTTGACACCTTGACTGGGCGGCTCTAAACGATGAACTACTTTCTTCAGATTAAGGCGTCGTTCTCCCTTTCGAAAGAAAGTAATTACTTCATGCGAAACTATCACTCCACTTAAGGTAAAGCTTTCCCATTGAAAACATGATTGATTGTAACTGAACCATAGCCATATGCTGAAACCATAAAATGAGATGACCGAGACGATAGAACCGCAACTGATATTAGACCAGGTCAAAAGAGAGATTGTCCTACGGCTGCATTTCCGAGGAATTCACTTCAACCTAGCTAGTAGTTCCATACATAAGAGGTCAAGCCCTCTTAAAGCCAAGATTAATCTGGTGAAACACTCATTTCATATGCTATTTATTGCTAAATTTGCAGCTGAGGCTCTTGGATTGCCTTATTTGAGTCCATATTTGCAATCAATTGGATCAGACTACACACATGGAGCCAACTTTGCAACATCAGCCTCTACTGTGCTTTTGCCCAAAACATCTTATTTTGTAAGTGGACTAAGCCCTTTTGCACTTCAAATACAACTAAAGCAAATGGAACAATTCAAAGCCAAAGTTCATGATTTTCATAAAAGAGGTACACAAAAAAGCTCACAGAAATTACCTTGTATTTACTTGTATATTAATTTATATACTCACTACTTTTCCTTTTTAATATTGACAACAATTAATACAGATCCTTTGAAATTCTCTAGTTGTGATTCAAAAATCAACAATATTCCTTCACCTGATATCTTTGGAAAGTCTATTTACATGTTCTATATTGGTCAAAATGACTTCACTTCAAAAATAGCATATAGTGGTGGTATTAATGGATTGAAGAACTACATTCCTGAAATTATCTTTCAAATTGCTTCTGCCATCAAGGTTTGAGTATATCCTTCTTTTTTGGATTTTGTATCTTAGTTTAATTTAAACCATCTTCATCAATAGGACACAATTGTGTTATATTTAGTTAATCACTATATAAGTTTGGTTTGGTAAGCAATTTTGGCTCAGTTTAGATAAACAACTTAATTAAGCGCTTATAACCTAAAAAATTTTATCATATAAGTTCTTATTTCTATAACAAACATAAAATCATTTTTTTTCCGTATATAAGTTGTTTTCATCCGCTTATGGACATATCATAAATAATTTTAATAAGCTCTCATAAATAGTTTTAACAAGTGCTTATTTCAATATATAAATTAAAACCAGTCAATTCAAACAATATTTTATCTAACTAGCTTATAGTGTTTTTTAGACGCACTTCAATTAAACTTATATGTAGTTTATTTGCTAAGACACAGTTTCCGCTTGTTATATTATTATTTTGAAAGATAAAATAAGAATCTTGATTTTTTTGTGCTTCAAATTAGAAGTTGTTGAGTATAAATAATTTTATTTTAAAAAAAAAAAAGTGTTTTTGACTATATCTAACAAACACAAAATAACTAATTTTTTTCATCAAAACTCTAAATTATTAATTTTTTTTATAAATAATTCCAACATATTCTTATTACCCAAAAGTAATATGAGGCATCAAAATGTGTATATGTGTACATAACACAACAATTTAAAAAAATTCAAATAAATTTGTAGGAGTTATATGCACAAGGGGGACGTACATTTATGGTATTAAATCTTGGTCCAGTTGGATGCTATCCTGGATTCTTGGTGGAGCTTCCTCATACAAGTTCTGACCTAGATGAATATGGATGCATTATTTCTTACAACAATGCTGTAGATGATTACAACAAATTGTTGAAAGAGACATTAACTCAAACTAGAAAAACTTTACCAGATGCTTCTCTAATTTATGTGGATACCAACTCTGCTCTATTGGAACTCTTCCACCATCCTACATCTTATGGTACGACAACCTTTCCTTGGCATGTTATTTTTTTGTTGCTATTGAATTAATAGAATTAATTTTGAATTTATTCTAACTTTTAAGTTTGAATTTGTAGTTTTTGTCTCTAATTAACATGTGCCTCCTTCAATAATTTATTAGAGATGTTATCATAACCAAATGTGGCTAGTGGTATTATAGTTTCAATTTGTATTCTTGGAACAGGACTAAAGTACACTACCAAAGCATGTTGTGGGCATGGAGGTGGAGATTACAACTTTGACCCTAAAGCTTTATGTGGCAATATGCTTGCAAGTGCATGTGAAGACCCTCAAAACTATGTGAGTTGGGATGGAATTCATTTCACAGAAGCTGCAAACAAGATTGTAGCTAAAGCCATTCTCAATGGCTCTCTTTCTGATCCTCCTTTCCTTCTTCATAAACTTTGTAATCTTCAACCTATTGATTGATATTGCTTATTAGGGTTTATGTTTATCTTATTTAACAATAGTAAGTTTCAAAAATTTAAAGTTATCAAGCTATTTAAAATAAAAGTTCTTTTGTGAGGTGTTACATATATATTATAAGATATGCTTGTATAATATAATTTGAATGAAAATATGTTGCCTTGTTTGTAAGAATTGTTGAACTTTGAATTATGTTGACCATTATGTTTATCATACTTTATGTTAAGTACATATGCTAATTGACATTTTGAGATGAATTTAGAAGAGCATTGTTCAACAATTACTTTCATATAGAAATTCCCTTTCCAATTTTGAAACATCTTTGGAAAAACTATATCCCTTCCAAAGTGATAGTTTTTTGTGACAACTTCTTCTTGGGCGGCTACCAATAAAGGCAAATTTCTTGAAAAGGGGAGTTCCTGGCGACAACCAACTACTGAATTGTATGTGGTGCCCATCAGTAACGGAATCATATAATCATTTATTTTTGCTAGTGCGTTGTGGTATAAAATCTTCAATTGGTTTAGTTTTAGTTCGGTGATTCATTCGGATCCTTTCGTATCAATGGAAATGTTTTGTTTGGCGGCTAGACAGGGGAAATGATTAATGAGATTGTTAACGGTGTGACACTTACTGTTAATTTGGAGAGCTAGGAACGATTTCATTTTCTCAACCAAATACCGTTTCTTGAATAGTGTTTTGGAAACATCAAAAGAATGTGGAAGTGGTTAGTTGAAAAAAAAGTTGGACATGTATCTATTATGAATAGATAGTAGATAAGTAATTCAATGGATTGTATTTTTAGATAGGATTAGATTATTTGCTAGAGTCCTCTTTGGATAAATTTTCTCTAGCTTCTTTTCGATTGTACTCCATCCCAAATTATGGATGTATGTATTTGTATTTTTTTCTCTTTCAAAAAAAAAAAAAAAAAAAAAAATATATATATATATATATATATATATATATATATAATTATTTGTGCTGTTAAAAAAAATAAAAAATTTCCTTTCCATGTAAAATGTACAACTTGCCACCTACTTCAATTCAAAAATGGTATAATTCCACGAATTAATATTATACTCCCTCCATCCTAAATTATAAGGGAAAAAAATTCAATTTCTTTGTCTCAAATTATAAGAGAAAAAAAACCAAAATTTTTCTTTTCAACATTTTATATACTTATTCTCATAAAATTAAATGTAAATTGCATTTAATTTTCTCTCTCCACTTTTATCAATACGCAATGACCAATAAAAATTATTTGTACATCTTCCCATGAAACTTATTTCAAGAAAATACAAAAACACATACTCCAAATTATTATGTTTTGATTTTTCTTAATAAGTGTGATTTTTGTTTTTTTCCTTATAATTTGGGTCGGAGGGAGTATTTAAGCCTTGTTTCTATCAACCAATAGAGAAGAATAAAATGAGAAATTACAAACGAATTCATGTGTAATTATTTTATATATAAAAAAAATTATTAAAAAAAATGAAGTTTCTAATTGTACAACATTCTCAATAAATAAATTTAAATACTACAAAACAAGACCAACTAACATTAATAATGAATAACATCATCATCAATCATTCTCAAGAACTGGTTGAGTTCTAATCATTGAAGCCAATGGCAATTTAGTGTCACCAATCCAAAATGTATCAAAAGGCTCACCATTTTCTGAATTTTTCTCCAAATTTTTAATCTTCCTCTTCTTTGCGGCCTTAACTAAATTTACCAAGACCAAAACCAATATAACCAACCCAACAAAACCTATAACAAATCCTACAATCCACCATTGTGTAAATCTCTTACTTTGACTCTTAATATATGTTTCTTCTGAAATTGGAACCACAAGAGTATAGTGTCCTGATCCATATGCCTCACAAGCATCATCTTTTGTCATGCTCCTAAATCCCAAAATTCCACCATCATCACTAAGTTTAACACAAATTGGTGTATCATTTTTTTTATGCAACCTAACATAATGAAAATTAATTAAAATAGGCTTCCCTTTAATCACTAAATTCATCTTCTCATTATCTAAGAAATCACTTCCTGATGAAGTGTAAGCCACAAAACCAAAAACAGGTGCTACCATTGTGTAATTAGGCACATTGAAATAATGTGAAGACCAATTTCCAAAATTTTCAAATAGTATAGCCATTCTTTTTCTATTTGGTTGTGGCACAATATGTGGTGGAAAATTGAAGAGACTATAATTCAATCCTCTTTGATAAAATGAGGATGTTCTTAATCTAACAACTCTAACTTTGATTCCTGTGTAATTAGAAGGCATTGAAATGTTGTAGAAAAGACCTGTTACTGGATTTTCTCTCTCTTTGTTCACTTGCTTGCATAAGGAGTCTTCTAATAATTGAATGTCATTAGTTTTAACCAAAGATGATTGAAACATTATAGAGACAAATAACAATGTAGTTAATTGCAACCATTTGTGGTGCTCCATGAAATTGTATATGTTACCTTAAAAGGCTAATTCTTTTGTCTCTATTGATGAATTCTTCTTGAATGACTTTATGAACCAAATCCATTGAAGCTTTCATGACATAGTGTTTTCACTACTCATTAGTGAAAAAGAAAATTTCTTCGGGCGCAAACGTGACTTCCTCCTCTTGTGATTTAGTTATAGAGAGACAAATATCGATGAAACTCACAATAAAAGCACTTCCCTGATCAAGTTTTGACGACAATTTAGGTGTTGCGATCCTTGATGTTGCAGGGAATTGCAGTCAAATGTGGCTGACGAATATTAATTGTGGTTCTTTTGTGTTCGTATAGACGTAAAAGAAACCTTGATGTCGTAGCTCAAATTGGTTGTATAGACACTGAAAATCCTTGATGTCACAACTCAAATTGTGATTGCGGAAATTTTTTAGAATCTAGATTTGAGTTGAGGGAAGGTATAATAGAATCTCCTTATAACACTTGTTTCTCTTTCTCTTTTGTTGCTACATGAGCTTCACATAACATTGATGAATATATATAGCACTATATCACATTCCTTTTTGAGCCAAGTCTTAATTTGTTGAAGAATGTTTTAAATAAGTGTAGCTTTATGGGTTTGGTTGAGAAGGTATAACCTATACCACCTTGGAACATTAAACAAATGATCATTAGGTTCCAAAATTTAATGAGATCACATCAAAGCTTTGAATTCTTCAACTCTTTGTATATATATATGTCGAGATCCTCTTGGAGTTTCTTGTGCCTAGAAATAAGATGTGTATGTGGAAGAAAGTGGTTGAGGGGAAATGAGTATGAGAAGAAAAAAAAAGAATTTATTAAAATGTTGTATTGTAATGACATTGATCAACACATGATTGAAAAAGACATAGGAACTTGCATGATTAATTTGTTATTGAGTAATTATAATCATTATAAAAAATGTTTATTTAGGTACATTATTTTTGTTATTTGTTTTGTTGTATTTAGAATTTGGTCAATATAAAAGGAGAAAAGAATAGTTGGTACGTGTATGACGTATGTCAATGAGGACTTAGGTAGGCAGTGGCCATAGGAAAGGGCGGAAGCCATGCATCTCCATGTATGAAATTCTTATTTTAGGCAAATTAGTTGGTGGTTTTGTAAAATAGAAGAAACAAAATTATAGTTGGTGTGTTTTAAGTTATTATTACTAGTATTTTTTTGTTTTCAGTTATTACTAGTATATATTTTTGTCATTAGCAAACTTGTTTATTCTATCATACATTAATAGTGTTTAAATTTACTGACGGTGTAATTTTTTATTTTTTTTTTACGCGTGCATCTAATATTCACACCATATTATTATTCTATGGGTTAATTCATAAATATCTCATCATATACATATATTGTGTATATTGTGTGATTTAATTAAATGTATGTGTAAAAAAAAGTTACACATTGAGTATATAGAAATTAAATCATTAGATTTTTTTATTGACATTTTAAAAATATATTATTTCTGTCCCTAATTATAAAATTTTGTTTGACAAAAATGTACTATTCATTTATTTTGTTTTGACTGTATTTTTTTTATAGTATATAAGATTTTGTCCAATTTATTTTGATGAGTATTTTCAAAATATTAGGTGTTTATAATTAAAGATGTTAGTGATCAAAATTGTATATTGACGTACGTATAGTGGTTAAACAGAATCTTATAATTAAGGACGGATGCAGTAAAATGAATAAAAGACTACAAATTTTTTATAAAAGTTCAAACTTTTATGAGCCACATTTACAATTAACTTAAGCCATATAAAATAATGATATATACTCCCTCCGACTTTATTTATAAGTAAAAGTTACTTTTTAGATTCATTGAACAAACGATGTATCTAGCCTATAAATAAAGTTAGATGCATCACTTATTCAATAAATCTAAAAAATAACTTTTAATTATAAATAAGATCGGAGGAGTATCATTCTTTTACCGAAGAAGGACATGTATCATTCTTAAAAAGAGGTGGTTATCATTGTTAAAAAAGGTCTTAAAATCGGACATGAATTCTCTGCCGTGGAATTAGTTCAGTGTCAATTTCAACCGTACAAACTCCCTTTAATTTACTTTGACCACAGTTAGTAAAACTCCTATTAATTCACATTAGTCTAAATTATCTTAGTTCATAGTTCATGTTAACATTTTTTTAGCTTAATTTCACTCATTGATGCAATAATGTGAAACATGAACTCCGACATAACTACATATTTATAAATGATTTAAATTCAGAATAAAACTATGAATTTAAGTTGAGTAATATTTAAAAAAGTTGTATAATAAGATACAATGGTATTTTTTATTTATTTATTTATTTATTTATTTATTTATTTATCCATTTACTATCCAAAAAGCTAATATTGTAATCAAAATATAATGTATCTTTTAATTGATCAACATTGTTGTTTCGATACATCCATAACCTTGTAGATATTTGATTTGAATTCTTTACATTGGAAAATCTTAGACTCACTTACTTTAAGTGCAAAAATGTTTGGAGAGAGATAGTACGGTAGGTTATAATGACAAAATTGATCTTAAAAATAAAATAAATTTAAATGCATGTAAAATTTTGAATGTAGAGAATTCAAATTCATAGATATGTTTAATGTGTATAAGAAGAGTAGAAACACATGGACAAAATATTGGAACAATTGTCTGTATCGTAGAAGTGTTAGAGCAAAGAAAATATAGTAATTTTTTTAAACACGTGTCTGAATTGTCCGACACATGTTATGCGTGCGTGTCATAGTCAAGACACCAACACATAGGCCTATATATGTTACATCCACACAAAAAAAAAATTATGGGTCGGAAAATTTTATTTCCACCCCTACAATTAACCCTTTAGCCCTACATTTTTTATAATATTTCCATTTTACACTTTGGTTATATATTATATTATATTTTACAATATTTTTTTGTTCAAAGTGTTATGGTATCAACAAAATATGTTTTGGGCACAAATACAAACCGGAACACTTTTAAAAGTATTTGATATCAATAAAATTTGTTTTCTATGTCCATTAAAAGTGTTCCGGTATCAACAATTGAACACAAATACAAAACGAAACACTTTTAAAAGTGTTTCGGTATCAATAAAATATATTTTCTAATACAAACTGAAACACTTTTAAAAGTGTTCCGGTATCAACAAAATGTATTTTAAGCACAAATACAAACCAGAAAACTTTTAAAAGTGTTCCGATTTGTAAAAAATATGTTTTGGGCACAAATAAAAACCGAAACACTTTTAAAAATGTTCCGATATTAACAGTTGGACACAAATACAAACCAAAACACTTTAAAACGGTTTCGGTATCAATAAAATTTCTTTTTTTGACACAAATACAAATCAATTGTTCCCGAATAAATATGAAAGGTTTAAGATTAATTTACTAATTTTAGTGTAATATTATTATATATACCAATATATAAAGAGAATATTCCCTTTCGTGTAGACTTTTGTTATAGTCACTTTTGTCCTTCATTCTATTCAAATTTTTTTTTTACAAATATATTTGTATATGTTAAAAAATAACTATCACACAAATTATTTTTTTCTTTTTTAATAACTAAGCACAATCAAAAACGAGGTTTAGTAATTATCAATTAACAAGAATATTCTTATAAAAAAACAGACTAGTGCAAAAAATTAGTAGAGTGATTTTTTTATCATACCGGAACACTGTTAAAACCTAGCCTTCAGTTTGAGACTCTTCTCTCAACGGGAAAAATGAGTAAACCCGTTATTTCCAACCCAAGAATGCTCGATTGCTGCAATTGTTCTCAAACCTTAACCATTCCCATCTTTCAGGTATGCATTTGTTTCCTTGTATTCTTTTATTTTATCAATTATTTTCTATTTTTAATTTCTATGTTTCTCATGATTATCAGTTAGGGGATTATGCCTATTTATTTAAGGGGTCCATTTTTTTTATGGGTTAAACCAACCACATGTTAGTAATAGTATGCAAAGTTTTAAACTCCGGTTGCGGTCGCCGATGTGGTAATGGTTGCGGTTGCGAATGCAGGTATTGCGTCTGCTGCAAGGCGCAATGCGGCTGTTGTGGGGTGAAATCTTTTTGAAATTTTACAAACTATATAAGATGACATTACTATGTTGCTACACTATTTATCCAATCTTAGTTTATTCCATAAACATTAATTTGAATGTGCTTATTACACACGGTTGAGAGATTATTAAAAGTATGATTTTTCATTAGATTTCACACATTAGGATTTAAAGTTCCTAAATATTTTTTTTGGTGAGAAAATTTGAACTAACATCACCGAAATCGTTTGATGCGGTTGTACATATGAATTAAAATCACATCGCAATTGCGGTGTGATGCGGATGCGGAGGCTAAAAGTAACAACTTTTAAATTTGTAGGACTGAATCGAAATAAAAAAATTTATAGGACTAACTTGCTGGTTTTAGCAAATGATTCAAAGTCTAACTTGCTGGTTTTCTTTTATGTTGCTATTTAGTGTGATAATGGTCATCTTGTTTGCTCTACCTGCTGTTCCGAATTTTGGAATATGTGTCACAAGTGCTCAGAGCGCATTACCTTAAACCGCTGTATAGCTTTCGAGAATTTGTTGCAGTCTCTTGAAATACCATGTCCGAATGAAAAATATGGTTGCAGAAAGACACTAAGTTATAGCGGAAACAAGAACCATGAAGAATGCATCTATGTGCCATGTTACTGTCCCCTTTCAGGTTGTGACTTTGTTGCTTCATCTGAAGTTTTATCCAACCATTTCAGCCTTAAACACGAGGATTCTCGAATCCTCTTTTCATATGGATACTCCTTCATGTTTGATGATGAAGACATTATTCTTCAAGAGAAAAATGATGGAAAACTGTTTATTCTTAATAATAATAGTAATGTGAGTATGACAAGTGCAATCAATATTAGCTCTGTTGGTCCTAATTCTTCTAAGCCAGGGTACTATTATGATATATTGGCCAAGTCCCAAGTAGGCAAGATGAAGTTACAATCTGTTACGAAGAATATTCAACAAAGTACTTTAACACCTCCTTCGTCTGAGTTCCTTACGATTCCATTTGGTTATTTTGAACCTCTCGAGCCAAAAATTTGCATAACCTTCAAGGTAGGAGGCACTTGTCTATTCCTTTAATTTACTTTGGTGTTTTTTCTATTCCATTTTGGTGTTAAGGCTCTTCTTGTATAGAATCAGTCTCAAATTTTCTTTAACTGATTTGATCATGAACTTCTTTTGCCCCATTGTGGTGTAATAAATTTTACAATTTTTTTATAATAATTGCAAGGGGTTTTGTTTTCGTTTTGTTGCTTCTTATGTTGAATAATGTGTTGGCAATTGTGTGCAGATGCAAATATTCTTATCAACCGGAGGCGGAAAGAGGATTCTCCTGTGGGTTAAGAGCTCAGACACAATAATCAATGTGAAGAAGAAAATTCAAGACCAGGAAGGAATGCCAGTGCACCAGCAAACTTTGAAGTTTGCTGGTAAGATTCTATCTGACTACATGACCCTTGACAGTTACAACATCTAAGAGAAGTCAACCCTTGATCTCATCATCCGCATGTTGTTTGACTAGATGACCACAGCACAATTGCCGATTACTACATCTAAGAGGAGACAATTGTCCGCCTCGGTGTCTACCGCCATTGGCGACCCTTATCTATCTATTCTATTAGATAATCACACTATAAGTAGAGAAATTAACATAAAGTGTTTGACTTTTGCATTTATTGTTAAGGATTTGAATTTTGTTTCTTATATTGAAGAAACATATTTACTTTTCAACACTAGCTGAAACCATGCTGTGACTGTTCTGCAGTAGAGTGTGATTTAATCTTGATTGCAACACCGAAGTATTATGATCGATAAGAGTCAAAGTCAAGTAACTTGAATCACTCCGCGTACGTAGTTGAAAAGAAGTTAAAATTTATGTGATTTTATGAATAGACACAAATTTACATACCTGAGTGAGTGTTTCTAGAACTATTGACTCCTGCAGTAGTCTGATTTAAGCTTAGTTGCAGTTGCAGCACCAAAGTAACTTGATCAATAATATTGAATATAAAAAAAATTAGAGAGTGTTTTGTGTGATTTTGAGTTAGAGTGTTGTCAAATTGTTGGTGAGTCTCTGATGCTGAGTTAAGTAAAAACATCAGCCACTACTAATGCCATCTGAAGCTTTGCAGCTGAGCTCAAGGTGTTTGTTTATCATGAAATTAATATGCAAGATGGGAACAGTGATTAATTATAAAATGTTAGTAGATTCATGGAGAGTATGACAAAATATTGAACTCTTCATTGACTCATTTAAAAATAGAAGAAATCGTGCGATTTATCAAGATTCTAAAAAAACATTTTGTTATTGCGAAAACGGATGCGACAAAAAAATATTGGGACTCTTTTATCATTTCCCCCTATATTAACAGGCATGAAAAATCAGGAAAACAATCAAGACAAAATGTCGTTATAGCCGCGGCAAAATGCCGTTTCCAAAAATTGGATTAAAAATTCTGTTTTTGGAAACATTTAAATCTGAATTTATTAGTGGTTAAATTAGTTTGTTGAAGAAGCAAATTTATTAAAGGGTAAATAGACTTTTACCCTCTTACAAAGTAAACGAGTTTTGTTTTATCCCATAGAATATATTTTTTGAGATTACCCCTGTAAAGTTTTTTTTATTTTTCTTGGCACAAATTCAAACTGGAACACCTTTAAAAGTGTTCCGATATCAACAATTGGGTATAAATACAAACCAAAATCAATAAAAAAATTCTGAAACACTTTTACAAACTCAAACATTTTTAAAATAACAACATTGTAAAAAAAATCATATAATAAACAAATAGTAAAATGAAAATATTTTAAAATACGTAGCGGTAAAGGATTAAATGTAGGGGTAGAAAAATTCATAACCATACTCACGAAGATTTCTCTTCCCACCCCCCATGATTCTTTTTCACCCCCCTGAAATCCATTTTTACCCCTTAATTTAACCCCCAAAACTTCGGTTTTCATGTACCGAAGTTTTCCAATAGTGAAAAATATGTGTTTTCAATCGTTTAAAACTTCGGTACGCATATACCGAACTCTTTTTCCAAGGGTGAAAACGGAAACCCGAGGGGTGAAAAGAAACACGGGGTGGGAAGAGAAATCTTCCATACTCACCCACTCTTAGCCCGGCCCATTTCTCACCATCTTCCACTTCCACTCCACACTTCCATAACCATACTCACTCTCTCAATTCTCAAACTTGAAACCTCGCACTGAAACGACACCGTTTCAATCGGCAAAACAATGCTTCGTCTCACAAACCTAAAACCACAATCACTCTCTTCCTCCGCTCACCAACTCCTCCAACGCTGTTCCGTCAGCCGAACCGCAAAAGGAAAAGGAAAAGCAGGCGCAACCCTAAAACGTTCCAAAGTAACTACCAAAAAACCGGGATCCGAACCCAAACCCGGAATCCCAACCGGATCAAAGGAAAAACAAGAACGCGAACGTCTTTACGATCAATGCCTCAATGCACCAACCCCACTTCGTCATCTTAAACCTAAACAACGCGAACGTGAAGCTGAACGTGAAAGATTAGGGTTAATTAGCAAAGATCGACAACGAGAACTTGATATGATGAAGAAAAAAAATCAGAAATTTAGGGTTTCTGAGAAACCTACAATTATTGGAACACCTGGATTGGATTATATAACATTAGGTTTAGTTGATGCTGAGAAATTGCCGAAATATCAATTGACGGCGGAAGATGGGAAGAAATTGGCTAAGGAGTATAGTAGGGTTTTGATGAAGAAGCATAGGGCAAGACAAGCGGCGGAATCGACGCTTTTGAGGTTGAAAAAAGAGGCTATTGAAGCTTTGCCTGGTGGTTTGAAGGAAGCTGCTTTGGTTCCTGATTTGTCGCCTTTTCCGGTTAATCGCTTTATGGCTACTTTGACTCCTCCTATTGAGGGTTATATTGAGAAAATTAGGGAAGCTGCTAGTAAGATCAGTGGAAAAGAGAAGATTAGATAGATTGACTGATTGATGTGTTCGTTGCAGGTTAGTGTGATGGTTTTGTTTGTATTGATTTGAAATGGGAAAAAAAATGGAATTTTGAATTTCATTGGATATCTTTGTTTGTATTGAATCCTTTTAAATAAGATCGAATGGAACTGTCTTTAATCGATGAAATTTTGTTCAATATCTAGCAGCTTTAATCGGTGATATAGTGTAGTAGAATTTGAACACATTGATATTGTTATGTGATATGCTAAGAAATGTCAAGTTGTTGTTATCGTGGTACTATAGCATTGTAGTTTAGGGGGATGCCAATGACAACACTTATTTGTATTGAATCTTTGTTTGGGATGAAACTGTCTTTAAGTGATGCAATTGAGGATAATCTCTATTTTGTCGTGGCATGACACCTTTATTCCATTTGATTGTGTTGCTATCAGTTTCGTTATTGTTTCATGTATTGTTAGATAAGTGAATTAACCTCTGTATAGTGAGAAAATCATGTTTGACACACTATGGATCATGCAAGATAGTATCTTCAAAGAAAAAAATGATTAGTTATAATTTTGAACAAACTGGATAGAATGCCATGAATTCACTGCATTTATCATGTTGGAGTTGTTAGATATAGATCCAACAATTCACACTGTTAGCTTCATAAATCAATCATATTGAAAGCAAACCCAAAGTGTGAGTTGTTTGATCTTTATCCAACTGAGCAGATTTGCTCTTTCCAGTTTGGTTGTTTGGAATGAACATGTTATATTATGACTATTACTGGCACTGATTTGTTACGATGTACAGAAAACAACTCTAAATCTCCTGCAACAGAAATTTAATAGATTAGTATTGAATTAGTGACACTTGCGTGTTGATGATCTGGTGCTAACTTTTATGGTGATCACTGTTGAGCATAAGAATGATCGTATATAAAATCAACCGAAAGCACAAAGAAATTCCCTAGGCTTGGAGTTTGTTTTGGCTTTTCATGCTTTAAAATTTCATGTTTGTTTCTTTGTGACATATTCTAATCTATGTAGTATGTAGCAATAATTGGCATTTGATTATCTTCTATGTCGTCTACATTGTAAGTTTGAAGCTACTGCAAAATCATTTTTTTATTTAATATTTTTTATCGACAAATTCTCTGTTAAGATGGGATTGCATTGTTCTCATCCCATGTATTTCCTTCCTATTGTAATTGCTCCAATGGGTCAGTTATCACTTTTGACACAAACAAGGAATGCTCAATGATAACTCAATCAATTATTTTGTTTGATATATTTTACATAATAGAAGTTCTGTCGGTACTTGCGTCTTGGCAGCCTAAATAGATTGATTTTCTAATGGGTGCATGCATTTCGTCTTGGCAATCCGAGTTTGTGTTTCATGTAATTACTAGACTTGCTGAGGCTGTAAAATATTTTATTGACAACTATTTAGCCGAAAACCTGTGGATTTGTCATATTGGCGTGCCTATTTGTGATATTACTCGTGTTACTACAAAGTGATATGTTGGAGAGAACTTGGTGATGGTGGTAGTTTGGGAGAAGGGAAGAAGAGGAAGATCAAGTGATATAGTGGAGTCGAATTGGTATGTGTTTGGATGAACCTTTAAAAATGCAAAATTGTGACAAAAAATCATGTTCGTGCAAAAGCTATAAATACCAGCTTTTAGTTTTCACATTAACAAACTTAAACCGAGTTCATTCGTCCATTGGTTCCAATTTAATGGTTACAGCCAATAATTAGAGCTACTAAATATACATATAAAAGGTTGAATGGTTCACGTTTCAAATTAAATCCAAAACAAACTTATACTACTACCAGTTAATTTTCATCCAACGTAACTTATTCAGTAATACTGCAAAACCGGACCTATACGAGGAAATAGAATTCCCTGCATTCACCACTTTCCGGTTAATTACATAATAATTGAAACATCAGTAGTTTAAAAAATACAAATTTAATTTTTATTTACAATTTAAATATATTACACTTAAATCTGAACCATTTGGAGATGGGTGAATAAATGCAAGTATAATGAGGAGTTGATGAGGCCTGTTAACATGAATGGAATTATACTTGAATATGTTGATAATTATTTGCAAGCTAAACCAGATGTAGCTGTTGTTTCGAATGTGACTAGTATTTTAGTTCGATGGCAAGCTCCTATAAATGATTGGATTTGTGTTAATACTTAATATGGTTGGTGCTTTGAAGAAATGTGTGGCCGGTTTATGGTGGAGTTGAGGCGTTTACGAAGTACTTTGTTTGGGAGTGGTTATAATAACATTGAGTTGCAAGTTGACTCATTGGTGGTGGTTCGGAGCTTAGATGGGGAGAAGGTTGGTTGTAATAGGAGTCGAGCCTTATTGTGTCAGATCCAGCATATGCTTCAAGAAGATTGGAATGTCCGTGTTCATCATGTTTACGGGGAAGCTAATAAAGTTGCAGATAATAAAGTTGCAGATGGCTTGACAATAGCCGTGTTTTAGTGTTGAGCAAATTGTTGTGCTTAGATTATGGAAGTTTCAACTCCCCATTTTACTTGCGTATAATTTCCTTTCTTAGGCTTAGACCCTTTTATATTGCAAAAATAAAAATAAAAACTGAACCATTTAATCTTAAATACAGGACAGATTCATGACTCACCAATTTGCTGACTGCAGCAAATTCAGTTACCAAAACATGATAGTTAAGGGGAGAATACAACATATACTTAAATTATTTTGTTTTTGCATTACGTAATCAAGTGGAGGGTGTGAGCACTCTTGATTGCAAGTGCTCAAGCTGTAAGCAACAATTTTCATGGAAATATTCCATCACTATCATAACTATATACGTGGTAATAATTTGCTAAGGAAATCAAACTATCATTTTAATACCAGACATTGGCTAATGGTTATATACGGGAGAAAGAAACTGAGATTCTGATGGAAATTTAATTCATGTCAACTCATAGACATACAGTAAGTTTATACATTTTCACCCACATCTATATTTGATTAAGCAAACAACAAACAAATGACTGGAAAATAAATCTCATGATATATTTAACATTCAAATACCATAAAACACAACCCAATTTACACTCTAGCACAGCTATTCTTGTAATCTTGTGATCTTGAACACAAAAAAAGTAAGATGAGTGAATCATTGTTTGCTTAAATAGGTCAACCACATAACTAATGAGATATTTGAACACTTATATTGCTTGATAAGTGAACTATAACAAATCCATATCCTAACACAATAGATTAGAGCCTTTAGAAGAGACTCAAGCAGCACACATTTCGGATAAAAACAGATTTAAAATTAGAAATTCAAAATGTGAACAGTCCAACTTTCATCTAACAATGGTGATTTGTTGAATGAAATCTTGATTCACTAAAACCAACCGAAAACACAAAATCTATGAAAATTATCAGTCCCATGAACAGATTGCTTCAAAAGCAAATAATATACGGCAGAACCTACCTATTTAGACTGCAAGTCCGAAAAATTATTCAAATCACAAACCCACAATTCGGCTTCACATATGATCATATCAAAGAACAGCAAAAAAAATTCACATGTCAAGCTATTGCCATGACAGACAATACAACAACTAACCTAAAGCCGCAATTCCTAAGGACCTTATCACTTCTTCCAAAAAAAAAAAAAAAAAAGGACAGGACGGCAAGCAAATACAAAATCAAGTACATCACTTCAACACATCCACCACATCACAACACACTCACCAACAGCAAAAGATACAAAGCTATAAACAAACAAAAAACACAACTAAAAAACATATTAAGGTTTCAAAAGAATATCCATAACCAAAATCAAGTACATCCTTCCAAAACAACCACCAAACAAACAAAATTTAATTAAACAAGCAGAAAACACAACAAAATCAGTAACAACAAGCACACAGTATCAAGGTTTCAAATGAATATATCCACAACAACCAACAAAATCATATATTTTTTCACATCGCCACAACTACAAGATGATACCAATCGAGTCCAAATCAATCTCATTTAATCGCAATTCTTTAACCCTATGGTAGAATAATCACAATCAAACAAACTCCAAACATAACACATAATAAACTAACCAAAATCACAAGCTAACGAAGCTACCATCATTGTGAATCAAAATTCACCATAATATCAGTTCCATTTCTCACAGTACAACATTAAAAACTTAACAAACAAACCTCCAAACATTACCTATCATCATCATAATCATAAAATAAAAATCATACTTAAAACAACATCATGATTTTTAACACACCCACAACATGATTGTAACCGCGACCGCATCAATTATTTTACCAGAATTCTTAAAACAAATTCCAAACAGTACACTAAATAAAACTAACACAACAACAAACTATGATTATTGTTCATTCAAATTCAGCATAATACCATATGATAATATCTCACAATACAACATAATTTAAAAATACTCCAACATCCATATCGTCATAATCATCATCATCATGATCATCATATAATGAAAATTATACCTTGATTAAATAAAAACACTTAAATTTTATCAATATCTTCATCCTCAAACTCGATGTAATCATTAGCATCACCATCTTCTTCTTCATCAAGACCACCACCAATACCTTCATTCAATCTAATTTGTTCAGGTAACTCACCATAAGCCTTAAGAAGCCTAGCTTCATCAGGCATGTATTTCAGAATAACATCAGACTTATCATCCTGATAATCACGAAGTCCGACGAGAATGATATCACCGGCGGCGATCCAAACTTTTTTGTGCATCTTACCACGGATATGACAGAGACGCTTTCTTCCGTCGATACACGTCGCTTCACAACGACCGTTACCGAGCATACGGAGAACTTGAGCGTATTCTTGACCGTCTTCTTTGAAAACGAGCTCACGTTTCTCGTCGTCTGCTTCGTTCTTTCCTCTCTTGCGATTCTTTCCTCCCTTTCCCTTGTTCTTCGGCATGGTTGAGGATTGATTCGATCGAAAGGTCTGTGTTTTGATGAAACCCTAATTTGTTGAATTTGGGATTGTGGATTGTGTGTGTGTGTGTGTGTGTGTGTGTGAGATAAAGCTAGGGTTAGCGTGTGGAATATTGAAACGATTGGGTCGGTGTTTTAGATAGACGATTTTGCCCCTATTACTATGTTGGAATGGAATCTCATATTTTTTATTAAAAAAATTGTAATTTTAACCTTCAATAATTTAGAGAATATTTCTTTATAAATTTTATACAAAAAAATCACTTTTTGTTTCAATTTCCATAAACTTAACTCAATTGAAAAGGAAATCACATTAGTTTATGAAAATAATTTGTGTATGTTAATTCAAAAGTTTATTTATTTGCATAAAATGTTTCGTATAAGTTCAAAATTAAGTCATCCAAACGGATCTATAGTGGCTGATGTTCAAATCTAAAATACTCTATTTATTTATTTTAAGAGTGAAGTTCTGATCATTATAAAAATAAGAGTGAAATTATGGTTACTTGCCCAAAAGAAAATAACTATTTTTTAAAAAATAAAATTTTAACAACAACAATAATATTAAATCACAATGTCTACTTGACCAGTCACATTAACACATGTGTGCTTACCACCAAGTTGGAGGTAAGGCTTATAGCATGATCACTGTGCTAATGGACTTCAAATCCTTGATAAAACACTAGATTCCAACCAGTTTCTCTAAATCCTTCCCAGACAAAACAATTATCCTGAGCTGCTAAAACAGAATCTGTAACATCATGCAGTATTACTCTAGCCTGTTATGCGCCGCAAAGGGTCTCTTGCCAAAATCACTAACAGCTCAAGGGCGCGATAAACAAAATAGCTTCAGGCCCAAGCATCCGGACTTGGTCTTGTGAGATACAACCTTGGCGTCACCAAAGGCCAGGGAAAGTACTATATTTATCCAACCTTATTGAATTCGATATCAGAGCATAACCAGCAGTTTCAGCGGGACTTCAGTATAGTCAACACCGCTTCAGATGATTGTTCTTGCAAAACTTAATGCAGTCAAAACCAGCATATTGCTTTCAACTTCTTTTAAGTAAACCATGCTATATAGCGTTTGCACCACATCTGCTGTTACACCGGTAGCATATGATCTTCACTTCCACACCTGCAAATATTTCTACCACATCACAGTACAAAGTACCCAACAGAAATTATGCATTCAGAAGCTGAAAATAGGCACATAATTTTAACCTCTTATTCGTAAGATTATGTGAAATTTCATAACGTGAGATTGGACTCTCATAATTGAAGGTGGAATGACCATGACAGAAGTGATTTTGCTGCTGTAAGGAGATATTTATTGATTTTATTAAAGAAACCATCGAACCTTACACAGACGGTGGCGATTTAGAAGCTGTTACCTCAACTACTTGATATAAATCATTTTTCTGTCTGGTTGGTCAAAAGAACTTAGGAAGATATTCATATTCCTAATATTGTTCTGTCCTGACAAAACTGCTATCTATTGAAAATGAAAACTCCTATGCAGCTTTACACGGGGATGTTTAATTAGGCTAGGCATTTAATTATATATTTATGATATTGATCACTGATCAGAGTAAAATGCCCCATCAAAGTACAGTATGAAACTAGGCGCAAATGTGCAACCAAGATTGTAGTAACCCACTTTTGGTAGGTTCCACCATGCTACATACATCAATTTTAAGCAACATCATATTTCTACACTAAATGACACAACCAACTAAGAACTTAAAATGGATAGAAACATTCTTCACGCTTAAATAAGCACGAAGCACGAAACGAGTATCCTCCTAACTCAACATCATCCTTGAAAAGTAATTTTTCTGCAACTAAAAAAACATCCACATTCTGAAGTCTATATCAAATAAAACTTGTTCACAAATTCCACAGATACATAACACTAACACACAAACTCTAAGACATCCACATGAGACTTTCCACAATAGCCACAAAATAGCAACAAATCTAAGACAAATAGACAATAGAGTACCAAATTAGATTAAGATTTATCAGCAAAAAATTCCAACAACCATGCCTGCTTTCTAGGACTGATCCATGTCATTCATAATCAATCTTCATGATCTTTAACTAACTCAGCATGCATCACTAACACTTCCATCTCTAATCTATTGTGTTAGGATATGGATTTGTTATAGTTCACTTATCAAGCAATATAAGTGTTCAAATATCTCATTAGTTATGTGGTTGACCTATTTAAGCAAACAATGATCCACTCTTCTTATTTTGTGTTGAAGATCACAAGATTACAAGAATAGCTGTGCTAGAATGTAAAATGGGTTGTGTTTTATGGTTTTTGAATGTTAAATATATCATGAGATTTATTTTCCAGTCATTTGTTTGTTTGCTTCATCAAATATGGATGTGGGTGAAAATGTATAAACTTCATGTCTATGAGTTGACATGAATTTCCATCTGAATCTCAGTTTCTTTCTCCTGTTTGTAACCATTAGCCAATGTCTGGTATTAAAATGATGGTTTGATATCCTTAGCAAATTATTACTATATAGTTATGATAGTGATGGAATATTTCCATGAGCACTTGCAATCAAGATTGTTCACTCCCTCCACTTGATTAGGTGATGCAAAAACAAAATAATTTAAGTGTATATTGTATTCTCCCCTTAACTATCATGTTTTGGTACCTCAATTTGCTGCAGTCAGCAAGTCGATGAGTCATGAATCTGTCATTGTATTTAAGATTATATGGTTCAGTTTTTATTTTTATTTTTGCAATATAAAAGGATCTAAGCCTAAGAAAGGAAATTATACCCAAGTAAAATGGGGAATAGAAACTTCCATAATATCATCTAAGTGCAATTGCTCAACACTAAAACACGGTTCTTCAAAATAAGTGATCCCCTTCATGAAGCACCCCCAGTTGTCAAACCATCCGCAACTTTATTAGCTTCCCCGTAAACATGGTGAACACGGACATTACGATCTTCTTGAAGCATATGCTGGATCTGACACAATAAGGCTCGACCCCTATCACTACCAACCTTCTCCCCATCTAAGCTTCGAACCACCACCAGTGATTAGTAAGTCCACTTGCAACTCAAGTAATTTCAGACGTCCTAGGATCTCGACCCATGTCACTAAGAATGACAACAACCGTAGAATAGAATTTCTACTATTCCGAAGCCTACCAGACATAGAATTTATGAAACAACCAAGACGTCTCAAAATAATTCCAACTTTATTCGCAGAGAATTAAAATTCTCATAGATTTTGAAATTGTGTAGCAACAAATATAACCTGTACCAGGATTATTAAACACCAAAACTCACATAATATAGGAAAAAAAAAATAAGGCCCCGAATCTCAATTATAAAGCTAGTTTAATACTCGATCACCCAATTCCGAGATCACATATCAAACACACCAGCTGAATAAAGCAATTACAACAGACAAATTATATCAAATTAAAGACAAAGAACTGAACTAAATACTCCAATCCAATCAGAACCAGCACCCCTTCAACCTGAACATTTACTCTTGACATCCTACCTAAGCACTGCTTTGCAAGCGTTAAGAATTTCACAATTTCAGCTAGTTCGTATGATGCATTTAGGGAATGCAGTCATCACAATGTGAATTAATCACAACATTGCATGTCTTCACATCTTATTAAAATAATCATGTGTACTATCATATAATGAATAATAGCTTAACTTCTCATTGTTTCTTCATATTTTTGTAATTGTAATTCATATTCATAACTTTTTAAACAATTTGTTTCTTCTAAAATACAAATTTCATAACTTTTGTAATTGGTAATTGTAACAAGTTTTGTTTGTTTTCAGTCATTTTCGTGATTTCAATCACTGTCACAACAAAAGAAAACGGCAACGAATGTTGCCAATACCGTTTTGTGGCGGCCATATTCGCATTAAAAAACCGGTTTTTAAAACCCTGCTCCTTAAGATTAGAAATCCATGTACTCGAATCGTTTAATTAATTTGCTAGAAGTTCAATTATTATAATTATGCTTATGAGAAAATATAATAAACTAAAACCAAACAAGCTATCATCATTGTGCATCAAAATTCATCAACAGCAGAAAAAGAACCATCAAACAAAACAAACTGCAAACAGAAAATAAAATAAACTAAAATCAAACAAGCAATCATCATTGTGCATCAAAATTCACCATAATATCAAATCCATATCTCACATTACAACATCAAAACCTCCAAGTCATGATCATCATACAAGAAAACAGTAATTATTATTATTATTATTATTATCATTATTATACTTAGAATTCCTAAAAACAAAACAATTAAATCTTATCAATATCTTCATCCTCAAATTCAATGAAATCAGCAAAATCATCCTCGTCTTCATCAACAACAACCCCTTCATTAAGCCTAATATGTTCAGGAAGTTCATGATAAGCCTTAAGAAGCCTAGCTTCATCAGGCATAAATTTCAGAATAACATCACATTTATCATCCTGATAATCACGAAGTCCGACGAGAATAATATCACCGGCGGCGATCCAAACTTTTTTGTGCATCTTACCACGAATATGACAGAGACGCTTTTTTCCACCATCTTCGTCGAAGCACATTGCTTCGCAACGACCATTACCAAGCATACGGAGAACCTGGCCGTATTCTTGACCGTCTTCTTTGAAAACGAGTTCGCGTTTCTCGTCGTCGGCTTCGTTCTTTCCTCTCTTGCGATTCTTTCCTCCTTTTCCTTTGTTCTTCGGCATTGTTGAAGGTTGACTTCGATCGAAAACGCTCTCTGTTTTGATGAAAGTGAAACCCTAGTTTCTTGATTTGTGGATTTTTTGTGTGTGAGGCATAACGGTAGGTCTATTTATATGGACAAAGTTTTCGCTGAAATTCAGTTTTTTTTTTAATTAAAAAACTATTTACTTGATTCGCACGTTACTTGACTTGCGAGTGTTAATATTTTTTAATTAAAAAAAAGATTTAATTCAAATGGTGTACGTGCAATTATTTTCATTGTTAATTGGAGTTTTTTTTTAATCTTTATTTTATATTTTTGGATCAAATCTTTCTTTGATTTGATTATGAGTAAATTGATAACGTTTGTTGTATAAAAAAGAAAAAGAATCAATCTATTGTTGGTTGATTTAGTGGTGACATATTTTTTATAAGATATTTTTAAATAAGTTTCCGATATTACAAATTACAAAGATATTAAAAATAATTTCTATTAAATTATCTAATTTATCCTAATTACCTTTAATATTTTTCCAATTTTTCTACCTTTAATTGTAATTTTACTAATTTTCAATTGTTGAAGAATATACATATATATTCAAAATAATTTCTATTAAATTATCTAATTTATGTTTATATATATATATATACAAACAAACAACAAAAGACTATTCAAAATAAGAAAAGTACTCATAAAAATAGGAACTAATCTAATACTATCTATCTAATACTAACCAATACTAATATAAATATTTAATTACTACCAGATTTATTAAATTACCCTAATTATCTTTTTGTTTCAGTAAATATGCAAAACTTTTTTTCTTGAAGAAGTTAATTTGTTTATATTGAACCCGAGACCGCATACTCCAGATTCAAAGTCATTGACACCATGTAAAACATCATTCTTATTTGATTTTTAATCAATTTTAATGACAAACGACCTTTTTTTTTTTTTGGGATTGACAAACGACCTTTTTGTTCACTCAATATTGCTCTATTTTCATTTATTATTTAAGAAAATAACATACAATATAAATAATCATCAAACTAACCAAAATTTTGTGTAACAAACTAACCAACATTTTTTTTTTTTTAATTACATCAGTCCAATGCAGAAAAGACCTTGGGGTTCAAAGAATGCTTATAAAAGTATTTACATTTACCTCTTTTCAAAGGCGCTAGCAGGACTCGAACCTAAAACCTGTCAAATTCAAGACATGTCTTTTTATCACTAGGTCAAGTCTCTGATGTTAACTAACTAACGTAATTTAATAAATTGACACGCAATAAAAAAAAAATTATTTCAAAACAAAATTTATGGGAAACAAAATTTATTTCGAAATGATAAATTTTAAGATTAATAAATTTTAAGACTAACTTATCATATCTTACCACTAATCTTGCATTTTATGGAAAACAAAATTTATTTCGAAATGATAAAGATAAACAAACAAACAACTGAAACGCCCAACCAAGTTGCTTGGGTTCTAGTGCCAAAGAGTTCCTTCCAAGGACGTACCCAAGGAATACCGGGTTCGATTCCCAAGTGGAACAACGTTTAGCCAGTGTGCATATCTCTACGCACGAGCTGGATTAGTCGTTCACCTTTGATGGGTCAGAAATCAGTGCGAAAGCAAAAAAAAGAACAACTAAAACGCCAAAATCATGGGTGGACTTAAGAGTATGATTATAATATGCCAAATCATGGTCGGTCGGCCTTAGACTTTAATATTTTATCCACAAATTACAATTGTACACAAACATAAACAATTTTAATATACCCCCTCTGGTTTTAGGAGGTGTATTGGATTAGGATTTCGAAAGACTATTTTGAGAAAAAAAAATCTTGAAGATTTTAAAAGATTTTGTGAGATTATATTGATTTTGTTGGATTTTAGAAGATTTTTTTTGAATGACTTTTTACAATCAAAATTTTTAACGCAAGATTTCAATGAATTTCTAATACTTCACAGGACTTTATGGATTTTTAGCATTTCTCCGCATATTCGAACTTATAGTAGTCCTTCATAAAAATTTATAGAATTTTAGCATTTTTTCCACACATTTGAAGTTGTATATTTTTTTTTTGAACAATATATTTGAATTTATGTTATAGTCATTGATAAATTAGCATGATTTTATTTCTAACATTAGGTTTCAATGAATTCATCAAAACAATTTTTTTATGAAGAAAAAACAAACCAAAATAATAACAAGAATAATAATAATAATAATAATAATAACAACAAGAAAAGTGGATAAAGCAGGGCCGGCTCCGTCTATTTGGAGGCCCAATGAAATATTAAAAATGGGCCTCTAAAAAAATTGTCATCTATTTAAATTGTAAATAACATAAGAAATACATCAAAAATAATAATTATATATAACATCAAAAAGAGATATTCTAATCAAAGATTAAATTTGATGCAAAGATTAGAACTACCTAGTGGTTGAGTTTGTGAATGAGTTCAACATGTAATAGTTTCAATTCTTATGTTTTCTAAAAAAAAAAATTATCGATTTTAATTTAATTTAAAATGATTAGTCAGAACTAAAATTATGCTTAGGATTTTAAAAACAAATTATTAACTAAAATTATGCAGAAAAATATCAATGTAGGAATTTGTTGAACATTGACCTTGCACAGAAAAACATCATGGTCTACCATTAATCTATTGATACAGAGGGTTGGTCGCTCGTCTAGGGCTGGTCATCGCCCCGTTGATTATGTTGAGTTTAATCGCTTCATTGATGTTAATTTATTGGTTGATCTTCCGTTGTGTGGCCGAAAGTTTACTTGGTATAGAGGGGATGGTAATTCGATGAGTCGCTTGGACAGGTTTCTGCTTTCGGAGGAATGGTGCTTGTCTTGGCCTAATTGTGTGCAGATGGCTCAACTAAGGGGCTGTCAGATCACTGTGCTCTTGTGTTGGAGTCAGACGAGGAGAATTGGGGGCCTCGCCCAGTGCAAATGCTGAAATGTTGGCGTGATATTCCGGGTTACGACCTTTTTGTGAAGGAAAAGTTGCAGGCCCTTCAGGGAGGCTTTGTCTTGAAGGAAAAGCTTAAGTTGATGAAAGGGGCGTTAAAGGAGTGGCATGCGGCTCACGTACAGAACCTTCCGAGTAGGATTGACTCTCTCAAGGGTCGGTTGTCGGCCCTCGATCTGAAGGGGGAGGAGGATACTCTCACTGAGGACGAGCTTCAGGATCTTCATGGAATCACAGGCGACATTCTTTCACTGTCGCGGAGGCATGCTAGTATCTGTTGGCAACAATCCCGATCGGTGTGGCTTAAGGAAGGGGATGCCAATTCTAAGTATTTCCTTGCGGTGTTAGCTAACCGTCGGCGGCGAAACTCCATCTCGCCTATCCAGGTGAACGGGGCCCCCTTGGAGGGAGTACACCCTATTCGGCATGCAGTTTTCACACATTTTGCAAACCATTTCAAGGCCAGCAATGTGGATCGTCCTAGGGTGGAGAATCTCTCCTTCAGTCGACTGTCTGTGGGGGAGCAGAGTGGACTCACCAGACCCTTCACAGAAACGGAGGTGAAAGCCGCAATTTGGGACTGCGATAGCTTTAAAAGTCCAGGCCCCGACGGGATCAATCTCGGTTTCGTTAAGGATTTTTGGGGGGAGATGAAGGGTGATGTCATGCGGTTTTTTTCTGAGTTCCACCGCAACGGTAAGTTAACGAAGGGTTTAAACTCCACCTTCATCGCCCTTATCCCTAAGGTGGACAGTCCCCAAAGGCTGAATGAGTTCAGACCCATCTCGTTAGTAGGAAGCCTGTATAAGATTCTGGCAAAGCTTTTGGCTAATAGGTTTAGGATGGTCATTGGAAGTGTCGTCTCCAATTCTCACACGGCTTTTGTGAAGGGTCGTCAAATACTCGATGGAATTCTCATTGCAAATGAGGTGGTGGATGAGGCCCGTAAATCTAAGAAAGAGCTACTGCTTTTCAAGGTGGACTTTGAAAAAGCTTATGACTCTGTGAATTGGGAGTATTTGGATGCAGTGCAACGGAAGATTAACTTTCCCCCTATGTGGAGGAAGTGGATGCAAGAATGCGTCTGCACCGCAACGGCCTCGGTTTTGGTCAATGGTAGTCCTACTGATGAGTTTCCCCTTGAACGGGGTCTGCGTCAAGGAGATCCTTTATCCCCCTTCTTGTTTTTGTTGGCAGCCGAGGGTCTTAACGTGATGATGAAGGCCATGGTTGAGGGGAATAAGTTTGTTGGGTACCGTGTGGGCGGTGAGGACGGGGTTACTGTGTTGCAGTTGCAGTTTGCCGATGACACGCTTCTTCTGGGTACCAAAAACTGGGCTAATGTTCGAGCACTGTGCGCGGTTCTTATGCTGTTTGAGTTGATGTCTGGTCTCAAGGTAAATTTCCATAAGAGTATGTTGGTTGGGGTTAACATTCTTGATTCTTGGCTTCACGAAGCTGCTTCTGCTCTGCGGTGTCGGGTGGGGAAAATCCCCTTTCTCTATCTGGGCCTTTCTATTGGTGGTGATCCGAGGCGTCTGGGTTTCTGGGAACCGGTGTTGGAGCGCATTAGGATTAGATTGTCTGGATGGAAGAGTCGTTTTTTGTCTTTTGGTGGCTCGCTATGGGCTGGAGCAGGACAGGCTGAGGGCTGGGGGACGGACGTGTTCGGTGTGGTGGAGGGAGATAGCGAGGATCAGGGACGGAGTAGACGGGCCTAGTGGTGGGTGGTTTGGGGAGTGTGTGACGAGGGTGGTGGGGGATGGGACCGATACTCTTTTCTGGACTGACCCCTGGCTTGATGGGATACCTTTTAGTGAGAGATTTGGCCGTCTGTTTGATTTGGCGGTGTCCAAGTCAAGCACAGTGGCAGAGATGTTTTCTTTAGGGTGGGAGGATGGAGGAGAGGCGTGGGCATGGAGGAGACAGTTGTGGGTATGGGAGGAGGATATGTTGAGGGAGTGTCAGACTTTACTTCTTCCAGTGACTTTGCAGGTTGACTCCTCGGATCGATGGAGGTGGAGACCAGACCCCGTGTTAGGCTACTCCGTTCGGGATGCCTATCAGTTCCCGACTTCACAGGAGGCAGTTATGTTAGGGGCAGCTGAAGAACTTTTATGGCATCGTCAGGTTCCCTTGAAGGTGTCTATCTTCGCGTGGCGTCTCTTGCGGGATCGGTTGCCGACGAGGACTAATCTGTTTTCTAGAGGCATCCTTCCCCCAGATCTCCAGTTGTGTGCGACGGGCTGTGGGAGCATTGAGACAGCACATCACTTATTTATCTCTTGCAGCACTTTTGGCCCTCTTTGGGTGTTAGTCCGGTCATGGATTGGGTTCTCGACAGTGGATACTTACAGTCTCGCAGAGCACTTCGTTCAGTTTACGTACTCAGCTGGTGGCCTTCGCGCTCGACGGTCCTTCTTGCAGCTAGTTTGGTTGGCTTGTGTTTGGGTGGTGTGGAACGAGCGCAATCTTCGTGTCTTTAGGAATTCAGCAATCACTCTACAGCAGCTCCTGGACAAAGTTAAAATATTTTCTTACAGATGGTTGCGGACGACAGATGCTTCATTGGTGGCACACTTTCATGCTTGGTAGTCGAACCCTTTTCTTTGTTTGGGTATCGACTGATTGTATTGTATTATGTGATTCTGTTGGGATTCTCTTGTAGACATTAGTAGGTCTCTTTTGCACGTCTTGTGCTGAAGGGTCTACCTCTTTTGCTTTCATATATATATATATATATATATATATATATATATATATATATAATTCATTTTGGCTTGTTCAAAAAAAAATCTATTGATACACATATAATATTTTATAAACATTGATAATATATAACTATTTTTATTGGGTCTCAAAATTAATCTATTAATACACATCTGATATTTTATGAATATAATAATATTTAACTATTATTATAGGGTCTTCAAATTTTAACTCGAGGCCCCAAATATTTTCAGGCCCGATGCAGTCACACACTTTGCGCTTGTGTGAAGGCCGGGCCTGGGATAAAGTATAGAAAAATATGACATTTACACTTCTACCCTTAAAAATAAGTCATGTCTTGAAAATCGTAGTAATGATTATATGCTTATAGTAGTATGAAAAATATTGGAAAATTAAAACTAAGGTTAAAGTTGAAATATTCAAAATAAATATAATAATTGTGGTAGCTTTTACTTATATTTAAGACTTTTAATTTATTTATTTTTCTTATATATGAGACCGACAGGAGAGAGTATTCAACTTTTAATTATGTTTGTCCTATGCAATTAGCTCTTCAATCGTCTAATTTAATTTTTTTGGAGTATATGGAATTTTTTGCTTTTTTTTTATATTTAAAATCAAATGGTGTACGAATCAAATAGTTGAAACACCTTAAATATATTAAAAATAAGAAAAAATTTAGTGTAGTATCATATGTGTTTTTGGTGTTGTTCACTAATTATAATATGACACGTGTATATTGTTTTTAAATTAAAATTTTATTTTTTTAAATTAAAAATTGTTTTCTTATTTTAATAATTCATGTATCATATTATAATTAATGAACAACATCAAAAACACATATAATACTACACCTAAATTTTCTCCTAAAACAAAACAAAGACAATACAACATACATAATTGTCCAAATGGATATACAAACAATTGAACGCAACAAAAATGATTAAAAATAGAAACAAAAGTACACACACCACGTACATTTTTAAGTGAACTTGCATTTGTGCATGTATTACTTCTATAGTGTTATCTTTATTATTATTTTATTTGTTATCCTTATTTTTAGAGTAAATAGTCAATGTATTATGTAGTTTCTAAACTATCACTTTTTCACCAATCTAGTCCCTAAACTATTAAAAATAATTAAAAGATCCCTAAACTATACCAACATCTATCAATTTAGTCCCCCAATTAAATTTTTTGTTGAATCACTCATTCTCTAAAATTCTAAAATAAAACGACATTTTCTTCTTCCGTTCAACATTCGACCGAAACTTTCAAGGACTCACCGCCAACCACTCTGCTCGCAGTCAACCGCTCTACTCTTCGATAATGATCATTTTGAGTGCAACTAAAATCTATCGTCCCCACTAGTGGATTATGGTTTAAATTGTGATTAAGTTTGTTTTTTTGTTTAAGTTGAATTAAGTGATTTATATTTTTTCTATTGGTTTTAAGCTTTATTTTATTATGAGGGATTTGCTTTTTATTGTTTTGTTTGTTGTGTGGTGTCATGTTTATGTGTCTTTCGGTGGTAATGGAGATGTGCTTTAGTGTTTCTAAAAAGATAATTTTGTAGTTTTTATGATAATTTAGGAGCTATTTTGTTGTTTTTAAAATAGTTTAGGACTAAATTGAAGAGTATTTAAATAATTTAGGGACGAATGATGGCCACTTAACAAAAATATTAATCGAAGAACTAAATTGACAAAATGTAAATATAATTTAAGAATCTTTTAGTTGCTTTTTATAGTTTATAGACTAAATTAATAAAAAAAGTGATAATTTAGAAACTAAATTCACTGCTTAGTCTTATTTTTATTTCCTCTAGAAAATAAATGAAGGTGACGTGACTACATAAATTTATCTACAACGTGCCATGTGATCGGTGAATTGGATTCCACATCCTTCACCTCATAAAACTGAAATTGGATACTATGTTCTTTTTAATAGAATTAGAATACATCAATGGCTCTAGTAAAAAAGAATAAACCAATGGTGTGACACCTTCACACACCGAATAAATACCTGACCGGCCTGTATAAAAATAGAAAAACAAAACAAAAACCTACTGCTATGACTTGAGTCTTTAATTAGTTTGTTAGAAGTCAATTATTAATAAATCGTGCATATGAGAAAAGAATCTATTGATTAAGACACCAGAACTAATCACTTAAATACTTATTTTTATAAGCACTAAAATAAATAACGTTTGACACAATCTCTAAAATAAATTTAACTGCCTGAAAATATGTCTATGCATGACATTAAAAATCAGCTCTTCAAGAGAACCAACTTCTGAGTGGATCTCAGAAAAGGAAGGCAGGTTCAAAGGAGAACCTTGATAAATCCATGCATAGATAATCAAATTTATCCTTTCAGTCTCATGTGACAGTAGGCAAGACAGTTTGCCTAGATTTTGAACACTACTATAGAAAGTTAACTAACAGAACAATATTGGAAAAGGTCACTAACATGACATTATAGAAGGTTAGTTGGCAGAACAATATTACAGATGATGAGAATTCAACAGCTATAAAAAGGTCAGAGCTACCAACTGGAATAAAAAGTTACAAATTGGAATGTCTGATGGTGAGCTCGGCCCTGAGATGTAGAACACCGTTGATGAAGTAAAGACAATCCTCGGCCATAAATGAAGTCCACGGAATCGCAAACAAGTTTCTATAGCCAACGGCCTTTCCACCAGTGAATGTGTAATTGCCTTTGTATTTGCTGACAAACTCTTCCGTTGGTCTTGACCTTGCAGCAAATTCATAGTCCACGGTGAAGCTGACGGATCCCTTTTCTTGCATTCCTAGAAATAGGCCAAAGCAATGGAAAGAGCTTTGTTGATCCATGTTACAATGTGCTGAAAGAAAAAATCCCTGTCCGCCCAAGTGAAATGCCTGTGAATAAACTCGGCCAGATGGATACAAATTGGAACACTCCTCACGCTTTAGATCCAAGTACACCACACATTGCTGGCGTGGAAGTTCAAATTCAACCACCTTGACGGGACGATATTTGTATGCCCTCTCCAAGAAACGACGGCTTGAGAAAGCAGACTCTTCTGCTGCTAGTGACCGTTGGCGATGTGGAACCTCTGCTTTGAAAAACAGTGCTTCAAGTACAAGCTTGGATGAAACATCGTGTTCAAAATCACTACAGGCTAAGACCTTCTTAAGCTTTCGGCAGGTCATATAAGGGAAGCGAATTAATCGCGCAAGTCGTGCACCTAGAACTTCTCGCCTTTCTTCCATATTGTTGTACTGGTGTCTTGCCCATTTCAAGACAAAATCATATACAGCATCTTCTGATGCAACCTGGAGATCATCACTAGATAATATTGCCTCTATTCCAGCTAAGGGCAAGTTCATAACCTCTTCTTGATACCTGATCATATACAATATTTAATATTGTTAGCATTAAAAAAGAAAGATGCATTTGGAATGAAACCAATGAAGAGTGGCAACAAAAGAAAGAGATGTGTTTTTCAAAAGAATGGAGAATTAGAATCAATGATCCTAAGATAGAAAAAATATTTTTTCCGTAAGACTTTTCAAAAGCCTTTCTAAAATGACTATGACCTATTGAAGTTAACTAATCAAGAGTAACAGTCATCCAGCAAAAGCACCATATACAAGAGTTCCACCCATTAGACTCAATACACACACAAAGCTGAATACATATTGTAGTCATATAATCCCTCTGGTCCCTAACAAAAAGTGCAATTGAAAGAACTTTATAATACATAAAAGGACGTACTAAATAAACAACAATTGATAAACGGGAAAAATCATAAAAGAGTTTTATTGAATCTACGATAATGCAACTGAGATTAAACGAAAAGCAAACACTTGCTTGGTTATGTCTTTGTATCGGCCAGCAAGGTACTGCTTTGCAGCATCAGTCAATGGTTGAACTGCCTCAGCCATTAAGACACTAGAAGGAAGCTCCAGGTAAAGCAATGCAGATTCAGGTGTCATATCCAAATTCCGCAACAACCGACTACAAAGTCTCATGCATGAAGCAACTTCATATTTATCTGCAGCCATCAACACATCAAGCAAACCAGGTGCGGTCCTAACGCTCAAGTTATTGCTATACATAAAATTCAGTAGCTCCATGAGAGCAACTTCTTCTGTAACATGCAAAAGAAGTACCGCATTTAGGTGACTATATAAGGATAAAACTAAAATGATAAGGAACATATTATAAAAGTTTATATATATGTTTATACCAGAGGCATTAATTCTGAGGGTGACGTGTCTCAACTCTGATTCCCTCATTCCATTAGAAAAAAGCTGCAGAAGGTAAATAAACAATGCTAAGAAAACATATTTTTGCAGAACTACACAATGTAACCTATAAAAAAGAGATGTTTGTCTACCTTATAGAAGAAAGGGCTTTTTGCGGCCAAAATAGGAGAACTGATATGTAGGGTTTTAACTGTAACATCAGCTTCAGAGAAATCCATGCACGGGTTTGGATCATCATTGCTGTTAACAACTTCATCACCTATGTTAACCAAATCAAAATCAGAAGCATTCATATAACAAAACTGATAGATTCATACACAAGGAAAGAATACATGTTTCCAACTTACAAGAAAAGGGGAATATTATGCTTTCTATAATACTAATTTCCTAGTAAATTATACCCTTATTCATAAATTGACAGTGACAATTGTCAAGATATGTGCCATTTCATAGAGAAAATGTATTGTTCTAACCCCTCGAGAAAACAAGATTCGAACTACGCAGTGATGGAAGATACAAATATGGGACCAGGAGAGAACACGTCTCTTAAACCTAACAATATAAATATATTATTGAACAATTAACTTTAAGATTTTAAGCTATTTAAATACCAGAAGGAAACTCTTCAACCATCGCAACGACCTCTTCATCCTGATTTTCAGAAGCCACAAAATCATCCATCTCAGGTTGGTTCCCATTCAAAATTTGCTCATCCGGCATATCCACACCTACAGACAAAAAACCATATAACATAAACACGATGCTCCATAATGAGAAAAATAAACACACCAACACACACATTACCCAACATACACAAAAAAACATCACATTGTACCCAAACTTCCACCATTTCACAAAAACCAGCCTTTATCTATATCTCTGACACCCATCACAGTCCCTTTCAAATTTCTACTTATACATTACATTTCTCAAAATGACATAAAAAATCTAGAATAAACCCATTCCCTTTTTTTGCTATAAAAAAAAAATCCGTTTTTTAAAATTGAAATCCAAAATCCAATTTATTTTTCTGACACAATAATCTTTTTCTTATCAAATCTAGAATCAAACCATCACCGAAAACCCTAGAAACCCTAAAAAAAAAAAAATTATTTTAAAATTGACAAAATAAAAAAATACCGTTTTCTTTCTTAACATCTTCACGTCTCCTCTTCCGATGTCGAGCCCAATCAGCGATGGTGGTACAAATTTCAGAATCAGGCTGAGGATCAACAGGGTCAGGCATGATCTCGATACGAAGAACCCTATCGGAGAAATTACTGTCATTGAAAGCAAATCCAAAATCGGCATCGGAACTTGAACCACCACCGTGAGCCCATTCAGATTCCATGACGGTGACAGGATCAAAGAGATCGGAATTCAAATCCTTCATGAATAATAATTTCAGAGGAAGAAGAAGAATATATGATGGACTTCGACAGAGAAGAGGAAACGGAAAACCCTAAGATAGGGTTGGAAATTTGAGACAGAGAGGGTTTTTAATATAGATTTAAGAAACCGTTGTAACAAAAATATGATATGGTTTCAAAGGTTTTTAAGAACGAACCAAAATTGTTTTAATTCTCCTAAATATATTCTTCTAAGTTCATCGCCAGAACGAATTTTTGTTTTGCTTATTTATCATTGAGAAAATTGGGAATAGATCCTCTCAATTTATTTTTCCTCAATTTTTTTCAATTTTCACATCTCAACCATCAATCAATTTTTTCTCATTTTTATTCAATTTAAATATTACTTTATATTTATAATCCAATGATTTAAAACCCCACTTTATTTCCTCAATTTTTTTTTCAAATTGAGAGGATCCTTTCTCGAGAAAATTGGACAAGACAACACTGTAAAATTTAAATGGTTTTGTTTTGTCTTCATTTTGTTGGTGCGTTTGTTATAATTAAAAATTGTAATGCAAAACGGTGCTCCCGGTACTAGTTAAGCATACTCAAAAAGGAAATTAAAAAAAAATTAATATTGAAAAGATAACTTTTTACAATTTCAAGATATTGAATGCACATATTTTTAGACAAATTTTCTATTTTAACATACTTAACTAATGCTCCGGTGCACTGTTTAACATTTTCCATTAAAAAAATTAGTGATTTTGATGTTAAATAATTTAGAAATTTTATAAAAAAATTAGAGTTCTATTTATTATGAAATATAAAAAAAAAAATTAATATAGAATAATTTAAAGATTAGTTTTTATAAATTTTATAGAAAAAAAGGATTTACTGTGCGTTTGTTTATTGTAATAAATTTTTTTTTTTGATAAAATAATTCTTAGTTTTATTTTGAACAAGCAAAAAATGTAATATATGTAAAACACAAGTAACCTCTCAGTGCAAGACGTGCTGTGCTAAGAAGGACTATACAAGTTTACAATAAGATCTCAACAGGAACAAAAAAAAAAAAAAAAAAAACCAGTCAATGCACAAACATTGCAATGGGTTCGACCACCATAAATGAAAGTGCGTTACAAAAATAACATCTGACGACCAGTGACGGAGCCAGAAATTTTAGGTTGTGGGGGCGATAGAGTTAAATATAAAAAAGAAAATTTAAATATGACACTTGAACAAAGCTAAAAAAACACATCTACTCCTCTTTCGCGCGGATAATATTGTGGTTGTACATGAAAAAAAAGTTAAAATAGAACAACATAATGGTAACAGTTTCTTTTGATTTAAATAATACTCCGATTTTATATACAAGCAAACTTTTCACTTTTTAAGATATATGATGTGTCTAGTTTGTACATCATCGATGAAAAAATTGCTTATATATGAGACTGAAGATGCTATAGAACTGAATAAAGCATATATAAATGATAAAAAACTGATACTTATATTTTAAATTTAAAGATGCTATAGATTATTTTCCGAATACTAGTTAAGGAAGTAAATATAATAAAAATAGAAAAATGCTAACTAGTTGGCACTAGTTAAGGAACTAAATAAGGTAAAAAAAAGTCTTGGGACTTGTGCAATCTCCCTTTTAAAAGTTTAAAGAATACATTTTTCAATGTAAAACTTGCCTTTTTTAGTTTCTTTAACCAGTACTCCAAAAGCACCGGTTAGCATAACCCATAAAAATATCATCAAATTATTAAAATTATAAAAGGTGTTATTTTTAATATAATATTTACTTTTTTTAGTTTCATAACTAGTGTCCGAGAGGGACATTAATTAGTGTAACTCTTTAAACTTTAACCATTTAGAATTATATATTGTTAGATATTGATGGCAATAGTATATTGAACTAGAATGCATGTTGCATATACAAAATGTGCATGTTGGGTGAGCTATTGGCATAGTATATACATTGCAATTTTAAAAATAATTGTGCAGGCACAGGCCCACAGAGTGATGGCTGTAGCTTCATCACTGCTGACGACTGCATCCATCGGTAGGAGTATATCTTGACCTTGTCTAAAAGCCGAGACACAGAGCTAGTCGAATTTCTGAAGACACGCTGATTTCGTTCATTCCACACACAGGCAAGCCAGACAAGCTGGAGAAAGGACCAACGAGCCCGAGGTCCACCGGTTGAAGATGTGAACAGAACGAAATGATTTGGGAAACTATAAGCATCCACCGCCGAGAAATCAATTCAAAACCTGACTAGAGGTCACACAGACCCAAAAGTACTGCATGAGAGAAATAAATGTTAAGCTATCTCAATGCTGTCACAACCCATTCATTTAAAAGTCAGAGTATTAAATAGTGTATTCATGAAATAAATTTATTAAAATATTAAATAAAAATAGTTATTTTTAATGGGTTGATTTAGCCTTAGTGATTTATACATTTTATTTTATTTTTTTATTTGATTTAGCCTTAGTGATTTATACATTTTCCTGTCTAATATTATACATTTTATTTCTTATTATGTCAAAAAGGAAAGAATGGCACAAGTTGGTTTTATTTCTTATTATTTCTTAGTGATGTGTACTTGTAATAAAGCATGGCATCACCAACTTTAACATTGTGACATTCTTTCTTTTTTTGGTACATTGACATTTTAACATTCTATACTGTGAAAAAAATCCAATCAAACCAACTTGTGCTTGTGCGATGTAAATAAATGAAAAGAGGTAACATACCGCAAGTACAAAAAAGAAAGCAGACATAAATAAATGAAGGTTAAACTATATATTTGGTCCCTTACGTTTATTTTAGTTTTTAATTTGGTTTTTTACGTTTAAAATGTTTTAATTTGGTCTCTTACGTTATCAACGTTTGCATTAGTTGGTTCATTCCGTCAGATTTCACTGTTTCATTGTTTCAATTGGACACGTGTCCAGGTGTCCACGTGTCAATCCACGTGTGCAAACCGTCTGCCACATAAGCAAACCATCTGCCACATGTGCAAAAACTGACGGAAGGGACCAAATTGAAACCTAAAATAAACGTAAGGGACCAAATTGAAACTTTTTAAACATAAGAAATCAAATTGAATTCTAAAATAAACCTAAGGGACCAAATGAGTAGTTAAGCCATAAATGAAAAGAGGTACCAAAAAAGAAAGAATGTGAGTGACAACAATGTCAAAGTTGGTCATGCCATGCTTTATTGCAAGTACAAAAATGCTCATCAAGCAGACATTCCAATGAAAAAAATTAATATAATTAATAATGAGATTTTAGTTTAGAAAAAAATTACTCATAAATCTATACAACCAGGAAAGAAAAATCATTAATATTAATATTAATATTAATAATTTAATAATGAGATTTTAGTTTAGAAAGACCAATGTTGGAACAGCTCTCTTCACTTCAATATAAAAAGATCAGATAACTTCATCTTTAAATTGATGCAGATCCATGACTTTATCAAACTTTGAATGTGTAAAATTAAAGGCGATCATGAAAAAAAACAGCAATAGTCATCCATCACCTCCTTTTTTTACTTGGAGTTCATAGAGCTCCAAATTGTTAAAATTGATATATGTTAATACAACATATATAATTGATGGTATTAAAAAAAGACTTGGTCGAATGCGGTTAATATATACTCCATTCGTCTCTTATTATAAGTATTTTTATAAAAAAATTATTTGTCCCTAAATATAAGTCTATTTTCAATTTCCTAGACACATTTATTATTACTTTTTCAAACATAACCCCACTTTGTATTGAAATACGTAAAGTCAATTACAAATATATCTTTTCACCAAAGACAATTTAGTAATTGTAATACCCAAAAAGTATACATTAATTACACTATCAATTTTTTTTAATAAGCGTCAAATTTCTCTTGGAGAACTTATATATAAGGACGGAGGGAGTAATAAAGTTATTAGGTTGAGAGGAACATGTCAGCAGCATATATTCATGTTAATGCTTATGCCACGATGATTCAATCCTTTTGTTTTTACTTCAAATCTTAGTAAACAATTCTATCTTTTTTGGTACAATTTCTATAGCAATTCTATCAAAAAATAAAAATATTGATTCAAAATAAAAATTTTGAATTTTGAATATTTCATGTGATGTTTGTTATCCACATACAATTATGCAATCCGCCACAAATAGGTGAAAATAAAAGTTAATTTAATGGAAACAAAACAAATTCTAGATAAACTCCGATATATTCAGGGATATGAGTAATCTTTGTGTTTGCTCGTATCCCTAACTATGTTTGCTCATATACATGTTTTTTGCTTCATTATGAGACTAACTATATTAACCAAATAAAGAAATGGGATGAGTAGCCCAATTGATTATGCTAGTTGAGTTAAGGGTTAAGGAGTTGAAGGTCCAGGGTTCAAGCCCTGACAAAGAGAAAACTAACATATAACATTATAATATACTAACAATTTGTCATTCAAAAAAAAAAAAAACGTTACACATTGTACATGCAACACTTGAACATGAAGTTTTGTCACACAAAAAAAAGTTTTGAGTCTAGATATTAATTTACACGTAGAATTTAGTGTCAAAATAAACTTCAACAATAAATGAATGGTTATTGATTTAATTTACACGTCAAAAAATGTCTTATATGACTATTAATTAAATAGATAGTCGTCCATATTAATTTTTTTATTTATTTTAATTCCACTCGAACATTACAGTTAAAAATTGGTCTTTTTGTGTATGATAAAATAAAGGATAAACTACCATTTTAATCCCTGAAAGTGTAAATCGTTGTTACATTGGTCATTGAATGTATCGAAATTGCAAATACGTCCCTAGTATCTCATTTGATAGTAATTAATAAAAAAGACATTTGTGGATTTGTTTGCAATTTTAATATATTCAGGGATTAATGTGACAACGAGTTACACATTCGATGACCAGAATGACTATTTACCCTAAAATAAATCAAACAAAAATTGCGCTAAAATTATGGTAATACGATACATCATAAACTTTGGATTTACTATAAATTAACATATATTATTATGATATCAACAGCTCTTCTTCGTCGATTAACTTTGGATATTAATATAGCGATCTTCGACTTCTTCTTGTTGATTTTCTTCACCAATATGCCACAAATGATTTTTCTATACACAAATAAACATAAGTTATTAAAAGTGAGCGGCAATAAGTTCTATATTTTTACAAAATAAAGAGAGAATCCGTCGTTGATTTCCTTCAGCAATCCACCATAAATGATTTTTCTATACATAAATAATTATAAGTGAGAGAATAATTAGTTATATATATGTGAGTGAAAAAAAAAAGGTGAGACATGCCAAGTTTGATTATATATGATCTACATGTTATTTCCACGTAAAATTTTAATTTTGCTCGTACTTTTCTTATGATGTCTTTCTTAAACAACTCCTTTCGAGTTTAACTTCCTATAAATAAATAATACTAATAATAACAACAACAATTATACAAATTGAAATTTTAGTCGAGAAAATTCACTTTTGGAGCTCCCTTCACTCCAATACAAAAAGATCAAGGCGACCCCATCTCCAAATTCATGCAAACCTATGACTTTTGTAAAATTTCAATTGACAAAGTCAAAGGTATCCATGAACAAGCAGCAAGGGTCAACCATCATCACCTTTTAGACTTGGAGTGAAGAGAACTCCAAATTGAGTTTATATATTAATACTAGAAATTAAGTCTATAGGCTATAGATTAATTGCCGAAACTATAAGAAAGAAACATCAACAAAATTTGTCAAAAATAACTTTGTCAACAATAAGAAAGAAAAAACACAATTCTCTATGTAATTCCTAAGAAAGAATATGTAACTTAAGAAAGAGCTAGCTAGAGAAGTGATTGTGATGCTTGAAAACTTAGAAAATGTTGGTTTATATAGACCAAGGCCATGGCTTGATGTGTAATTTCAGCCATTATATTTATGGATTGAATATTTTTAATTTATTACAGAATCTCAGAATTTGGATCTTGATGTTTGAGGATTGGAGTAACGTTGTATTAATTATAAAATTATTGAGCATATTTTGCTTTAATTGTCTTATTGGAACCTACAGTTGATAATGTGCATGATGCACAATTTTATTGCTTAATTAGTGGTAGCATGCGTGGCATGTAATATAATATTGGGTGTTGATGATATAAAATTTTGTTTGGTAAGACATGAATAGTGAATACAATGAAAAGAATCTGTAAGAAAAAAGAACAATGAAAAGAGAAAAAAAATTTGAAATACAAATATACTCAATAATGATCCTAGTTGTCTTAAAAGTAGGCAAAATTTTGGCAATTCTTTATATAATTAAAGTTCAAAATTTGGACAAAATACAGTTTTTTTTTTATTTTTTATTGATTTTTGTTTATACTTGAGGTCAATTATACATTGAATCAAGATATGACTATAAATTATGATTTAAGCAACTGATTGTACCCAAAAATTAAGCAACTGCTAGCATATTGTGAAGACTTGATTTAGATTTTGGACGTCCAAATCAATTCTAAAGGAAACAAGTTTTTATCATAATGATAAATTTCTATTCTTGTGTTTTGAACAATCACACCGAAAAAATAATTGTGCCATTTAAATATGTAGTTATTGGTTTTGATAACTTACTCGTATGAATGTTTATTCATACTATTTAACTTCTTTAATATTTTTTGTAAAAAAACTTCTCTAATTTTGTTTTGACGAAGTAGTCTACTTCTAGTGGCCATAGTTTTCCCGTTAAAGTGAATAAATGGAAAATTCTAAATCCAAACAACCGAAAATTTCATAGAAACAATTGTTTTTTACTATGTTAATGAGGTATTTTGAAACGCGTAAGCCATTTAAACATGATTTTAAATAAAAATGCATTAATATATTGGTCATATTAGTAAATATATAAATAAAAAACATAATAATATGATAGTACAAAGTTGACCAATTTAAATGAAAGCATACTAACATTTATACTGAGATTTATTAATATTCTGGTAAAAGAATAAAAATGAATCATACAAAAATTGATCATCTTATCTTATAAGAAACAATTGTTTAGCCATTTCCACTATACACACGGCTCAATTGTTGTTTGTAATTTTTCTTCCATTTAGACTTAAACTTCCTTTTGCAATTTAGGGGCAAAAAATCCAAGATTGATGTAAACTCCATGCATGTCACTAATCAACTCACTATTTATTGTTTATTGTAAAGTGAAGTGTATGAATGACACAAGGACAACCTAATTTCACACTCAGTCAGCATTAGCAACAACTACCATTGAGAGGAAGAAGTTCTGAATTCGAATCTCGTTAGTTTTCTTAAAAAAATAAAATAAATGTAAATACTTCGATGAATGTTCTTTGAATTTCAAAATCTCTACTTTAGACCAAAACATCATCGTTTCGCTCTAAATTTATACTATTAAAAAAGCAAAGTTTATTAGAACTTTATTAGTCACATCTCCATTCTCTACCAAGGAAACCCCACCCTTGCTTTTGGAGCAGTCGTGGACCTCACTTCTGCACCAATAACAAACCAAACCATTAAAACATTTTTCACATTTCAAAGCTGCATAGCACATGATAATTGTCTCTTCAATAAACCAAAGTGGTTTTATGAAGCGTCGACATGACACTAATTCGTCAACATTGATAATAATTTGAAAAAATAAATTAATTAAATAAAATTTTCATGTATCCAAACATTGACATGTGATAGATATTAGACATATTTTCAATCAAAAGTGTCACTGCTACATAGACGATTACTTATGTATAACCTGAAGATAGTTTATAAACATGTCATAAAGTATTTTCATAAGCTCTGCCAAACAAACATATACAAGTGCTGTTGGTAAATAAGCTCATATAACCTAATCCAAACAAACACCCTGAAGTGGATGTGGAAACTAATGCAGATAGGTGAATTGGATAATATACACATGGCTTAATCATTCTGAATCTAATAGTACATTTTATTAAAACATTAGGGAACTGATTTACTAACAACTTGTCTCGTATAAACATTTTAAAACCAAACTATAGACAGGCCATTTCTGTGTGAAATCAATCAAGTAAACTCTCAAATGCACAATAACCTCTGCTTTGATTAATAAGAGCGAGTCAAACACTAGCAGATAAGTAGATATATTGTACATCTCATTGTAATGCTATGTAGAATGAGAAACTGTAAAAAATTATATAGCTCTGTTGTATTTTTCAAATCTTTCAATAAATATTTCAGTATTCATGAATCATCATCTTTAATCAGCAAGTTGAAATACGGAATTCATAAGAACAATGGAGAAAATCACCAGAAACTTGGCATATCTGTCAATAGTGGCTGTTTGATTCATAGAGAACAACAAGCTACGGAGCAATTTCAAGCCTCGGCTCAAAGCAAAAACCAGTGAAAAGCTGTAGAGGAAACCTCTTTGTTACCGGACATTTCTGTGACCATTTCCAGTGTTTATTGTTCATGTCAAATGTGAGAAGAGCAGGAGATCCATAACTTTGAATATATAACAGATCATCGACGCCACTGCTAGCAAATACATCATCGAACTCTCCAAAGCCATGAAAGTATTTGTACGGCATTCGGACAATCTCTTCCCACTTTTTATCGTGAAGAACCCATATACCAATTCCTTTGATTATGTCCGGTCGATCAATTTTGCCGATTCCTCCGACCATTACAAGCTTTTCCTTCATATTCATCAGACGGGCGCATGTCAGAGAACACGGTATATGAATAAAGCTCAAGCTAGCTGGAGAAAATCGGTTGGAGATATTATATGCAACTAATGCGTGCCGATTTTCTGGTGGAACACCCCCGGTATAGTAAACTACAAAGTACAGTACACCATTGCATATCACACTCTCGTCACCACCTCTCCACCCCGTCAAAACCTCAGTTAGCGGTGTCACCCATGCCTCCTCCTTTGAATTGTATATATGAATTGAGATATCCCACTGAAAAAAGTTTCCAGGGACTTCCTTTGATTTCACAATTGCCACAGTATAACCATGTGTTTCCTTGTCGACCGAAATTGCTAATGCACCGTAATCAGAACTCATCCCTGGGGGCTTTTGAAGCTTTCTGCAACTTTTAGTAATAGGGTTGCACATGCATAATTCGGTTCTGCTGTCATTGTCCATGAAACTGCTGTCATTGTCCATGATGCAAACTAAGCCGTATGATGAAGAAATGGACCAATTAGAAGTTCCGATGAAGGGGAGTTCAATGCAATACCATTTCCGAAGGTTGGGATCGTAAGCATGACCAGTTGGTTCATCAGAGCTGGTGAACATAAAATACCAAGGTTTCTGTGGTAGCAAATGAGAAGGATTCAATAAAAACCTTTCCGAAGTCGCGTGCCACCTTTTGCACACGCAGCTTGCTCGGAAAATGCTTGCAATGGGAAGATAGGACAGAATACGCTCCAATAAATCATCAGGCAAAATTTTGTCCACAGAAACAGCACTCCCGTCTTTATCAATTTCCTCATCAAGTTCCAAATTGAAGTCCACAGTCTCCTTTTTCATGTCATCATCATAATGGCTGATCCATGCTGTTTCTCCGGCCATAATAGAGCCAAAAGCAAAGGCCTAAGGAATATATTTAAAAATAATCAGCTAATTATTAAAACAACATAGTAAATAAAACAAAAGATTTTAGCACCGGAGATATACTAGTTATGCAATTTCATATAAAAGGAGTGAAGCATCACTTAACACAATAAATAACAATTTAAACGACACAACAAATAATACCATTGACAGAACATAAACAATATCAAATGCACACACACACACACATCGGAAAACTTTTCCGGACAGGGTGAATTGGACAAAATAAAGGGAAAAGGGCCATCCATCAGACTTTTCCGTGATAAGAAGACTCATACAAAGAAAGGTTATCTCCTCTTAAAATCAAAATTATACAAAATCAGAACCCGACAAGAGGACGACCAATATAACGGGATAAAGGGAATGACATATAACGATTTGTTCAAATTACACATCTTCCTTTTAAGCAGTGCAGTCAAACGTGGATCACAAAAATAGCAATTTGTTTAAGTTTTGCTATGCAAAGACAAACTCTACATACAAAAAGATCATTAACTGATTTGGTCTAATCTGGTAGTCCCTGGTTTGATGTATTGAAACAAACATTGCTATGTACTAGTAACACTAACAGATAGCCAGGTAAAACAATAAAGTGCATGTATGAATTCACGGTGAGTTTGACAGAATCACGATAGATCAAAAACTCACCATGATTCCATACATGCAAACGCAATATTGAAAAACATAAAAACAAAAAAAAATCTCACATTCATCATATGAAAGAATTTAACTAACATAAGTTATTCTCACAAATCCCAATGTGGGAGATTCTTAACAAACTGAAGTAACAATTTTTTTAATCTAAGAATGAATGCAAAAAGAGATCAAACACTGCAACTTTGTGATTCATTTCAAGCATTTAAAATGCCATTAAAAAAACATGTATCCACAACAAATTATAGTATTTTTCTACATAGATAAGCAAAATTTAGTAGAATTACAACAATTACAACAATCATAACAAAATCAAGTGATTAATAATCACCTAAATCTTGAGATGAATAATAATCAGCTAGTAAAATCAAAACCCAAAAAAATACATACAGATCAATTAACAACTTTAAAAAATACAAAAAATAAAAATAAAAAAATAATATTTGAGGATACCTTGTGTGAAAGAGTGTGGATCCGGTGGTGTCAGAATGGAAAAGGGAGTGAAGTCATTGAATGAAGAAGGAAACCCTAAAAAGCTTAAACAATAAAATGGGTTGGTCTAGAATTGGTTGAAAAGCAAAGACAGTAAATAGAGAGAGAGAGAGAGAGAGAGAGAGAGAGAGAGAGAGAAACGACATGAAATAAAATGCGCTTGGAGGGTGCTTTTTTGTGTGGGGAAGAGGGAAGTGCGTAAAACTTTGTTTTGCTTTTACTTTTTTTAAAAAAATTAAAAATAAAATAATTATTCCTATCCTACTACTATTTTCGTGGTCGAATTCCATATTACTAGCTCCGAAAATTGGAGGGTAAATTATTATCTTAAGATTTTTTTCAAATTTAAGATGTATTTGTATCAAAAAAATATTGTTAGTTTAATTGTAGTTTTAATCCTTTATTTCAGTGATTCACGAAATTGATCTTCCTATTTTTAGATCGCTCAGTTTTAAAATGTCAAATATCTTCTTGAAATTGAAAGTCGTTTGTCAAACTAACTCTACCTCTGTTTATTTCGTCTGTAGTGATAATGCGGTTGTTAATTGCGTATGTTGCATTTGCCAACGTTACGTCACATCACATGAGAGTAATTGATCATGATATACGTCATGTGAGGGATAATTGACTAAAATTTACAAAATCAGAAGGCTCGGTTAGAGAGAGACAGAATGAGAAGGAGAACATTTGTAGTGGCGAAGTTTGTTCATGATTACATGCATGCTGATCATGTTTCTAGTAAGATTTTTTGTCACAATAAAGAATTAATTTTAATTGGTTGGAAGCCCTGTCTGTTGGTTGGGTTAAATTGATTCAGATGGTGCTTGTAAGCAAGATGGGAGTGTTGGCTGTGGTGGAATTATAAGGGGCGGTAATGGTGAGTGGTTGGGAGGTTTCGCTAAGAATCTTGAAATTTGCAGCGCGTATGTGGCAGAGCTATGGGGAGTTTATGAAAAGTTGCGTCTGGCTAGAAGATTGGGTTTGAATGCTGTTGAAATAAATGTTGACTGTTTATTAGCGGCTAATGTTCTAAATAGCAACAAGTATAGTAGTCCTATGGGTCGTGCATTGGTAACTAAAATTAGATCTTTGATAGCAATGGTTTGAGAGGTGGTAGTGAAACATGCTTATAGGAAAGCCAATCAGTGAGAAATTCGTGAGAATTTTTTTGATATATATTTCGAAACACTCATATATTAAACCTAACTAATAATTATTTAAGATAGAATTTGAACTAGAAATTTTTTGACGTGAAACAACTTCAAAAAGAGACTTTAGCATATCTTTTGAGATGGAATTAAATTAGATGCCGTCGACTTTTTCATGCAGTCATTTTATTATAATCAAACAGTTAAAACAAATGCAATCAATAAATATAATTTTTAAATCTTAACTCTCCGATCTTAATCAAACAATACATAGAAATTTAAAGTACATGAAATTCGAATACTCTTGAGACATAACCGAGACTTTAGCATGTCTCAAATGCAACTATGCAAGTAGGCGAGTAATTCCATATGCAGCCCACACATAACATTATCGCATAACTGACTACACCTCCCAAGGAGGGCACAAAAATCAATAGCGCCTCCTCTTATCCTTCATTCACTTCTTCGTCATTTTCTTGTCTCATTTCATCCTCATTCATTCCCTCATAAACTCATCCTCTTCCAATCACCCATACTCACTCACCTAATTTCTTAATTAAAAAAAAATGCTATATCATAAGTGGCGTTTGATACTTTTTTTTTTTTTTGGTTTATAACACCACACCTTGTATAATTTATTAAAAAAAAATGTCACTGAAATATATTAAAAAATATTATTATAATTTATAACATTTTTTTTATATTATAAACAAGATTATAACAACTCAAATTGAAATAAAATAAAATAAAAATATCATCATAACTTTGTATTGTAGTATCTCATTTGTTCTATATATATTTGTATCAATCCCATGTCTCAAACTCATTCCATTGTCACTCAAGTAATAACATAGCATTGCTATTGCAAAAATGGACCTCGGAACCTATGGCTATCCTCCACCAACAGCCAAGAAAATCATCTCTAACTATGAAGTACCAGAAGGAGTTGAAGTTAGAGGAAGATATGATGCAGAATTTTCAAAAATTCTCACAAAAGATGCTTTGAAATTTGTTTCTGACTTACAACGTGAGTTCAGAAACAATATAAAGTATGCATTAGAGTGTAGAAAAGAAGCAAAAAGAAGGTATAATGAAGGAGCTCTACCTGGTTTTGATCCAGCCACTAGATACATAAGAGAAGGTGAATGGATGTGTGCACCTGTTCCACCAGCTGTTTCTGATAGAAAAGTCGAGATCACTGGCCCTGTTGAGAGGAAAATGATCATCAATGCTCTTAACTCTGGAGCTAAAGTCTTTATGGTTAGTATTTAGTACTATTTGCTAGCTACTATAACATTTTTTTTGTATTAACCTTCCGTTTTTCGGAGTTAAAAGGGAACTTGGTAATTTGAAGCTCCGTTCGAAGGTTTGTTTAGTAGAGTTTAGCCAAGATATCTTTTAGTCACAGTTCATTTGGTTTTTGATATAGTACTCTTGATTGATTCGATCTTAACGGAAAATTTTATGCATGTGCGATTTTTTTTTCTTTTAGAAATATTTTATAAAGACTACTTACTATCTTGGATTTCGATTGTGTGTGGTCAAAATATCTTTCGGGTTACTCAAGCTATTAAATTCGCCGATGAATCAAACATATACCTCTCCAACACGTAGTTAAAGTGGTTGAGTTGAGATACTACTAGGAAGAATTTGAGAAGGAGGTCCAGGGTTGAAATCCTGACTATTAATATATCGTACTAATGACTAGCATTAGTCTATAAAAATATATAACTGGTTATATTCGAAATATGAGTCGTTTTATCTTGATTCAATGATTTGGACTTCAATGACAGCAAGTATTAAAATGGAACCAAAATGCTTATTTATTTTATTTTTGGAATTCTAAGGCTGATTTTGAGGATGCACTTTCTCCAAGCTGGGAGAATCTTATGAGAGGTCAAGTGAACTTGAAGGATGCTGTGGCTGGTACCATAACCTTCCATGACAAAGCTAGAAACAAAGTTTACAAGCTGAATGATGAGATAGCAAAGCTTTTTGTGAGACCAAGAGGTTGGCACTTACCAGAAGCTCATATTTTTATTGATGGTGAACCTGCAACTGGTTGTCTTGTTGATTTTGGTCTATACTTCTACCACAATCACTTAACTTTCCGGCGTACTCAAGGTGCTGGTTTTGGCCCTTTCTTCTACCTTCCCAAAATGGAACATTCAAGGTAATCATATCAGCCAAAGAGTAAGGCTAAATTGGTTGACTTTAGTTTTTCGGTTTGGATAAACTGCCTAATTAAGCGCTTATAGCAAAAGCGTTTATCATACAAGTGCTTATGTGATTTGATTGACAGGGAAGCTAAGATATGGAACAAAGTGTTTGAGAAGGCAGAGAAGATGGCAGGGATTGAAAGAGGAAGCATTAGAGCCACAGTTCTTATTGAAACACTTCCTGCAGTGTTTCAAATGGATGAAATTCTGTATGAGCTTAGAGATCATTCTGTTGGTCTGAACTGTGGGCGTTGGGATTACATTTTCAGTTATGTTAAGACCTTCCATGCTCATCCAGATCGGTTGCTACCCGATCGAGTCCAAGTTGGCATGAGTCAACACTTCATGAAGAGCTACTCAGAGCTTCTCATCATGACATGTCATAGGCGCGGCGTACATGCCATGGGAGGAATGGTATGTAATTTAAGTTATTTAACCATTTTGATTATGCAATTTATGTTTTTAATGACTTTGACTATTATGCATCGTTTCACATAGACATTCAATGTCTATGATTGCACATGTGTAGATTTTAGGTCTGTTTGGATTGACTTATTTGAACTTATCTACTGGCATAAGCACTAGAATCGGCTTATTTGTATAAAATGTATCTTAATTCAAGGTATTGAACAGGCAGCACAAATTCCAATTAGAGATGATCCAGTGGCCAATGAAGCAGCACTAGAATTGGTAAGAAAAGACAAGCTAAGAGAGGTGAAGGCGGGTCATGATGGAACATGGGCAGCACACCCTGGTCTAATTCCATCATGTATGGAGATTTTCAACAACAATATGGGAAATGCTCCTAATCAAATAACCACAATGAAACGCGATGACGCTGCAAAATTAACCGAAGAAGACCTCTTGCAGATACCTAGAGGAGTCCGAACGATGGAAGGTTTACGGTTGAATACAAGGGTCGGAATTCAGTACGTGGCAGCATGGCTAACCGGATCAGGTTCTGTTCCTCTTTACAATCTCATGGAAGATGCTGCAACTGCCGAGATTAGCAGGGTTCAGAATTGGCAGTGGCTTAAGTATGGAGTTGAACTTGATGGTGATGGACTTGGAGTGAGAGTGAACAAAGAACTTTTCGGTAGAGTTGTTGAAGAAGAAATGGATAGGATCGAAAAAGAGGTTGGAAAAGATAAGTTCAAGAAAGGAATGTATAAAGATGCTTGCAAGATCTTCACTAGGCAATGCACTTCTCCAACACTTGATGAATTTCTCACACTTGATGCCTATAATTATATTGTCCTACTTCATCCTGTGGAGGTGTCAAAGCTTTGAATTTTGAATTGGTTCATACTTCATTGTGGTTGATGATGGTTTATTGTTTGGAATTATGTCTTGTGTTACTTAAGTTGTCCCTTAAATTTTCATTATTTCATAGTTTATGTGGAATGGCCTAGCTTCATATGTATGCATAACTTAAGAGAATAAAGTGTGATTGTAGCTATTTTGAATGATACCACCTACTGTTTATTATAGCTACTAGCAATGAAAATAAAATTATAAATTAATTTTAATTTTGTGTTACAATGTTGCATAGAGTGTTATGGATTATGATGCTACAATTTCTCGATAATGGCGGCATGTTATGCAGTACATAACTTAAACAGTGGCAGAACTAGCTTAATTTTTCTATTAGAAAAGGATTCTTGTGTACCAAATGGTTTTTCTAGAATTTGATGAAAGATCATAGTGTAATACACATTGCAACTATTTAAAATCTTTCCATTAGAAACTTTTTTCTGATTAATCAAGATGCGGCGCTTTTTTCACCTTTCGACCTAGTTATCTGTCTCTCTAGTCTTGCTTCAAGTAGTTTTGCCAACAACGTGTTTTCTTTTACTCCCTTTGGCAATTTGGTAGAAGACTCAGTTTTGTCAAAATTTGAAGCAATCAACTTTGATTTCCACGGTTTTATGTTGTCTTCTCCCATTTCATTTGATTTCTTCTCCACGAAGCAACGCTCATTATTATCATTACATGACATGTTCCGGTTCCTCTCCATGTTTGCTTGCAAGTTACAGTCCTCAATGATTTCCTTTGACATAACTTCTTTCCTAATTGAACTTCTGCTTCCTTTAATTTCTCGATGGAGCTCGTTAGCATTGTTTCTTTGCGATCTGGAGCTGAGTTTTCGGAGTCCTTCAACGGTAATCTCTTTCGTTTCGAAACAGTCATTATCAATGGAATCTTCCTGATCCATATCTTGAGGTGCACTTGCAGCATCTTGTAGTGGAAAGGAATCCATAGGGTAAATTTCCTTGAGCTCCTCCGGCGAAGAGTTACTGTATTTTCTAAAATTACCGGAACGGTTTGCTAGAAGAAATGTTTCTATATCAAAACCTAACTTTTCAACAATTGGAGTTCTCTCTATGAAGTCGCTATCCGACTGAGCTAGCTTCATTTGTGCGCGCTCGTCAAGCCAAGCTTCTGAAATATGAAGTATTAACTGATCAGCGCTATTCCCTTTAACATAACCATTTATAAAATTCTTCCTAAGACAATGTACTTGTTGGTCATAATCTATAATTCCTTTCGCAAACTCATTGCACAAATTCTCCAAAAGGATTCGTGTTTTTCTCTCTCTTTCAAGGTTTCTCAAACAACTAACGAACGAAGACTTTACTTCAGAAAGCTCCTTATCAAGCTTCCGATGCAAGCTTTCGTAGTGATTTCGCAACCTTCTCTCATGTTCTATCTCTTCCTTGAGTGAATGTACAACATCTTTAATTCTATCGTGTTCTTTATCCTTCCTAACAAACTTTTCCATCGTCATTTTCTTCATTAACTTCTCCATTTCCTGCATGTTCCTTTGCTTCTCTCGTACTAGTTCCGTTTTTAAGGCTTTCATTGCTGATATATTTGATGCATGCTGTTCTTCGAGACTCCATATTCGGTTTAGTACGTTAAGTAACTCTGTCGATGTTGTAATGTCGTGTCTTGATTCTTCAATCTTACCTTTGAAGTCTAAGGAGCTTGTGGGATTTGCTGCACCTTTGTATTGTGAAACCTATTTGAAGCAAATAACATATACATTATTCTAAGTACCAAATATTCATTGAAAACTTTAAGACATTTGGTATATGAATGAATCAGAATCAATCTCACATAGAAAAGTCAAAGGAAAATAAACACCTAAGAGCAATACACTTAACTTTAGACAATAAGCAATAAAAGAAGGGAACAAGTGGATAATACTACAATTAGCCATTTACAATTATATTTTTTCTACACATCAAACTCACTTGCTTAATAACACACAAACCAAATCTATTAAATTTAGTAACTTTTAAGCTGAAGCTGAAATGGGATTCAATTTAGCATAAGAATAACTTAAAGCAAAGGTTTAAGGCTATGTGTAACCAACATCATGTCACACAGGTGGTAGATACTTGGATTCTTAAACCTTTTGGTTAGGGGTTCAATTTGTGACCGGTGTATATAGAAGAAAATAATATTGAGAGAGATCAACCTTTTAAATGAATCTCACTTATTTTAAAAGATTAGTCTCCTCTGCTACGCTCGCAATATCTTCAATTGAAAAAAAGTTTAAGGTTGTGTGTGTGATGAACTAAGTGGAACACATGGGACACACCCACAACCACCAAATCAGATCCCAATAGAACAACCCCTTCTTATTATAGACCACAACATTAGGTGAGAGAAAAGCCAACAAGTAACAGAATACAAAGGGAAGAAATCCCCAAAGACACTTCTTCTAAACAAAATTTTCAAGTTAAAAAATCGTTTTTTTTAACCGATAATAATTTAAGAAAATAGAAGTAATTAAATGTAACTAGTCGTGATCTCAGGATACACTTTCAATTTGAAATGTTGATACAAACAAATAACATATAAAGACAACTTTTTTGAAATAAACATAAAAACATCACATAAACTAAGATCAAACCTGGTCAGAAGGAGTATCTGGTGGAGGCTGAATTAATTGGCGGCGGCGGCGGAGAGTGGTATCATCACATTTGTTCATTTTAACAAATGGAGTGCGATGAATTTTCCAAAAATTTGCACAAAGCTTTCTAGCAGAAATGGTTGAAGTTGAAAGAATGCTATTTTGTTGAGATGGAGTACTACAGGTTCCTCCCTTTTTCCTTACCAAAACACCTTTCTTCCTCCACTTTTCCACCATTACTCTTATCTTTTTGTTCTCTCTATCTTTCTCAAAACTCATTAACTCAATGATTAAATTTCAAAAAACTCATTTCTTTTGTTTTAACAATTTGTGACTTTACAATGTTTATGTGTCTTCAATGTTGTGTTCTGCAGGTTCTGTCTAAAAAATGATCAGGTTGAGTTACTTTAGCTAAGGGTTACCAAATTTATAGTCATAGCAAATTCAGCACTTACTTCTTTATAGCTGGCTGGGTCCATTGTCATTATGTCCTCATTGCCCAAAATCCCAAATTTGGATATTTTGTTGCTCCAATGAAATGTTCTTCCATTCTAAATTACTACCTATGTTATTTTTTATAAGAAATAGTTAACTTCTTAGATTCATTAAATAATTAATGTATCAATTCTATAATAAATTAACGAGGAATTATACAATGTACATACAAAATCACGAAAATGCGTTCATAAGACCTAACTAAATATTTTTCGGAAGGTAAAAATTCATCCTTTAAGGTGAATAAATGAAAAATTTGAAAAAACTTTAACATTTACGTATATAATAATGCGATGGAGCTGTCAACTGAACTATTCTTACGGGGAAATGTCTAACTCAATTAGCAATGTTGAGATTGTTAGACCTAATATTTTCTGTAATTAATAGTGATAATAGAGATTTTACCAAGCAATTATTGAGGTATTTTGGTATTCATAATTGCGTTTGGATCAAGCTATTATTTTGGAGTAGAGCTTGTACACACTTATGTGTTCAAATCAACATCAATGTCAATATATATTACCTTGAAAGATTATTAATTGGACAGCAAAATTGCCACCAACTCTACGGTTTATTCAATAGGGAAATTGCATCATGAGGACCACAATTATCTTTATTGGACCACTTTTTTAATTTAATTAGAAAAAACTTATCCTTCTTGAATTGATTGTGGGAAAATTGTTTTTTCTACCCCAACATTTATCTCTTTACCCCTACATTTTTCATAATATTCCCATTTTATCCTTTGTTTAAAATATAATTTTTTACAATATTTTTTTTAAAAGTGTTAAAATTGGTAAAAAGTGTTCCATAATTTTTTTATCGATACCGGAACACTTTTTAAAAGTGTTCCGGTTTATATTTGTGCTAGAAAACATATTTTATTGATACCGGAACACTTTTAAAAGTGTTCCGGTTTGTATTTTTCCCTATATTTTAATGATACCGGAACACTTGTAAAAGTGTTCTGGTTTGTAATTTTGTCTATATTTGGTTGATATCGGAACACTTTTAAAAGTGTTCCGGTTTGTATTTGTGCTTTTATTGATACCGGAACAGTTTTCAAAGTGTTCCGATTTGTATTACTGTCTGTATTTTATACCTACCGGAACACTTTTAAAAGTGTTCCGGTTTGTATTTGTGCTCTTATTGATACCGGAACAGTTTTCAAAGTGTTCCGGTTTGTATTTCTGTCTATATTTTATACCTACCGGAACACTTTTAAAAGGGTTCCGGTTTGTATTTATGCTTTTATTGATACCGGAACAGTTTTCAAAGTGTTCCGGTTTGTATTTCTGTCTATATTTTATACCTACCGGAACACTTTTAAAAGTGTTCCGGTTTGTATTTATGCTTTTATTGATACCGGAACAGTTTTCAAAGTGTTCCGGTTTGTATTTTTGTCTATATTTTATACATACCGGAACACTTTTAAAAGTGTTCCGGTTTGTATTTGTGTCTAGAAAACATGTTTTATTGATGCCGGAACATTTTAGAAAGTGTTACGGTTTGTATTTATGCCTAAAACATATTTTGTTGATATGAGAACACTTTTAAAATGTTCCGGTTTGTATTTGTGCCTAGAAAACATATTTTATCGACACCACAACACTTTCTATTTGTGCCCAAAATATATTTTTTTATACCGGAACACTTTGTAAATTGTTCTGGTTTGTAAAAAATCACAGAGGAGGCGACACCACGGCGATACATCGCTGGCGAAAAATCGACACACTACTTTCGCAAAGTATTATTATAAATTATGACAAACCGAAACAATATTTTCTTACCGCCGTTGATGGGTGTGCATGCACATATCCCGAAAAGGTTGAAAAAAATATCATAAACGACAACAATTTCATATTTTATTTGCAAATCGAAACACTTGTAAAATTAACATACCGGAAAAAAAATACCTTACCGGAATAGTGTTTCAGGGGTACAATTTTCTAAACATGTTGGGGTAAAAAGATAAATGTAGGGGTAGAAAAAAAATGATAAAATGGAAAAATAATAAATAATAAAATATAAAAAAGTAAAGTAAGGGTAAAATGGGAATATTCCAAATTATGTTGGGGTAAAGAGATAAATGTTGGGGTAGAAAAAAAAATTTTCTGATTGTGGTCCTAAACCTTACTATTTTAACCGACATCAACAACATACCTCTTTTTACTTCCAACATAGGTAATTAATGATTGTATGATGGTGTAAATACATTATACATTTACCATTTTTCTATAAGTGTAAATTCCCTTTTCCTATAAATTGTTGAAGAGTCGTGAAAACGTCTCCATAAACATAGTTTATTCGATAGGAATATTGTTATATGATCGATATAACCAATTTTCCCTTTTCCTGCACATGTTGTCGTCGACCGAGCTGCCCATCTTGTACCAAGCACCAATCTTCCCATAAATGACGCGCTTTGAAGCCTAAATTCCTACCAATTTCACTTGTATCATTCCAAACTTTATTATTCCTATTATTCCATAAAATCCACGCCAACATCGCAAACAATCCGGCTTGTTTTCTATCCTCACCCGAACATATGCCAAGAACTAATTCTTGCACGTTATTACCTTGTTGGAGCCGCGGTGCTATAATATCCTCTAAACCCGCCGCACTTCTCGCTTGACTACTCACTTCACAACTAAACAACACATGCCATTCATCTTCATCTTCTTGATTACAAAATTATTTTAATATTTCAAGTAAGTTGTAACCAAAAAATGCTGATTTTGAGTTATATTTCAAACAAGTCGCGGATTCTTTCAATGAGATTGTATAAAATAGTTTCAGTTATATACTAAGTTTAATTTTGAAACTATTACTTAGGATCATATTGAGCAAATTGGGTGGTGAGACATTAGACAAAATCAGAAATTTTTATCTTTCACTTAATTATAAAACAACTTTTTGTCCACAAATTATTTGAAATATTAAAATAATTTTTTGTCCATCAAATATATATCAAATATATAGAATACAAAAATAATAATTAATCGTTAGTTAGTTTAGTGGTGATTGACGCTAAACTTGGTAGGGAGGACCACAATTGAATCCCCCGCAACTGCGATTGGGATGAGGCTGGAGATGCCAGAACGACCCCCTAACCAGATTCAACTGTGGTGAAAAACCAAAAATATAGAATACAAAAATTGTTGAATACCTTAATAATTTATTATGTATTGTTTTATGTACATAATAAGCATAGTAATCCCGTGAGCTTAGCTCAACTGACAAGATATTGCATGATATATGCAGAAGGTCGGGGTTCAAACTCTGCTCATCTCACTTATCCACTTTAAAAGTGAGTTAGGGATGGCAAGCAGACCCAAACCTGCAGGGCCCACCCGCACCCAAACCCAAGTCAACGGGTAAAAACCCGAGTTGACTTTGGGTTCGGGTGCCACCCAATATTTCGGGTAAGGGTTTGGATTCACTTAAACCCGCACCCGAAACCACACCCGCTTAGACATTAAATTACATAAGTACCCTTGAAAGACCTTATTTTTAATTGTAGTTTAATTTTTTAAAAGTCTTGAAGACTATGTTGTTGTATTTTCAATGTTGTTGTAAACCTTAATTTTAATTTTGTTAGATAATAAGAAGTCCCACATCAGATATGAGATGACCTGAATAAGAGTTTATAAGTAAGAGGCAATCATCACCTTACAAGCCGGTTGTGTAGGGTTGAGTTAGGCCCAATAATCAATTTCTAAGAAATTTAATTAAGAGACCTTGATAAAATTTCAATGTATTTGTATTTTTTTAATTAATGTTTTTTTTGCTACGGGTTCGAGTGAAAAAATCCAAACCCAATAGGTGTGGGCGTGAGTGTTAATTTATCACCCGAATAGATTTTGAGTTCGAATTCGAGTGACACCCAAAATTTTGAGTGCGAGTTTAGATGGTATAAAACCTGCATCTGTGGATACCCGTTGTCATCCCTACGTTGAGTATGTACTATCATTGAGTCATTATCACCAATTAAATGTTGGTCATCAATAGCAAACTACTTCCACTTTCTCTAGAGCACGTTTAACCTCAATTTTCAAGAATTAAATGTTATCGAATGAACAATATTAACAACTTTTTTATATGCAAGCACCGCGTGTAATATTACATGTGGTGGTGGATTAATCCAAATCCTTATGCTATCAAATGACCAATATTAACAATTTTGATATGCAAGATAAGGATTTAGATATTGTTTTGTAGTTTTTCAATACAAGTTGTACTTCATTATAGCTCAACATTTTTATCATCTCCATTTTTATTATTAATATTATTTTTTTTTTACATAACCATTAGTAACATTTTGGGAATATAAATATAATAATGTGATATTTAGTGGGTTCAACTATTTGATAAATATTTTAAAAAATCTTTAATTATAATAATAGAGAAAGAAAATGAAAAAGATCCCAACTCAACTCGAGTAACATTACACTCAAATCATAGATAAATTCATTAATTTCACAGTTAATTAACATCCCTCCAATCTTCTCTTGGTAAAGAATTAAAACCCAGCTGAGACAAGTTGAGACATCAAGCCATAACAACAACACTATTCAATTAAGCACAGGTATGCATGACATGGTAACAACCTTCTGAATTCAAACATGAATTCCCCCAAAAAATCTCACAAAATTTATGTCAGTACTTAAGTTCAAATAAATCAATCGAACAACTCAAAATCTATTATATAACTCACATTGCAATGAGGTTCTAAGTTTTTATTAACATTGCAATTGACATTAATCTAAGGTCAATAAAAAGATTATAAGAACTTAACTCACAAAGCCATAAAACTTAAATCAACTATACATTGGCCCATCTTTCAAAGTGAATGGGACATCAAATAAGCATGAAAGGAGCAAATCACAAGTTCAAATGCATTTTGTCCTAAAAGACAAAGTATCTATTAAAGAATTTTTCAGCAAGAACGAGACATGTTCCAAGTTTTAAACCTATTTAGTCACTATCAATCCCATTCACCATATTTACCATTCAAATATATAATAGTACAAACTTTGCACAGGGGAATATAATGTTCCAATCAAAGCAAACATGTACAACATATTTAAAGATCCCCGACAAGGACACAAAAATTACTCAACAAAAGCTTATTATCTTTTGTGTAACATACTGAGTAATATGTGTTTTGGGAAGAAAAAAAGTACCAACAAGAAAATTCAATAGTGCAACAAGAAAATGAAAGTAACTTCTAACTTTTCAGAATCATAAAAAGGCAAATTAATATTAAAGAGATAAATAAAATATGGAGAATGTTAACTTGTGCCCTTAAGGCACATGATAAGTAGACAAATATAGAAATTATGTTTTGGAATTTTGTATATTTTTACTTTTGATGCATTAAATTTCTAAGCTTATTAAATGTAAAATTTCCAAATAAAGATACCTTATCATGTGCCCTTAGGGCACAAGTTAACATGACCCATAAAATATATATATATATATATATATATATATATATATATATATATAGCAATCACCCCAAAATGTAAGTGTTATACTGTTTTTGAGTTTATTAAAGATAACCTGCTATATAGTATTACTTTGTTCTTTTTTTACAAGACAATTCATTTTTTTAGATTTATTGAATAATTGATGTATTTGAACTATAATAGATAATAGACTAGACATCAATTATTCAATAAATTTAAAATGAGAATTGTCTATTGTAAAAAAGAACATAAATAGTATTAGTTACACTTCCCTCCCTCCCCTTTTATACAAAACATTGGCGAAAATTACACTCTTCTCTATTGATATAAGATTGAATTTCATTATCTCCCTCTTATAATAGAACCTACAATTTCTTCTTGAACAAATCTACGTTTTTAGGTTAAAAAAAATGCATGGACTCGCTTGTATACTTGAAATCTGATAAATTCGTACCTATATATGTTTTTACCTTAATTTTAATTTTGGCCCAACTTGTAAGGCCTACTACAAAACACGCTGTTTTGAAGCTTTTTTATTTTTCCCTTATGAGAAAACAAAACGTCTTCACTCTCATTCTTTTCAGCCTTCAACGAACAATGTGAAATAAACGAAAGCCAAACACCTTCTTCATCGATGGGTGCTGGTTCCGACGACATTTGTGGTAGTTCGAACACTTCTTGATTGATAATTGTAATTTGATATGTGGTTTTAATAAAGGGAAGATTTGATGATGAAGAAACTCATGGAGATGATGTTATATATAAAAGAATAGAATTTTTTAGGAAGTTAATTAGTCCTAATAGTTTTAATTTTTAACAACTTTAATAACTTATTTTAAATTTTTTTTTTAATTTGGTGAGATAATGTATTTATGACCGTCTTACTAAAAAATATACAAATTTATGCATATGACTGAAACCTTATTATTGTAATTTAATTTATAATTAAGTTTAAAGTTTGGATTTACAATTTGAACTTAAATATTAATGCATCTATAGAATTATATAAAATATGTATATCATATATAAATTAACATAAAATATGATTTTAATATAAGATAAATTCAATTTATTTACCTGTCAAATTTAGGGATGGCAAAACGAGCCAACCCGTCCCGTCATTAACCCGTCTAAAAAGGGGCGGAGCGGGACGGGCTAACTAGTGGTGGTAGGTTGAAAATCTCACCCCCGCCCCTTTTCATGGCGGACGGCGGGTTGACGGGAGTGCCCCGTCAATAATTTTTTTTAAAAATTCGATAAATTTGCAACAATATTATAAAATTTTATAAAAAGATAAAATTAAAAGTCATTCAAGGAAATCAAAATACAAATTAACAAGACGATCTAAAAATAAAATTATCATTCAAAACTTTAAACATCCATGATTTATAAAACCAAATAAAATATTCAGTTTATATCCAAGAATAATTCTTATTCTCGCGAAGAATTCCATCGAGAATAATGTTGCAAATGATGTGTACTACTTTATTTCCATATATTTGCATTATTTTAATTAAAATCTAAACAATAGATTTATTTAATGGAAAATGTTAAACAGTGCCCCCGGGGCACTAGTTAAACAAATAAATATAGAAATTCTGTCTCGGAACTTGTGCATTCAATGCATCGAGAATATAAAAAGTTATTTAATCAATATTAATTTTATTTTTTATTTCTATTTTTGACATGCTTAACAAGTGCCCCGGGGGCACCGTTAATTGAGTTATATTTTTTAATGGGCAAAATCTAGAACATTCATGTGTAATGAGACAAATTTTTTTATCAAAAATAAAAATGGATTAGACCCAACGGGCCAATCCACCCACCCCGTTTTTTTGCGAGTTAGGTGGGGCGGGATCCACTACTTTAACGGATTGAAAATGTCAAACCACCCCATAAAAAATGGATGATTAAACGGACTGACCCGACAAACTTGACCGTTTTGCCATCCCTAATAAAATTAATGTGTCGAACCTACCGAGATATATAAAACAAATTTACTTAATTAAATTCTCGAATATAACAACCTTAGATACTGTCATACACTCATACTCTTCTTTTTTTTTTTTTTTGGTGGGGGTTTTTTTGGTGGGTGGCGGGGGGGGAGGGCATTGGAGTATAATAGGGGGTCCGTGGTATAATTGTCTGGATACCGGAAACGTCCGGTGTATCTATCCAAATGGGCTTTATGGTTGACTGGGAGAAATTTTTTTCCCTACCCTAACAATCATTTCTATACTCCTACAAATTTTTAAATATTCCTATTTTACCCTTAAGTTACTATTTATATAATATTCTTATTTTACTATTTTTAATATTTTATTTTTTTTGGTTATTTTTCTGAGGTGGTATAGTAAAAGCGATTTGGTAAGTTTATAACGCAACCGGTATGTTAATTTACCGGTACACTTTTTAAAAGTATACCGGTATTCTCAATTTTCCAGAATACACCGGTACACTTCAAAAAAAGCACCGGTGTAGTAAATTTTGCAGAACATACCGGTACACTTTTAAAACTGTACCGATATGTTGTTTCGAAGACTTACCGGTACCGGTGTTGTTTTTTTAAAAAAAAATAAATTTTAAAAACTTTATTATTATTATTTTTTATTTCAAAAAATTATTATTTTATTTTGTACAATAGATATGTCTCAAACTGGCGATGCAGATCAAATATCATAAGACACCACACCTGTTTTTATGACCAATGAAAAATTTAATACATGAGATGATGTTATAACATCTACAGTACCGAAAAAGAAATGTTACCTGTAGAAGTGTCGCATACTCTGCAAAAGCCTTTGTGGAGAACATGGCATCATTCAAGTTATCATATAAACAAACTAACGCAGCACTGGCCCAAGAATATTTATGGCATGCAGATAAATCTCTAAACATAGGCAGCCATTTTGCGTCCACGCGCGTGTAGCTTTTATTCGTAAAAATAGTACATCCAACCAACAACAGCATCCACGCCTTACCAGCAAAAAAATCTCCCGTGGTGGCAATTCATCTAATAACACTCATATAGTCACTGCTGAGAAAAATATCCACCCCTCTGCGATAAAGTTTCTTCGAATGCCATAACTGACCCCCAACAACTCTTTTGCAAGTGCTGCAGCTTCTTCCATGCTAGCTGATATCGGAGTGTAAAAAACACCCCTAACAGGCAGATGCAACAGACATGCCACATCGTCAAGTGTAATCGTCATTTCACCAAACGGCATGTGAAACGACGATGTCTCTGGGTGCCACCTCTCAACAAATGCTGCTAAAAGGTTTGGATCAACCTTTTTCAAACTCGTCCGCTCGAGCCAGATCAATCCAGACATATTCAACCAATTTGCATACTGGTACAGTCGCACAAAAGTGGACCGGTATGAATATTCATATTTCATACCTGTACACTCAAACCAACTGTACCGGTATGCAAATTTACATACCGGTATAGTTTTACACACGTGTGCCGGTAAACTTACTTTCTCTTCTCTCTCGGTATGCTCTCGGTACACTTTGTTTGCAAATGGTAAAAGTGATAAATTTTTCACTCTTTTAATTTATATATGAGGGCATTTTAGTCATTTCAATTTCAAATGTTGGGATATAGAAACAATTGTTGGGGTAGGAAAAAAATTTTATGACTGGGACTATATTGATTAATACTAGGGCTGATTTTTTTTTTATAGTAGTATAAATCTTGTGGGATGATATCTTCGATAAGAAGAATTCTTTTCCCACCCCCCCCCCCCCCCCCCCACATCTTTTTTCACCCCCTAAGTTTTCAAAAATACCCTTGATAAAAAAGTTCGGGTCGCGTTTACCGATCATTTTTAGTGCAAATTTGAGTAAAATTTACACTAAAAAAGATTCGGGTCGCGTTTATCGAACTTTTTTATTTCATATATTCGTAATCAAAAGGGTAAAATCGAATTTCAAGAGGGTTAAAAAGAGATGCAGAGGGTGGAAAAAAAATTCTTCCTTCGATAATGTAAATTTTACCAGAAGGATAACTTTCAGTAGTGTGTTTTCTAACATGAGGGCAAAAAAAAACCATCATTTATGTATGATGTTCACATTCAAATTTCAAACCAATCCAAAATAAAATTATGCTCTAATTAAGAAGAATTCATGGATTCACAAACTTGATGACAAGGAAATTATCCAAACGATTAAGATGGAAATTGTACATATACGGCCCAACAAGAACTTGATGGTTAAAGTTGTGGGACACAAGACCCTAAAATAAAGAGAATATATAGTTGTAAAAGAATCGTCATTTTCTTTGTTTGTCATTCACATGGTTGGGGTTTGTAGTTTATATTTTTTTGGTTAAATATGTTTTTAGTCCCTACATTTTGCCTTATAGTCAAGAATAGTCCCTATATTTTTTCTATAGTTCAAAAAAACCCTATAATTTTTTCCATAATCAAAATTGGTCTCCGCCGTTATTTTTTTTTAACAGAACGCTGATAAGGCCCAATTAGCCAATAACATGATGATATATGTCTTTTACCATGGCTTCAGTTTGGATTGTTGTTATGGTTTTGGTTGAGTTTGTGGTGATGAAGACTTTCACTTTCACTTTCACTTGTTATTAAAACTTGATCAGAATGGGAAGATATCCCATGCACTTTCACTTTCACTTTCGGCACCAAATTTGGTTAAGTCACAACAAAAGACTTTACCTTATGGTGATTAGACGATTATATCCTTGAATCATTCATTCCAAAATAAAGTACTAGTTACTTATGGTGGCATAATTCTACTACACAAATTTGACTATTTATGTCCATGTGAATATGTGATACTTATAAAACAAGTATGACAAATGAGAAAACATGTAATGTTTGAATTTGGTGTGATGCCAAAATTTTTGGTTAACCTAATTGTTGATACTTTAAAATGTAATTTTTTGTCAAAAGCATGAGATCACACTATGATTCTTTCAAACTCACGATCAATTCAAACATACATCGATTGTGTGATTATCCGTAAAACCTACTAGTTTACCAAGTACAAATAATGTTATGCATCCATTGTTTTTTACATGTGTTATTATGTAACTCTTACTATTATAACTAAAGAATCCATTGAACAAAAATGGTCAAGCATTTTCATTCTTATGATTTGCTTGATTGGATATTCTTAAAAGAAAATAAAAATGCATACTCAATCAACGAGGATTTGGGTGTAACGTAATGCGTTAGATTTTTACAATGTCTGAATTGCAAGAGGTATTTATATTTAATGTGTGACATGTTTCAAATAACATTATCTATGGTGGGGAAGCTATGGAAAAAAAGGCATATGTCATACATGTTTTATGTGAAATTCTTCAATTGTTTATACTTTATACATCATAGGAAGGCTAAGCTGTAGAAAAATGCATAACAATGAAGCTAACCTAATATTCAAAGGCAAATGATTGAAGACATAGCACAGTTATAAACAGCCCCTTTAGACATATAATGTAAACCATGAACAAAAAGCTCTTGGTCGAATATTATGAAAGATTCTCTTCCCACTCCCAACAAGTTCAACTCCCCCCCCCTCCTCTCAAATTTCCAATTTTGCCCTTGATTCAAAAGTTCGGAACACGTTTTCCGAAATATTCTTAGTGCAAATTAAGCAAAAAAAATTTGGAAAACACATTCCGAAGTTTGTTTTCAAGGCAAAAAAAATTCGAAAAACGCATTCAGAACTTTTTAACCAAGGGCAAAATCGGAATATTCAAAAAAAAAAAATTGTGGGGGGTGGAAAGAGAATTTTTCGAATACCATTCATCTTTTAGAGGCTGCTATATGGGTCTGTTTGGCTAGACAAATAAGCTACCTTATAGCTTATGTCTTATAGCTTATAAGCTAAAAGACCTGTTTGGTAACTGTCATATTACCATGAACTTATAGCTTATTTTACTAGCTTATAGCTTATTTTTCATAAGCTAATTCAAGTAGCTTATGAGCTTATAGCTTATCATATTTTCTTCCAATTTTACCCTTATATACTTTTATTTTAAATTCATTTTTATCATTAAAAATATATTATTACAATTTAAAATAAAATAGGTAAATTTTGCACTTTTTTTACGTTAGCCTATCCATTATTATTTTTACTATATTGTACTTACTTTTTTTTTTTTGTTATATCTCCTTTTAAAATGTTGTTTTCCGTAACAAAATTTTATGACGCGTTGTACATAATTATATTATCATACACCCATTCATTTTAGTACTTTTGATTTATTTTTCATGTATTTTTTTTGTTCAAGATTTTTCATGTTTTTATTACTATAAAGGATGCATGTATCTAAATTGTCACTGTTTTTTTTAGTACATTTAATTTATCTTTTATTATTTGTTATAAAAACCTAAAAAATATACTCCTTCCGTTCCTTTTTGTTTGATGTTTGAGAAAAAAAGGCCAAATTAAGAAAGTGTAATTTTGCACTTTATTTTTCTATTATACCTTTTTTTTGGAATATATTATACTCTAATTTTAATCACAAAAAAATTCCTATTTTTTTGCCCACATTTTATCTTTCCAAAAAATTAAAACCACAAAAAAATTAAAGGCAGATCGTAACAAACCAATTTTTTTGTTTTTGCCTTTTCAACAAAAAAAATCAATTTTTTGACAAAATATACTTCATCGGAAGAATAGAAAGGAAAACTTATTTAATGAAAAACAAATGCTAGAAAGAATAGGACAACTACCCATTCAAATGAAGTGTGAACTAATTTTAGTACGAGAAGTCAAGGATTATTTAAGCATGAAATAATACTTTTTGCGATTGGGTTGTAGTCACATTTTTATTTTTAAAGTAGAGTATTTCAAAAGTTCATGTTTTCTAAAAATTCTCGTATTTCAAGTTGTAGTCACTTTGAGTTTCTTAATGTTGTGTAACAAGATTTTCAACAAACATGCAAGAGAAAAAAAAAAGAACAAAACAAAAACTATAAAAAGATTATATGAAAAAGTTTAGTAAAAATAAAAAGATACAATAAAAAGATTATATGAAGAAGTTTAGTAAAAAATAAAGATACAATAAAAAGATTATATAAAATTTAGTCAAAAAAATTAGTAAGAAGGGTATAATAGACAAAATACAACCTTAAATTATCAAAATATCAAACAATTTGAAACAATTTTTTTTCTAAAACATCAAACAAAAAAGAACGGAGGGAGTAATGTTTAAGACCAGAATAAAACTAAAAGAAATGAAAATTAAAAAAAAAAAAAAAAAAAAAAAAAAAAAAAAAGAACCTGACACCCATAAAAACCTATTAGTGTTTCAAATGTATTTTTAAATTTCCTTTAGAAAAAAAGTGTAGAGAAAAGAAGCATTGCACACAAAGAAGCATTGCACACAAAGATAGTAGTATATATTTGCCATAGGCATAGCCGCTAATTTTAAACTAGTACACTAAATATAAACAACATTATATTGTATTTGTACACAAAGTATAAATTTGTGCATCAAAGTGTAATAAATTGACTCAATACAAGGTTGAGTGTCTAGTTTGGCAACTGATTGGGTGCCATGAGGGTGGTCAAGATAAATTTAGGTTAGGATAGGGTGAAATATGATGCAATTTGCAAAGGGGGTGTGATTATGTGGAGAAGTTGATATTGACCAAAATTCTGTTTAAGAGTTTTGAAGAAAGAAAAGAAAACATCGACGAGAAAGAAAAATGAATGGGGAGTAATCTCCACCTTCAATGAATACTTATTTTTCTTTATTGGACTAAAACTCTCTAACTTGAAAGAAGTTAAAATGCATTGAAGAAATTTAAATGAGTCTTGAATAAATTATCAATTTTTTCTCTCTATATCTCAAACCAAATAAAATATTAATCATAAATATTATGTTCGCATCATTTCTGAAATCTATAAAATAAAGATTATTTCTCTTCCGCCCCTCACCTAAAAAACTATTCCCTTTTTCCTTAGCTTTCAAACAAAACCTAAGCAGCGTCAATGAAAAAAATAAGGTGGATATATATACTGAAAATTGAATTTAACTTAATTATCGTGTCAACACAGTAATGCATTTCAAACGTTTGATTTAGCTGATTTTATCAATACAAAACCTAAAATATCTTAAATTAATAGTCGAGATTAAAAACTACGCAAAATTGTGTACTTTTTAACACAAGACAATCTAGATCCATTTGTAGTAATATGCACCTTTAATCACTTTTCATAAAGTAATGATAATTTTATTTAACAGTAAAATCCACATAATTAAGGTATATACTTAATTAATTATAATAGAATGTGAGTCATTTGTCCTAGAGTGAAGTGTATGAATAACACAAAGACAAACAAAATTCACACTCAGTCAGCATTGGCAACAACTCCCATCTCCATCCCCAGGCTCATTGAGAAGCCGTTTGAATATTCTAAAATAGTTAACAAAAGTAGTGCTAGCCATTTAGAAAAGCACAGTTTTATTTAACCCTTTATTTGTCACATCTCCACCAAGGAAAAATATTCAACTTTTTTTCTTATATATATATATATATATAAGAGCAGGTGTGGCCCTCACTTCTCCACCAACCAAACCATCACAGAACTTAATTTTACATTTCATAAAGTTTGCAAAAAAAATTAAATAAAAAATTTTAAATAATGTTTTGTACGGACGACACAACAACTACACTCAATTACATGACACATGCACAATATAATTGATCTGAGCATAGAAACATTATAATTGGCTCATCAATGAATCAAAGAGATTCATGTGGTATACAACTAGAAAAATAAAGGTACATAAAGTCCATTCATTATTATCACAGAATCCGTACATCCAACAAAGATTTACCTATACATAAGAAATGAGTAATGACTATTAAATTGGACTCTTAATTTTTCAACGTTTATTTCATTTAACACCTCTTTTTTTCTCTCTATGACTCTATCTATCTCTCTATTCATCACATCACCAACGTATTATATTTAGATTTAATTGTATTTTTGATCCTCTGTTTTACAAGATTTAGGATTTTAATTCCCCTATTTTAAAATCAAATATTTTTATCCTTTTATTTTGTTTTTTACAATTTTAGTCACCAATCCCATATTTTAACAAAATAAAAATAAAAATTGATGCAGTAGTATCCACATTCCAAAGAAAATATCTTTTTTCCTCTCTATCTCTCTATTGATCACATCACCAAACGTTGCTCTCACTATTTCATTATTTCTCAATGTGTTATTTAGGTGCATTAGATTGAAGTCTCTGAAATATTTTTCATAAATTTTTTGACTTATATTGAATATTTACAATGTTGATTGCATTCGGCCAGCCATATTTGATCTGTTAATTAATGAATAGGTCAAAATTTAGTTTTTTTTTCTTTTAAATAAAAAAATACTAAACTAAAAATCTAGATAGTTTGATCGATCATGCTCAATCGTTGAGTTGGGACCACACATAAGTCGGACCCTTCACCAAATTTCAATTTAAACATTGATTTTTTTAAATATAATGTATTAATCTTAAAATCTAAATCGTTTGGTCTTGATCGAATGATTCATTTGTGAATGAGTGCATGCAGTCGCAGCTTGGGACCACACACGACCATATCCTTTATACAAAATTTCACTTTATCTTGGCTCTTGAATCTATGCAAAGATTAAGTGGTTGTGAAAACTGATGCAGACTTGTGAATTAGATAATGAAAAACACATGCCTTAATCATTTTTAATTCTGATTATAGTCTAAATACAAGTTTATTAAATTAGTGTAGTACAGCCTGAATGTTCCACATTCTAAAGGACACTGTCACTGCAAAGCATAAGGATATTGGTCCACTTACAACTTTGTACAAATAACATGTGATCAAACGAAATTGAATTCAGATGTACCATAAAATATATATGTTCGGTTCCACTTCTTTTCATCCCTGTCGCGCTCGCGCATACGGGGGCCAGGGGGCCTTTCGACGTGAAAATGAAAAGCCAATATTTCTTTCTTTGAGAAAACATGCGCCTACAAGGCCCCCACCGCGATTTCAAACACTCCCAAGAGTGGTAGAAGAGTATATATGTTGTACATTGTACATCTCATTGGAATGCATCATAACACTGATAGAATGAGAAGCTGCAACGAAAAAGAAGGTAACATGTCTTGCTTCGAAAAATCACAAGTCTACAAGGCCCCCCACCGCAGTTCCAAACACTTCTATAGAGGTAGATGAGTACACATGGTTGTGCAAGATTTGATATAACAGTTTAATAAAAGATTTGATCTCAGTTATCCATGTTTAATCAGACATTCACCATCAGTTACTGCATGGACGCAGAAAGTGTGGGAAATCCAAATACCATCTCATCGGAATTCATCATAATAACATTGATTGATAGAATGAGAAATTGTAATGAAAATATATAACTGTTGCATTTCAAATGTCATAATAATATTCCAGAATCCATGAATAACCATAATTTATCAGCAAGTACATTTTGTATAAACTGTTGAAACATATAACAGATAAATAAAATAGCCAAAAACATGGCACAATTGTCAATAGGGTTGATTTCTATGAATCACAAACTATGGAGCAATTTTAAGCCTAGGCTCAAAGCAAAAACCAGAGAAAAGTTGTAGAGGGAACCTCTTTGTTACCGGACATTTCTGCGACCATTTCCATTGTTTAACCTTCATGTCAAATGTGAGAAGTGCAGGAGATCCATAACTCTGAATATATATTAGATCATCTTTTCCGCTGCTAGCGAAAACCTCATCAAACTCTCCAAAGCCTTGGAAGTATTTGTGCGGCATTCGGACAATCTCTTCCCACTTCCTATCATGAAGAACCCAGATACCGATTCCTTTGATTATGTCTGGTCGATCATGTTTGCCAATTCCTCCAACCATTACAAGCTTCTCCTTCATATTCATTAGCCGGCCGCATGTTAGAGAACAAGGTACAGAAATAAAGCTCCTTCTCAAGCTAGCTTGAGAAGAATGGCCGGAAATATTATATGCGACTAACGCATGACGGCTTTCTGAAGGAACACCACCAGTGAAGTAAACTAGAAAATACAGCACACCATTGCATATCACACTCTCCTCTCCACCTCTCCACCCGATCAAAACCTCAGTTAGCGGTGTCGCCCAGGTTTCCTCCTCCGATTTGTAAATATGGATCGAGATATCCCATTGGGAAAAGTTTTCAGGAACTTGCTTTGATTTCACAATTGCCACGATATAACTGTGGGATTCCTTGTCTACTGACATTGCTACTGCACCATAATCGGAAAATCTCAACCCATAAGGCTCTTGAAGCTTCTTGCATCTTTTGGTAATAAGATTGCACATGTATAATGCGCGACTGCTGTCCATGAAGCAAACTAAGCCATAGGATGAAGAAATGATCCAATTAGAAGTTCCAATGAAGGGAAGTTCAATGCAATACCATTTCCGAAGGTTCGGATCATAAGCACAACCAGTTGGTTCATCGGAGCTGGTAAACATAAAGTACCAAGGCTTCTGTGGTGGCGAATTGGAAGGGTTCCATGAAAAGCTTTCAGAAGTAACAATCGAAAACCATCTTTTACTCACACTGCTTGCTCTGAAAATGCTTTCAACCGGGAGATACGCTAGGATACGGTCCAATAAATCATCAGTCATTATGTCAAGGGAAATAACAGTCCCATCTTTATCAACTTCATCACCCGGTTCCGATAACGAATCAATGTCCTGAATCTCCTTTCTTGTGTCATCATCATAGTGGCTGATCCATGATGTTTCATCAGCCATCATAGAATCATAAGTAAAGGCCTAATGAACACATTCGGCTAATTAGTAAAACAAAATAACACAATAGTAAAGACAATCAAAGAATTTATCACTCGGAGATGTACTAGATCATGCAAATTAACCCAAACAAAGTGAAGCACCGCAACACAAAATGAAAAAGACGATTTGAATTTAAATAAAGCACAAACAATACCATTGGTCGAACATAACGAATATCAAATCAAAGTGAAGTACCCGAATTCAAACGCACAAACACTCTCATAAAGAAGAACATAAAGAAAATCAACAACCTTTAATCAGACTTTACTTGTCTCCCGACCAAAATTCAGATTATCAGGACCTTTTCTCCCCGGAAACCGGAGGATTAAGACCATAATAAAGAAAAAAATAAAAATGTACATACACAACAGAAAACTTTCCAGCACATATATACAAAGGAGAATAGGATAAAGTACAGCAAAGATACAGTCATTTGATTCTGTCTGTACCTATAAATTTTCTCCTTTGAAAAAGAAAATGATACAAAACCTGAACTTGACAAAAAGTACCAATATTAGGAATAAAGGGAAATTATAGCCATAACCTATCTTCCTTTTAGGTACTTTACAGGTCAAGATGTTAAGGTAAAGATACATAACAGTAACTGCTACAGAATTAGAAAATATACATGGTCTATAACTTGTGTTACTAGGTAAGGATCATGAACTGATTTGGTATTAGAAATAAAATCAAACCACAAAGAAGACAAGATCCTTAAAAAGGTTTTGGTATTTTGATACAAACATTGATGTTTGCTTGTAGCAGTAGCAGATAACAAGGTAAAACAACAAAGAAAACATAGTGAAATCCACACATAACAAACAGAAAGGAGAATATTTTCATCAAACAAAAGAAACAATTTTTTTATGTATGAATGATTAATAAAAGGCTAAAAAAAAAGAACAAACACTGCAACTTTCTTATTCCTCACAAGAATTTAAAATGGTATTAAAAAAACATTTTTTCCAAACAAATTATATTTTCTGCACAGAGAAGCATCATTTATAACAAGATTAAAATAAAATGGCATTCAAAATAAAAAAAGATTAAAAAAAGATGGTAAGGGTAAGATGAATCATATCAAATCAAATAAAATTATTAAATCAGTAGATTAAGCAATCTTAACATATATCAAATTCCAAAATCACATACAGAACAATAAACACAGAAACACCAACAACAAAAACAACATCATTAACAACAACAAAAACAGTACAAAAATATATAATAAAAAAACATAAAACTTTTTGAGGATTGAAAGATGAAACAAAGTAAATAAAGAATAGATACCTTGTTCCAGTAGTGTGAGTGTGGAAAAGGGTATGAAGTGATTGAGAAAGTTTTGTTGTAAATATATAGGAAAAATGATAAGAAGTTATGGGTATTTGGGTGGTGATGAAATTAGGAATGAATGGGAATTAAGAGTAGCCACAAAAGCATTGAACTTTATGGTGAAAACAGAATAAGGGACGTATGAAATTTTCCTTAAAATGGAAGAACAACGAAATGGGTTGCTCTAGATTTGGTTGATAAACAAGGCCAAGCAAACTCTCTCTAGAGAGAGAGAGAGAGAGAGAGAGAAAGAGAGAGAGAGATGGTGCTTTGCTTTCCTTTGAGGGGAAGAGGGAAGAGAGTGAGCTTAGTTTACCTTTTTATACTATTTTAAATATTCTTTTTTTTTTCCTTTTTTCATTTTTTTATGGCTTTATTTCTAGAGTTTTTTTTATGGCTTTATAACTATAACTAATGATGGGTTCAAATCCAACCATACCTAAGTATTTTTATTGTGGTTGTTCAGTTGCTCACCATTGTATAAGCCATAAGGAGACAATAAGAAGATAATTCATTTTATGTGTTTAATAAATTTTTTTAAAATTTCATATTTATAATATAGTAGCACAAATAAAATTGTAGCTGATTTCATTTTGAAAGATTAATTTCTACAATTAAATCGGTAGAGTATCAAAATACACAAAAATTGAATCTCTATATATATAATTTGTGAACCTTTTTTCAAAGTAAGTGTACACATGGCATCTTGTAAGTCATTCTTCTCCCATATTGTTTTGGCAATTAATGTATTAAATACTAAATGATTTGGTTGATTTTTTTTGGCACTATTCCTCAATGTAAATCCGTTTTTGGAAAGGAAAAAAAACAAATATCCCATAATAAAATAAAATAAAACAATGGTTTATAAATCCATGCTTGGAAAAAACAATTTTTCCACAATCAAATAATATATTTTAATCCCTCTTTTTATATTCACTAATCGGTGCTTAAAAAAAAAAATTTCCCAATAACCAATGATACCAAAGATTGACTAATTAAATTTTTTCGTGCTTGAAAACAATTAGCTAATTAATATATTAAATACTAAATGATTTTGTAGTTTTTTTTTTCTTGCACTATTCCTCAATGTAATAAATCCGTGTTTGGAAAAAACAAATATCCCACAATTAAAGAATATATTTAATACTACTTGACCAAATAATATATTTAATGGTTTATGCTCTAATCAGAATGAAAATAAATTTCGTATATTTAATGGTCAAACCACACTATAAAAGATAGGCCGCATGATTATAGGAACGATGAGTCAAATATATATCTCTATATATATATATATATATATATATATATATATAATGAGAGCTTTTTTCAAATGCAATTGTACATGTGGCATTCCCACAAGCATTCTCCTCTCATATTGATTTACCATTGAATGCTTTTATTTCAAAAAAAAAAAAAATCACAATAAAGGATCAACAATAAAGATGATTTAATTTCATATTAATTTTTGTAGTGCTACATATAGCAAGCAATTATTTAAAATGCAATTATTTCTGTTTGACTAAACAATTGAGAATGTTAATTAATGTTATATATTTCACATTTCACTATAAATAATCAATTCCTCCAATACAATTTTCTCCAATACAGATCTCCAAACTTTCTCTATTCCTATGTTAGTTTATTTTATTGTTGTTTTTTATTGTTCTTAATTTGTTTTTTTATATAATGATTTAATTTTCTTTTTCAGTTGATCCAAGTGAGTTTTTGGGTGTTCAAATGAGAAGTTGCAAAAAGTGGGTTGGTGATCACGGAATTGAATGAATGTTTAGTGTAGTTTTTTATTGTTCTTAATTTGTTTTATATATAATGATTTAATTTTCTTTTTCACTTGATTCAAGTGAGTTTTTGGGCATTCAAATGAAAAATTGCAAAAGTGAGTTGGTGATCACGAAATTGAATGAATGTTCAGTGTAGTTTATTATTGTTGTTTTTTATTGTTCTTAATTTGTTTTTTATATAATGATTTAATTTTCTTTTTCAGTTGATCCAAGTGAGTTTTTGGACGTTCAAATGAGAAGTTGCAAAAAGTGAGTTGGTGATCACGAAATTGAATGAATGTTCAGTGTAATTTTTATTTATTTATATTTCAAATATAATTACTTTTTCAATTCTTTCTTTGAAGAAAATTATTTGTAAGGCATAATTTCATTTATCGTATTTTCATGATTTGTGATTCATCATTGTAAAATAAAATAATTTAGATTCTGTCTATGATTTAAAGTTAAATATAATAATTTTTTTGTTGTTGTTCAATTTGGTTATTAATGCAATGATTTTAAATTTTTAAAAAGGACAACTTTTTTGCAGGGATTTGGTGATGGTGATAATTTATTTTTTATCACGTGAAAACAACAACTAATTGGTTAAGTAAGGTCAAATTTCTTTTAAATCATTGCTGAATTTTCCACTAAATAAGGCCTAAAAACCCAAAAGAATAAGAACTATAAAGCAATTAAAAAGGAGTAACACTCCTGCAATGTCATTTGAAAATAGGAAACTAAAAGCGGCCGGACAAGACTCATGAAAAATAAAAGGACCACGAAGATCACATTCTATATTTACAAGCATATCTGCATATGGAATAGCTTCACGATATTAATGTTGAAATTTGTATTCTTTAATTGTAATTCTTTAATATAATGATAGTATTTTTGTATTTAAATATGGTAATGCTTCTGTATATAGAATTCTTTGATGCGCAAAATATTCTAATTCTATATTCAAAAAATTGTAGTATTAATTATTAAACATTTATACTCAAATAAAATTTATGCATTCAATGTTTCTCAATCTCAATTTCAATCTCCAATAAAATCCTAAGAATTAAATACGGGTTATATTTTATTTTTGTAATTTATATTGTAGTTTATATTTCTACTCATGTTTGTAGGAAGACCTTTTTTTTCTACGAGGCATATATTTCTACTCATACATACATATGGAGGCCTATTTTTTATTAAAAATGTCTATGAGTATTTATGTTTCTACTCATATATTAATACGAATGACTTTTTTTTCTTTCTAATAGAACTTATATTTATATTAATATATATTAATATGAAGACCCATTTTATTTTATTTTTGTAATTTTTACGAAATTTATATTTTTACTCATATTAATCTAAGGACTATTTTTTTTTAATTACTACATAAATTTATATTTCTTTTCATATATTAACACATGATTTTTTTTTCAATTTATACTGTAATATTTCTACTCATATATTAACATGAAAACTGTTTTTTTTTTTAATATTTCTATGTGGTCTATATTTCAACTCCTATTTTTTTACTGTAATTTCTACAGGAACACATATTTTTACTAATGCATTAATACAGACAACTTTTTATTTTATAATTTATTGTTAAATTTATATTTTTATTTTTTACTCATATATTAATACGAAGACCTATTTATTTTATAATTTTTCGGAATCTATATTTTTAGTCATATATTAATAGGGAGACTATTTTTTTTTATTTCAATGGGAACCTATATTTCAGCTTAAATATTAATACAAGAATCGATTTTTTTATTATTTATACTGAAGTCTATATTTGTACTCATATATTGATACAATGACATTTTTTTATTTGTAATTCATATCCACCTCAAAGTCATTTTAAAAAAGCTTAAAGCCTCTTCCGCATATTCCAAAGAGAATTTATTTTCCATCAACTTTATAATTCTTTTAGCGAAGAATATTAGAAACAACAACTATGAGATATTTTCAATTTGATAAAAAAATACGAACTATAAAAATCTTCCCTAAAAAAATGTATGACCGTACATAAATTTTACATTTAGTATCCCATAATGTTATTTTAATTATTAAATTATATAAGATTGTAAATATTTACGTAGTTGTTATTAATTATCTTCCATTAGCAAATAAAATTTTAAATATTCAGTTTAAAATAAAAATATATTATTCATAAATCAATAAATTTACAAAGGCATTTCTACCCGTGCTTGGCACGGGTCTGAATACTAGTTATCTAGAAAAGAAGAGAGATGTAGAAAGATTGGGAAGGAGAGGAGCTAAGTCTAATTAAAAGGAGAGAGGTAGAAAAATTGAGTTAATCGGTGATTGGCTGAAGTTTTATTTTTTATTTTAATAAAAGGGACTATGTCACGATGATGACATGTCTAACTAATTGAATCAGTGAAATCCATGGGTCATGGTTCAAGTTCAATTAGTTCGAGCAGTTCAACCATGGTAGAATCATATGATAAATAATAAATAAATAAAATTGAAAAAAAAAAAATGAAAAATGGTTGAACACAATTCTAAGGATAAAACTTAGTTCAATTTTAGTTTAATCTAATGCAATCAAACTACGATGTAATGTGATTAAATTAATTGGTCGGTTTCTGATTCAAACGCCTGAATTGTTCTATTCAATCTCATATTATAATATTGGGTTGAACAATATGATTTTGTATTTTTATCGTTACAAGTTACAAATGAGAAAGAAATCAAAAGATAAAAAAAAAAAAAAAAGAACAAGAAAAAGAAAGAAAGCAAACCATTAAAGCATAATAAAAGACATAAATTAATGATATGAGTTGAGTTTGGTTTGATAAAAAAAAAAAACACATTTGTCCTATGAGCCTAACTTAGTTGGTAGGACATTTGCACATAAAGTGCAGAGATCGAAGTTCGAATCCGGGTACGGCCACTTATTCACCTTTAATGGGTGAAATTCTAGCCACTAGACTACCTGACAAAAAAAAAAAGACACATTTTTGTAGAATTTACTTACAATTTGTTCGTGGATGGAAAATTTTGGACCTCGACTAACAATGTTTCAAGCTCAAGATCTAGCATTTATGATGTTATACTACGTTTGTTGGTGATCGAGGGAACATATCAGAGGAGGAATTATAGCTGAGATTTATAGGATTTGCGGCTAGGGTTTCCAACTTTTTATGCTCGATTTATATCCGGGTCAGTTTGTCTAGGGTGTTTTCAATTGTGAGCTCTATTCTGAGTTCTAAAATCTAGTATATAATGTTTATAATTTGGCTCATTGCAATCACATACTTCTTTATAAACATATATTCACGACATTTTAACAATAAGTTCACAATCTCAATTTATTTCATGGCTTCAATGACATTCCCATTATAATATGGGAGAGTATGAAACAATTTACAATCCATTTTTTCATGACATTCCCAATTTGAATTCATGAATATGGATTCTCTTTCACCCTTTGGCTTTCAATTTATTTTCCACAATACCATATGCAACATAATATATAGAAGTATGCCCTTTTGATGAGAAAAATCAATGCAAGCAAGCACAAATAAGTTTGATCGAATGATCACTTGTAATATTCACATCCTTTAAGAGACCCAAACAAAGCACATTCTAGCTTAATTAGCATAAGCCTTGTTTAGGTCCAATTTGGTAACTATGTACCTCTCTTATATATCCATAAAATTATCTTGGATGATAATAGTGCTATATTATCCATAAAATTACTTTTTTTTATCATCTTAAGGACCACTTTTTCTTAAGAAAACACTTTGGCGATTGCCTTTTATCATATCACTTTGCAAAGTTGAAATTAGAAGTATTCATGGGATCATCACTATGACTTCATATCCAATGAACCTTCCCTCAAAAAGAACCACATTCTTCGAGAAAAACCACATGCTTGATCCACCATAACAATGCACACCATCAAAGCCAAAGCAAAGTAGTTGCAACTTGCAAGTTTGGTAGCAATACCAAAATATATATATATATATGCTGCGTAGTCCTTACATTATAGAATGGACCCTTTAAATTAGGTGCAACAATATTAATAATGTAAACGGCAACTATATTACAAACTTATGAGTCATTGTTTTGTTCAGTTTGTTCCATAGTGTATCTATTTATGAGTCATGTTCATACCATTTTTTTTTGATAAATTGTCTACTAGTGTATCTATTTAGTTTTTTTAAACTAGACTTTTCCTATACATATATTGAGCCTTGCTCTTGCGTACTAATTGGAAATATTAATTAAGCTATGCACTCATTTAAGAAATTAAATTTGTAAACTCTTCTGAATCTCTATTTTTATTAGTTAAGCTATACACTCAAACTAAAATCTTATATATCATGACATGTTACCTCAATGAGATAAGAATTTGGGTTTTTCCATTTGATTTTAATTAACCTAATTAAGTGCAACTAATGTACAAACACAATGGTAGCCAAGTGGTAAGTATTAAGCATATTGACTTCACAAGGAAGAGAGCATGTTTAAATTCATGTGGAAACAGTATAATTGAGAGATTATAAAATCAAATTAGGTTAGATCTTATGCTCTTAACATATAATCATTGATTATTCTCATATCGATGATACCTAAGATGCAATTGATTAGTTTAATTAAAATGATATGCATTTTTTATGTTTATTTTGTTCTCTCTCATCCTTTGTCAACAGAGGATGCTCCAAATAACACAAAGAAAAGGTATATGCCCACCTCATGTAAGAAAAGCATTCCACATCGAAAATTAATTCCTTTTCACAACTAACTAATTGGATTGACAATGAAAAAATCTTTGGTTAATAACTAATTAATAATTTTATTTGGAGCCACGTTTGCAACTTGTGAAAAACTTTTCGTAGGCCAGATTAATATTATTAAAAAATATAGGCTTATTTTGACTTAAAATCGGCATAACTAGAAATTATTCAATTGGATACAAGTCGAGTCGAGTCTCGCGTCAGTATTTGAAAAAAAATGGCCATATATGATTACATACCGATGAATATGAGTCTCTAAAATACTATTATTTTTTGTTAACCAAAACTAACTAGGACAATAACTAAGATGCAAATTAAATTTTTTTTCGATTTCGAGTGCATCTTCTCTCTCTCTCTCTCTCTCTCAATTGCTAATACTATTCACTTTGTAATTTTTATCCATCTTTGATAGAGAAGAGAAATATGCTATTTTACAAGTTTGTAATATATTGATGAAAGAGATATGAAAAATACTCTAATATTTTAAATATATTATAATTTCTATTTCCCATCCACTCAATCTATTTTTTTTTAAATCTACAAATTTAAAACAAAATAACTGCATTTAAATTTGGATATAGTAGAATCAACTAAACGACCACAATTTGTAAAATAAAAAAGGGATAAATATGTTTATGATCCCTGTAAATATTAAAAGTTTTGTTTTTAGTGCCCCGAAAATTTTTCTTCGAATATTAGTTCTCCAAAAATTTTCAACTAACATTTTTAGTCCCTACTTATAAATCAACTCATGTAATAGACTTCAAATTTTTTAATGCAATTTTTAAAAAAAAAGTGTAGAATATTTTAACAATCACTCCAAAAAAAAAAAGAATTTTTTAACAAAACATGAATTAAATATAATTTTTTAAACTCTAAAAATACAAAATTTCATATTTAATTTACCTTTTTTTCAAAAAATTCTAATTTTTTTGGGGGAGATAGTTATAATATTCTAAACATTCATAAAAAAATTCATTAAAAAATATGAAGTTTACACATGAGTTGATTTAAAAGTAGGAACTAAAAGTGTTAATTAAAAATTTTTAGGAGATTAATATTCAAAGAAATTTTTTTGGAGAACTAAAAATAAAACTTTAAATATTTATAGGAACCTGAAACAAATTTATCCCTAAAAAAAAAGCAGACATGTGCCTGCGAATAAAGTTACATTTAATGATTTAATTGAGTGAATCTATAAACAAAAAATAATCTAACAAAATAAATTATCTAACTTGATTCCCAAGGAAAATATTAACCACAAAGGAAAAAATAGGAAAATAAATAATTAAGTAGGATGGCTCAAAAGGCATGCAAAGAATCAAACGTTGATTGCACAAAAGGAAACCCATCCCTTACGGGCAGTGTAGGGGTTAAGATTTTAACTAGAGCTGTCAAAAGGGGCCGGTCCCGCCCGATCCGCCTCGACCCAGGGGTCATTCCATATAAAGAGGCTTTAGTGGGCTAGCCCATTAAGCCTCATGGCCCGGCCCGTTAAGCTCAGCCCAATAAGCAAAGGCCTACATGGCCTGATGGACCGGCCCGTCAATTTTTTTTACAAAATAAATTCAATGGACAATAAAACTATTTATAATGATTGATTAAGTTGTTATTAGTTTTTTTTCAAATAAAGATAATCATAACAAACTTGGTTTAATCTTAAAAAAACAACAAATTTTGTTTAATAATTATCTTCTAACTAACAAATCTCATCTTTTGTTACTTAATTATCTAAAGATTTAATGGTAACTAAAATTCCTTATTTTTAGCAAAAATTATTTTTAGAATTTTTTTTGAAATAATTTTTTTAACTCTTTAAAGGGTCGACCCAAAAGCCCGTGGGGCCGGCCCATTAAAAATATAGGCCTGAAGGTCCGGTCCGATAAGGCCCGATCAATTTTTTTTAAAAGCACGGCCCGTGCAAAACTATAGGGCTAATGGGCCGGTCCGATAGCCCGACCCATTTTTACAGCTCTAATTTTAACACTTATATATTAATTATTTTTATTTTATTCGCCACCCTTAAAAAATTGTTTTTTGCTAAACTCTGTCTTTTGTGTCACCACAAAAAAAAAAAAACTGTCTTTTGTGTAACACAAAAAATATATTTTTTAAATATTAGTATTAGTTTTTTTAACACTAGATATTCAATTTAAGAACCGATTAATTTAAATAGTATCAATCTCATCATCCATTTAAGGAGGTATCCATTTAAAGATAATTTTTTTTATTCGATATAAATTGACATAACACAAAAAATGATACTAACAAAATTTAAACACAAAACTTTGAGGCGAATAAACTTCAAGATTTATGACTTGAGCAGCACTATGTCAACCCATGGGTTGGGATACTAGTAGTACTAATAATATAAAGTTCAACTAAAAAACCAAAATTTGATTAAAAATTACTTTTGCCAAAAGGTCAAACCCAAAATAACTTGTTTCTAATTAAAATTCATTATGCATTGAATTCTTTTTTTTGTATAAAGCCCCTAGTTTTCAACCGAATGGAACTCCCACTAATTCAAATTAAATTTGGCCGTATAGTAAATAAAATTTAATAAATAATTATTTTTATTATAAATATTTGAATTCAAATTCGTTTCGGAGAGAATTTATTAACTACTTAAATTCAAATATCGAGATTTAATCACTTTATTAGTGTACTTGCTTTGGACACAAGGAACGTGTGCTGTGCACACAGTGTTGTACCAGAATGTTGATAAAAGGGAGTTTGGTAGTGGCAACAGCACTATAGCATGAGACTTTTTCCAGCCACCTTGCGCACAATAAATAACAAAGGCATCTCTCTCTCTCACTCACTAGTCACTTCTACTTGTTTATTGAAAGAAAATCTCCTTCCCAATATCAGTTTCAACGCTGTGATTGATTTGTCTTGTTCTGTGTGTTGAATTTATAGAGAGGAAACCCACTCAAATTGATTTTTTGAACAGCAAAGGAAAATGTGACCGGGATTTTATCATAGATTGTCACCAATATTTGAAAACGATGTTTCTTACTACCACCACGTTTATACATAGTATAAAATCCGTCATACTATTTCATTTCACTCATAAAAAGTTTAAACATCTTTATTCTACAATATGAGATAACCAATAGAGCTAAGACGACTTATATCATATAGTAAAACTATCTATTTGTAAAGACTTGAATTCTTAAATAAATTAGGGTTTTTGAAATCTAGAAATTTTACTTTTTCGCCGTGGATGGGCTCTTATATTGGCGGTTTGTGTTGTCATGTGGACGTAAGGCCGTTAGACTGTTATGTTTTTTTCCGACACCGTGTATTGGGCTTAAAGTCTTACGATTTGACATTGTTTCCGTCCAGAACAATTATTTCGTAAAATGAGCAGAATATATGTTAATAAATTTTATTTTCTTGAGAGTATCGTATTTGTTATTAGCACTTCTATACTTAAATTAATTATATTTTTTTACTAAAAAAAATAATGATATTCATTCATTTAAATTGGTAGAGTACATTGATAGAAATTATTATATATTCAAACCCATTAAAAATTAAAAAGAATGAATGTGCGATCAAGCTCACAACATCCTAGTGAATAGCATAAAACGGTGCAATGTCTACAAATGTGACAAAATCTACTATTGATATGACAAAATTAAAATGTATGAAATAGTCATGTCTCCGGATCGGCAATGTTTATGGCGCAAAAGACATTAAATATGCTCTGAATTTGGATTGAAGTAAATCTTTAAATCTGAATAAAACAAACATCAAACACTACAACAAGACAATAAATCAAAACAAACAATTTTACACTAAAACAGGAGCAAAACAAAATCAGACGAAAAAATCACGAAGAAAATATGTCAAACGAAATTAAAAAAATAATATGAACATTACTTATTTAAATTAAAAAGAAATACAAATGATGAAGAAAGGTGACTACATACTAAAATTAACTATAAATCACTCTCTAGTAAATGAATAAGAAAAAAAGAAGAAGAAGAAGAATTAGAGTTTTTGTTGTGTTTTTGCTTTTGTACCGGTTTCCGACCCACTAAAGGTGATAGATTAATCTGACTTGTGGATAAAAGCATACGCACTGGCCAAACATTGTTCTTCCTGAAAATCGAATCCGGTATTTTTCGAATACGTTCTTAGAATGAACTTCTTGTTACCGAAACCCAAACAACTTGGTCATAGTTTTTGTTTAATGTGTGAGTTTTGTTTGTTAAGGACTTAAGGGTAAAAAATTACGGTATTCTTGAAAAAGTTACTTCTGATTTGTTAAAGTGAACTAGGTAACACGCATAGGTGAAAAAGAAGAGAATATCTTGATCTAGGATTTTTATTACGAAGAAAGAGTAGTTACTTGTCTACTTGATTTTACTGAGTTGACTTTTACATTAAACTTTTTCAGGTTGAGCCAGCATTACAATTTTTTCTACAACACCTAATTAATTAATGACTGTACCATCTTGGAAGAAAAGAAGCTATTAGTGGAAGTGAAAAGTCATAAAAAGAGGTAAATAAATTCAATATCACTGTTCAATGTTTGAAAGGGTAAGCCACTATAAGCTGGCCTAACAGAACAGGTTTGGAACCGAACAAAAGGAGTATATTACCTAATTAGATGATGCTCCTTTGTAAAACAAACCAGTTTTGGCATAATGGAATTGTGTAATGTTTCAAGAGATATTATGGTTGAGAAAATAATGAGATTACTTAACATTCTTTAATGAAATGGAAAAATAGTGGGTGGATATAGATAATTAAATTTGAAGACTAAGAGGTATTATGTTTTACTATCATTGCTAAATGCCACCATTATTAGCCACATGAAAAACTTATGCACTAATTACCAGATGACATGAAAAGCAATCCTAACATAAATTATCATGTTTATATGAAATAAAATATTATCTTCTATAAATTCTTGCTAGGACATATGTATCGCTTGCATGATAATTTTTTATCCTCTTCGCCTTTATTTTGTTATGGATTAATTGGTTTTTCTTCTTTCCTTTTCTTTTTATATTAATTTTTTTATTCATCAACCGCCTAATAAAGATCGTGTATTGTCTTCCTAGATTGATTTTTTGTTTTTGCTCTCAATTTGTTTGCATAACAATTAGAATCAAGAGGATTTTTTTTATTTTTTTTTTGCCTATGTGTTTGCAGATGCCAAATTCATTGTGTCTCAATCAACATCAGAAAAAAATAATCAAGAGGTAACTGAAGAAATATTGCACTTTATCTTTTTCATTTTTTATATTTTGAGGGCTATTTTTGTGTGAGTGTGTGTGTGTGTGTGCATGCGTGTTTGCAGATCACAATTTTATCATTTGTCTCTCGATCAACATCAGAAAGTTATATTGTATCTCAATGTCATGCCTTCTTGAATATTTTTATCATGGATGTTTGCTATTGGTCTATTCACTTCTCATTGGCTTTGTACTTAATTTCTTTTAAAATATTTTTATGGATAGGTTTGAACATTTTACTATCTTTGAAATATTTTTATGGTCTTTTTAGGATTGTTGTTTAATATTTTGTTATGAATTAATTGGTTTTTTTCCTTCCTTTTGTTTCTATATTAATTTTTTTACTCATCAACCGCCTAATAGAGTTTATTGTTTTCTTAGATTGATTTTTATTTTTATTTTTTTAAATTTTGCTCTCAATTTGTCTGCATAACAATTAGAACACAAAGGATTTTATATTTTTTTTGTCTATGTGTTTGCAGATCCCAATTTCATTATGTGTCTTAATCAACATCAGAAAAAAATAATCAAGAGGTAATTGAAGAAATATTGCACTTTGTCTTTTTCATTTTTTATATCTCGAGGGTTATTTTTGTGTGTGTGTGTTTGCAGATCACAATTTGATCCTTTGTGTCTCGATCAACATCAGAAAGTCCTATTGTGTCACAATGCCATGTCTTCTTGAATATTTGTATCATGTGTGTTTGCTATTGGTCTATTCAATTTTCAATTATTTGTATTTAATTTCTTTTAAAATATTTTTATGGATAGGTTCGAACATTTTACTATCTTTGAAATACTTTTGTGGTCTTTTTAGGATTGTTGTTTAATTCTATAATTTGATAATAAGATATTGAGTGCATTTGATATATATTAAAATAAAAAATTACACTAATTTGAAGAGATATAAATCAAACCCAGAAAAAAGAAAATTAATAAAACAAATTTTTAATATAATATGCTATTATGCTGCACTTTTATTGATTTATATGTACACACCTGAATGATGTAACACCCCAAAATTTAGAACTACTTATTTATTTGGAATTTGACTTATTTTAATTATCCGGTTAGTATTTACGTAATTGTTTTGACATGTGTAGTCATTAAAAAGCGAAATAAGTAGGTTGAGGGGGTGCAAATTAGTAAATCCGTAGAGAAGGAAAGAATTAATTATAAAGGTATTTTTTTGTGAAAATATATTTTTGGCCACAAAAATTAGAGATATATTTTAATTTCAAATATTTTAAAGATATGCTTTAGGAATATATCTTTGTAACAAATATTTTGTTGAGAAATATATTTTTGGAAGATATTATCAGGATTTAAAATTAAAATAATTTTATGATGATCTCTCTTTTCTTTGGGGAAAAAGAAACCTAAGTCTTTTCTTTGGAGGCATAGTTGGTAGGAGACAGAGGCTTGGTGAGAGGATCAGCCAGCTGATCTGCTGCAGGCACATGAAGAATGTTGAGCTGCTTTGAAAGAACCTTTTCTCTCACAAAGTGGATGTCTAATTCAATGTGTTTAGTCCTGGAATGAAGGACAGGGTTATGAGCCAAGGCTACTGCACTTAGGTTATCACACAAGAGAGTAGGAGTGTGGAAGGGAACATGTAGTTCATGAAGGAGGGACTGAATCCATATCAAATCAGCTGTAGTATTGGCCAAGCTTCTGTACTCAGCTTCAGTGCTTGATCTAGCTACCAGAGGTTGTTTCTTTGAGCCCCAAGAGATCAAGTTTGAGCCAAAATAGATACATGACCCTGAAGTTGACCTTCTATCATCTTGGTCAGTTGCCCAGTCAGCATCACTGTAGGCTCTGAGAGAGAAAGGTGGACTAGAAGGAGAGGGATGCAGCAATAAACCATGACTCATAGTTCCTTTAAGATACCTAAGGATTCTTTTAACAGCTTTCCAGTGGGATTCTAAAGGGTGTGCCATGAATTGGCACACTTTGTTGACACTAAATGCAATGTCAGGTCTTGTCAAGGTAGCATACTGCAGAGCACCAACTGTGGATCTGTAAAGAGAAGGATCCTGCATAGCATCAGTACCAAATTTGCTCAATCTGCAGCTGCTGACCATTGGTGAACCAATGGGTTTACAATTCTCCATATTGGTTCTGCACAGCAGATCTTTGATATATTTAGCTTGATTTAATAACAGGCCCCCTGAGGACATGTGATGAACTTCTAGGCCTAAGAAGTAATCCACTTCACCTAGTTGCTTTAGAGCAAACTTGAGATTGAGTTTTTGTATCAGATCCTGAACAAGACTAGATGCTGACCCTGTGATGAGAATATCATCCACATAAATGAGCACATAAGTGCAGGCACCATTCTGATGATGAACAAGTAATGAAGGATCACATCTGCTCTTGACAAATCCCATCTGCAGTAGAGTTTGAGTCAATTTATCATACCAAGCTCTTGGGGCTTGCTTTAGGCCATAGAGAGCTTTGTGTAATTTGCATACCAAGGACTTATCAGAACTTTCAAAACCAGTTGGCTGGGTCATGTAAACCTCTTCTTGCAGTGACCCATTAAGGAATGCATTGTTAATATCTATCTGCTGAACAGACCATTGATAGGTTACAACAAGTGTAAGGATAATCCTGATTGTGACTGGTTTAATAACAGGGGAGAAAGTCTCAGTGAAATCAAATCCAGGAGTTTGAAGAAATCCCTTGGCCACTAAGCGTGCTTTGTACTTATTGATAGATCCATCAGGATTTTCCTTCACCCTAAATATCCATTTACATCCAATTGCTTTTCTGTGGGGGGGAAGAGGAACTAGAGACCAAGTGTTATTATCTAGTAATGCTTTGTATTCAGTTTGCATAGCATGAAGCCAGTTAGGATCAGCCAATGCACTTCTGACAGTGGTAGGTTCAATGCTGGCCAAGAAGGTTTTAGGTTTGAGATTACCAGTTTTGGTTCTTGTGACGATGGGATGTTTATTAGTTTCACCTGTGATGTTAGAATTTTGTTGTATGGGGTTGGATATTTCTGAAGATGAGATATGTTGTTCTACAGAGGTTGGGGGATTTGTTTGAAAATTTGTGGAAGGTGAGTTGTCTGATGTGATGTTGGAAGATGGGGGTGCAGAGTTAAAGATGTTGGAAAGAGTACTTTGTGTGACAGAAGTATCAGATGGGGTCTGAGTAGTGCAGCTACTAGGAAACATAGTTATATAGGGATACTGATCTTCATGGAAAATGACATCTTTAGACACATACACTCTACCATTGCCATCAAGGCACTTGTGCCCTTTGTGTTGTGGGGACACACCAAGATATACACATGGGCTAGACCTAAACTGAAGCTTGTTTTTATTGTAAGGTCTAAGGTGTGGGAAGCATAAGCAGCCAAACACTTTGATTTGAGTGTAGTCAGGCTGAGAGTTAAAGAGTGTGTGGTGTGGTGACTTGAAGGAGGGTAAATCACTAGGTGGCAATTTATTTATTAGATAGACAGCTTGAGTAAAGCTATGGTCCCAGAACTTAAGGGGTAATGAAGCTTGAGATAATAGAGTTAGTCCCATTTCAACAATTTGTCTGTGTTTCCTTTCAACAGTCCCATTTTGATGAGAAGTGTGAGGGCAGGTGAGTCTATGCTGAATACCAAGAGAATTTAATAAAGAAGTAAAGGGACGAAATTCCCCACCCCAATCTGACTGAACAACTTTAACAGAAGCATGAAATTGATTTTGAATAAAGGTAAGAAATTGAGTAAATGCTTTTAAAGCATCAGATTTTTGAGTAAGAAAATATATCCAAGTATACTTAGTGTATGTATCCACAAATGAAATGTAATAGTTATATCCATTGTGTGACATGAATGGAGCTGGGCCCCACAGGTCACAGTGAATTACCTCAAAAGGTTTGGTGTAAATGGTGTTAGATAAAGGTGCATAAAGTCTATGAGATTTGCCAAGACAACAAGAAACACATGGGGTAAAAGTACTTTTATTAGAGAAAGGAATATTACACCAATTCAAAATAGTTTGAACAGCTTTATTGTGAGCATGGCCTAGCCTTAGGTGCCATGTATGAAAAATGCTATCTAACTTTCCAGTGGATACAACATTGTTACACTGGGTATTATTCTGTAAAGCAGAAAATTGACTAGTAAAGGGATAGGAAGACTTATTCAAAGCTGAGGCAGAGCCAGACACAGGTTTGTAGTGAGCATCACTGTTGGGAGAAGTGAAAATGAAGGGCTTGAACTTGTATAAGCCATCAGATCCAACAGTGCCTTCAAGTACAATGTGCTTAGTAGCCTGAGATTTTACATAATAAACATGAGGATGGAATTCAAAAAATACATTGTTATCTTGAGCAAACTTACTAACAGATAACAAGTTTTTGGATATATGAGGAACATGCAACAGATCAGTCAATTTTAGGTGAACACTAGGATTGTTATGTGATTGAAATTTAGAATGACCTAGGGATTTGATAGACACACCTTGACCGTTTCCCATCATGACTTGGTCCTGTCCTTGGTAAGGCATACGATAGGTCAAGTTGTTGGGATTGAAAGTTAGGTGATGAGAAGCCCCTGAGTCAGGGTACCATGAAGCAGTAGAAGCAGTGTCCAAGTCTGGAATTCCACCATAGTACTGTGGAATTGCTAAGTGTGCAGTGGGACGAGGGTAGGGGTTATAGTGAAGGGGTCTAGAGGAATTGCCAGCATTGTAACCACGTGCATTAGTTCTAGAGGGAGGTGGTTCATACCTGTACCAGCAATTTGCAGCATCGTGATTAGGTTTGCCACAGATTTGGCATTGAGTTTTGCCAGAAGTGGATGCCATTTGATTCTTGCCACGGCCTCGACCTTTTCCTTTGCCTCGTCCTCGTCCACGATTTGCAGCAGCATAGTAATGCTCTGTTCCAGATTCTTGACTATCACTTTCTGGATTAGGACTCTTGGAATTGAAATTGACTTGAGCAACATGAGCAGATACACTTGGATTGGTGAGTTCTTGGCGGAATTTCTCAAATTGTACCTCTTGTAGAAGGAGTAATGCTTCAACATCTTCAACTGTTGGTATGTCAAAACGACTGTAGATCATCATTACGAACGAGTTGAAGTCTTCTGGTAATCCCTCAAGAATAGCCTCAACCTGTTATTGTTCTGAAACTGCATCTCCCACAGCAATTAGTGAATTTACTATGGATTTGATGCGAAGAAGATACTCATTGACCGATCTCGCACGCTTCTTTGTGTTCTTGAGCTCCGATCTTAGTTGTCGTGCTCGTGACTTCAGTACCGAGTTGAAGTACTTATGAATTTGATCCCACACCTCATATGAATGCTTACAGTTGAGCACTCGAGGAAGAACACTGTCAGATATCGTGGAGAGTAACCACGTGAAGAGCGTTTGATCCTTAAAAAGCCATTGCTGGTACTCGTCCGAGTTCTTGCCTTCTAAACGATCGGCGACCGATGCATATTGTAACGGAATTTCAGGATTCACGACAAACCTGTGAAGATTGTGCGCCGTGATTACGCCGTTTACTTGTTGATTCCATAGGAGGAAGTTCTTTTCATCCAATTTGATGGTGAGGGAATGAGTTAAGCCAGATTTGGTAGAATCTTTCGTTGTTGACGGAAGAACTGAGCTACCATCGCCGATTCGTTTTCTGATCGGAGAACCGTCTAGTGATGCCGCCATGGATTACGATGGTGAATCTTGATTGCGGTGCGGAAGCGAAACGAAGAAGAAAGAAAGAAAAAAAAAAATGAACCTAAAGGCTCTATGATACCATGTTAAGTTTTCTTGGAGCTCAACTGTATCTGTTTATTCATTGTGTAAAAGATTGCAAGAGATTTTTTGTTTTACATTGTGAGAGACCCTTTATATTCAGGACTCTACATAAGCTAGGTGGCAGTTACAATTCAACCTGATTCTAACAAACACATGCCATGTCAGCATGGTCAAACTAACTCCTAACAGTTGTTGCCACATCAGCACTTAATACAAATGCTTACACAATTAGTCCTGAACTGAAGCACAAGTGCTTATACTCTAATAAGGATTAACCACAAAAATTGCAAAGAGAAAAGGAGAGCGGAGGAAAAGAATCGGCAAATTCAAGGTAAGGGGGTGAGATTGTTTACACATTGGGCTAGTGTTAACCATAAGAGTAGTCGAGGGGACCTTGCCCTCCTTCCCATTCCCTTTTCTTCTATTTTGATGATAATGATTTTCTATCAATTTCTCTTAATTGTTGCTTGTTGTTTATGTCCTTTTTTTTTTCTTTCTATTATTTAAAATTCTATCTAACCTGTTTATAAAAGAATATATTCATATGCGTCTCTTTGATTAAATTTGCTTAATTATAAATTATATAAAATCATATACAAAACAAATTATGGAATCGATGGGTACAAATAATTTTGTTTGTGAAAAAGTCTTAACATGTTACAAATCTAATAAGGTTCCTCTTGACTGTTAGGTGTGCATAATTTCATATTTGCTTGTGTTTGTGTGTACTGTGTTGATTAATCCACTTCTACACTTGTTGAGACTAAGAAAACAAATATATATATTTTTTACAAATAAGATAATAAAAATCCAAGTCATATTGTGAATCATTTGTTTCAGCCTGTATGTTTGTCTACTAATTTGATTAATATTTTTCTTATTGTGGAAGATTAAAAACTATATCCATTTTAATAGTGTCTGACATATAGTAACCGTGTATATAAATTTATATAATATTATGAGTAAGTTTTAGGTGACAAGTCTAATCGGTGTTTTTGTATTTAATTAAATTGGTGTTGAATTTATATAATTAGATTGGTGTTGGACATAATTAGTGTTGGTTTAATTGAAGATGTTTATTAAATATAATTAATGTTGTTGTTTGATGCCGTGGTGGCCCTTGAGCCACCGTTTGTCGTGTTGCAATGGTGGCCTTGAGCCTCCGTTTGTCGTGTTGTTATGGTGGTCGTTGTGCCACCGTTTGTCGTGTTGTTATTGTTGTTGTTGTAGATGTTACTTGCCGCGTTGTTGTTAATTCTAAGTCGTTGACAATGATGTTGAAAATATAAAACTTCTAATGATGTTATAACACCCCATAGATAAATCTAGAATAATCATGGAATATTATATTTGATAACATAATTCATTATTATTACAACAAAGTTCAGTTGCACGCACATGTGTCAAATACAACGAGAGTACAGGAATTATCAGCGGAAACAAATACAACACGATAAGAAAGTGAGAAAGCATGAAAACTAAATGCAATCCTCCAAGTGCAGCAGCGACTCCAAGACCAACGCTTACCTAATCAACCTGTTTTCCTGTTTCAAATAGGGAGTGGGGTGAGACAGTCACTTCGTCCCAGTGAATTCTACTACCCTCCTAGGCTATAAAGCCGGGGCTCCTAATCAGTCATATCATAATCTATATCCATAGCCTAATTATCATAGGCAATAATATAAAGGTGTAATATAAAGTTTATCTTGTTCATTTTAAACCGCAAACCCTCTAAGGTGAGCACGTCTCAGGGGTTCGCCTTATCCGCGAGCAGAAAGCGCTCCGGCATAAAGCTCATATAAATTTTCTAATGGAACATCTAAAACGAAGTCCACACTGATAACATGTTCATGTAATTAATCGACTGATCACTAAGTTCTTAACATGCTACCAATAAATCCCAAATCCGGGGAGCATACAACTTAATTCTAAGTTATCCCTAATTTCAGAATTGTGCCTGACTTTCCGTACAATATTAAATACATTATACAACTGCAATTTATCTTTCTCAGGTAATAATATAAAACGAGTGATCATTCATTTTAAAAACGGAAAAAGTGAGGCAATTCTGGGTTAGCTCGCTACGGCGAGTTAAAAAGCTCGCCATGGCGAACTTACAGGTACTGACCTAAACAATTCGCTAGGCGAGCTAGAGCTCGCCATGACGAAGTTCTTCAGCCCAGAAGCTTGAGCTCGCTATGAGTGCTCGCTAGCAACTCGCTATGGCTACTTAAGGCAGAAATGACTCTGTTTTGCGAATTTCAACATTTTTCAAGGGTATCACCTACAATCAAACTCTGAGAAAGTGCAGATATATAATATAATCAATATATAACAGAATAGAAGAGAATTTGGGAGCTAATTCTCCTCACACAATTAAATCCTAATTTTCCTAAGTTAACATGCAATATCATAATTTAGGGAATTCTAGCTACACTAGCCTAAGAACCCACCTGGTAATTGAGCTTTAACCTTTAACTAAGCTCTACAGACAGCTACAGAGCTTCCTAGCTAGCCCCACGAACAGAAAGACCAGAATTGGAACTTTGATGAGCTTTGGAACCTCTAAGATACTCTATGATTTGGAATGTGTTTGATGAACGATTCAGCTGAGATAGGGGTTATTTATAGTTGGTTTTCTGAGTTTGAAACAGTACTGGGTCAGTGCATGCATGATAGACCATTGGTTGATGAAAGGGTGAATGAGGGTTGTTGTTGTTGTTGTATAGCTTCATGTGAACTTAGCATGGGAATCAATTGTTCAGAGCTTCTCTAGTTGAAGAGATGTATACTGCAGGAATCTCTGCTACATGAAACCAAGGCTTGTGAAGGAAAGTGCCAAGCCTTAGAGTTACAAGGAATTGATAAATTTGGAGTTTTGCTAGTGTTGTTGTTTGGGGCGTGAAAGAGAAGAAGAGAGTGAGGGCTTGGCTTCAGTTTCTTGCTGAAGTTAGAATGAATGAAGAATGAATGGATTGCATGCAAGGAATGATAGATAGAGCCAAGTGTTTTGCCACTTAGTGGTATAGTGAGTCATAGGGTGAGTCATAAGAGGGAGAGAGTTTTGAATCTTAATCCTAATTAATTAAAACTCATGAGATTAGTGTTTAAGTGTATGACTTGGGTTTAGATAACTTCCAATTTAATACACATGATACACTCAATCACTTGTTTAATTTAAATTAACCACCTCTAATTAATTCTAATTTTTAATAGGTTATTCCAATTAAAATTAATTAGGCAATTTAGAAATTTGGGGATGTTACAATCTACCCCCCTTAAAGAAATTTCGTCATCGAAATTCAGAAATTTACCTTTAGAATAGGTGAGGATAATTGTTCATCATGTCTGATTCCAATTCCCATGTGTATTCGCCGTCCGGAGACTGCGCCCATTCAACTTTGACAATGGGAATCCTCTTGATTACTTAACATTTTATTAGAATTAAAACCCGTGCGTTGCACGGGCTTGATTAATATTTTTTTTATTTTATAATTTGCTTATTTAAGAAAATAATAGGATATCCAATTTTTTAAAATTTAATACGCACACTAATAAATAATTATTTTTTGATTCTTAAATCTTGAAGTATAGTTTAAAGTTGTGTTTAATCCTACTTTATTAAGACTTAAAAGCTAACTGGATAGCATATGAATCAATAGAATTGCAATAGATTTACAAAATGATTATTATCAAGAATAACAATTTTGATCGATGTGTTGAACTATTATTTGAATTTTAAAAAAATAAATTTTAAAATTTTTTATCTCTTCAACTGAATGTATAATACAGAGAGTCAGATAAAAAATGTTTTTAATTTAAATAACGGGTCATTGACCTGTAAATAGAAGTGCAATAAAATAGTGAATTATAACAAAAAATTCTTTTGTTAATTTTTTTTTTAGTTTGACTTACGTATCTTTAAATTTTTGTATGTTAGATTTTAATATTTTTTTGTTTTTAGAATGAAAAAAATATAGCAGATAACAAATAAATATTATCAAAATTTGATTCTAATTTGAGTCAACGAAATTATTTTAGTTAAGACAATAAATAATATCAAATAACAATCTAATCATTATTGCACGGGTTTTATTATAATTTTTTAAAAAAAAAAACATAAAAAATACTCTATTGGAAATAATAATTTTGATAGGTGTGTTGAATATAGTCTTTTAAATGTTAGTGTCATTATATATATAAAAACTATATTAGTAGACTATTTAAATATAAGAAAAATCTATTTTAATATTTTACAATTTTTATATAAAAGACATTCAAAGAATTTAGAATCAACTTTGTCAAATTTTATATTAGAGTTAGACTTTAAAAGAATAATACAAAACGTTTATGAATATGATTAAAATGTTTTAAGAATGGGTTTTATTAAAATGCTCTTATATGTTTATGAAAAAATGCACTTATATAGTTTCATTTTACAATGCACTTACTATTTGATTTATCAAATTGATGACTAAAAAAGTTTCTTAATATTATTTGATGACTATTAAAAGGTGTTAATATTATTTAGTTATAAATTAGGAGAATTTTCTAAAAATATTTTGTGTAATCCACATGCACTATTATAAATTTGATGACACCGATTTTGGTTAAAACTTAAATACTTTCTAATTTGTTTTAACTATATATATATATATATATATTAATATTTAAAACATATTAAACACTTGCTTTAATTTAATTTATTTTTTTATAAGAAGCTTTAATTTAATTTTGTCAGTGCGTCAAATGGATATAAAATATCTCAATTAGATACAACATGATTAATTTATAATTTAAAATAAAATATGTGTGCAACTTTCTCTTAAAATGAACATCTCTATCCTCATTAAATGGTAAAAACAGTTATGCTTTTAATTTTTCTAACTTTTTAACTTTCTAAGTTTTATCCTAATAATTAGTGGATGAGTTCAATGACAGATACTTTATGAGGTCCTCCACTGCAAAATTATCTTCTATTCCAATGCCAAGTCTTGGTGCAATATATAAGGTTTATCATAACAATAAATAGAAAACTTAACAAAAGCAATTTAGAAAAATAGACAAAGAAGCGGCAATCCAATAAAATAGATAATGTCAAAATATTAATTGAATAATATATACAACAAAGCAATTTGAACTCTATACATCCTATTACAAAAATTAATGAACGTCGTGACATTTGTGAGGAAGAAACAAAAACAAAAACTAAAGTTTTATTTATAGATAAATGTTAGTTGTTAGTATATTGTTAAAGGGAAAAGAAAATGTGATGATAACACAAAATCGATATTTATACCCGTGTCATTGATGTAACAATATATATTAATGCAATTGGTAACTAACCAATTGATTAAATTTTTTCCTTTTAGAATTCTACGTGTGTAAGTTTTTTTTTTTTATTTGCTAGATATTTAACGAACCTTCCTTTTTTTTTTAGATATTCAATGTGTGAGTTAGTGATAGAACTTGATAGTTAAGATTAGGAATATATAACAGATAGTAGCTTAAAAGTTGGTGTAATAAAAAGTATAAATTATCAAAAATGATGAAATTAAATTGTCACACTATATTTCTTTTATAAATTAAATAAAATGTAATAAAAAGTAGAGACTGAATTGTCCTTACATTATTTATATAAAAAAAGTATGACATTTCCAAAAATAAAGCATAGCAAAATTGTTCTTATTTATTTAAATGTGCAATACATGACTATTATTTATATATTCATATTTTTGAAAAAATATTGTTTTCTCCTGCATCATTTCAACATGAAATATAAGGTATGATTCCAGTAATTAATCTTTTCATTGTTAACTTATTCTTTCATCAAAGATTTGCATGATAAGTTATTTTTAAATATAATAATAAGACAATTTAAATTAATAAAATCGTCTTGTTAAAAAAGAAATTAATAATATTGTAACCAGAGTCAACTTATTAATTAAAATTTGCTTTATCACTTTTATTATTGTGAATGACAGTAAAAATGAAGGAGAGGACATATTTTTATTTTCTTTATAAATTATTCATCTTTTTTCTATATACCATTAATTTTTATTAAAAGAAAATATATCATTGCTTCATTTCAACCTATCAATATTGTAGCATGATTGTTTTTAAAATTAATTTTCAATACTGAAGAGTTTTTTTTTTTTTTTTTTTCAGAAACATATAATGAAATCAGCACCTATAATTTTTTATACGTCTATATATGTCTGATTTGTAATTTTTTATAAAGCTCTATAATTTTATTTTATATGTTATGAGAATAACTGCACTATTATATATTATGAGATTGCTTTTAGCATTATTCAATCATATATAGCGACTAATAAAATGATAAAAGGGTGAGAGTTTTTTGTAACTTAAGTTTAATTACATTAAGAGAGAGTGTGAAGAAGAAAAGTACCAAAGTAAAACCGATAGAAAGTTATAAACTAATATGAATTTCTCATTAGTAATGCACACTTTCAAAAGTACCTATGATTTCTGAAAAGTACTTTAAAGTTAGTAAAAAATTAATTTCAAATTAATAAAATAAATATAATATTTTATTAAAATATATTAAAAACAAAAAGTTGACCTTTATATTGAATTCATATTAAACATCCAAGTTAACATATTATTACTATATTAGTGATTATTATATATAAAATAAGAGAGCTAGTGAGAATATTTTTTTTACAAACTAAAAGAGTTACTATATCATAAAAGGCGATACCATTAAAATCATACATACAATTGCTACTCCTCTACATTGTAATCTTGCATACATATCATGTCTTCTATCTAGCACAATTCAAAGAAATATGGAATAAAATTAGGACCAACAATATATCAAATTATACTATCTTATACAACTATATATTTTTAATTTAAGACAACTTACTAAAGTTTCCACCGAACATAATAGATATTGAAACACATATCTACCACTTCCAACTTAAATGTTACACTTTATATGCTGCAATAGCGATCGACCACTCCATGTTCCATTCCTCTAAAAACTAATAATCGATATATAATATACAAACTATATTTGTTCAAAAGAATACACGATATATATATATATATATATATATATATATATATATATATATATATATATATATATATATATATATATATATATATATATATATATTTATAAAGAATACACAATATATGAATGAATACTAATACTACTTAGATAAAAGATACTTGAAGCAAATGCAAAATTTTTGAATCAAACATGAATTGAGAGATACTTAAATTAAAAGAGTAAAATATATAAAGGACACAAAATGAGATTAAAAATGTTTGAGAAATTTCACAGTGCATACCACTCCCTCTCAAATTGAAATTTTACACATACATACCAAGTGATTGTTCATAAGTCATATATATAGTAGATGAATGCCACCATTTTAAACCATCGTGGAGTTGAAAGGCCAAGAAATTTTTTAAAGGTTGCATTATAATATTAAATAGGGCAACCGTTTCAACTTTCTAATTACAATCTACCAATGAATTAGTAGGTCATGAGAGATAATCTATCTATCTATATACTCTATGTAAAGCAAGCTTTTGATTTGCTTATGTGGCAGCCTAATAGAGCTCCTCCCATTTTCCTTTTTTCTAAGCAAAAGTTGATGCTTATGTGTGATCTCTTATGTTATTGTGATGATGTGTCATCTTTTAATAAGCTAGGCAAAACATGTCATCATATAGTATGGAATGCTAAGGAACAAATTAAAACATTTGATTAAGAATAAAAAAATGTTATAAAAGGTGAAAAATCATCCCTTTTAATGGTGATTTTTTGTATACTTCTTTACAATATTTTGCCTACTAATTAATTGAATAACTTATTAAAAAAATGTTATGAAAGGTGAAAGATCACCCCTTTTAATGATTGTTTTTTGTATACTAGGTTTTTTACAATATCTTGCCAATTTGTTTTCTTTTGCATCAATCAATTATAAATACCTTATGGTGCTCCCTTCAATTTCATATTTTCTCAATTTCTTATTCTAAACACTTACTCCAAATTTCCATTTTTTGTTTAACAATTCTTCTTTCTACTCACTCTCTATATATGAACCAACAATTTGTGTGATTTTTCTTTCCAAAGTAATAGTACTATGAGAATTACCTTCTATTCATTTTCCAAATATTCTACATTGGTACAAGTTTTTTTTTTTTTGAATATTTCTCATTTGTTAGAAGTGGTAGAAATTATAAGTAGATTTCTCTTTATTGTAATATATCGATAGAAGACTAGCAGTGAAAATTATCAAAACTTATTTCTGCAAATGGTGGAGATTATATGTATGATTTATCTTTATTATAAGAGGTTGATGTTTTTAGTCTCCTTTGACTATTTAATTTGTGTGATTTTTCTTTCCAAAGTAATAGTACTATGGGAATTACCTTCGATTCATTTTCCAAATATTCTACATTGGTACAAGTTTTTTTTTTGAATATTTCTCATTTGTTAGAAGTGTTAGAAATTATACGTAGATTTCTCTTTATTGTAATATATCGATAGAAGACTAGCGGTGAAAATTATCAAAACTTATTTGTACAAATGGTGGAGATTATATGTATGATTTATCTTTATTATAAGAGGTTGATGCTTTTAGTCTCCTTTGACTATTTAATTTGTGTGATTTTTCTTTCCAAAGTAATAGTACTATGAGAATTACCTTCGATTCATTTTCCAAATATTCTACATTGGTACAAGTTTTTTTTTTGAATATTTCTCATTTGTTAGAAGTGTTAGAAATTATACGTAGATTTCTCTTTATTGTAATATATCGATAGAAGACTAGCGGTGAAAATTATCAAAACTTATTTCTACAAATGGTGGAGATTATATGTATGATTTATCTTTATTATAAGAGGTTGATGTTTTTGGTCTCCTTTGACTATTTTTGCAATATATCTATGGAAGATTAGTAGTGAAAACTATCAAAACTTATTTATTTTACTATTTAATCGTTATGTCGCAGTATAAATATGTTATATATGATGAATGAGAAAATTGGCACCAAAAATATGTATTGTAATTTCATTTTAACTAATGTTATTTTTGGGTCGCAATATCATGATGTAAAAAAAATGTTTTTTTTCTTCTATCTTCTATATACATACATTTATCGATCAATCTATCTATACATTTATCGATTTTTTTAGTCTCCTTTGACTATTTTTGCAATATATCTATGGAAGATTAGTAGTGAAAACTATCAAAACTTATCTATTATACTATTTAATCGTTATGTCGCAGTCACTTTCTTTAGAGGATATCCAAATAGATTATCTTTAGTGTAAATTTTAGATTATCTATAGATTACCTTTAGTGTAAATTTTAGTTTCGAGTCATAGTCACTTTCTTTAGATGATATCCAAATAGATTATCTTCATTTCTTTATTGGCTACCTCTTAAACATGAATTGTTGAGTAAAGTTTACACATTTTAATTTATAATTTGTTCCTCTAAAGAAATCTCTATGAATATTTAATTTAATTTTTCGATTTGTTTAATTCATGAAAAATGTGAAATCATTTTTTAATAATGTGAAATCATTTCTTGAGTAATACTTTTTCATTCCTGTATGCATCTCTTTCTTGCATGCCTTATGTCTTGACTCTTCATTGGTTACTATGATATGATATGATTGATCGGAACTTAAGTTACTCTATTGTATGAATTGAGCGAATATAATTAGTCATACATTTATAATTGCTATAATAAGAAAATGGTAACATATTAATTACATTTTCAGTGGCATGCAAGAAAATGGTGACATATTTTTAATAATTTTCAGTGGTATGAAAGTGTTTTTCATAATAATAATAATACCATAATTTTTTTTATAGAACGCAGCTTTTTTAAAACATTTTAATCAAATCTCATTCAATTTTTTAATCTAATAATGTTGATAGAATGGTCTTTATTGTTGAAAGATTGGTCGGTTACTTTTTAATAAGAACTCATCCTCTTTTTTCTTTTTTCTAATCTATATTTGGTGTTTATGTGTCATATGACATATGATGAATCGAAGAAAGCAAAACTAAATTGTCTATTCAAGATCCCAAATGCATAACCGTAACTTTTTCATTTGTTTATCTTAATTATACACTAAAGTTGGACATAAATATGTATTTGCAAGGCTCCCAAAAGGCGAAATCAGTTCCAAGAGAATGGTGTGTATTTTTCATGAAATTTACATCCATTCTTCAATGATATCTTAATTTTAAGGTTTACAAGTTCAACAGTCATAATTCAGTTTCTGAAAATATTTTATTGTAATAAAAAATTTGTTTTCTATTAGCACTAAACAAGCTCAAAATAATGTGCATCCTGTATGTATATTGAAGATTAAATAATGGATACATAAGTAATCAAATTAAACTTTAATTAATAAAAAGGAATTCAGATGAATAACTACTACTTTTTTTTAATTAAAAATTACATCGTGTTTGAATTAATGATACATATGAAAATAGGAATTATTTTTTAAATGTATTTTTCTTAAAACCAAACAATAATATAATACACCTATCAAATTAAATTATTATTTCCAATAAGTTTTTTTTAAAAAAACATTATAATCAAAACTACGGTAATTTAGTCTCTATGGTAGTGAAATATTAATATAACACATGAACAAAAATCTCAACTTAAAAACTAAATTTTGAGTTTCTTTTTTCCATGGAACTTTTTATAATTTTTGAATATATGTGTGAAATGATCATTTAAAGCAAATGCAAATTTTTTGAATCAAACATGAATTGAGAGATACTTAAATTAAAAGAGTAAAATATATAAAGGACACAAAATGAGATTAAAAATGTTTGAGAAATTTCACAGTGCATACCACTCCCTCTCAAATTGAAATTTTACACATACATACCAAGTGATTGTTCATAAGTCATATATATAGTAGATGAATGCCACCATTTTAAACCATCGTGGAGTTGAAAGGCCAAGAAATTTTTTAAAGGTTGCATTATAATATTAAATAGGGCAACCGTTTCAACTTTCTAATTACAATCTACCAATGAATTAGTAGGTCATGAGAGATAATGAGAAAGTTATTCCGGAGTTACAACATGAAGAAAACATAAAATAGCATATATATAAGAAGAAAAAAAAAAGTTTTATAGAGTTGACACATGAGAAGACAAAATGTGAAAGATCTTTGGTTTGCTAAATCTATACGACAGACAATAGTGATAGAAATGCATAAATTGGTGAATTTGTTCTCTTTTTAATAGCATAATTAATAAATTAGTAACAAATAAATAGGAATATGAATCAACAATTAGTATGATTAACTATTATGAATATGAACAACCAAAATGCATAAATAAAAAGGTAGCATTTATTTTCACAAAAAGGTAGCATCTAATTTCACAAAAAGGTCGAATAAGTATATAGATCAATATATTTAATTTGTAACATACAACTTCTCATTGATCTTTTTTCAATTTATATTTTCTTACTATTTTATAAATACAAATATTTTTCTTAATCATAAGTATATTCCTTATGTAACAAAAAACAATATATTTCTTAGTATTCTATATATCAAATTTTTTAAAGAATTTGTCTTTTAAATAAATGATTAGCATATATAAAAAATTTTAAGGAAAAGGTTAGAGTTTTATAAATTGTTTCGGCTGTATATATAAAGTTTTTTTTTAACAAAATATAAAGCCATTTTCCAATTAAAGGAGTTACATAACTTATTAAATAAAAACAAGTTAATTAGGTGTTATATTTTTATTGAATAAAAGCAAGTTAATTGGTTGTTACATTTACTTTGTTAGAAGGATAATACACATAAGCATCTAATGTAATGAGAAATGACACATAAGCACCAACTATTGCTTAGAAAAAAGAAAAAAGGGGATGGGCTTTCTTAGGTTGACACATAAGCAAAAAATAGCTTGTTTTACATATAGTATAGTAAGTATAGTATATAGATAGATAGATAGATAGATAGATATAGATAGATAGATAGATAGATAGATAAACACTAAACACACTCTTTTTGACATATGGATATAAATGGTGAGCAGGGAAAATAATTAAATTTGAAGAAGACTTTAATACTATTTTAAAATATTTGAATTGAGTTAACTCAATTTTATAAATTTGTCTTATACTCTATCCATTCCAAAATATTAGTCGTTTTAACCATATTACACAAATTAAGAAATATAATCATTGTTGTATAGAAAAGATAAATTATGAGTAAGTTTACAAAATTATCATTCATTAATTATATGAGAAAGATAAATGAAAATTTAAGGGTATAATAGGAAAAATAGCATTAAATGCTTCATTGGAATTGTAAAGCGACTTAAATTTTGAAACAAATTTTTTCTCCAAAACGACTTATATTTTGGAACGGATAGAGTGATTTATAAGGTGAGGATTGTAATTAATTTATGCACATAAAGTGTTAGAAAAAAGTGATATTAGTACTCCTCAACTCAAAGAGAAGTTCTTGTCAAAACAAAAAAACTCAAAGAGAAGTTTTTTAACTTTTCTTTTATCAAATGGAAATAAAGAAATTTTTTATACTTTATATTTTCTTTTTTGTTCATAACTTTATATTTTCTAAAATGATTTTTTATGAGAATTTACTCAAAATTAAATAATAGAATTTATTTTGAACTTATGTTATAAATTAAATTAAAAAAAGGAAATAAGGCTAAAAAATTAAAAAAGGAAATTTGATATTCAACAACTTTTTTTGTTGACAGATTGACATTCAATAAATTATTATAAATTACCCTGAATTTTAACACTAAAATTTACATAATTTTTAAAAAGATGTCTGTTAATTAAAAAAAAAAATATGAGAAGCTACTCAATGTTTGTTAAAACTATAACAACGACAATAGGTATGAATTATGTGTATGTAAAAAAAATGCATTTTTTGAATTACTTTTAATGTTATATTTTCTTGTATATTTGGTGTTGAGTCAACTTATTGAAAATTGGAGCAAATGTTGGAACACAACAAAGGCAGCTTATGTAAATGTTGGTGTGTGACGCTTGTGACTAATGAGGGTAGAGAGTGATTGTCGGTGAACAAAGTATAGACAATGAGCTGCTCCTAGCAAGTTCCTGTCCAAAAGAGGGTCGGATGAGAGAACAACTTGGGATTGTGAATGTATGATACCGCATGATTGAAGGAAGTCTTATAAAAATTGAATGACCACTACTTATATCAACAAGATGCATCTTCTTTTTAGCTGCGCATATCATAAGAACTCCATATTTAACGAGTTTGACTTGAAGCACTCTTTGGATGAGCGACTTTCTAGGAGGTTCGTAGAAAGTGTACGAGTGAGGAAAAAATACATTGAAAAATTCTCGTTGACTTGTGGAGACAGTTCGCAATTCTTAAAAGCGGTATGAGATGTTAGTTGAGAGAGTATGAGTGACAATATAAAGCCTAAAACGTGCATAAAATTAACCCAATAATGGGCCAAATAGGATGAACGTTTTGTTGTATTATTGCACAAATTCAATTGAAAATGTGACATAGGACTATACTGATTTTTATATGGTACAAAAATTCAAAGTAACATATTTCAATTTTCCACCACTTATATAAACGGAAAAAGAAAAAAAAAAATCTCAATGTATACTGGTGATTCTTATGGTTTTCAACTTTGTAAGCACTCAAGTTATTTTACAATTTGTATCGAAGCTCGACGTATTTTTGAGTTTTCACTTGTCCATATTTTGCTCAACGTCTTTCTGAGTAACTTCACTCCTTTCTTTTATGTCCCTTTTGAATAATTTGTTCCTTCAGAAATCCGAGTGGTCACAATATCATATTTGTCGAGTAGCTTCTGCCAAATTAAATTTGAGGTTGTAACTCCTAAGCAAATTTTATAGTGCAATGAGAGTTCAATGTAGTTTTGATTGCGGTGTTTTATCCTTGAAACATCGTTGTTTTTTTTTTTTTAACAAATGAAACATCGTTGTTGATATATATATATATATATATATATATATATATGGTTTGCTTTCACCATTTTAGACGGTATGACAAAAACATCTTAAAGAAAACGACATAATACACGACTCAAGCTAACAATATTTTAGTCGATCAGGATAAACAAATATATTTTCAATTAATTTTATTCCAAAAACAACACCTCAGTCCAACTCAATACACAAACAGACCTACTCTTGCGCCGTCGCCCGTCAGATAGATCAAAATTAGCAATTCTAATGATTTACGCTTGTGACTTGTGTGAACCACATACTTTTGGCCAAATCCATAAAAAATGTTGAGTTTTTGAAGAAAAATAATTTGCTACATGGTTTTGCACTTTTGCTCCCCCAATTTCTGGCTGAAGATCACCCATACCTGAGGCCTTCCTATTATTAGTCGTATATAGCTTTGATATGTACTTCTTTCGGTCTTATTTATAAGAAAATTTTATTTTTTAGGTTTATTGAAAAAGTAATGTATCTAGTCTATATTTAAGACTAAATACATTACTTTTTCAATAACCTAAAAAACAATTTTTGCTTATAAATAAAGTCGGAGAGAGTACAAATTAGCCCCATGTGAAATGACATGAAAAACAAATAAAGTGCCACTTGTTTTTATAGGTTAAGTTGCATGTATTGTATGTATGGTTAGCAAGTTCCAATATGGAACATGGTGGGAGTAGATTTGATTGCACAACAACAAAAATAGTTGATATTTATATATTATAAGTATTTGGACGTATTGTGTTGGGACAAAAATTTCTTTGTGGGAGATATGTTAGAGTTCCATTTCATTTGATTGTAAATCAATTGTTATAAAATTGCATATATATCTAGCATGTCGGCAAATATTCTGTTTTTGTTGTAGAGAGGGGCCATATAATATAATGAAAGCGATGCACAAATAATGAATTGTGTTACTACTACTAGTCATTCATTCTTGTGTAGAACACATATATTTGGAAGCATTATTTGGACAGACATATAAAATTTTACATATTATTTAATTATTTTAAAAATATGTATTTAATTATTATATTTTCTACTTTTCTTTTTGTGTTGAAAAAAGGATTTTTTTTTTTACTTTCGTACTGGTTTTCGACTCATCAAAGGTGAACGACTAATTTGACTCGTACATAGAGGCATGTACACTGGCCAATCGTTGTTCCCTCTGAGAATCGAACCCAATATTCCCCGGATACGTTCTTGGAAGAAGCTCATTGCCACTGGAGACCAAATAACTTAGTTAAAGAAAAACAAATTATTCTTTGTGTTGCATATTGTTTACACCTAAAATAGTTATTTGTTTATATATATATATTGTACACTAATATATTACAAGCAGGATTAATGGAGGATACAAAAGGTGGAAAAACCTTTCAACAAAGAAAAGAAAAATAAAAGGTGGAAAAAATAATAAAATAATATATAGTGCACATATGAGTTCGATTCTCTAATCCGGTTGCACTTAGCTAGTTCATTATTAAACAAATTATTTGGTGGTTGAAGAAAGAGGACGAAAGGAATTAAAGGTTGGAATTTTTGTCTAAAATATGATAATTTAAAAGATCTTGTTAACCAATGTCTCGGGTAATAGTTAATGTAATAAAAGAGATAAAAAAATTGATGAAAAAACAAAATAGATAACATTATCTTGAAAATAACACTTCATATATATATATATATATATATATATTTTTTTTTAATTTTGACTACACAAATTTTAATATGCTTTATCTGGTTTTTTTTATATAAAAACAAAACAGATAGTAGTAAATTACAAAGACCAAAGAAACATGTTAAGATTCAGGGAAGGAAGAATGAAGAGAGAAGCTGATGGGTTTCTGATTGAGTGAAAAAACACATTAAAAAATGTTTTAATCTCAACACTTAATTTTAATCTAACAGATATTATTCATTCTCGTATTCTCATATATCTTTGTCATTCTCATAATAATAATATACATCCTCTATATATAATATCTGTGATCGGTGTACAAACTAATACTAATCCGGCAAGTCTAGTAAACAAACTCAACAATCAATAAATATAAAATTTTCAAACTAACATTCCACTTCAAAATAATATTTACTGAAATTTTGATAGTGTTCTCTGTATTTGTATCGTTTTCAAAATCAAGATAAATCATGTTTATAAGCTTGTATAATTAGTCAGGATTTCAAAATAATCAATTTAAAGGAAAATATAAAAACTCCAATAAAATAAAATAAATATAAAAACCGTTGTGACACTATGAGAGAATCGAGAGATGGCTCCATCTCATTGATAGTCCTCTCATTCTAAGAGCGGCTTTTCACTTAGTGGCGGCTCCATCTAACAGATAATTCTTTTCTCCTCGATTAAAAAAAACACATCATCAAATCTATTGATCATTTCAATTCTAAACCAGAGAGCTAGCTTCATCTCGTTGATAGCTCTTTCCTCTTAATTGTGGTCTTTCTATAGGGGTAACTCTATCTAACGGGTAGCTCTTTTCTCTCGTCTAATGAAAACATCAAATCTATCGGTCAGGGAGTTTACATCTCGTTGATAGCCCTCTCCTCCTAATGACGGCCTTTTCATAGGGGCAGCTCTATCTAACGAGTAATTCTCCCTAATCGAAATTACATTACTAGGTGCATCTAGGTCATCGTTGTTATAACCATGATTTTTAAAATATGTCTCTTAAAACCATGTTTCAACACATTTCCAAATCCTTTGTCAAAATACCTAAAATCCACATGAAATTGAAAATATTTCACTTTATAAACCATAAGTAAAAAAAAAAAATTAAATGAAGAATATCAACTTTTTTTCAAATACATATATCTCAAAACCATATTTCTCAACACATCAAACATATGCTTAAATATATAAATCAAAACTCAATTTCAAATCTTATGCTAAATAACTCATACGTAATCTAAATAGAGACTGAAATTATAGCTCGACAAGAAGGATCCCTTGTCCTACGTATCCCAAAACGATTAGGAAATCAGAGTCACGTAATTCATTAAACGTTGGTTAACTATCACCAAGTATATAAAAACTATCTCATTTCATTATGTGCACATAAACCACATTATTTCATTATGGTGCTAAATAATCCTACTTACCGTAATTGCGATCGGTAAGGTGCTGGAACCATTTTGATGCTATAACTGACCCCAAATCAGATTAAACTGGTGGCGAAAGCAAAAAAAATCCTACTTATCGTAACTAATTTAGTTTTTTATGAGATTAATTAAGCATTTGTTGTATTAGTTTGTTTTTAACCCTTAACGTACGCTTTTTTGGTTAAAAAAAATAATCTGATAAGCTATTTATAGCGATTGAGTTTACAGCGAATAGTCTATAAGTTAACTTTTAACTTATAATGAATAAGTTATGAACCAAATTATAAGTATGAAATGAATTATATGTTTCAAGACTAGATCCTAGCCATCCATTCCCTTCAATCACAAACATATAATAATAATAATAATAATAATAATAATAATAATAATAATAATAATAATAATAATAGTATCATAGATAAATATATAAATATGGGTTAGGATCAAATGACACCAAGGTGTCAAACTTAGTAACGTGACACCTCCGATAACTCTTTATCGGATAGTCGTATTACAAAATCCACCGTTGGATTCAAAGCTATTACTATATAGATCATGTCTATAAAATTTAACGTCAATCGGAAATCATTTGATATGTCAACGAGATGTATAAAAACCAACGTCTTACAAAACTTCGTCAAAACCGTTAATTTTGATCATTCTATTTAACCCATCAAATGATTTCCGATTGATGTTAAATTTTATAGACATGATCTATATAGTAATATCTTTGAATCCAACGGCGAATTTTGTAATACGACTATCCAATAAAGAATTATCGGAGGTGTCACGTTACTAAGTTTGACACCTTAGTGTCATTTGATCCTAACCCTATAAATATTTATGACTTTATCCCCATGTTGCCTCTTAAACGACCATGGACAACATTTACATAAATAAAAAAGAATTCTACCGTAAACCATTTAATCAAAACAATTCACACAAATAACCTTAATATTCTATCTATTTACTAATGTGCCATGGATAAACGCAGACAAATTAATAAGGAATAATTGTTAGTGTAAATGTAAAATGTTGGGTTGTTACAATTTTATTACCACAAATAACTTATAAAAATATGAATAAAATTGAGAGATGTAGTACCTAAGATGATACTTTGTAGAGAACATACAAAAAAAAGCTCAATCAAGAAACTTCCTATTGTAAGGAAAGATGAAAGTGAGCGCAGGGAAGTAATAAAAATCACATTGTGTGTTCGGTTGTTTGAATTACAAAATATACGAACCGACTTTTGAAAAATCACTACATCTTTTGATTGAAATGTATCACAAATTTTACAGACAAACAAAAACCGAGAATCTAATTCACAAATTTCACAAACAAACAAAAACCGATAATAAAAAATCTTTAATTTTTCTAGGTGTATTTTCTCTCTCAAATCATTGGAAATAAATGGTTCAACTAGAGAATCTAGTGGTTATGGAGATAATTAAGAAAGACAATTGTCACAAATATTAAAGTGAAAAGAATCATTCTACAAATTCACTAAGGAGCAGGAGAAAAAAACTTCAAGCATAAAAGTAAGAACTTCACGGTTGAAGTTTTTTTTTTTTCCTATTCCTAGCGAATTTATAGAATGGTTCTTCTATCTTTAACTTGTAACGGTTGTTTTTCTTATCTTCAAAACAATTAAACCCTCTAATTGAAGTTTCCCTTTCGATGATTTAAGAATGAGAAAATACACCTACAAAGTTTTTTTTTTTTTTTTATTCTAGGTTGGGTATGCTTACCCACACACACACATTCACTCCTTCAATATATACATTGAAAAAGAACTAAAATAATGGAACAAACATGACAATCACTCTTCTTAAAGTTCTAAAGTAACTAATAAAAAGACCTATCTTTTCATTAAATCATCTAACAGACACTGACACAGAGAACATCTATTAAAATGTGTATTTCCTTTTCATTATTTGTGTTTGAGTGCACAAGTGAATGTGTGTATTTATATTCAATTTCAATACAATGTACGATAACTTTAACATATTTTATTTAAATCATATTTATAAATTAATTCATATAAAACAAGAAAATATCTAATTTTTTTAGATACTTTCTTTAAAAAAAAAAAAGATAACAACGACCATTGACTTAAATTAAAAGCTAGCAGTGACCATTGACTAAAAATAAAAGCTAACAATGACCATTGACTAAAAATAAAAGCTTGCAATGACCGACCATTGACTCTGACGCTTTGTGGTAAAAAATATAAATACAAATATAAAAAGTGGTTCAAAATTGAAAATTTTAAAAGTTCAATTCAAATTTAAGATTCTTGTAAAGTTGATGGAGCAAACTAAAATTTAAAAAATAAAGAGATCAAATTTAATAATTTTGAAAAATTATTGAGTACAATCTGTAAAGTTTTAAAATTCAATAGGTATTATGTGCGATATATATTGATAAACTAATTTTAAGGGCCATTTTAACATTCAATATAAACTAATTTTTTAAATATATAAATACACAATATATAACAATGACTAAAATTAACAATATTATTAATTAAAAGCAGAAAATATCTAGTCTTATATTAGAATTTTGGGAAAAGCTCAAATGTTTAACAACCTGTTATATAATAGGACACTATAGTTTTTCTTTTGAAAAGTAAAAAATTATATTGACAAAGAAAAACCACAAGAAGTGCTAAAGATACAAACAAACATCAGATATTGGGACGTATCAGATATGTATCGGGTATTACTTTTTTTATTTAAAAATAATAATTTAACCAATACTTTTCCGATACGAGTATCGAGACGTGTCAGAAGAGTATCGAGTATTATTTTTTTATTTAAAAATAATGATTTAACCGATACTTTACTGATACGAGTATCAGAACGTATCGAAAGAGTATCGATATCGAGTACGTATCGGACACGATACATCACCATTTTTTGAGTATCGGGGCTTCAGAGGAGAGAAGTATTCTTCTCCATTCCCAAACTCTTTCATCTCTTTTTTTTTTGGAGGGGGTGGGGGGGATTAAGGGAGTGTGTTTTTCTTTGATTTGATTGTTGTTGATGAATAAATGTTATGATATGAATCATTTGAACATGTTATGTGAACTTCTATGATTTTATTCTTTTATCAACATGTTGTTATAATATATGAACTTGTATGATTAAACTTTGATGCAATTAATGGGTTCTTGTTGAAATATGGATTTTTATGATTCAAAGAGCTTTCAAATGCTTTTATATAAGTTGTTCCTTGAATTGTTTAAGAGTCTAAATAAGTGCTTAGGGTGCTACGTGGTACGCCCAGTCAGGGATTAGGGAACTCCGATTTCGTCCGTTTTTCTTGTTTTGCAAGTTATCTTTGATCTCATGTGTTTTATACTTCATATATGATCAAATACCATTCAAAACTCTTTCAAAACCTATTTAGATGTTTCTAAAAGTGAAATTAGGGTTAAGTTAGGAGATTTGAATTACTAATGTTATGTATGGGATCGTGATACTATGTTGATTAATGAACAACTAATTTGTATGAGTGATTTGTGTGAATTGAATTATAAATATGATATGTTGCTTGAATGTATGACCTTAATGATGATGTGATTGAGGAAGATTTGAGAAGGAATATTAGGATGAGTTATCTAGTATTCATGAGTAGATGTGTAGAGATATCATCATGTTTGGTATATGTACATTTCTGCATTCATATTGAAAGACCATTCAATAGAAAGCAACATGTGAGTTGTTTGGGGTCTTCTCTCTAAATTTTTTTTGCTCTGTCTTCTATCTAAAAGCTAAACCCGCCGCCGCCTCCTTAACATCCAAACCCACCTCTCAATTCCACCTCTCTCAGGTGGTTTCTACCATGGCTGGTGGTTTGAGAGGTTCTCCACTTCACACCTCCACGTTACCTGTCTCCCTTTTCGATGTTTTCGTTGTCGAAGTCGCTGAGCTTCTTGGTTCTCGCGTTTCGTCATTCACTGCGCCGGAGAGATGAAGGTTTGCGTAGGTTGTTGCTCGCTAAACCTGTTATGGGTCGTTATAACCGCCGTCGGCGCCGCCACGGTGGTCTTCGTTTTAGATCTGAATCGTGGATTCTTAGTTCCGATCTGGTTTTTCCAAATCTACCTCCGTCGTTGCGGTGGTTGTGTGACTATTTCGTTCCTCTTACGGCGGTTCTACTTTGGCGGTAGTTCTGGCTGTTGGTCATGTTAGTGTTGCTTGCTGTGTTTCGCAGGGAGTTTCAAATATCATGGTTCTTGACTGCGTTTCAGTTTCTGTTCAAATGTGTTGAAGAAGTTGATTCTGCAGTAGTGTGTTGTGGTTGCTCTAAAGTTGTGGTTCTTTTGCCTCTTTTCTAGCACAGTTTGTTTGCTTTTTGGATTTTGGTTTTTTGGTTTGTTTTCAGATCTGTTGAGATTTGCAGGGATCAAAGCTTTCAATTTGCTTCTGCGATGCTAGAGAATTTGGAAAGGCCAACAGCTTTCGATATGGCTAGAAATGGCCTTGTACTCGTTGCTGCTTTAGCAAGTTGTCGGTGGGTGTCTCTGTTTCCGTGTTGACGGTCGGATTCATTTACCGTGTCCTAAGAGATAGATTTTTTAGTCTGCCTCTATTGGTTGTTGTAATGGTCGAATCTTTTACACATCGTTTTTTGCAGTTTGGTTTCGGGTCCCACGTTGGACCTGCTAAATTGTGTTTGATGTGTCTTTGATTGCTTCGCATTTTGGATCTTTCACCGGAGTTAGTCCGGTTGGATTTGCTTTACCCTCTTTGGGTTGTATATACGCATTTTGTGTGGTTGCTGGGTTAGGTTCTTGCCCCCCCCCCCCCCCCCCCCCCCCGAGTTTTCTTTGTACTTTCCTTTTTATTTTATGAACCGGTGTTTGTTTAAAAAAAAAAAAAAAAGAAAGCAACATGTGTTGATTTAAGTGATTAAAAAAAAAATTTATGCATTCATATTTGAGTCCGATATTAGAATTATGTTGATTCTAATAAAGAAAGATAACGAATTATATTATCTGATAAAGAAGGATATTAGAGGTGAGATACTCATAAAGACGATGATACCACATACATTAGATATGTCTAAGTGACATAAAATTAATAATTGACATTAATTGCATTAGGAACTTGTACATTCTTAATTGCTATTTGGTAATTGATGTTGTGTTCAATTATGATTGATTGAGATTGACTAAGTGTGAAATATTATTGACCGTTTATCTAAGCGGCGATGAGTATAACCTTTTATTTATTACTTTTATTGAGATGCGCCGAACTAAACAAAAATGATGTAAAGGGGAATTGACTTTGCTTGTTGAATTGATTCTATAATTTATAGCTTTTGACTTCTACAATTAATTTTAGCATTAAATTTATTATTAAATCTACTTTTACATAAATTATTTCACATTCAATTCACTTTTATCTGAGATCAATTTTACAAGGATTTCAATTTACTAAAAATCAATTTTCCTGCAAAACCAATATCATATACATACTAAGTCTTTCTTTGTGAAATAAATTTACCGCAAAACTTATGTGTCTTTCCAAGCATAACCTAATTTTGATAGTTGGGTGTTGAAACCCAAAAACAGCTGGAGGACTGGAGCTGAGCTGATGATAAATCGTGAGAAGAGTGAGCCGGTAGATTGCATTAATTCATTTTTCTGTTTCTGTCCGTCAATGACACACAGATGAGAGTACTGTAGTAACTCTTTTCTTTTTCCATTTCCTAGTTCTCTCATGAGACTACTTTCTATATTTATTAAGTATAACTTCATTGTTCAAATTTTGAAACATGATAAAACAATCTATAGTGTGAATGAAATTTAGAAGAGCAATTTTAATGGTGCTCTACTTAAAGACTTATTTTGTAAATCCTATTTTGGCACATCATTTTAAAATAACTTACTAACTTCGTACTAAAATATAAATAAAATTTTATAATAAAAGTGAATCAAAAGCACTATTTTCTTCAAATTCCATTCATTAAGTCTTAAAAATACAAAATAAAGAAAATAAGTACAATAGTTCTAACATTCTCAATTAAAAACTTAATTTGTTTAAGTAAAATATTACTATGCATATTTTAGTGCAATTAATGTCCTGCTTCGGACTCGAAAATTACTCTCAATGCACCTACTCTAGGTTAAAAAAATTTCTAATTATGGTGGGTGCGGATAAAATAAAAATATGTTTTAATATATCCGAATCAATTCAAAAGTAAATTCGCAAATCGAATAAATTTAAATTGAAAATTGCAAAAACCCGCATTTAGTTTGGATATATTTGGATGACATTTTTACTGAACCGCACCGCAAACTGCGAAAACTGCAAAAATCGTATTAAGTTTCAATTATATTTCGATATACATAACACAGTTATCAAGCCGGCCCACCAAGTTAATGGAACTTCAAATTGTTCTTATTTATTGTAGTGTAATGGTATTTTGGTGTTGTAATGTTATTTTGGATATTTAAAATTGTAAGGTAATGTTATTTTGGATAAACAACTTTTATTGGTACTGTAATGTGATTTAGGAAATTCAAGTTCTTTTTTTGGATGTTTAAAATGGTTTGGTACTGAAATGTTATGCTGTAAATGTTAGGGTAATCCAAGATAAGAGGAAGAAGATAACAAGTAAGAACTAGAGAGAAAACTAGGAGGAAAGTGTTAAGATTTATTGATAAGAAAAATAGAGAATAAGTTGTTTACAATGCATGAGGCACATGCTTATTTATGAGGAAAACTCCTAACACATCTATTACTTGTAACACAAGTAACCATAACTAACTAACTCAAGGTAGTTATGTAACCACCTCCTAACAACCTTTTAACTACCTAACCAAGTCTAATAGGATTGAAGTTATAAAACATCATGCTCCCTTAACTTCAAGCCTAAGCAAACTTGTCTGTCCTTCAGAAATCCTTCAGAACTGCAAACTTGTCTGTCCTTCAGAAATCCTTCAGAACTGCAAACTTTTCTTTCCTTCAGAAATCCTTCAGAACTGGGCGCGCGCCTGACACACACCAAGTTCACTTCTGAGCTTCAAAAACCTGTCTGTTTTCAAACTCTTAGTTAGAGCATCTGCAACCTGAGCATCTGTTGCACAATGCCTGACATCTAAGCTACCTTGATTCACCTGCTCCCTCAAGAAATGAAACCTAGCCTCTATGTGTTTGCTTCTACCATGCAAAACTGGATTCTTGGCTAAGTTTATAGCAGACTTGTTATCAATCTGCAGAACCACAGGTTTCTCTGCTTCAATTCCTAGCTCCTTCAACACAGTCACAATCCACAAAGCTTGGCATGCTGCATATGCACCTGCTATGTACTCAGCTTCACAAGAAGACAATGCAACAACTGGTTGTTTCTTAGAACACCAAGCAACAGGAGCCTCCATAAATCTGAAGAAATACCCAGTAGTACTCCTTCTATCTACTTTGTCACCACACCAATCAGCATCAGAGTAGCACACAATCTCAAATTTCTCATTCAGAACTGACTTTGGAAAAAGAATTCCAAACTCCATTGTGCCTGCTATATACCTAAGTATTCTTCTAGCTGCATTCATGTGTGACCTTCTAGGCTTATCCATGAATCTACTTACAAGCCTAACTGCAAAGCATATATCCGGTCTGCTGTTGCAAAGATATCTCAATGATCCTACAATTTGCTTGAAAATTGTAGGATCCACAATCTCTTCTGTCTCATTCTTCTCTAACTTCAAGTTCACCTCCATAGGAGTTGCAACATATGTACACTCAGTCATGTTGAACCTCTTCAGAATTTCTCCTGCATATCTCCTCTGATGCAACAATAGACCTTTACCATTCTTCAGAAGTTCAAATCCTAAGAAGTAAGACACTTCTCCCAAATCTGTCATCTCAAATTCAGTTTTCATTACTTCTTTGAATCTCTCTATCTCAGCTGTGACACTTCCAGTTACTAGCAGATCATCAACATACAAACATATCAGAATGATGCTTGAAGCTGCTTCCTGCACATATACTCCATATTCTGACTTGCATTTCCTGAAACCTTGTTTCACAAGAAATCCATCTATCCTTTTATTCCAAGCTCTTGGAGCTTGTTTCAAACCATATAGAGCTTTGTTCAATCTGTAGACCATGTCTTTCCTTCCCTTCAATCATGAATCCAGGTGGCTGAGTTACAAAAACAAGTTCTTCTAATGGACCATTAAGAAAGGCTGACTTAACATCCATGTGGAACATAGGCCATTTCCTTGCATTAGCTACAACTATGACAAGTCTCACAGTCTCAATTCTTGCCACAGGTGAGTAGATTTCTGAGTAATCTATTCTTTCCCTCTGCAGAAAACCTCTTGCCACCAGCCTTGCCTTATATTTTGCTATAGAATTGTCAGGATTTAGCTTCAGCTTGAACACCCATTTTACTTCAATTGCCTTCTTATCTGATGGAAGTTCAACTAACTCCCAAGTTTGATTTCTCTCAATTGAAGCCAACTCCTCCTCCATAGCTCTCTTCCATTTCTTGTGTTTCAAGGCTTCTGTGTAATTGATATGCTCAGAACCAGCCATCAATGCAATATGAACTAAGTCACCATCTGCATTTACCTCATTATCATTAACAATTTCACAATCCTGCAATCTAGCAGGAATGTTCCTTGTTCTGGCAGGCCTGTCTCTAGTCACAGCTGCAGGTGCTTCATTCTCATCACTAGAATCACTATCTTCTTCATTCATGATTGGATTCAATTGAGCTCTGCTTGAACTGCAACCAGCAATCCAATCTCAGGATTTCTCTTCATCAATTACAACATCTCTACTGTAGATCATTTTCTTCGTGACAGGATCATACAGCTTGTAAGCACCTGTGACATGGTATCCTACCAAGATCATGGCTTCACTTCTGTCATCAAGCTTCTTCCTTTTTGCTTCAGGCACATGCTTGTGACATAAAGCACCAAAAATTCTGAAGTGACTTACACTAGGTTTTCTACCACTCCACACTTCCTCAGGTACTTTGTCTTTCAGCTTCTTGGTTGGACACCTGTTCAACACATACACAGCAGTGTGAACTGCTTCACCCCAGAAAGCTTTAGGCAGGTTCCTATGCTTCACCATACACCTTGCCATATCAAGAATAGTCCTGTTCCTTCTTTCAGCTAAGCCATTGTGTTGAGGTGTATAGGGAGCTGTGACTTCATGTTCTATACCTTGTTCAACACAAAATGACTCAAACTTCTTGGAAGTATACTCACCTCCACCATCTGTTCTGAGAGCTATGATCTTCTTTCCACTTTGATTTTCAACTAATGCCTTAAAATTTCTGAAGACATCAAATACTGCATCCTTGGTTTGAATCAAGTATATCCACATCTTCCTGCTATACTCATCAACAAAGGTAACAAAATATCTATTACCACCAAGTGAATTCACATCAAAGGGACCACACACATCAGAATGCATAACACCTAGTACACTTGATGATCTCATAGGCAGACTCTTGCTGAAAGCATTTCTAGGTTGTTTACCAACTAAGCAACCTTCACATACTCTTTCTGAAGCTTCAATCTTAGGCAGGCCAAGTACCATTCCTTTGCTCCCTAGCTGATTCAGATATTTGAAATTCAAATGTCCAAATCTCAGGTGCCATAGCCAATTCAACTTCTCATCTGTTACTACCTTCATACACTGAACAGTGTTTGTGTGAATCAAAGTTTTGAAGGTTCTATTCTTGGCCAAAGGAGTCCTCAGAATTAGGTTATTTGCAGGATCATAAAGTTCAAATTTCTCATTCTTAATGATAACTGAAAAACCTTTTTCTGCTAACTGTCCAACACTCAGAAGATTACAATCCATACCTGGTACAAACATCACATCTTCAATTACTGCAGTGCTTCCATTGCTCCTCTTGATAACCATGTTACCAATGCCTTCTGACTGCAATGAACTGCTATTGACCAGCTTCACTTTACTTTTCTTTCCAGAATCGAACTTCACTAACCAGTTTTTGTGACCAGTCATGTGGTTGGAACACCCTGTGTCTAAGAACCAAGTCTCAGCATCAACTCTATCTTGTGATTCTACCTCTGATAATGTAGCCATGAAAGTCACAGCTTTGTCTTCAACCTTTTCTTGCACAAGTTTTGCTTCATCATCAGAGTCTTGGCCCTTTTCTTTGCCTTTCTTGAACCAACAATCTGAAGCATAGTGTCCCCATTTCTCACAGTTATAGCACTGAATGTGACTCTTGTCCTTGCCTTTCCCTTTCTTTGAATTTGATGTTCCTCCTCCTTTCTTGAAGGATTCAGATTTTCCATCAAATTTTTTCTGAGAGCCATTCTTTCCCTTATCTTGATTTTTCTCTTTTTTACTGTTAGCTTTCTTGTAAGCCTGAACTTGTAAGGCTTGTACAGATTCTTGAACCCATTTCCTTTCATTTATCATCAACTCATGTGCTTCTAAAGATCCGACAAGATCCTCCAACTGTAATGTAGCTACATTCCCAGTTTCTTGGATGGCAACAATGACATGATCAAAATTTGGAGTTAGAGTTCTCATTACCTTCTCTACAATCATCCTATCTGTCATCACCTCACCACAGCTCTTCATTGTATGGACAATGCCTTGAACCTTCGACACATAGGCTCCAATGGATTCACTCTTATCCATCTGCAGAAGCTCATATTGCCTTCTCAGAGACTGCAACTTTACTCCCTTCACCTTTTCTCCTCCTTCATAATATTTCACCAAAATATCCCAGGCTGCCTTAGAGGATTCAGTACTAGATATCTTGTCAAAATTTGCAGAATCTACTGCAGCTTGAATTGCATACATTGCCTTGCAATCCTTCTTCTTTAAGTCTTTGTGTGCTGATCTCTGAGCTTCAGTGGCATTCTCCACCAAGTCTTGCACACCATTAACCACCACTTCCAATGTATCTTGAAAACCAAAGAGAGACTTCATCTGTTTGCTTCATCTTTCCCAATTCTTGCCCTCAAGAATTGGAAGATTGTTTGGTAAACCATTCCCTGACATTGTTTCTGAATGGAAGAAAATGTAAACACCAAACAAGACTGAATCTTTGTGCTTTCTACACTAAGAACCTAAGGGCTCTGGATACCAATTTGTTAGGGTAATCCAAGATAAGAGGAAGAAGATAACAAGTAAAAACTAGAGAGAAAACTAGGAGGAAAGTGTTAAGATTTATTGATAAGAAAAATAGAGAATAAGTTGTTTACAATGCATGAGGCACATGCTTATTTATGAGGAAAACTCCTAACACATCTATTACTTGTAACACAAGTAACCATAACTAACTAACTCAAGGTAGTTATGTAACCACCTCCTAACAACCTTTTAACTACCTAACCAAGTCTAATAGGATTGAAGTTATAAAACATCAGTAAACAGTACCAACCGAACCAATTCAAGCCGCATTGATTTGGTTAGGATGACTTTTTAAAAATCAACCGAACCACATGCATTTTTATATCGCGGTTAGATGAGTTTTATGTTCAAAACCGAACCAAACCGCACTGCGAACACTCCCAATCACATTATGTTAGTCTAACTCTAATAAAAAATTGTATATATAATAATATATAATGTTTTATACTAGTTCCGTGAGCTTGACTCAGTTGGCAGAATATTGCATTATATACTCAAGGACCGATCATCCAACTTATCCCTCCTAAGAGAGAAATTTCTTTTATACTATATATCACCAAAAAACATTTTATCGGATTGGCGTCATCTTAAAAAAAACCTAAAAAAACTAATTATCTATGTTTTTTCATTCGTTTTCTTTCGCATTGCCGTGATTTTTTTCTTCTCTCTTTATCGATTATTCAAGCATTTTCAACTTAAACAAAGGCCCGTTTGGATTGACTTATTTCTAAACTTAGATGAAACATCTTATGCAAATAAATAAGTTTTATTATTACAAATTTTTAAAGGTAGGTTATGATAAAACAACTCATAAAAGTACAATTTTTGTCAATAAAAACTTATAAGTCAACATAAAATTTTATTTATTTGCATAAACTTTTTCATAAATTAAACAGCAAGTCACAAATCGAAACAGACCCAAAGTGTGTTAACTTCTAGTGACTACTTGCAGATCAAGTAATCAAAATAAGTGTGTTTGTTATGATTTGGGTTAGGAATTGTATCCGATAAGCCCAATAAAAGTAGTATAAGTAAGGGTCTCTCTCTCTCTCTCTCTCTCTCTCTCTCTCTCTCTCTCTCAATGGAAGCACAACAACCAGAACAAACTCTGAATCTCGACGAGTGCTTAAAACTCCTTTCAGGAGAACGAGATGAACAGCGTCTCGCCGGACTTCTTCTCATCACCAAATTCTGCAAACCTGACGACCACTCCTCACTCTACAAAGTTTACAATGCCATTGGTTCTCGCTTTCTTCATCGATTACTCACAACAGCAACCATATCCAACAACAACAACAGGGATGCATATTTAACCTTGTCTGTTACAGTTCTCGCTACTCTCTGTCATGTTCCAGATATTGCTTCCTCAGAAGACATGAATTCCATCATCCCACTAATGTTGAAAGTACTGTCCATGTCCAGTTCATCTGTTTCATCATCTGTTTTTGAAGAATGTTGTGAGTTTTTGTACTTAGTATTAACTGCTTCAGAAAATGGAGTAATGACATTTTATGAATTTAGTGGAATCAAGATACTAGCTTCGCGGTTGCATTCGCTGCAAGACGATGATTCGTGTTTGGTTGATATGTGTATTAAACTTTTGCAATTGATTTTAAGTAGGATATCATTGGACAGAATTCAGAAAGATTATTTATTTGAGCTTTCAATTATTGTGGTTGCAGTTGCATGACAGTTCGCTATCTTGCATAATTCGTTGAAATTCGAAGCTCTTCACATTCTTAATTCGGTTATTTGTTCAACAGATTTGTCAAAATTTGTTAAAACACTCCAAGATAGTAGTTGGTCAAACGATATTCGTGTTGGTATTGTTGCCATTTTGCAGAATCGTGTTGCGGCTGCTGAAAGGCTTCAGGCTCTTATTTTAGCGGAGTCTATCGTTTCAATATTCGGAGAAGATTGGTTGATTGTTGGTCAAGTAAGCAACACTAGTGACATGTGTTTGTTGCTTGTGTTGGAGCAATCGAGGGTTGAAATCGCTGTTCTTCTTAATGACTTGGCCTATTTAAAGTATGAAGCGTCGCAAGATACTCTAGCTAACATTGAGGCATATTCTCTTAAGCAACGAAACGTGGCTGTTGCTTACTCTTTGGTTGAGAAGATAATAAAACTTATTTCAAATATTGGTGACAGTGGTATGATAAACCTCATCGACGAAGGTACATTGACAAAGCTGATTCTACAACTTAAGGAGACAATTGCTGTTGTGCTAGAGTATTTAAAAGATGCAAAGGAACATGGTCAAAGGAAAGGGGATGATTTACTTGCTTCCGTGCGAATTATTGGGAGCTATCTTGCAGAAGCACCGCTAGCATGTAACGAAAAGGTTCGAGATCTTTTAGGGTATATGCTTTCTATTGAAGGTGCAGATGAACAAATACCCTTTCAATCTGTTTGCTTTCAGCTACCTATGTTGTGTCAAATTACTATGAAGGTTGAAGGATGCAAAGCTCTCGTTTCGTATAAAGGAGGAATTAAGGCTGTTTTAGATTGCCTCATTAAATTAATCGGGTCAAAACGTTATTTGGTGGAGGATGATGGTTGTGTCTTCTTGGCATGTGATACAATAATGAACCTTCTATTGAACAAAGACAAAGTGCAGTTGATGTTAGATGAATCAGATTTTGTTGATGTTCTTAAAGCATTGGCTTATTGGTCAGAAAATACCGATGACATGTGTCAAGTATGATGATGGCTTCGAGCATTTGTTCACTGATATTTGATTATACATCGGAAGAGGCTCTTTTAAACCATCCTGATTTCAACCATGGCATTCTTAGCAGTCTTTATCAGCTCATTGCAAGATGTATGGCTTCATCGGAACAAGATATGGATCTAGCTGAGATTATCTATGCTGGTTTCTATCGATGGGCTCATCGGTACCCTCGCATTAGAGAGGCAATCAAAATATGATTTTGGTTTAACTTAATGTGTATGAGTTGTACGCGGGTACTTTTTAACTTTCGATTGCACTAATAGTTCTTTACGTGATATTGGTTTGCAAAGAGCTTAATTTGGTTTATAACTATTACCAGTTGTTACAATTAATTATCATTTTTCATGGGTATATTAGCTTTTCTTATGGTTTTGTGATGATGATATTTCCTAGTGAGGGTTTTTCTTGGTTGCTTTATTATGCTGTATGATATATTGCTCACATAGTCCATTGCTACATTAGAACTAGTATGATATTGCTCAAATTTTGTATGATTTCTTTGCAACATTGATTGGCTTTTCTATTAAGATTTAGCAATTGTTGCAATTATAACACAATCTTTATTATCGGTATAAATTGTAAGGCAGGGTTATTGAGATCAAATAATTTACATTTACATATATGGAATATGGGAAAGGATTGCAAAAATATGACAGATCCTTTGTTGATATGATGAGTATATTTCATGAGACCTAGGAATGTGTTGAATATTGAATTTCTTTTGGATTTTGACGTGATGGAGAAGCAAATGATGTCTGTAGTGTTTTGAAGTTGTATAACACTGAGAAACTTTAGGGAAAATGTCAAAGCAGTTTAACCTCTGCAATCAAAATGATCTTCAGATGTTTTTGCTTCATATTGTTTTTAACTATTACTAATATTCAGAATTTATGTTACAATTTACATCTTATAGCATTTAGTTATTGATTAGCAATCGCGTTTAACAGTAAATTGAAGTACTGCATTAGACATACATGAATGCTGTGTATTCACTTCTCTAATTTTTTCACCTTATATCCAATTTTGTTCTTAATGATGATTTTCTGGAATCCAGAGTTTGTGCTTTAGCAACTTTCCGAGTTAGTAAACATCCGGTGAAAATATTTCTTGCTGAACATTATTCCTGTATGCACCACACCCTCATTATTATCATCCTGCCATGGAACCTGCCCCCCCTCAAATGAGCAAATCACCCTTTCCTTATGAACAACCTTGGTCTTCTGCTGGCAATTATGGCCACTGTATACCACTACATATCTGCTATGGCAGTACAATACTTACAATACTTACATACTTTCTTATCATCATGCTCCTGCAGTCCTGCTTATTATGGTGAACCATTTTTGGCTCCTTACTCTCCTCACTCACATTATAGCATAGAGCTTCCGAGATATGAATATGATAAACATATACCAACAGATCATCATTGGTGAGGTTGTCCTACTAATCATTCAGGCAACCAAAAGGAAGATAAAACTGTGAAGATTGAATACAAAAATATGATTTGGTAAGAAAGAGAATGATGCATGCAATAGTCCCAATTCAGCTTAGAAATTTTCCATACCCTTTGGTTTGGATTCCACAAGAGGACTTTGTTAACAAACAACAGAAAATCCTACTAAAGCTGAGGTGGTGGAGTAGGATAAAATCTCAAGTGATAAAAAAATTTCTGGCACGGAGAATTTCAATGCTGATGTGCTGCCAGCAGATGGTTTCCTTTTGATACCGAATTTGTCTCATGATGGAATAATAAGCAAGAAGGAAACTAACGATAACAATATAAAGGAGTGTGGAAATGGAAGAATGGATCACAAATATCAGAGTGAACAAAAGAGATCTTTCCATTTCCAATTATTTGGTTGCCTTACATTAATAATCAGAAAGGAGGTAGGACGAATGAATGATTAGAAGAGATATTCCACACCGAAACGTGTTAAGGAGGTACCTCATACATTTATATCTGTGCTAGTAAAATTTTATATTGACGGAGGTGTTTCAAACGAAGACTAGATCAAATGATGTTGGATACACAAACATAAGTGTTTTGGACGTTATGGAGAGAATGAATAATCAAAGAAGCATTCCTGCGAAGCAGATCAAATCCGATCATGGGAAAGTTGATGCCAAGAGAAGCAAAAAGAGAGCAACGAATGTGTTTGAAGAAAATGTGACAAGGAAATACTCTTACTCGATCAACAAACAACAATCCACATCTCAACCCAAGGGATCCAATTTACCTTCTGTTTGTCTGAGAGTTGATCCACTACCAAGGAAGAAAAATGGTAATGGGAATTCAGTCCCCAAGTCCGCCTGCTTCAAAAAGAACATTCCAAAGCAATAGCTTGTGAAACAAGCAAGACTTCTTCGTGAGGCTTAAAACATAAGATCGAGCCAAACTCCAATATACAGAATGCACCAGAGGCCGATGAGAAAGTTAAACCAAAGGGGAACTGTTCGGGTATCCCAGAAGAAGACTAATGATGAAAACACACAACTAATGAAGGCGGTAAAAAAGAAAGAAGAGGTTTGTCGGATGCCGATGCTGCAGTTTGTTTATCGCGGTTATCTAGTAAGAAAATGGGTGCCCTTGAAGAAATTGAGGCAGATAGCTGAAGTTAGTAAGGAGGTGACTTATGTTAGAGATCGTAGTCATGCATTTGAAGGTTCTTATGATATTCAAAAAGATAACATGCAAGCAATTGCCATTGGACTATTGGTGTGAGACCATGATGAGACTCCTTCTGAAGTTGGATACTAATCAGGTATGTGATAACTAACTACTCTAACTAATTTTTATGAAGATAATTTTCATAATTCTCCATCATGCGCGCACACTATTTGCACATTACAATGGAGATGGAAGTCTTGATGTTAATGAACCTGTTGAAGTATCTCCACTGATAGATGTGATATGTTTAATGCTGACAAAACGGGTTGGGACAACTTGTTTAATCCCGTCTATATAGTCTTAGAGATGAAATCGAAAAAAAAAATCTTCTAATAGTGTAGAATGGTAAGCGAATAGATATTCTCAATCTTACCCTACCTTATAATATTCTTGAACTCATATCATGCAAAAATCATCTCAATTTCATCATAAAATTTTAAACCAAATTATTCAAATAATATTTCAAAATAAACACAACTAATTTTAAAAGAAAATAATTTTGTGCTACGTAGTACTAGTATAAAATAAAAATCCAATAATTATTTCTTTTAAAAACTTTAGTCTTTATAATAATTAGAACAAAAAATTAACCCAATTGCTCCTTAGAATTGCCGACAGTATTTATTAAAAAGAACACGATTAACCAAAAAATACAAGAACGTTCTTCTTCTGAATATATATGAGCTTTATAACACGTGGCAGGATATGGTGGGTAGGGTAATATATAAACTGTTAAGAAAAATCTAGAGGGAATTGGATTGATCATAACTAATACAGAAAAAGCGCGAAGCATCTCGAAGACAAATATTTTTGTCTCACCGTTTTTTACTTTCTATAATTAGTCTTAACTTTTTCCCTCATATATATACAACATGTTTTCTTTCCAAATTTCATCTTCAACAAAGTATAACGACAAAGCCTATAACTAAAGCACACAACAAACAACACTTTTACTTCATCTCTTCTTGGGTTTGTGGTTCGATTTTGCATCGATAACTTTTTCATTTGGATTGTGTGGTGAAGAACTAGTTGGGTTGATATTTTTCTATACTTTTGTTATTGTAAGTCATTATTTTCCTCTCTAGTTATTATTAATTACAATTTATTATCATTTTTCTTGTTTATATTAGCTCTATTTTATGGTTTTATGTTGATAATATGATTTATGAAAAATTGTTTATTTAGAATTTCTAGAACATATCTTGTTTCTACAATTATAACATTTGTGCTTGTTGTATGTGTCTTATTGTTAAGAAGTCTCACATTAGACGTAAGATGGTCTGGGTTGAGTTAGGTCCAACTCCCGATTCTAAAACTTAAGTTGTAGCTAAGGGACTAGCTTTTTATGCAGAAATGAATGGATCTATAGAACTGGAAGAATTTATTGTTTCATGTTTAGTTTCTCTATTGTTCCTAACTAGTATTGGAAAATTCATTCAGCACATATGTGAAATTCTTCAAAAGAATCTATGTTTGTTATGATTTATAATTTGTTGTGATCAATTGTTAAAATTGATATCAATCTTGTTCTTATTGGTGCCTTTTTGGATTATGCAGACTTTGTGCATTACTCCTATAAGTTACCAATCATGTTTCCTACATACAGAAACATGGATTCATACCCCTTTCACAAAAATCAAATACCATCCCCTTGTTATTACCATCCTGCTATGGAACATGTACCCCCTCAAATGACCAAATCACCCTTCCCTTATGAACATCCTTGGCCATATCTTTCCAGTTATGGACCACATTTCTGCTATGACCATAACAACTTTCCTGGTTACTATAATCAAAGACCTTTTTATCCTCATGTTCCTCATACTCCTGCTTATTCTGGAGGTTGTCCTTTATATGGTGAACCATTTTCTGCTCCTTATTGTCCACAATCACCTTATACCATGGAGCCTCCAAGATATGAATTTGATAAATATATGCCAAGGGAGCGTCATTGTTGCGGTTGTCCTAATCATTTGTGCAACCAAAGGGAAGATAAAACTGTGAAGATTGAGGAGCAAGAACCTAATGTTGGTAAGAAAGAGAATGATTCTATGGTTCCAATTCAGTTTAGGAATTTTCCATACCCTATGGTTTGGATTCCACCAGAGTATTATGGTGACAAACAACCGAAAAATCCTACTAAAGCTCAGGTGGAGGAGCATGAAGATAAAGTGGCACATGGAAAAAAACTTGCCAGCGCGGAGAATGTGAATGCTGATGGGCAGCCAGTATTTGAGCCAAGATTATGGAATGGATGGTTGCCCTTTGATGTAAGAGGTACGCCGAATGTGCTTTGCGATGGAGATGGAATAAGAGGCCTTAAGAAGGAAACTAGTAATAATATGGATAGTGAAAATGGAAGAATGGATCAGAAGAATAAGAGTGAACAGCAAAAGAGATCTGAATTTCCATTTCCATTCATTTGGTTGCCTTATGTCAATAAGCAGGAGGAAAGTGGAAGTACAAACAATCAGAAGGCCTATTCGACACCGGAATGTGTTGAGGAGGTACCTCATATATTCAAATCTTTTCCAGTGAAGTCTGCTATTGATGAAGGTGTTACAAAAAGGACTAAATCAACTGATGTTGAGTCCAAAGATAGAAGTGCCTCCGATGTCACAGATAGAGCTAACCAGAGGAATATTCCTGTGAAGCAGATCGAGCCGAATCATGTGAAAAATAACACAAATGTAAGTGAAAAGAGGGGTTCTGAAGAGAATGTGGCAAAGAACTCTCACTCGATGAGCAAACGACAGTCAACATCTCCGCCTAAGCAATCCAAGCTACCTCCTGTTTGTCTAAGAGTTGATCCACTGCCACGGAAGAAAAGCGGTAATGGGAGTTCAAGATCTCCAAGTCCGCCGGCTTCTAAAGAACACTCCAAAGCTATATCTTGTGAAACAAACAAGACTCCTTCAGACAACATGGCTTTGCCAAAGGCTGGTGAGGAAGTTACACCAAAGGTGAAAACTATTGAGGTATCCGAAAACATTCCTTCAGACAAAACGACAGACAAGACTGAGGTCAGCTCGAATATCCAAAATGTGCCAAAGGCTGGTGAAGGAGTTACACCAAAGATGAAAACTATTGAGGTAACCCAAAACAAGACTAATGAAAACAAGGGTGAAAATAAAAAAGAAAGAAAAGTCCTGTCGGATAGAGATGCTGCTGTTTTGATACAAGCTGTTTATCGCGGACATCTAGTAAGAAAATGGGAGTCCTTGAAGAAATTGAAGCAGATAGCTGAAGTTAGTAAGGAAGTTACTCATGTTAGAGACTGTGTCAAAGCTTTTGAAGGTTCTACTGATTTTCAAAATGATAGCAAGCAAAAGATTGCAATTGGAGAGACAATAATGAGACTATTGCTGAAGTTGGATACTATACAGGTACATGATAGTTAACAGACTTTACTCAAGATATGATTTTTCTACTTTCTTTAGTGTTATAGTTAACATTATTCAACATGAATTTTCAGGGTTTGCATCCAAGTTTGAGGGAAATCAGAAAGTCTCTGGCTAGAGAGCTTGTGACCTTGCAGGAAAGGCTTGATTCTGTAACGGCGGATGAGTATCCTCAGCCGCAGATACAAGACTTCAATGCTAAGGAATCTGTCGAAGTCTCTCCAATGAGCATTCAGAATAGAGAACATGATCAAGAGCATCAAGAAGAGACAACGGCATCACAAAAAGATTCATCTGAAGTTATAAGTGATGGGAAACATCAGGATCAGTTCTACATGGAGGATAATTGTGGCCATAGAGAATCTCCGTCTCACATTGATCCTGCATCAATTGAACGATCAACGCCTACTGTGTCATTGGATTCAACAAGTAATCATTCGGACAAAATAGAGGATATGGCTGGTTTGGAAGAATTGCCTGTGGGAGTTATTGATGAAGAAGTCATTGGTGATTCATCAAGTGAAGGGTTCGATTCTGATATGCATGCAATGAAGGTTCTACCAGTGGGACTGCTCGATGAAGACGCGGCTATATCTGAAGAGACTAATATCTCTGATATGGATGCAATGAAGGTGCTACAGGAGGGAGTACTCAACGAAGATGATGAAATGAAGGTGCTACTGGTGGGAGTGCTCGATGAAGACGCTGCTAAATCTAAAGAGACTAATGCCTCTGATATGAATGTAATGAAGGTGCTACCGGTGGGTGTGCTAGATGAAGACGCTGATATGGATGCAACGAAGGCGTTACCCGTGGATGAAAACACAGCTGAATTTGAAGATACTAATACCTCTGATATGCATGCTATGAAGGTGCTACCAGTGGGCGTGCTTGATGAAGACCAAGACACAGCTACATATGGAGAGACTAATACCTCTGATATGCATGCAGTGAAGGTGCCACCAGTGGGTATGCTAGATGAAGACGCTGTTATGAATGCAATGAAGGTGCTACCGGTGGGAGTGCTCGATGAAGACACTGCTAAATATGAAGAGACTAATACCTCTCATATGCATGCTATGAAGGTGCTACCGGTGGGCGTGGGCATGCTTGATCAAGACACTGCTACATCTGGAGAGACTAATACCTCTGATATGAATGCAATGAAGGTGCTACCGGTTGGAGTGCTTGATGAAGATGCAGCTACATGTGAAGAGACTAATACCTGTGAAAGTGAAGTACAAGCTGAAAATAAGGTATTGGATGAAGAACTCCCTGTAGGACTGCTTGACGAGGATGCAAAGAAATCTGAATATAATACAGAAGATACTCAACTAGAGCAGTCACTGGCTGAAGAAAAAGAACAGGTGAAGTCTAGCGAGGAATCAAATGGTTGGGTGAAGATTGAGTTGCAAAAAGAAAATGATGAACTCAAAGTGAATGCACCAATGGACATCGAGGAATCAGGAACTGGAAATGATACCAAGTTTTCGTCTGCTGAGAGTGCTGATCATGGCAATGATGAATCATGCTCGGAAGGAAATGATGTAGCTAATATCTCGAATGAGAAGCTTGCTCAGCAAGAAACAAATGTTGATGCAGAGTTGAATGGTGACATGAAATTATTAGAAGAGAATGAGAAGCTAAGGAAGTTAATGAAGGAGTTGCTTGAAGCTGGGAATAAACAATTGAGTGTGATATCAAATTTGACTGGGAGAGTGAAAGATTTGGAAAAGAAACTAGCTAAAACTAAGAGGAGTAAGAAAGTGAGGACAAAGAGACATAAACAAGTAACTCCAAAAATGTATTGTTCAAACTCTTCTGAGTAACTAAGTGAATGTGGAATTTGTATGTAACTGTGACAAGTGGTGTGAGTCTTGTACTGATAATGATGCATAATTGTAATGTTTGTGATGTGAATAAATGAATGTTAGCTTTACTTTTATGTATATCATGATTTTGTTTGTCGTAGTTTCAGGACACTTTTGACTTACATTATCTAATCTCACAGTTATATATAGTAGCTAAGTATCATTCAAAAAATATATGAATGTTGGAATTTACACTAAACTGAAAAACTGGCATTATTCAGAGGGTACTATTGAGTAAAAGATGAATATTGATGTTTATGCAGGAGCAACCTACAGTTGCAATAGTTGTAAGACATAATCAATGAATGTTTCCATGAACTCTGATACTATATCAATTTATATAACTTCAACTAAATCTCATTAACTAAACCATTGACTGCTAAGAGCATATGCTATGTGCGGATTGTCTCGCATGAGAAAATACGAGAGTTTGACCGATTTGGTAGGATACTATGCTAATACAAGCATGGAAATATATAGCTAGCCTTCCACCGTCGCCTATCAAACACCCCGATTCTCCTTTTAATTCGAAGAATTTGATCTTCACCACTAAAGAAGGAATCTTATTCTCCGCGTAAGTGTTTTTATTCCACATCTTCAACCTTAAGCACCTTTAAATTTTGACGAGAAACTAGCCCCCACCCTTTCACTGTCGGTTGTGACCAATTATTAGAAAAATCTCTTTAATCGGAAAGGTTTGAGAGTCCAATCGATGTTACCATACCGCAAATTTCCTTCCCAATAAACTGTAAAACCTATCACCCCAAGTTATAATAATTGATGTTTCAATAGTGAACACTGAATGAACACTTTGATATGGGTATGTTGAATGATAATTGATGTCTGTGATGTTATGTAGGTTACTGTCTCATTCTGGAGTTTATCCGACATTTACTTTAGAACCATCTAAACTTGCTTCTGGAAGGCCAAATGTTAAGAATGTGACTTTGCTACTGAAGGATTGGTAGGGCTCTGGCATTGTGCATTGCAAAGTTTGGATTTCTGATGATACCGATGTTTATATTGGATCTGCAAACAATGATTGGAAATCACTTACACAGGTAATCACAGGCATGCTATATGTTTCTCCGTGGATCATTTATCTAACCAGTGTAAGCTTTTATCATATTAGTGTTTATGTATAAGCTATTTCTATAGCAAATATAAAATAAATTGTTTTCATATGCTATCTTGAACAGCTTATGGACATGTCATAAGTTATTTTCATAAGCTCTTAGAAACAATCTCACAAGTGCTCAACCTAGAAGATATGTTTAAATAAACAATTCCGAACAGTTGCTTATAATCTAATATCTGTTCAACCAATGATACTAGTCTCATTTCTTATTACTTGGTTGCTTTAGGTCAAAGAAGTTGGAATTTATCTTGCTGGTTGTCCTGGAATAGCTAAAAAGGTTTAGGTCTACTTTAACAATTTATGGACGCTCGCATCTCTCAATTCTTCAGCTTACACAAAAACAACGATGGATCAACAGTGCAAAGTTGAAAGAAAGGTTCCTTGTTGGTCACATTTCGTCCAACCTAAAGAGAGGTGCAAGTAAGTCTAGAATCCAAGCCCTGTGATTAAAATAAGTTTGCATAGTTTTTCTACTAGAACTTGCTACTTGGTGAGATTTTTCGCCTTCGTGTATTATTATTTCCTACTGAATCAATTGAATGTGAACACATGTGACGGTGCCGACGCGTATTAGAACACCGGACACATCTTCAATCCGAAGTGTAATTGCTACATAGCAGTAAAGTAAACACTAGAACTTGCTACTTGGTGAGATTTTTCGCCTTCGTGTATTATTATTTCCTACTGAATCAATTGAATGTGAACACATGTGACGGTGCCGACGTGTATTAGAACACCGGACACATCTTCAATCCGAAGTGTAATTGCTACATAGCAGTAAAGTAAACACGAGGAAGTAACATTCTTGAATTTTTATTTATTACCATATTTAACTGTGTCACAGGTCACCTCTTCGTCAATATGTGAAGACACCTCATGTTGCAGGATATCCTATTCTGTCTGACCCTTATATGTTTGAAGCCTCAATTCAAACTCCTGGAAGTAACTATTCAACAAAGCTTCCCCAAGTCAGCTACCTCTCCTTTGCATATTCACTGAATTGTCTTTCGTTATTTTCTCTCTTTGTTAAACAGACGTCTAAAACTGTACAAAATTTAGAGTTTCATTTTGATACACTATCAGAGTAAGATGTTTTACACTGACATTAAATTATCTAGCGTGACATTTTCTTTCGATGTTTCAACCGAACAAACAGGTTGTATTTTCCAAGCATGCAACGGTAAAGATACTGGTAGCATATTGGGCACACTTCATCAATAGCACAGATGAGTACTTGAAATATCTCCTCTACACAAACAATCTATGCTCTTCTTCAAAATACAACAAATGTTCTGGTAAAGTTGAGATCAAATATTATGTGGTACCAGGTTTCAACAATACAGGACCTGCCATTCAAGGTGGAATATACCCTGATTTTACAAGAGTCAATCATGGAAAATATGCAGTTAGTAATGTAAGGGCTCATTTTGGGACAAGCAGCCTTGTATGGGACTATTTCTATGTTACAGCAGGTGTTAGCTTTGGGACATACAACACTGCCATTGTATCTCAACTTAGAGAAATATTTGATGCTGACTGGAACTCACCATATGCTGTTCCTATTCAAGAGCTAGAGAGAGTTCATATTTCTAGTTTCAAATAGATATCTCACATATTGCCAAAAAAAATAAAAATAGATATCTCGCATATGAAAGAAATAACTGAATAAACCAATGTACTCCCCCTGTCCCCCAAGGGTTAGTAGAAGATAGATTTAAATTAACCTAATCGGATTTATTTTTAGTATATTACTATCTCAATAAGTTATAAAAAATTGTTGGTTTTTTTCACCAAAACAAAAAGTTTGATAGTTTTTTTTTTTAATAATAAAAAAATTGATAGTTTAGAATGAACACAATGATGAAAAAATTCAGCACTTATTAATTCTATAAATTATAATATAGCTTGTAAGTTGTAAACTGTTAAGACCTTCGAATGGAAAAAATTCGCTCGAACAAAAAAATGATAAGTTTGTTGCAAAAATATATACATTTGATAGCCAAATAATTGTGTCAAAAGGTTTAAAAGTACCACCAAAGAAAGAAAACCAAAATCAGTCAATTACATGAATCAAAAGTAGTACAAATAAATAAACTTGAAAGTCTAGTTGACTAGCTAGCAAAGCTCAGTTTCAAACTTGAGATTAATCCCCATGCTGAACAGCTCCTGAGACAGTAACTTTGCTCCATATGGAACACTGGCCACCATGATATCATCAGCTGATTCGCAGAATCGGCAATAGGGACCTCGTATTTTCCGGCCACCAGATACTGGTCGCAAGATCACATTTGCAACATTTTTGCATTTACTACAGATGTGTATCCGAGACGAATCACTTAAGGTGAACAATCGTTCATACAAGTTAGCCGATGCACCATGAGCTATCAGGCAATCACGCTCCATCTCACCAAACTTGATACCTCCAAATCGCTTCCTGTCAGCAACAGGCTGTCGAGTCAATGGGTGAACTGGACCGGTGTTCCTGAATTTTACTTTGTCCTTAGACATGTGGTGCAGTCGCTGGTAGAATGTTGGCCCCATAAATATGAGTGAGCGGACCACCTCACCGGTCCTCCCATTGTATACTCGCTCGTTTCCCCATCTTGAAAAGCCAGCTCTGTCATGTGTGGAACATAAATTGGGTTCAGTACAGCAACAAAACATAGCAACTTAAAAGTGACACATTGGAAAGAAATTCCTAAATTTAAAGTGAGCCTGGAGGAAATGCCAAAAGAAGGATCTACAACTGGGAAGGCATTATTGGTAAATAAGAAACATCATAGTCATAAAGGAAGCAAGATAAAAAAAATAGAAATACAAGTTCCTCCTTTATAATAAGGTAAAATACAACTACAAGTAACCTAAATTGTAATTAAATCAAAACAAGCCGTTAAACATTACCTGTGAAGCTGGTCAGTAATGGCTTCAACAGAGGAAGTAGAGAAAGGAGTAGCGTTTCTCAATGAACCAACACAAGCAATACCCTTTCCTAAAGCAGCTTCTAGGAGTTGCCCAGGAGTTTGTCGTGAGGGAAATGCATGTGGATTTATGACAATGTCAGGAACAATACCTTGTTTTGTGAAAGGAAAATTTTCCTGAGACTCAAGAAATCCTAAAACACCCTTCTGTCCATGCATACTGGAGAACTTATCTCCAAGAACTGGACTTCGAACCTGCAAAACAAATTATTCTTAGTGATCAAATACAAATCCATGTTCATCACGTTTGTCCAATGTTCATTTCAGTTATGAAACATAAATTAAAATTCATGTTCAGTATGTTTGTCCAATGCAGTAACCCATAAAAATTTATCCACAAGGCAGCATGCATTATCATCGAAGTAGTTTTTGGTTCAACCAGTTACCTGTCTTAACGAAACAGTAGCAAAATTCTTCCCCTCATCATTAGAGGACAGCACAACCTTTTGAACATAACCCCTTTCGGTGTGTTTTAATTTTATACTATGGTCTGTCCCTGAATCAGCACACCGTCCAATAATAATATCACCACTCTGCAAATTCGCGCCAACAAATGGAAAGCCATCCTCATCAAGGCTATCAACTCGACCGATTTTACTCTGTATCTTTCCAAAGTTCACAATGTCTTCAGCTTTCTTTCTCTTATCAGAAGATTCCTTATTTTCAATTTCCGCTTTGTAACTCCTTATGTGCTCAGATCTGAACATACCACGCTGCAGAGAAGCATGGTTCATCACCAAGGAATCTTCTTGATTATATCCGAGATGTACATTGACAGCCACAATTGCATTCTGCCCATTATAGAATTCAGACTTTGGAAGAACTTTATTTGGACCTAGATATCCAGGTTTTCCAAGACAATCAGCTGACATTGTCTGAAAAAGAGGTTTTTGGGGATAAAACAATTGGTGAGACAAGGCATCAACTCTTATATTGGGGTTTGTTGTAGAATAGCCAATAGCTTGGGAAGAATGTTTTTGGGACTGATACAACACTCTCCTTGCATGGTCATGATTTGCGAATGGAACAAGTGAACAGCTTAGACCCAACAAGAATGACATATCCAGCTCACAATGCGTGTACTTCACAGAAGACTTTCCCTCTTGGCCAAATAAATACTTGACACCCCATGCAGTCTTGAAATCCTCTTCTTCTTCAGGACCAACCAGCTCAATCACGCCATTATCCAGTAAGGACTTGAAAGATTTATGGTCCGATTTAGATCCTTTAATCTTTAGCAGATTACTAACTACCAAGAGTGGACGGAGAATTCCTTCCTGCATCAGATAATATGCGTACTTCTCGTTGATTTTGATCTCTTTTGATTTCCACCTAATTAGAAATGGTTAACATTAGGCTCAAAAGAAACAAAATCAACTAAATCACAATTTTATTGCAATTACTAGTTAGTACTGTAGCATTTTTTATATATGAATCAGGGAAGAAAAATTAGGGAAACAATAATAGACTGCTTATAAAGTCACCAAAATTGGAAACATAACACAAAAATGGTGGCAGCTATCGACAAATGTGTAAATTGAAAGATAGCAGAGAACACACGGGTGTAAATTGAAAGACAGCAGAGAACACACGGTATATATATACCAAATTTTTGATAGAGGATAGGGACACAAATGACAGAGCGCTTTGCAGAGATAGTGCATATAGAAACATGGTCTCACTCACACAGGAAGCAAAGTTCGAAAAACTAATATAATTATGCTAACCGTTTAATCTTACGTTAGACATAAACTGAGATGCAAAATTATTATCCAATAAAGCCCAAATTTCCAGATGCTTAATAGCACACAACAACACCTTTTTTCCACTACATGGGTTTTCTCCATGGTTCAAATGAAAAGTGCTATAAAGTATGGTATAAAATAAAACAAATGTAGAATAGACAGTCAGCTTAGAGAGAATAAAAGTGAACCTGATGAGGCAATTCATTTTTCCGTCTTCTGTTTCGTAGCTCGGTTACAAATGATGTGGAATCTGAACAAACTCCAACCCAGTCTCCATTTAAGAAGACTTTGTCTTTTCTTCCAAGAACAGTGGTAGTATCATCAACAAGTTCTTCCATTCCACAATCAAACAGCTGAGGAAGTATTGATTCTGTTACATTGGTACTTACCACTCCTGTGACAGCCAAATTTTTTACCAGTCCACAGTTTTCACCATCTGGGGTAGACAGGAAACAAACCTTACCCCAGTGTGAAGGATGCCTGCAACCATAAACTTATGTTAAAATAAATGAAAGCATTTAAATTTTTATAATAAAGCAATAGGTCAAGCATACAAAAACAGCATATTTGGGAAGCTACAACGACAATGCCAGAGACCAGATCAATCCCTGTAAATGTTAGGGAAGTTGTTACTTATAAAGTTATACACTCCTAACAGTGATGGCTAAAGAAGATATTACAGATTTTAACATGATTTCTTATCCAACCATTTCAATCAGAATTTTCAAATTTTACAGATACATCCCCACAATAAAGGCACTTTACAGAAGCTTGTACTGAAAATGAAATTGAAGAGACCAAGATAGTCACGATAATATCTCGGCATCTAGTCTACACAGGCAGCACTGTAAAGTATTGAATTCATGAACCGTGTGTTGTAAATATCAGACGGTCGGTAGTTTGATTTAGATTTGGTTTTCTGGTTGGCAGTAATAGTGTAATACTCCAAAGGGGCTTCGCATATTTAAGATGTTTAGGATTATTAGTTATATTGAGTAAAAAAATAAAATAAGGATTATTAGCTATACAATTTAGTATGATGCTGATATTAAATTTTCTATTGACACACTTCACCCACCACACAAACAACTGAAAGACTAAAATGGGCAGTTAAAAGTAACTTACGGGTATCTAGCATCCCCAACCTTCCCAGTGTACTGAACTTGTTGCCTTGTTCTTCTTAATTCAGCCATGGTTTGTAATGGATTTGTTCGGCCAAGAGTTGCAACCACACCAGAAATCCTTTCCATCCTTTTAAAAGGATGTGTCCACGCTCCAGTAGAAAACGCTCTTTGGAGACCATTTGTAATAATGGAAGCATCAAGACAGTGCTCAATTTGACGAACATCTCGATCTCCATAAAGATCTCTCTGCAGAGCCTTCCCCATCCGCTTCCGAGCATGCGCAAAATGTACTTTGATCTCACGCTCCAGCAGCTCACCAGCCAACTCAAGTCTCTTATTTCGAAAGTCGTCCCTGTTATCAGTTTTTCGGCGGCCAGTATATGCCAGCAAGAGAACTTTCACCATGTATGCCAGGTATCGTGCCTTTCTTTTTAACCCTTTAATGCTCGGAAAGACATACATGTCAAGACACTCGTCAATAGTTTCAGGTGGTGGAAATTGGACACCTTTTACACGTTCCTCTAAAAAAAGAAGCGCATTCTTTCCCCTGCGAAATGTTTCGCACTTCTCATCGGCGTCCCGAATGGAGGCAAATAGGATATTGTTAACTCTTCCATCTCCCTCTTCATAATCGATGAGATCAACAATCTCTTTATCTGAACTGACGCCAAGAGCAAAAAACAGCAACCATACAGGAATCTCCAGACAGAAAATATACTGTCAGCAGCTTCTCTCCATTTTTAATTCCTTCAAGTGTGGAATTTTCCACCAATTTAACAACCATCCTATTTCTCTTCATCTGTGACTTGTATGCAACTGCCCAATACGGAATATTTGAAACCCACAGCCTCTTCAGAAATATTTGTTCCTGTGCAATAAAAATCTGCAAAAAAAAAAAAAGCAATTTACAAACAGTAGCAACGAAATACATTGTGAAGATATAATATAGATATTAAAAATAAAACAAAATAGAATAAATAATACATTAATGCACTACAATAAAATCTAATGTTAAATCATTTTTAATCCATAAAAATTACGACTTTTTAAGTTTAGTCTCTAAGATAAATTTTACTGTATTCTATTTTAGTCCCTATTTTGAAAGAATTTTACAAAACCGAGTACCTTGAGTCACTAAAGAAAATTAGGTACTAAAATTTGAGAAAACTTTTACAGGGATTAAACTTAAACAATCATGACTAAAAACAATTTAACCCTAAAATGTATAAAATCTGTAACAACCAAAACATAAATGCATGTAAGTAAATATAGCTAACCTTCTCAGCACCCTTGATGAGAAAGTAGCCTCCATGGTCAAATTCACAATCACCTTTTTCAGCTTCACTCATCCAACATAAATCAGACATAACCATAACAGGAAGTCTCCCAATAGTTATTTCTCTCTTCTCATCCATGATAATCTCCTTATCAATGTATTCCTCTTTCCCAGTCTTAAATTTATCACTCCGAACCTTCTTCGGAATATACACCTGTAATAAATAAACACAATGTCGAGTTATTCGAACATCAAAATACACACAATACAAAGTACACAACTTACCCACATTTCAAAAATCACACACATAAATCAAACTTGGAAGAAATGAGAAAAAATGTTTCGAACCTGAAGTTGAACATGAACTTTCATTTTAGAAGCATAAGTCATTCTCTGCAAACGAGCATGTCTAGGAAGCATCTTCAACTCTTGAGCATTACCTTCACCACACCAAAACTTAGGTCGATCAAGGGTTACATTTCCAAATTTGACAGTAGCATAACGATAATGTTCATTATCTCCTTTCTTAGAAGGATCAAAACCAGGAGTAACAGTGAGATCTCCGAACGAATTGAAAGCATCTTGAAGACCAGAACTGATGAACTGATTATACGAGTTGATTTGATGACTGATTAAACCATACTCGTCGAAGAACATCACCGAAGCTTTTTTGGAGAAATACTTAACCAAATCAGGACCTAGTTCGTTGAGAATTTCTGAGTTTGTTGATTGATCTTCGTCTAGGTCAATGTCTTCCATTTCTGTGTCCAGAGTGTAGTCGTCTTCTAGATCAAAATCGTTGATATTAGGTTTGTTTGCATCTTTGCTTGAACCAACGTGACCCATGGTTGTTTAGAATGAGAATTTCGACGCTGATTTTGCTTCGGTGAAGATTTTAGGGGTTTAAGGAGAGTTTTGTTCTTACTTCACTCTCACTATGAGAGTGTGAAGTTGCGGAAATGGGCGCCAGTAGACAGTAGTGTATTTTATTGATGCTCGCTCAATAACTGTGTTACTTACTAAGATGATAATGGTAATAGTTGGTTTTGTAAGGGGTATTATGGTAAACAAGTCTCGCTAATTTGTTGTCTCCCACTGCCGTTTAGTTTATTGCTTTCGTTGATTTCTGACAGAAAGGGAGCGGAAAGACGCGTGTACCCTTGGGTTGGGAAAATTGAATCAATAGTTACTTTTACTTTCCAATCGAGAGTGTCCGATATGAATTGCGATTTTCTTCCAAAAATATAAATATAAAATTATGTTATTAATGGGGTCTAATCACTTTTATATATCCAAAAATATTTAAAAACTTTGATAACAAAATAATTGAAAACGAAGAGAATCTCAACTCATCCAATTAATTATGCAGATTTATTGGATTAATCTTGAATTTGCGTTTTTCTCTTTGAGCCACTTGGATTTCGTCCTTTGAAAGTCAAAAATATCGCTAGCCTTCCACTGTCGCCTATCAAACACCCCGATTCCTCTTTTAATTTGAAGAATTTGATCTTCACCACTAAAGAATGAATCTTACTATCCACATAAGTATTTCTATTTCACCCCCCCCCCCCCCCCCTCCCCCTTTCGCCGTTGGTTGTGACCAATTATTAGCAAAATCTCCTTAATCGAAAAGGTTTGAAACTCCAATCCACGTTACCTTACCACAAATTTTCTTCCCAATAATCGTAAATCCTCTAACCCCAAGTTATCAATTAAGAGGTTAAATAGTCTTTGATCATTCCTCGTGAGATTGGTCAAATGTTTATTAAACATATGCACCACTCACTACAAGAAATATGATTTTTGGCAACAACTTTTTTCGTTAAAATTTGTTACAAGTCGCTGGCAAAACAACCAAATGTAATTTTACCAGCGACTTGTAACAAAAAAAGCCGTTACGAAAAATTATATTTCTTGTAGTGACTCTTTTCCTCTCTCTTCACTAAATCAGACCGAGTTAAAATCACCGCATATGGACCACACCTCCGCATTGTAGGTCCTTTTAGCCACTAAGAGCTCAACCCATAAGTGTTTCTTGGCTAACAAGTTACAAGGAGCATTACACATGCATTTATGATGATAAACATCTAGCTAGTTTACAGTGCTATGTTGTCTATAAAATTACTGGATATGGTCCGCACCATCGTCCCAAATCTTTAAAAAGATCAAAGTTTTGGGACGTACAACATGAAAATGACACTTTCTTATAATGTGTGACCTTAATGTGTTGCAATTTTGCAATTTGTTGTGTTTAGTTGTGATATGTCATAGGTTTTTATTCAAAATAAATATATTTTTTTTTTACAAATCAAAATAAATACAACTCATTTACAATTTTACGTATAAGTAACGATTTATGGTATCTGAATCACGGCGAGCTTGACATAATTACGGTGAAACGATAATATTGTTGAAGTTTTATTCTATATATACATTTTATCAAAATTACCGATAAACAATGATTCTAATTAATAAACGATCACCGTAATCCAAATTAATATATATGCACTAAATTCAATATGGAAAAAGTGGAGGCACCCCCCTCCTCCTCACAAGCTCACCTTGTTTGGTTTTTATGATAAAGGCTATGATATGAATGAAAAACCATGTTGTGTAGGTAATGTATGTCAAATATTCCCCCCAAGTGTGATCCGGTAGCAACATTAACACCAAAGAAATCAATGAAAGAGAACCAAAGATCTCCATAAGAGTGTTAACATGTATAGCAAACTTAAGCCTAACCCAAAAGAGCAAGCAATATGCTAGAAAACTAGCAATGGATACAAAAGTGGTTTTAGGATGGATTTCAAATGGGGTGGGATTTTGAGGGTGTTTTAATTGGAGGAAACCAAGAAGTGCAAAGTAGGTAAAAGCAACAAGGGTATGATCATGATGAGGAATATTGTTTTCTACAACCATGGTAAATAGTTGTACATTGTTTAAGGTATTGAAAACCATGGGTCTAGGTCTCACTAAACTAGCCATATGTTGAATTAAAAATTTGTGGCTTAGGATATATGTGGAAGTGGAAGTGGAATAATAGAAAAGATGATGAATTTATGGTGAAGTGTTTGTTTGGTAGCTCAGTCTAAAGTTACGTTGGTTTATATATAGATTGACCAGGTGAGCTAAAACACTATTTAATTAAGCTATGACAACATTGAGAATGAAATATTCTATGTACGTACAACGTGGATGCCCAACAGCCTCCATGTTTTGTATAGCTAAATAAAGGTACGACGTATTGGTTTTTTAAGTAGATAGAAGGTTCACATAAGACGTATTGGTTTTCTAAAGGTACGACGTATTGGTTTCTTAATTAGAGCCTTCTACTTTTATTTTTCTTTCTGTCAGGCCTTTTACTTATTTCTATATAGTTTTAAGATTTTTTTATTTTTATTTTTTATATTAAAAATGTTAAGAATTTAAGTGTGAGTAGGGTTAGTCTTATACGAATAGGCTAATTAGGGTATATAAAAGACATTATCAAACATATTCTAATTATCAAACATATATCACTTAAACCAAATAAATTAAATGTAGGATTTATTTTATTATTTTGACAAAAATGATGTGCAGGATGTTTATGTCCCCGTCCCAGAGACAATGTAATATGCAGAAATCGGAATTCGAATCATAATAATATCTTCATTTAATCATTTTAAAAAGTGAAATTTTAGCGTCTAAACTATTTGATAAAGAAAAATAAAGGATATTTACTCAACTTCTAATCCTCCAAATAATTGGTACGTGCCTAGCAACTTAGATGGCCACAGTTCAATTCTTGCTGGCTGCAAATTTTACTTTTTATTGAATTTTTTCAATAGAGAATGTTATGTTCCCACTACAAATAATAATAATAATAATAATAATAATAATAATAATAATAACAAAAATAATAATAATAATAATAATAAATCAAGAGTAATAGTTGTAATTTTTTTTAAAGGAGAGATTAATATATGTAATATTAGAAATCAAATTGTATCGGTGACCTTTTAACGATTAACGATGAAATCAAATTGTATTGATGAAATTAAATATGTTATTAAGACCCGTAAAAATTAACGATTTATGCATTTTTAACCTCATAGAAAAAAATAGCACCGTTGCGGTCCACTTCAACATTTTCGTCTAGCTCTGCCGCTGCACCTAGTGCAACCATCAAAAAGAAGGAGAGGAGAAATCAGCTATGAGTGAGTATCCCAAGAAGATGTTCTACCTACTCTTCAACCTCCTCGAAAAACACACAAGAAGTAACAGTAGCTCCTACCATCACCCTCTGCCTAGCTACAATGGTTTTGCCGAGTTGAAACCTTATCCTGAAGGAATTGCCACGAAAAGACAATCACTTTGGTCGTGGCCCAAAAATCTCAAACCCTTGCAAGATTTACAATGTCATTCCCCCAGAAGTGTTGTTTGAAGCCTAGCTCTATCTTCTAGAACCAAATATGTTGATTTAACCAAAAAAAAATAACCCAGCTGACTCATGCCTCTAACACCATTCGTCTTCAGGAACTCGAAAGACGCACCTAACGCATGGAAGGACTCGATCAAATCAATAATAAAGGTCATGATCCGTCATGTCAAGATTAGATCTCTATATGAACTCTCACTCCCACTCTCCCATCACCTAGCTATATCAACAACACTATCAAGACACTGGTCTATGATGCCAGAAACATTCTTATCATTCTTGCACAATAAGGTTTTTCCTCTAACTAAACATTCTTATGTACGTTAACAATAATTTTCCTTTCATTCTTGCACAATAGATTTTTCCTCGATTCATTTTTTTCCATGAATCATTAGAAGAGAAGTTCGAATAATTGAAAATGATTTTAGAAATTAACAAATTTGTGAATCCCAAATACCCAACTGATTTATTAAGTTTTTATAACATGTTTTATTTTCCTTTGATAAATAAGACAATAGTCATTGCCGTTTTCCCATAATTATAATTATTAAGATTTTGAGTGCCATATGAGCAAAATGATAAAATAGTGTCCATGTAACTATCCGAATATCATTCTCTTTGTATTTTTTTTCTATTAAAATCATTAATGATTCTTTTTATTACTCATTTTAGTTTTTAATATAAGACATATTTTATTTTTAGAATCATGGAAATGGAATGATTGATCTATCCACTCAATTTTCTATTTTTAATATGATAAATTTTTTAATTTTAAATGGACCAAATATATCAATTATTTCATTAATTTAAAAATTAAAATTTTCTTATATTAAAATTTAAAGGGAGTGATAATTTGCGAATCCGGTTAATTATTTTGGTGTCTTAAGAAAACCGGTTCCCTGTTGAGCTTCTTATTTCTACACCCTACTCCATTACTGTGCAACTTAAATAGTTTATGAAGTTACAACTTCTTAATTGATGCAATGTAAGTGATTCTGGTATATACTACGTGGATAACTTAAAACAAGAGAGAAATTTTGCGAAAGGGCAGGTAAAAATGGTGAATGAGTATTGCTGGTGCTGCAATTGTGTGGTGTAGGAAGAGTCAAAGACGGGCGCAGAATTGTGTAGTTTGGTGTGGGAATCCAAGTCATTTTTTCCTTTTTTATCATATTTTCGGTATAAAGTTTTCATCGCCGATGATTAAAATCTCTATCAAAAAAATTATATGACACATAAATAAATTTTTATCTCACAATTGATTTTTTTTTCATACCTAATTCGGATCAAAATTACTTGAGCGAACTAAGAGACTCTTATTTCTTAAACTAATTGATCATTATTTATTATAATTTACTTTGTCTGGCGAAGAAGTGAGTTGGGAGACCTTAGACTCTATACCGATATTCAAATAACTATTGTGCTATAATTATCGATCAAGAATTATACTTTTAATATGGTACAAAGACCACTCGTATTTGACACAAAAATCAATCTAGAGTAAAAAAATATGATTATGGAAGCAAGTGATATCTGATATGATATTTAACAGATGAAGCCGAACTTACAGAATGAATTAGAACAAACATAATAAGCAAACATGTGCCTAAATAAAACTAACACATTTAATACATATGTTTAATGACTCATTAAACGCATACATTAATTAATCAAAAAATCTATTGGATTGGTTTGGTGGTATCGACTTGAGACTTGAGAGTATGTTCCTCCTTAAAGTTTTAAATTCGATTTCCTTTGATGTCAATTTAAATGAACTAATTTAACTTTTAAAAAAAATCAATTAATCAAAAAAATAATTAAAATACTCTTTAATTTTGGTCACTCGTCTTCCGCTTAAAAAATAGAATGTTCTGCCTAATTGAGGTCAGGGGCATCTCCAATTTTTTGGAGGCCCCGTGTAATTATTAAAAATAGGCCTTCAAAGGCTTGATAAAATTTTGAAAAAAAGATCTAATAAAAGAAAGGCTTAATTGCAGTTTTGATCCCCCTATTTTTAATTTTTTGCAGTTTTGGTCTCCCTATTTTAAAACTCGACAGTTTTGGTCCCTCTAACACATATTTTGTCTAAAATATGATGATACAACATGTTTTAAATGAACTTTATGAGAAAAAAAATCTTACTATTTCATCGATGCTTGTATTTTTTCATTAACGAATCATATAACACATCGTTTAAATCATATCATATCGCCAATCTTTAGTTAAAAATTATGATAGGGGGATCAAAATTGCAAAAAATTAAAAATAGAGGGACCAAAACTGTCGAGTTTTAAAATAGGGGGACCAAAACTACAAAAAATTAAAAATAGGGGGACTAAAACAGCAATTAAGCCTAAAAGAAAAAATGCAAAAAATTCAAAATAGCTATCAACGATTTAAATTAAAAATAACACCAATAACACTAAAAACTAATCATTTTTCATTGATACAAAAAAACTAATCAAGAAATAATTAAAACTAAAACTATGTCAAAAAAATTGCAATGATGAAATCTATACCAAGACCTTGCACACGTACACAAATATCACAATTTACCGCAAATCTATTGATGCACATATAATATTTAATAAAGATTAAAAATATATAACTACTAATATAGGAGGACCTCAAAATTTAAAGGCCCTAAAATTTCTCGGAAATTTGGAGGCCCGATGCCGTCGCACATGTGGAACATGTGCTCTAGCGGCCCCTATTTGAGGTTATGAAAGTTGTGACAAATGTTTGCAGACTGTTTGCACAATAATATTTTCTTCTCTATAAACATATGAGAAACTATAATATTCATATTTAGTAAGGATTTTACGGTTAGACCATCTACAAGGAGAGTTAATGTAAGAATAATTTCATAAATCTTTCTTTTTTTTTTTTAATGAATTTCATTTAGTATTTTTCTTATGTGAGGTTCATGTATTTCAAAATATTTATAACATAATGTGCTTATTTTTTAGAATGTAACCATGAATGCGAGAAAAAAACACAACCAATACCAAAAATGAGATGCCCAATAATGTTCATATACGACTTATGTGTAAAAGTCTGTGTTTCTAGAAGAAAAGAAAGAAAAAGAATTATTGGTACCACTCTCCAAGTGGACCTCAGTCCTCATACTACCAATTAAAAAAAAAAAAAAAAAGGAAAAAACAAAAAGAAAAAAAGAAAGTCTTGGTTGGGCACAACATTAACATCTCATATTTAGGCACACACTCATAAATAAATAAATAAAATTAAAAGAAAAATAAAATAATCACATCAATCAACATCCTTTAATTATTTCTCTTTTAATTTTTATATATAGTGTGAGTGTGCCTAAGAGAAAATCATTTGGGTTTATGCCCATATTAGAATTTCCCAAAGAAAAAACTCTATGAAGATTTTGTCATGATAGTTTATGAAAAAAATAACTTATTAATTAAAATAAATTTTTATTAGTATAAACTTATAAATTATTTTTCATAAACTCATAAATAAATTAAATTCAAACGGACCTTTAGTTGCACGGATTAATCTCAAGTTAGGGAGATTATCTCTAACTATTATAAGTTATAACAACTTATCTTGTTGATGATAGATTAGCGTGTGTGGTATTTGGCTGATAATTTGATAAAGGTTTTATTTTTAGTTTTATTTTTTTGGTATTCAACGGGGTCTAAGTCCAAAAAATAAAGATTACACGAAAACTAATCGGGGGAAGGATACACCCCTAACATCGACCTCAACAATCTGCATCACCCTAGTAGGAGGGTTTACATAAAATTCAATTCCACTAATACCTTCACTATCCATGTTCGCAAGCATATCCGCACATCTATTTGCTTCAGTATATATATATATATATATATATATATATATGAATGATTTTAGTTTCCCAAGATCAATAAAAGTTGAGTTAGAAGTCAACATAGTTGAACACAAGTTAAACGATAACAGGAACATGGTTATTTTGGAAAAGACTGCTCACTTTCTAAGCAATTTTGTATGGCTTTCATAAAAGTGCAATCAGAGTGTATTAAGAAATGACTAACTCATACTAATAAAAAAGACAAAGAAATGTTGCATTTGTGTGGTCACAATTGGATACACCAAATAGTCTCACATTGCTAGCACTCCTCTAACTAACCGAGACACTTTTTTTACAAAGGATAAAACCGTGATGGATTATTTTAAAGCGGACAATCTCTCGAAGATGTGAACTTGAGGTCAGATCTGAACATAATGATTTTTACACATATATTAAAAGAAGAAAAAAAGTCATTGAATTAATTCTATGCTAATAAAAAATCGAAATATAACTAATTCCATGTTAATAAGTGAAACGAGAAATGTACTAAAAAAATAAATTTAGTGAAAGGAGAAAATAGTTTATATATAAACTATAAACTATAAAATTTAATTTAACCATTTTAATATAATATTTTCTTTTAAAAGTACCATTTTAATTAATAAGATAATATGTTTTAATTTAATATAGAATTACTTTTTAAATAAAACAAAAATGGAATAAAAAACTATAATTTATATATTCATTCCTTACTTTCCATACAATTAAATGAATGTTTTATTCACTTCATTGTGGTCGTTTTATTTTAAACAGCTAAATTTAATTTTATTAATAATGCAACTGAGAATAAGACGAACACATTCAAATCATATTCGTTTTAAAATATCTAAATAGGAGCTAAATGAGTTGAACATGTATTTTTTTTAATGTCAAAAATTGGGAGGTAAGTAAAGTTTGGCCAAAAAATTGTTTCACCCATAAAACGAATACGGGTTCTCCCGAAATCGATCATTTAATGAAGCCCATTAATCATTAAAGCTCAATAACTTAGTTTATTTAACTATATTTTTAACATAATCATATATGCTCAACGGAATTAATCCTAATTTTTCATGTGATTAAATGTTGTAGAAAATATTGAATGTCCATGAAATATTTTTGTACATATATAATTCAACTGAGATCAAGTGAACCTTTCTTCAGAAATATTGAAATTTATATTGTTGCTAAATATTGAAATTAACTAAGTAACCAACTATATAAATTTTCCTTTTTCAGAAATGCGACCTTTGTTACTTAGGCTTTCATGCTGCACAATATATCCACTTGATCTAACACTAGGGAGGACAAAGACAAATATACATATAACACATTGGATTTAGACACAACAATTACGAAAATAGATTAGGTGCAGTCAACTGTAAATAGAATGACTGTACAACTGCATAAAAAAAGTGACCGCATGGAATCCAGGTTCCAACAATTACAGAACTACAACACAACGCCCCATTATTTCCCTCCTTTGCTTTTCAATTCTTTTGCACTTTGATATATTATAGTGAACCAATGAGCCATATATGGTCGTAGATGTGCACCTATATAATTTGAGACCTCATGCTGTTTTTAATTTTGCTTTTATGGATAGATAAATGTTAATAATTAATTGTTATGTTATAGTACTCTTTCTTATCAATATTTAAATCCAGAGTTTTAACTCTTAGTTCGAACCTTTAACCAATCTGAAATCTCAAAATATAATTTTTCATTTTGTTGTGTGCAATTTTGATATATTATATAGGTTTTTTATATAAAAAAAATTATTTAATTAAAATGACATTTCATACTAAATATTTAGTGTATGTTTGAAAATATTACAACAATTTGATAAAATCAAGGTGATATTATTATTTTAGTGACTTTTTAAACTACGGTTTTTACCAAAATACCACAATAGCACATCACGATTCTGATAAATTCACGATCATTCCAAACCTCTGCACTTAATTCAATATGGCAAATGTAGAGGCACACCCCTCCTCCTTCTCATATACCCACCACCACTTAGAGTTTTAATGATTAAGGCCACCACATAACCAAGGAACCATAATGTATATGCAATATATTTCAATGATTCCCCCCAATTAGTGTGATCCGGTAGCAACAAAACCATGGAAATCAATGAGAGGGAACCAAAGACTTCTAAAAGAGGGTTAAGTGCACGTATAGCAAACTTGAGCTTAACCCAATATAGGAAGCAATAGGCAAGAGAGCTAGCAATAGATACAAAAGTGGTGTTAGGGTGGATTTGAAATATGGTAGGATTTTGAGAGTATTTTAATTGGAGAAAACCAAAAACTATCAAAAAGGCAAAACCTAAAAGGGTGTGATTGTTTTCTACTGCCTTGGTGGTAAATAGTTGGACATTGTAATTTAGGACATTTAAAACCACTTTAGGAGTACTTAATGATCTCCTAAAATGGGGCCTTGGTCTCACAACATCATCCATCATAATATATATTTAATTTGTGAATGACAAATATATATTAATAAATAGAAAAATCAAATGATTATAGAGAGTATATATAAGGAGAAAACAAATAACAAAAAGAAAAATATTTAATCAATAGTTTGGAAAACTTAATAGGACAAGAGAGGAATTTAATTTATGGGAAGTTTAGGTAAACCGGGAAGAATAAGTAAGGGAGAGGACTATATTTATAGTTATAATAGAGCAACTAAGGGAGATGGCAAATTAATCTACCTAAGTGAACTTGCAAAAGTCTATATTTTTGCGTCTTAAATGGGGCTAATAATTTTTGTCTTGGTATGACATGCTTGGACCAGTTTAGATTCGATGCCCATGGGGAGGACCCCACCCTTTCCAACACATTAATTTTTATTTTTTCTTAAATGTACTTTTGGTTTATGTTTTTAAAAGAAAATGTTTAAATAATGAATTGGTCAACACATTAATTTTTAGTTTTTCTTAAATGTACTTTTGCTTTATATTTTTAAAATAAATTATTTCAATAATTATGAATTTGTCAAGTGATAAAAGTTTTGGGCTTAATAAGTAGATAGTACAAAGTCCGATTCATGATTTTTGTATATGAAAAAGAAAATCGGTTAAGAGTAAAAAATTCATTTAGATTTTTTGACAGAGATTAATTATCGCTAACAGCAATATAAATTTTGTATCTATATAATGGTAATCTAAAAGAAATTAAAATTTTGATCTTTTATTTTAAAAACTGATTTTTTGTTCTACTAAATATGTCAATTGTTTAATAAATTTAAAAAAATGAATTGTTTCTTAATAAAAGAATCGGAGGCAATAATAAAGATTAACAATACATACTAATAATTATTGTAGGACTTTAAAATTTAGAGTCCAAAATTTAGAGGTTCTGATACCATCATACATCCGACAGAAAGTATTCATTGGGCCTGAATAGCAATATGTGTAGTGTGTTTGTTTATTTGTATGTCTTTATGTCAATTCATCATCATAAATTTTGGTTCTTTATTTTGGGGAAAGAAGAACATGAAAACTACAGCCATTTGATTTGGTTGTCTACCATTTGGTAAATATTGCATCAAAGGAATGAGTATATTTTTAAAGGGAAGGAGACTTGTAAGAGTAAGATGACAGGTTGAACAACAGTGATAGCAGCTGACAGGTTCACTATTGACTTCCTTTGGAATGATGCGCAAACATATAGTGCTTCTCAAAGGTTTCAATGCGAGGACTCCAAAAATGAAGTGTGTTTTTCGAAACAAAGAACGAACAAGAAGACGATGGAACAAACATGGCAATTGCAAAAATGATATTTCGAATTTTTGGAAATGTAACAGTTTGAGCATAGGTTACGAAAGAAGGTGTTGTTTGGAGTTCATAGGTGTTCTTAATTTCTATTATCGAAATCTAAGGTGACTGCAATGAATCCAGATTACCTACTATCGTTGATAGACTTCGACCATTTATTTTTTATGTCTTATTTATTTAGTGATCTTTAAATTTAGACCATTAAAGTACAGCAACTGCATGAGTGCAAGATACTCTGACAACAGCCTGCAAAGAATCTAGGTCCAATCGCAATATCTATTCGAAGATTATACGTATATAATAAAAAATCTAAAAATAATGAATGTCTCTTCTTTGTTAGAGTTAGGAGGAGGCAACAATTGTGAAAATAAAAAAGAAGAACCTAACTTGAAAGAACATTCCACGCAAAGAGTTAAAAGTGGGGAACAAGAGCTCTCTCACTCTGACACTACACTGCCAATGGGGGTACAAATAGAAATTATTTGGACCAATATTCTCTGACTTTTTTCTGGGAAAGTTATTTTAACTTTCAATCTTTTTAGACCATTGGATAAACCCTAGGATCTCTATCCTGCCACGTGTCAATTTATTTTATTTTTAAAAAAACAAAACCAGCAAAAATCTAGTATCAACCGACAAAGAAAAAGAAGAGGAACACAATAAAAAGTAAAATAAAATCAGTCCAAAGTTAGGGGAAGAAAAAGACAAACTAAATGAGTCCATCTAAGGTATATCCACGGTATAAGGTAGGCCAACCAAGGGCCAAGTTGTCGAAGATTGAGTTTTAAGCCACGAAATTATTGACCAAGAAAATACCTAAGAAAAATTATTGACCAAGAAAGTATTTAAGAAAAATTGAGTCGTGCTACTAATACTTTTAAAACACTATTTAAGAAAATAAAAATGATATATTTATATTAAAAATAATATTACTTATATTTCAAATATATTAACTACACAAATATTAAAATAATTTTTAATTTTTTTGTTTCATTAACTAATAATATTTTAGATCACTCGTTAGCATTTTTTTAAAAAACTAATTTAGTTATATAAATACATAATATATGATAAATTATACTACCAATGTTTGTCTAGTTGAATCAAAAATATAAATATAAATGCCTCGTATTTTTCTTAACCTAAGCTCAACCTTTATCTTAAGCAAGAAATACATTTTTGCAAAAGTAATTTTACAGGTGAATGCCTCCAAACATACACCTATCGTGATATCAAGATTCACGAATCTTCATTAAAAAAAAGAGTACGTAATTAACCTGGTGATTAAATAGATACACCTATTTATACTTATGCTGGCAACTTAAAAGAGGAGATAAATAAATTTAGTAGAAGAGTAAGTAATTAACCTGGTGATATAAAAAATGCTAAATGGCTGGAACTAGAAAGATTAGCAATGTCAATGAGGAGCAAGACTTATATGATCGGTACTACAAATAATTTAGTTAATTTAGATTAAAAAAAAAGTAGAAGAAGAAATAAAATTAATTTTTTATTACTATTATTATTAATAATTATTATTAATATTATTATTGATATAATAATTTTTCGATTTTATCATTTATGAATGTGTATAAGCCAAATTATTTGTGTATGACCCTAGGAATCTTACTCAACGATACTAGATTATTTGTGTTTGTGATTATACAAGTCTTATTCAAGGATGAATCATAGACGCGTATTTGCTAGAACAGAAAACAAAGTGGTGAATAGAATCCATGTCATTTGCAAGCTAATAAAGTGCATGCATCGCTATTGAGATGAGATTTGAGAGTGACTTGAGAGATTTTACAATAATACTAACATCTTAGCAGCCTTTAACGACTCATATATAAGTATATTCTCCTTCTGGCCTGGGTACACTAATATATAGGCTCTCTTGCAACTATAATACAAGTTTATGTTCTTTCTATGTAATGTAGAGATATTAAAAAATGTAGAGATGTTAAAAAAATGTCAAGATGATCAAATATAAATTGCTATAAAAAAATGGCAAATTAAACCGTGTTTGGGAGATCAGAGAGCACCAAAGAGCAAAAATAGTCAATGTTCATCATGACTATATAATAGAGGGTGACATTATCTTCACAAAAAACTTAAGTTTTGTTTGAGTTTGGAAGGAAAGTGAGGGGAGGATTTTGGATAAAAGAGAGGAGCAAGTGACAAAAAATACAAGCTTTTGAAGTGTTTTGGGGGATTCATATTTTTTAAAATACAAACTTATCTTAATTTTGAAGAATTCAAAAATTATATTGGAGTAAAATACGTAATGTGTTCATTTTTTAGGATTGGTAGGAAAAATCGATCAGTTTTACACTTTAGTTTTTAAACTCTTGAATATCTTTCGTCTTCGTAAAGATCCACTTGCATTGCATCCAATTATCCTTAACTTTTTAGATAATTTCACAAATTTTACCCTTACCTCTTTAATCCCGGATAGGGGTGTCAATATTATCCATTTGTCCATTATCCATCCAATCCATTTAAAAATTTATCCATCCAATCCATCCATTAGTAAAAAAGTTGGTTAATGGATTGGATTTGATCCATCCATTTAATTAAATGGATGGATCCAATCCATCCACCTTAATTTTAAAATCCAATGGATAATTGATCATTATTAATTTTAAATCCAATGGATTGTTACTTTTAAAAAAATAATAAATTTTATTAAAAAATAAATAATAATAGTAATAACACTAAAATAAATAAAAAACAAACAATCGGCCAAAAACCGAAAACACAAAAAATCGGCCGAAAACCCAAAAATTGGCCGAAAATACAAAAAATCTGTTGAAAACCGAAAACACAAAAAAAAAATCGGCGAAAAACCGAAAATTGACCGAAAACCCAAAAATTGGCCAAAAACACAAAAATCGGGCGAAAAACCGAAAATTGACCGAAAACCCAAAAATCGGCCAAAAACACAAAAATTTCAATCGATTTTTAGTTTTCCGGCCGATTTTTGTGTTTTCGGCCGTTTTTTGGGTTTTTGGCCGATTTTTTGTGCTTTCGGCCGTTTTTTGGGGTTTTGGCCGATTTTTTGTGTTTTCGGTTTTTTGGCCGATTTTTTGGGTTTTCGGCGGATTTTTGGGTTTTCGGTCGATTTTTAGTTTTTCGGCCGATTTTTTGCGTTTTCGATTTTTCGGCCGCTTTTTTGAGTTTTCGGCCGATTTTTGAGTTTTCGGCCGATTTTTAGTTTTTCGGCCGATTTTTTGTGTTTTCGGCCTTTTTTTGCGTTTTCGGTTTTCGGCCGAATTTTGGGTGTTCGGTCGATTTTTGGTTTTTCGGCCGATTTTTTGTGTTTTCGGCCATTTTTAGGTTTTTCATCCGATTTATGGATTTTCGGGTGTATTTTGGGTTTTCGGCCGATTTTTGATTTTTCAGCCAATTTTTGAGTATTCGGCCGATTTTAGGATTTTCTGGTATTTTTTTTTGTGTTCGGCCGATTTTTAAAAAATAATTTATCTACATAATATGTAAATTGAAAAATAATATTATTTGGATATTTTAATTTTGTTGAATTAATAATTGAACAAATTTTGTTGGATGGATTGGATATCCATCCATTAAAATGATGATAATGGATGGATTGGATGGATTTTATCTCTAATTGGATGGATTGGATTGGATTTTTTTTATCTCATTTTAATGGATTGTTAATGGATAAATGGATTACTTTCATCCATCCATTAACATTCCAATCCAAATCCATCCAATCCATCCATTTTGACACCCCTAACCCCGGAATGTCTTCATTTCTCTTGAAAATCCATTTGTATTCAAGTTCCTTTTTTAAGTCACACATTTTACAATATGTCTTTTCATTGCATCCAACTACCATATTTGTCAAGCCACTTAAAAATTTCAAACCAAATAAGACCAAAGGAAGCACATTATTAGAACAAATTATTCTTACTCTCTTCTTTAATTACCACACTTGTCTGGACAAAGTGAAGAATTATAAGGTATAACATCCCCCCTCATCATTTCCCACCATAACTCCCACATCTTAGCTACAAAAATATAACTATCCTTAAAATGATTAAAAAGTCTTCTAACCCTAATACAAAGCGGACAACCCTCCGATCTCCCAATTAAGACACGGCATAAGCCGATTTACCCAATGATCTTTATAAATCCTCACTCCCCCCAAATAAAAGATTAGAAAAGAGATTGTATAACAAAAATTATATTCGAATGAGTTTTGAAGAAAGAAAAAATATATAAACCAACAACGATAACAAGACATGATAGGGAGTGAAGCTAGAATAATTTAAGCGATTGATGAAGAATTAGATTATATGTATTAATTAAATAATTTAAATATTAGTTGGACATTTATTTAATTAGTTTGTTTAGTTGGGCTTTATGACCTTCAGGGTCCATTTAATTATATTCATTTATTAGCAGTATAAATGTAGCATATATATCTTTGTAAAAAAATGTAGCTCATATGTTGAACTCATTTTAAGCTACTTAATGAAATGAATGAAATTTATCTTTTTGTCTAGCAGTAGTTTTTAATTGTTCTTAGTTTAGTATAGAATTTCACAGAATCTTAGCTTGGTAGGATTAGCAACGTACCAATTGATAGACGAGTAGTCAACAAACATTGAGGCATAAAATGGGTAAATACTTCAGGTTAAAAAGTTTTCATTTTTACAAATATTATGGTTTTTTATTTTAATCCCCAGCATGTGTTAAAAACTTATTACTGGAAGATTTTGATAAAAGTATCAAATTGTTCAAAATAATAATATGATAAGTAAAATCGTCCTCACATGAATTACAAATAAATCATGGACCATATAATAAGTTGTTACATTAGATCTCACTATGTTTGGTTTCAATTCTGAAGTATACAGAATTGATTCTCTTTGAAGTTAGAAATCGTAGCTTCTGATTCTAGAATTGATTTTTACATTCAAATTTTTTGTTTAACTCACTTTTGAATAAATATATCCAAACATAAATCACTTTAACTTAAAATCAATTTTGATCAAAATCAATTCTATCAAAATCAATTCTTACCACCGCATAACCAAACACAGCATTAAATAAATCAATTTAAACATGTCTTTCTTTCCATATTTAGTTACTGGTAGTTCAACTTCTTATAATACTAGTAACATGCATCAAGTACAATGTTCAAACAAAAATCTAGGCTCTTAAAAATTTAAATCTATTGAAGTATTTGGCAAGAGTGGTCGCATCCTCCTTCTCATATTTGAACTTAGCCCAATAAAACAAAGTCTAATCATGACTATAAGTACATGAAAAATGAACCATAATGTGTATATGATAATGAAACCATATAATCCCCAAGCATTTGGAAACAACATCAACAACAAAGAAATCAATGAATGAGAACCAAACACTTCCATAATGGTATCAACCCTTATAGCAAATTTAAGCTTAATCCAAAAGAAAAAACAATATACTAGAAAACTAGCAATAGATACTAACATTGTCTTTGGATAGAGTTGAAATGGGGTAGGATTTTCTGGATATTTAATTTGGAGGAAACCAATAAGTACAAAGAAAATGAAGGTGACAAGACCATGTAGAGGATTAGTTTCCATTCCCATAATGTTATATACATAAACACTTCCTACAACATTAATAGTCACTTCATGACCTCTATGAAAATTTGATTTTAGTCTTACCAAATTATTAGCCATGAAATTGAAACTACTATTTTTATTTTGTGGAGCTATATGAAATTGAATCTTTCTAGAAATATATATACACAAACATAAGAATGTTTTTGCCGTGTGATATAGTGGTGTTGTGACAATATCACTTTAACATGTCATATGTCATGAATTTTCCTGTTCGGTGTGTGTCTTTGTGTGAACAGTGAAATTCAAGTCAACAACGCCGTCTTTTTTTATTTTTCTTTTGTTGTTGAAATCATACAAAAATCAACAATTAAAATAGACATAACTTATCTAATTTGGTCATAAAAAATTATAAATAAAAAAACACACACACATATATACAGTCTGTTTGTTGTAGATTTTTATTTGGTATTTTTAAAATAATTTTTCATAACTCAATCAGAAATAATAAATGTTATTTTGAATTTATTTTTTATAAAAAAATTTTTTAAAAAAATCATTAATTTTTATATTTATGTTACAAATTATTTTAATAAACTTTTTTTAAAAATGTTATTTAGAAGTCATTTAAAATAGCATTTTATTTTTAAAAAAGAAAAATTGTAATTTTATCATCAAAATAATTATAATAAATACTTAATATGATTTTTTATGAGAGGAAATTTAAACCAATTTCTTATTTAGCCTCCGTTTGGATTGATGGAATATAATGGAATGAGCGGAGCGGAATAGAATTGAGTGGAATGGAATGGAGCGGAATGGAATAAATATTTCATTTCGTTGTTTGAATATTAAAAAAAATAATAAAATTGATGGTATCAGATAAAATTCATTCCATCTTAATCTATTCCGCTTCGTTCCATTTCATTATTATTTTTCAAATTCAAACAATAGAGCATTAATATATTTCATAGTACTACCACCTATGAAACCCCGATACTCAAAAAATGGTGACGTATCGTGTCTGATACGTCCTCGATACCGATACTCTTTCGATACATCCCGATACTTGTATCGGTAAAGTATCGGTTAAATCATTATTTTTAAATAAAAAAATAATATCTGATACTCTTCTGATACGTCTCGATACTCGTATCGGAAAAGTATCGGTTAAATCATTATTTTTAAATAAAAAAGTAATACCCGATACATTTCTGATACGTTCCAATATCCGATTTTTGTTTGTATCTTTAGCACTTCTTGTGGTTTTTCTTTGTCAATATAATTTTTTACTTTTCAAAAGAAAAATTATGGTGTCCTACTATATAACAAGTTGTTAAACATTTGAGCTCTTCTCAAAATTGTGATATAAGACTAGATATTTTCTGCTTTTAATTATTAATATTGTTGATTTTAGTCATGTTTATATATTGTGTATTTATATATTTAATTTTAAATTTAATTTTTAAATAACGTATCGCGACAGTATCGAATTAGAGATTTTAAAAAAAATTACATATCGACGTATCAGTATCGTGTCACGTATCGGGACTTCATAGACTACCACCTTTCTCCCACATTCTTTGATTTTCTAAACATATTCCTTTTATTGAACATTTTTGACTTCTGACAGAAAGTGGTCATGAGTATAATACAATTGACACATGCTTCCTTTTTCTAAACAAAACTAATAGTAATAATTGTAAAACTCTCTTGCAAATTTTGATGTCATTTTTCAAATATCGCTTCATTATTTTTACGTTATCAATGCATGTCACTGAAATGTTGGTTGAAATGTATAATTCATATATAAAAAGAACAATATATTATTTCAATGGCTAGGAGGATTATGCTCGAATCTCTGTAAACAAAATCATTTTATCTTGATAAAATTGGTTCTAGCTGAAGCTACTTTTCTTAAATAAGTATCAAGGTCCACCGTGATTTCCATTGTGTGCTTTATCAAATTTCACCTTAAAAATTGGTTATGGTGATTATTTCACAAGGTGCAATCCTTGCATTTTTTTTGGGAAAAAAAAGTGAGTTCAATTTCCAAGCTAACCAGAAGGTTGAGTCAGATTATGCTAAAATCAATTCTTTTCAGTTTCACCGCCGAATCAAGCATACGCGTCAATTGTAGAAGTTGGACTCCCACTTTTATAAGATATGATCAATCAATTATTTACCAACTAAACTTTTTATTTTCGGTAATTTACAATGAGTACTCTCTATTTATGGGTTAGGGAAGACACGGGAAATTAGACTCAAATGACTTTATTAGAAAAATTTACCTCACTCTCCCTACCTTCACCCCTACATTTAAACTTTAAAGTGAACTATCTCTATTTTACTCTTATATAAAAAAACACTGCAAGATAACAACAAGGGCGGCGGTTGAAATAGACAAACAGCGGCGTTTTAACCGCCGTAACATGCTTGTAACAGCAATTGGTTTGCCGTCGGAAAAAAAAAAAAATCGGTAGGTTATATAGTTGCAGTTTTGGACAAACCGCTAGAATAATCGTCTGTAGTTTAAACTAAAATTCTTTATTTTTTCACTTTTAATTTTCTCACAGTTTTTTAAAGTTTCTCGGAACACACAAGAGAGAACTAAAGAGTAAGTGATGAAATATACACAGAAATACTTTTCCTAAAATATTTAGTTTGTAAATTTTACCCAAAAAATACAATGAACATGTTCGGTTCACATCATATTTAACTTAACAATATAACAAATTATTTTTGTCTATTTATCTGATTGACAAATGAGAAAACATGTTTAACTACGTACACTCATCCAAACGGTGTCAATGCATGCTAAGAACAAAATCACCATATTGAACCAAATGAGCGATAAGAGATTTCTGTATGACTAAGACCTTTAAATTGTTGAAGGGAGTAGGATTTCGTGGATGATGGATTGGCGTTGAAAAGGATGTGTTTGGCGGAAAAGAGATGTTGGGAGATTTTTGGCGGCGAGCTTCGTTACGAGTGATTTTGTCATAGTACTACGGTGCTTGGATGAACCAGGTGGTCGTGGCAGGGGGCGGATTCAATGTTTTTTTTGAAACGGCTAAATTTTATTAAAGACAACTCCTCCACAAGAAGTGAAAGGAATTGTCGTGAAACATACAACAAAGGTAACGTGATATAACACAATTACCATCACCTAATCGACCCCCAATGTAGCATGAGGGTGTCCACCTGCACACCCTTAACTTTGAAAAATTGTACCAATAACCTTATATAAGTGGATTAGTATATGGTATTCGAACTCCGACTTCAATATATAATGTGGTGTTCATACCAACTGAGTTAAACTTACGAGATAAAAAAGTATTAGTTTAATAAACAACAAAATGCATTTTTGGCCCAAATATATGTTGTAATAAGTCCAACTTCTAGAATCATATTCTAGAGAAATCCATGGAGCTCTCTAGAAGATAAGGATTAATAAAGAGTTTGGTGGAGTAGTTGAGAAAATTCTAGAGAGTAGTTTATAGCCATTAGATTAAGTTTGTGTTGGCAAAATCCTAGTCATTGATTTAGGAATGCCACTAGTATAAATAGATGTGATGTACTTGAGTTTGTATCAAGCAAAAAAATTATAAACACCTAGTAATACAAGTAGTCTTTCCTTTCAAAAGTTTTATATCCTCTCCCAAATATTTAAACATTTTTCCACCTATTAAAAACTTCCTTCCAACATGCATAAAAGGAGAAAAAGGGGTGTTGTTGTTATTGTTTTGAGTGAGGGATTGAGGCGGTTGAGATTAGGGGAAGAGAGTAAGTGATGTTGAAGGAGACGTAAAGATTGAAACAATTGGTGTAAAAGAAAGTTGTTAAAGAAACCAACAAATGGAAAAGAACATATGGAAAAACGGCTAATGCTACGGTGGACCACCTTTACAATTTTCGATGAACAGTCTATTTAATTGTTTTCAAATCTTGTAAAACCGGACAAGTTGAAGGGTGAGAGTGAAAACTAGTGTAAAAAATTAAAGGCTTAAATATCATTTATGTTCCTGAATTTTTTATTTTAGTCCATGTATCTTTTTTTGTTGCAAATAAGTTCATGTATGTTCGTGAATTTTTTGTATTCGCGGACCAAAAGATCATTTAAGCCAAAATTAAATGGTAAAAAAGATAGGGTTAAATATGTTTTTAGTCCCTACATTTTGCCTTATAGTCAAGAATAGTCCCTACATTTTTTTTATGATTTAAAAAAACCCTACAATTTTTTCCATAATTAAAATTGGTCTCCGCCGTTAATTTTTTTTAACAGAATGCTGATGAGGCGCAATTAACCAATAACATGATGACACATGTCTTTTACCATGGCTTCAGTTTGGGTTGTTGTTGTGGTTTTGGTTGAGTTTGTGGTGATTAAGATGGGGTTGTGTAGGAGGAAGAAAGGTAGAAATAAAGATTTTGTGTGGAAAAGTGCACAATAAACCTGATGAAAAAAGACATGTGTCATCATGTTATTGACTAATTGCGCTTCATCAGCGTTCTATTAAAAAAAAATTAACGGCGGGGACCAATTTTGATTATGAAAAAAATTGTAGGGTTTTTTTAAATCATAAAAAAAATGTAGGGACTATTCTTGACTATAAGGCAAAATGTAGGGACTAAAAACATATTTAACTCAAAAAGATAAAATTGAAATATTTAATAGTTTGTGGGGACGGGGGTGAAGGTATAACTATTAGAGTGTGAGGGAAAAAAAAGTTTCCTTTAAGACTCGGAGGTTATTTATTATCAAAAAGATCCATTTAGTTTTTTATCAAAAATGAAGGCCCATATTGTTTATAATGGTTTTTAAAATTTTCTCTTCCCACCCACATGATTCTTTTTTACCTCTCAAAATTCCATTTTTACCCTTGAACAAAAATTTCGGAACGCGTTTTCCTAAATTTTTCTAGTTCAAATTCAGAAAACTTGTTACAAAGTTTTCATTCAAGGTAAAAAAATATTTGAAAAACGCGTTCTGAAGTTTTAATTCAAGAGAAAAATGGAAATTTCACGGGGTAAAAAAGAGTCATGAGGGGTGGGAAGAGAAAGTTTCATGGTTAATGCTATTGTTAATTTTGGAATGCAGTGTGTTCGTTTCCATTGATAAATTTTATGACAACTTATTATCAAAAAAAATATTGACAACTTTTCATTTTGGGTTAATAGGTTTGTTATCCCCTGCTAAGTGGACGTGTTTTGCGTTACCCACCTACTAAAAATTCCTTCAAGATTTCCCCTTGCAAAGTAAATTTTTTGCTTTTCCCCCTTGTCCCCTCTTAGGTGCAAGGGATTTGCACTTTTTGAATCGGTCGAATAGAATAACCGATTTAAAAAACTGCACCTTTTACATCGGCTGAACAAAATAACCGATTTAGAAAGTGCATCCAAGGGGGCATCCAAAAAATTTTACTTTGCATGGGGGGAATCTTCAAGAAATTTTTAGCAGGGGGTAACGCAAAATAGGGGTGAGCATCGGTCGGATTCGGGCCGAAAATCGTCAAATCGATCCGCGACCTCTTAATTTGGACCCAATTCCGACCGTTTACGTCTTCGGTTTGTTCGGGTTCGGGTCATACGGGTGACGAGTTTCAACGGGTCGGTTTAAACGGGTTTGATTGAAACGTTGTTGTTACATTTAAAACTTCATTGATCAAAAAATTATTTGTTTTTTGACAATTTGTTCAATATCTCATACATACTGCAACAAAAGATACAATAAAAATGATGAGATGAAGTTAATTTGTTTCAAATTTGTAAATTCAACGACAATAATAGATAGTAGATGAGAAGTAAAAATTAAGATAAATCTAAAATATTATCTTTCGCATCTCCTTTATCAACATATTACAAACTAAAGCTTGTAAAATACAATAGTTTTTTCCTCTATCAAAGATAGATAAAATTAACAAAGTGAAGAGCATATGATATTAAGAGAGAGAAGAGGTGCTCAAAACTAGAAAAAAAATTAATTTGTATTTTAGAAATTGTTCGGTAGGTTTCGGTTATGAAGAGGCGAACTTTTAGAGACCCGCACCCGCCCGTATACAACCGTTCATGACCGATTTTTCACAATTGTTGACCCGAGACCCGACCCACATCCGACCGAGTCCTTTCATATGTTGGCGGTTATATCGATTTCGAGTCGGGTTGCGGGTTTGTGCTCATCCCTAACGCAAAACACGTTCACTTAACATGGGGTAATAACCTATTAACCCTTTCATTTTTGACAATACTAATGAATATAATATCAAGGAAAACACATACAAATCTATTTTGATGATTACACAAACTATCTAAACAAGATAAATTACCAAAAAAATTAATTTTTAGTTAAGATACCCAAATTCATAGTCATGATCAACTTACTTTAAATCAAAATTAATTTATATATATATATATATATATATATATATATATATATATATATATACGTTTTCATAAGCTACCTTTGATTGATTATAGAAATAAGCTGAAAATAATTTACAGACGTATAAGTTATTTCTATATATAAACTTAATTAATGTAATCCAAATTTGATAAAACCTTTAAAAGTATTTATGTTAATAAATGAACTTAAATAAATCAATTCAAACATGCTTGTTATTTTCTTATGACTAGTACCTTTGGTAATTCAAATTTTTATATTACTAAGAGCTCGTTTGAAATAGTTTATTCTTGAATTTATGCAAAAATAGCTTATGCCAATAAATAAACTTTTATGTATTATTATAAGTTTGTTGAGATAATTTATGAAAAAATAGCTTATAAAAATATAGTTTTCATTAGTGAGAACTTATAAATTAACATAAAAATTTATTTATTTACATAAGTTGTTTTGCATAAGTTCAAATAAACCATCTCAAACTAGCCCTGATCACTAGTAACATATCAAGTACAATTTTCAAGCAAAAATCTAGGATCTTAGAAAAGGTGTATTATATTAATTAATTCAAATCTATCCAAGTATTTGGCAAGAGTGGTTGCGACCTTCTTCTCATTTTTGAACTTGGCACAATAAATAAGGATCTGATCATAGCAAGTACATGAAAAATGAACCATAATGTGTATATGATAATGAATCCATATAATCCCCAAGTACTTGGAAGCAACATCAACACCAAAGAAATCAATGAAAGAGAACCAAACACTTCTATAAAGGTATCAACCATTATGGAAAATTTAAGCTTAATCCAAAAGGCAAAACAATATACTAGAAAACTAGCAATAGACACTAACATTGTCTTTGGATAGACATGAAATGGGGTAGGATTTTCTGGATATCTAATTTGGAGGAAACCAAGGAGTACAAAGAAAATGAAAGCCACAAGGCCATGAAGAGAATTGGTTTCTAATTCCTTGGTTTTGTAAACATTGACAACACTCACAACATTTATGGTCACTTCATGACCTCTATTAAAATTGGATCTTGGTCTTAAAACATAAGCCATGAAATTGAAACTATGATGGTTCTTTTTATTTAGTGGAGCCATGAAATTGTAACACTATATTTATACATGGTTTTTATGGCCAGGTCATATTGGGTAGTGTTGTCAAATATTGGTTTTTACTTGCCATGAATTTTCCTATTTGATGTGTGAGCAATAAGTCAAAAAAATTGTCTATAGCGCCGTATTATATGACAAAATCGACAATCCATTAAATGTTATTAGGTTATTTAAATACGAAAAGAAAACTTTAAAATCGACAATCAATTATAAGAAAAAATGTTTAAATATATTCAAATTCTAGTTTATAATAACAACTTTTTAAAAAATAATATATTTAAATATGTTAAAAATTAATGTAGGAAAAAAAGGTTAATTATTGAAAAAGTTAATAAATATCTGATTTAATTAATTAAAAAGAAGGTCTATAATACTAAGAAGCTAAATAGGCTTCCAAAAAGTTGTACCAAAAAAAAAAAAAAAAATAGGCTTCCAAAAGGCTTTTTATGATTTGTAGTACGACCTTTAAATTAAATAACTATCAAAACAGTATTGATCTTCTCTATTTAAAAATGAAAATTTGGTCTCATATAGATCCTACGTAAAAATGAAAATTATTTATGAATATTTATGAAAATTATTTATGAATATTTTTTAAGCTTGAAAAAGATTATTTTTACTTTGACATAAGCTTGAAAAAGCCCAAGAAATAAAAATAATAGAAATTTAGACATATAAATTAAATTTGAAGCTTACTTTTTAACAAGGCCAAGCCAAGAGCAAGATGTGTTGTAGTGTTGAGCCTCTAATTTATGAGGGTCTCAAAATTTTAATTATATATATGGTAATAGGTTTATTAAGAGTTATAATAAAAGTGATAAAAAAATATTATGGTAATAGGTTTATTAAGAGGGAAAATTCTAACATTGACCACTTCTTCAAGTGGTTCATGGTGGACCATTCATAAAAAAACCATATAACGAATACGAATTTTACAAAATCCACCGTTAGATTTAAAGTTTATATCATATAGATTATCTATAGAAAATTTTGGAAAAATTGAAAACCATTTTATATGTTATTGAGACCCATCAAGATTAACGGTTTATTAAATACTGTAAATCTTGATAAATCCCAATAAAATATCAAATGATTTTTAATTTTTCTAAAATTTTTTATGGATGCTCTATATGATATAAACTTTCAATCTACCAATAAATTTTGTAAAATTCGTATTCGGTAGATCACTTGTCCACGGTGGACCACTTGTGAAGGTGGTCCACCGTAGCATTAGCCTTATTAAGAGTTATATGGTAATAGGTTTATTTGATAAGCCCCAATTTATTTTGATTTTTAGACACTAAAACTACTGACGAAAAATATTATGGGGACTAAAAGACAGATAGATTTTATAGCAATTAAAATTGTAAATATTTTTTTGGACAGGAGATAAAATGGCAAATACCATTAAAACTCATAACTATGAGATTTCGAGTTTGAATTTAATGAAAGTATACATTCCACCCTGCACATATTACCGAAATTGTTAGGTCGAATGTTGTGACCCGAGTTCAAACTCAGCATTTTACAATTATGTTTATTATTATAATTTCAGTGGATTATCACTTTATCTATAACAAAAAAGTCAATTATACATTCAACCTAGCATAATAGCAATATCAATAATGTCAGTTAAATTGGGACTTATTAACACAAAATTTACAATTTTATAGTGGCTAAAAACCCTTCAACCCTTAATAATTGTCTAAATTTATTAGACTTATATATAAATATAACTATTCTATACATGTTACTATTCTAACAAGAATCTTACATTAATTCCTTTAACAACTAGAGTTTGTAGGGCAAGTACGGTACAAAATACTATAAGACAGCATAGAATAGAGTTTAAAGTATTGGGCAAATTTTGTCTAATACGATGGATAAAAGGTTATTTTGGTATTTAAACAATTTGTGCAAAGAATAAAAAGTTGTGTTGTGGTTCAATGAGAACAAGATCTTATGTTTTTGCCCAGTCTCTTAGACCCAGTTTGTCCAATCACATGAACCGTTTTAAAATCAAACACGTACAGTTGAAATTGTCATGTCTAATCCCTTATATTTTAGTAGATTAAACGCACACTTAATATTGTGATAAAAAGAATCATTATAATTATGAATATTTTTTTCACATGAAATAAAAAAAAATGCAATTAACTATTATCCTATAAAAGTAATATTATTTTTTTGTGATCAAATAAAAAAAAGTTTACAAATAATTTTTTAAAATGATAAATGTTGGTAATTATAGTTAGTGAAAGTAACAATGTATTTTTTAATTGATTATAAAAATGTCATCTATATTAACCAACCATTTAGATGTTTCTCAAATTGCTGCTGACTACGGAGTACTATCTCACCTAAGTCAAAAATTGTTGCTGCCTATGGAGTACTCCCTCCCTCCGGCCTTATTTAGAAACAATTTTTTTTTTTAGATTTATTGAATAAGTGAGTTATTTTTTAAATTCATTGAATAAGTAATATATTTAGCTCATAAATAAAGTTAAATACATCAGTTGTTTAATAAATCTAAAAAATAATTTTTGCTTATAAATAAAACCGGAGGAAGTACTTAAACAAAACATAGTTCCTGCTGCCCACAAATAATCGTTACTTTAGGAAACTATTGCTCTATTTGGAAATTAAAATAGAAAGTGAGTGGAATAAGAGAAAAGGTGTAAGGAATTGAAATACTTAAAATCTTATGTATTTTTTCATTTGACAGGTGCATATGTAAACATTGGACCTGAATCCGAAAACATTTATCAAAAGAAGTCAATAGATTAATTTTTGCAGTTACGCGTTGAGAATATTTTAATTTTAAAAAAAAAATAGCTTAATAGCATTAAACAATTTTATCAACTTAATGCAACATTGCTAATAGTAAATGATCTCCCTCTAAACCAAACATGAAATACGTTACACAACATAATTTCATTCAGTTTGTCAAGTGCTATCAATATTACAACCCTCCACACCATTTCCTAAAATAAATAACCTACCATCCCAAAGAATAAAATTACAGGGAAAAAAGTTCTAAAAAAATACTATTATTAAGATACTTTACACATTAGCTATTTATCAGCATCTTTTCTGAATGAAAATAACAATTATGTTAACAAAAATATAGGAAATAAAAATTACAAAAGAAGAAAAGAATTTATATTAAGATGTTTATATTGCAAGCAAAGATGAGGAGTTAGAACTTTCTTCCATATCTGGTGGAGGCTTAACATATTTCCCGATAACTTGTTGTCGATGTCGCTTCCGCATTCTATTCAATTTTTCTAAACTCTTTTGCTTCCTCTTTTCTTTCTCCTTGTGCCTTAAACTTCTCTCCCTCTCGTATAAACCTTGCCAAAAAACTTCACCGGTTGATGGCCACAACCAGTGTCTATTAGGATCCTCAGAATCCGATAACTCTGCTAAGTCCTCGTCCATGTTCTTGAGCGTGTTGTACGAGAACCATTTGATCCGCATTTGTCCTCTACGGTTCTTGAAATTGTGTTGTTCCTGCATTAGACCGGTCTCAGGGTTTACAAATACCATCCTCCTTGCGCTGTGGTAGGCCCACACGTTTACAAGAAGCTCAAGAACCCTTGAATAACAATGCTTATCCTGCAATTTGCGTATATATTTGAAGATGCATTGAAAAGTAACAAACCAAGCAAGTTAAGGAAACAATTTTTTTCAATAAGCAACTCACCTTTGACAAACTCAAAGGACAGTGTCCAGTCGAATAGTGCTCCTCGTACATTTGCGCATCCAATGCATCGACAAACATTCTGCACAAATGGTAGTTTACATCAGCCATTTACCTCTCAAACAAGCTTATTTCCAATAACAGACATCCAATAATGAAACCAGAGTGTACCTGGAGAACATCACAAACTCTAAAAAGGATCTTGTGGGTAGAGCCCAACTCAACATGACAGACCAAGTGTCACCATCTACGGGCATGGGCGGCAAAGCATCCACATCACCCTTTAATCCATACATTCTCCTCATCGCTTCTGAGAAAGCAGGTCTTCGCTCAAACACAAATGTAGAAGAGAATTAAGCTTTTGTATATACTCAAACTTTCCATATGCTTGTGAGTTGTGACAAAACAAATAATCAGTTTTTAGAAGATCTTACTTGCAACCTCCTGCATTAAGGCCATCGCAAAATGACCAAAAGTCTGTCTGTGAAGGGTTTCGCGAATCCGTATCCATTCGCACCCAGAAATATAGTGTGTCCCCATTCCTTTTGGATTGGATGGCGTCTAATAATGCATTTTCAGCAGCTCTGGACAAAGCAGCCTATTAAAACCCCACGACAAATGTCAAAAAATCCCGAAAACGAGGCTGATAGATATTTAAATAACCACTTCTGTTCGAGTTATTTTCCCAAAAATGTATGAAGAAGTGATATACCTTCCTTGCTGTTGCTCTCCAAGACTGAAATCCAATCCAAGCATTTTTGTGTAAACGATCAATCCGGTTTGCAATGGCAAAGAAGGATCCAAAGTCACCAAGGACATCTCGATAGTAAGCACTGTTAAGCAATGGAAGACGAGAAGGGGCGTCAAAATCATCTTTCCCTGGCCTTCTACCTTTGCTGGACTGTTAAAATACAAATACATTGTGCATTAAAATGAGTGCTGTATCATATCGAGTATATTAAAATAATCGTTTGACCAATACTTAACAATTTGTACCAAACATCATGCTGATACAAATGGAAAGTTATTATTATTATTTGTACTGATAAAACTAGAATTGATTACATATGTGCACACAAACTTTACCAGGGAAACTCCGCGATAAAGAGATCTTTGATGTAGAAAAGGCCAGGATCCTTCCCCGAAGTACGGTTCATAAATGCAAAGTGGTTGTCCAGTCCGCTCAAGCTCTCCATCATCCCTTTCGTGCAAATCATTCTTTAACCTATCAGCTTTCTTCGCATTCCGATATACTTCCTCCCATGTTCCGTGTGACTGCTCCGTTCTATCCTTCAACTGCGTTAAAGTTCAACACGGCTTAAGCTAAGCTTGAAATTTTAATACCCTAATTTTTTTAGAGAATAAACCAAAATACTCCTCCTAATCATTCTTCTCAATGATCCTCCTAGGTAATACACAAAGAAAGTTCTGAAGTTTTTTATGTCTCAATATCTAAAGCGTTTACTTTTTTATTCAATACTTTCTTCATTACATATTAGGAGGAAATCATTTGAAAATTCACTAATCTTACCTCTTCATCCTCTATCCTTTTTTTGGTAATATCCATTCGAATATGTTTTTCTTCTTCCCATATCATATATACAAATGAGTCATTATCAGCAACAGCAGTAGACGATCTATCTTTTCGTGAATGATTCCAATGGTCTTCGTATTTATCTAAAAATGCGTTGCTTCTCAATACCCTATTTTGATACGTCGAATTTGGAACTGCTTCAAGCAAATGCCACTGCCACTTTTCTTTAACATGGGTGGATATTTCTGAAACAGCCTTAGGAGGAACAACCTCTGATGGAAGCTTGATAATATTCTGAAGTAAAGTTGCATATCCGTCGATTGCTTCAGAAACCATAAGGTTCTTGGCAGTTCTTCTCCCCATTGAGGCAATGTTCCGAGCCAACGGTGATATTTTCCTTTTTGAGATCACCTCTAACATGATTTGTCTAAGAACTCTAATATTATCCTTAGGGAAAAGATAGCCGTTCACCCTGTCATCAACCTAGTTTATGGCGAACAAAACGGTCAGTATTTTGCTTCAAAATACATAATATAAGAAACTCCAACTAAATGAACACTTCAGATTATTGTAGGAGACTTCAAATCTAAGATTAATAAAAGCACTGAGCAAAATAGAATCATTGCATGATGGTTATAGTAAAAGATAGAGAGCGGGAACATACATATTTTCTGATCATAGAAATATCAGGAGCAATAATTGGTTTCTCAAAGCACATAGCTTTAATCAAAATCTCGGGAAAAGACTGTTCTTCAAGCAAGGATCCATATATCACAACATCTGCCGTGCTGAGAACAGACTCCGAATTCAAATCTCCAGCTATAAGCTCTATGGTCCCTTTAGGATATTTCAAGCTTCGTGCCATCGTCTGGCGAAACAGAATATAAGAAAATAAATAAACTATTTATCCATAAACTTTGAAAGGAAAAAGAAAAGTGAAATGAAAAAAAGAGAAAAAGAATATACCTCAAGAGCCACAGTGTAGTTATTTGTTAATTCTCCACTATGAACAATGATCCGTAGTTGTGAAGTGGTATTATCTTTGCTTAAAGGGAAGTCTGCCAAAAGTGGTGATAAAGCCTGCAAAACAATGGCATGCCCCAACCACATGCCCTTGTACAAAAATTGACTGCCGACAATTGCAATAATGACATCTTCTGGACTGTAGCCCATACTGATGCGCAATTTATCTTTCTGCAATGCCATAAATGCATCTGCTTCTAACGCTTCAGCAGGGGAACCAGGAATGACATAAAAATTTCCAGTATCAAATGTGGAGTAGATCATCTGCGGAATTCCATAAAAACATTAGTTGACATAACTAAATATGTCCTAACATAGAGAGTGCAGAGATATCGGACGCTAGTCACTGTTATAGTTATAACTATATTGTTTATACCATAAAACTAAACTTCAAAGAATGAAATCCAATTTGAAACTTATTTCGATCTTCTGAGTCAAATTTATTCTTAAATGATAAAGAAGCGATTAGCAATGAAAAAACTATTTACCGGCAAGGCATAGTTTGGAAAGACAACGACAGATGAACGATTGAAAACTCTTCTCCAATCATTCAAAAGGTCAATCTGCCCAGTAGCAGTATATTGTCTTGAACGGTAACCAAGAGCACTGTCATGAACAATCCATATAAGTGGTACAGACTTGAATGGTTCCTGCAAAAGACTGTAACAAATAAAATCATTTGTGTTACTTGAGCAAAGAAACTCATGGTGCATGAAGTATTTTAGGTAACAACAACAATTCAGAATCTTGACCTTAGAAAATAAAATAAGTACCATACCAAGAAAAGGCATTTCTGGCTTCAAGAGAGCTCACAATTATACCATCGTGGCTGCAAAAGACAGACGTTCTTATCAGATGCAATCAGAATATTATTCGGACAAAAACAGTAAATTTTCCCTGTTAGTAAATTGCTAGCAAGATTTCATTAAAGCAACACCACTACATCATAAGGCCCCGTTTACTTTCAGAAAACATTTTCCGATTTCATTTTCTAAAATTTATGTTCATTTAAAATTGCAAGCAAGAAGATGGAAGACACGTGTAGTAATAATTGTGATAGAAAGGATATGGAAAACAGTCATGTCAGCGGCTAAAATTAGTTTCTAAAAATCATGAAATCAGCTTAGTAAAAAAAAGTAAAAATTAGAATATCAGTCATACTTTAGCCAGTCTACAGTTTTGTCTGGCTTGTTGCGATTATGAATAATAGTGATGGGAACTCTTAAATTTCTCCACATATTACGCCCCGGTCCATCTTCGAGAGAAAATACCTGCAAAAGATAGAGATTATTACTTGAACTAAAAAAATTGAAAACAATACTGTAAATGGTGAGGAGGTCATAACACTATTAAGGACTTTTTAATCTCACTTTGATAAGTCACTATATTCTTAACTTCATATTCATATTATAGAAAAACAATTATCATTTAGCAGGTTCCCTATTTCTCTTCTTTTGCCTAAACTCAAAAACATGTTTGCACCAAATATATTTTAGACCAAAATGTAAAAATGTATATGTGTTACCTGAATTCCGTAGCCAATCTCTAACAAAGCCGTGGCAATTGTTACCATTAACAATTGTTGTGAATCAACCAATAATTCTCCAAATACCTTCAAAAGAAATTGAAATTATACAACTTTAAAATTTCAAAGAGTGTTTAAATATTAATTAATTAACAATAAAAGTTTCATTTCAACTTAAGCAGATCTAAATATGTGCAATATCTGGCCCATTTTACCACTCTCTCTTAAGAGTTTAAAAAACTTCATCTATGATGATATATAACCATCCAAGTTCTAAATGTCATCCCATAACCATAATTATAGATGCAACATTTAAGTTTTAGAATGCAATTTTAACCACATTTATCTGTAATTTCAAAGCTACCAGAAACTTCAAGAATCATTGACTAACATTGACTATAAATGAACAGTCAAGAGTTCCGAGACTGTTATTCTTAAATCGAACATTGTTCAGTTATTTATTTATTTATGCCATATGGTCAATACTCCTTACACTCATGAGATAATGCTATCACCTCATAAACTCTCTGTCTATAAAAAGTGTTTGAAAGAACTAATTTGAATTTATTTTATAGCATATGCACTTACACAAATATATTTAAAAGAGCTTCGAAAAACAGCTTATGAAGGGTGTGTTTGAGCTAACTTATCTAGATTTATCTTATGACTGATGCATTTATGTATGTATTTTGAAGAGCTTATAAAAACAGCTTATGAAGATTATTTGAGAGTTTATCTAGGTTTATCTAATGACAAAAGGATGTGTACACCTATTTTGAAGAGCTTATAAAACCATTTTGAGCTTTACTTGCATAAACTCCAGCTCTTGAAGATATCTTATGAAAATTATCTATACAATATTTTCGATTGTAGAAACAACTTTGCTAACTCTTATAATGAGCTGTCCAAGAAATTATCTAGTATGTATGGTCAAAATAGCTCTTCATATAACGAGATCGTGCTGTTCATTGATAAGCTCCCTAGACATACATATATGGTATTGTTTGGATACACAACTTAATTGAGTGTGTTTATAGCATAAGTTGTCTTAATAAGCTATCCTAAAAAGCTCAAGACAATAAGCTGAAATAGCTTATGAACATGTCATAAGTTGTTACAACGAGCTCTCCCGAACATCTTACAATTGGTCATGCATGTAAATAAGCTCAAATAAGTCAATCCAAACACATCACAGAGACTCAAACACACACACATAGCATTGATCATGAATCATGATTCTAGTTCAATCCTACCAACAATAACAAACAAGAAATATTCTAATTCTAAACAAACAACATATGCAATCTGTTCAAAATTAGGTGAACTAACCAATGCCAACTGAGGATTCCTGTAACCCAACAGCGTCCCCGTTCGGTTCAACTGATTCAAATCCTTAAACTTGTCCGAAATCTTAGACAAAAAAACAGCTTCAACCTCACCAATGTCCAACACATACATCTCTCTTTTAGGTAAAGAGTTCCAAGAATTCATCTTCACAGCTCTGAAAGACTCTTCTGAATCTTCCATAACGGAAACAGGAAGAAACATTTGAAACACAACAACAAGACAAAGAAACACAACAACAGCACAAATCCATTGAACATAATCTAGTTTCTTGAACAACAAACGAGAAAAACTCGATCTAAACCTTTGAGAAAATGGGTGTTTCTCTTTTTTACTTGAATTATGAATAGTACCAAATAAACTCCCTTTCTTCAATGGGATCGTTGAATCCAAAGAACCCATTTACACATTTACAAACCCATCAAATATTAAGCTAAAAAATTCAAACTTTATCAAAAACCCACATGCAATTAAGGGTACCCAGATAAAGGGTACCCTTAAATTAGTCAAAAAAAAATTGAAAACAAAGGAAGTGAAAGTGAAAGAAGCTGAAAAAGACTGAAACTTTGATTTAAGAATTTTGGATTGAAGTGTGAAAATGGGGTAATGAATTTGTGATGTGGATTTGGTTTTGTTTGATTTTGGAGTGAAATTTAGTGGAAAAAAGAGAGAGAGAATGAAGAAATTGGAAAGAAACGAAGATTTGGCGTTGAAAATAGGAAAGAAAGAAGTGTACGCTAAAGAACACTGCTGTCTTGTGTCTGTCTGTGTGAGCTAAACACAAGGAGGTGAAACAAATCTAATCTTAGTATCGTAATAAATTAAAAATATATATAATCTTAATTTTAAATACTATACGTATATATTTTCTCTATCAAAAAAAATACTATATATATTTTGATAAAAAAAAACTTAATAGTTAAGTTTTACCATATTATGATTATGATTATGATTATGATATGATGCCTCAAAAAAAAGTTTTTGCATGTTAGTCGTGTAATAAAAAAATATTATGATTTATTTTAGAATATTGATTTTATTATTTGATTATATCATTACATATTTATTAATCTATCTTCCCAATTTTATATTTTATTTTTCTTTTGGTTAACAATGTCATAGCTTGTTGAGAAGTAAGTATTATTTTTATAAAATAGTCAAATTGAAACTAAATTATAGTTTTATGACTTTATCTTTTAAAATTATTTTTTTGTTTTCTTGTCATTCTTAATTTGATTTTTGTAAAAAATTATGGCGAATAATGTCGGACCCGTTTGTTTCAGCTTTTAACAAAATAATTCTTTGTATTTTTTAAAATAAGTTTTGTAAAATTGTTTTCTAAATATTACAAGTTTTTTATATTCATTTTTTAAAATAAAAACACTAACTTTGACATCATATTATAACATAAACATACATTATTAAAGATCAAAACATAGTCAAAATAGCAATTTTTTTAAAATTTTGTAATTCAAAAATGATTTTTATGAAAGTTTATTTGAAATAGCTTCAAAATTAAGTGATTTTTTGAAATTTGATACCAAAAAAAAATTAATAAAATGATGAAATAACTAAAATAACATTTTAAAAATAATTATTCAAACCATGTTTTTATGAGGGACTTCAGCTTTTTGAAGATATTCAAAATCTCAATTCACCATCCTTCTGTTCCTCTGCTTAAGGAAATCATATGGAATCCTCCTCTAGTGAACTGGATCAAATGCAATTTTGATGGAGCTTCTAGTGGTAACCTTGGTAAATGGTAATGCCTCTTGTGGTGGAGTTTTTAGGGATCATAATACTGAGTTTCTTTTTGTTTTTGCTGAGCCTCTTGGCATAGCTTCTTCTTTAGTTGCTGAGCTATGTGGCATTCTGAGAGCAATTGAAATCGCCTTTGAGAAAAATTGGTTTAACATTTGGTTTGAAACTAACTCATTCCTAGTTGTTGCTAGTTTCAAAAATCCAAACAAGTCTGTTGCTTGGCCTCTAAGGAATCGTTGGAAAAATGCTATTTGGATGCTCAATCAAATGAATTACTTGTCACTCACACTTACAGGAAGGAAATAGTATAGCTGATCATATTTCTAAGTTTGGCCTTACTTCTAATGTTTATACTACTTGGTCTTATGATCTTCTCCACCTTTGTTTCCTTTGGATAGTTTAAATGTTAATCAATTAGGTGTGCCTGGTTTTAGGTTTTGTCCTTCTTAATAGAGTTTGGTTTGGTCCCCTCATTTTGTAATCTTCTCTTATCTTATTATATATTTTGGTGTGGTTTGCTCTTTGCTACCACTTTTGATTAAAAAAAAGTTTTTATTTATTTTTATCCAAACAAAAAATTTCAATTGAAGCATTTATAAAACATTTATTTGTAAAAAAAATTTACACAAAATTATATACACTATAAAATTTATTTTAAAAAAAAAAACCCAAACAAACGTATCCATTATCTGATGTTTGCAAGTGAGTTTGAAGATGTAAAGGTTTAAAGAAACAAATGAAACGAATAGGAGTTTGGGAGAGGAGCAATTTTGAGGGTTTACTTTTTTCATACTACAAAAAAAAAAATTAGGGTCGTGGAACACAAAAAATGTACTGGGTAGACATTTTGGAGAATTTTAGAGGGTTTATATAAATTATTTAAATTTATGTTGTTAAGAAATTTTTTTATTTTTTACTAAATGTTGTAGAGGGTTTATATAAATTCTTGAAATTTAAGTTGTTAAGATATTTTATTTTTGTTTACTAAATGTTGTTAATATATTATTAAAAATGTTTTAATCATAGACATTTATTTATGAATTCTTTGTAAAAATATTATCTCAAAAACTATAAAAGGTTCCTATTTCTCTCTTTTTTTTTCTCTAATAATTCACTCCCTCAAAAGTATTTTCCTTCCCTCCAAACTTGCAAAGCCTAATATAAAAGTTAAAGAAACAATACACATAACTTAAAAATAAAAATATAAACTAACTTAAATTTAGTTCTATCGGGCCTTTTCTTTTTCGGTAAACTAAAAGTATCATTTACATGTAGTGGTGATTAATTTCTTTTAAGTAATTGAGATTTATTTAAGAGATTAACATCTCTCAAAAAATATTTTTTCATATGTACTAACCAGAAATTGAACCTAAAACCAAATAGTTAAGAAACTTAAATATCTCCTACTACTTATGTAAGATATATATGTTAATATTTGTCATGCACTTTTAACTAAGAAAAATAATATAGAGTTTTTTACTAATAAAATAAAATAATACAAATTTGTTAATTATATATGCTTATTGTACTGTTTTATTTCCCCACTGTCAATTCAAGAAAAAAGATATTGGCAGAGTCGTACATATAATTGTAAATCACGTAATAATGGCATAATGCCAGGAAACTAGTCGGTGGCAACAAATAAATCTTCTTTTGTAAAATAAAAATTATTAAATCTTCATATAAAGCATGCATAATAAATGTTGATTTAATATGGAGTGTAGTATTGTTGCTTACAAAAGGGTTGTAGGGTTGTTGCGATATTTTTTTATGATAAAATTAATTTTGTTATAAAATGATTTGTTATTGTATGATTATTGTTCGATAGTTATAATCGTAATATTTATCAGTGACAATTTATTCATATGTAAATAATATTAAACTTGTTAGTATTCGATTAATTTCACATGAAAAATTAAAAATGAAAAGGTGTAAATATAGGTCTATGTGTAAATTACAATATGAATACAGGTTCACAAAAATTGTGAAAAAATAGACGGTTTTAATAATATATAAGTAAAAAGTGTCCCGTAAAAAGCATAAAAAACTTTGGTCGCCATATGAAGAGTGTTAAATGTTATGGGAGATTTCACACAAGAATTGCAAGAAAACAACGTAACTTTTTTTTTAATAAAAAAAAAAAACTATAACTTTCTATTTTATTGGAAATTATGGGTGGTGGTGGATTTAACCAAAGGTATAAATGTATTCTTACTATTCTTCTCTTTCAATTTTCTTAAAAAAAAGCATTTTCCTATATATATATATATATATATATATATAGAGAGAGAGAGAGAGAGAGAGAGAGAGAGAGAGAGAGAGAGAGAGAGAGGTGTAATCTACTATTAAAAATTCTCTTATTACCCATCCTTTAGATTTTGTCACATTGACAAAAGAAAGGCAAATTGTTTCTTTTCTACATAAACTTCATGTATACATTACTATTTTATTTTCAATGTTCCCCAAGTTATTCCAATGATCCTCCCAATTACTCCTTTGTAAGAACGTTTCTTTTGATAAGTTGTGATTTCCATTTAATCCTCAAGGCTTACGCAATGGTTGAACCCAATTAACAAGATGCTTGTAACAAAATCTCCATACAATTAGGTGTTTTAGCACATAATTGTAGATAGAAACATCCTATACATCAATAATAATCTTATACATCCTATAAATCGGTTAAAATTTGTTCTAATATCATGTGAGCTACAATCAATTATGAGCTTTGGTTTTATAAAACAGGTTGATATTGTGAATGCGATTCATTTAGTGATGCATATGCTCAATAATTGTAATCAATAATAATAATATTTTAGATATCTAATTCTGATTTGTGTAGAACAAAGTGTAGGGCCAACCATTAGAGTTCATGCTGGACGGAACCTAGGGTTATGAGATTATAAATAGAGAGATTAGATCCTCTTTGCCATCACTCATACTAGGTCATGTTTGAGGTTTGGTCGCTTGTAAATCTTAAATTCAAAACATGTGATCAAGCAAAAGAAGACTTTGTCACTTCTCAGTGATTCTCATAATCATTATTGTGATTATGGCTTACAGCTTAAACAAGTGTGTTCTAATTTCATATAATATCACAATCAATTTATGCTTTGGATCGATAACTAGGAGATATATTAAACATAAACGTTTATAAAATAAATACATTAAAAGTGGCATTTAGGAAATGCACGTTGATAGATAGCGTTTCTACTATTGGGTGTCAGAGAGTCGTGGTATGACTTAAGAGTCTCATATATATTTTTTTTTTTAAAAATACTCTTCTCTAGTAATCCAAAGTTCAATCGTAAGATAAGTAAAATTTGACAAAATAATATTTCATCCAAAAATTAAACGCAAATTCTCCTCAATCCTTTAGTAAAAGTCATTAATTATTTAAATTCAATGTATTGATTAAAATAGCATAAATTTTGTTTTAAGACCCTATGAAAATTTAGTTATAAACCATAAATGAACCCGTGTTCGTACAAATAATCAACTCATATAGCATTTTCTTGAACCGTGTTCATCCCAATGAATATAGTATGATGATTATATGAATTTTCTAATCATCAATTGCGTTTGTAGTCCAACGGTTAGGATAATTGCCTTCCAAGCAATAGACCCGGGTTCGACTCCCGGCAAACGCATTTTTGATATTTAATGTTTTCTTATAAATTGTGTAATTAATTTGTGAAAAGAGTTCAAAAATTGGATTAGATATTTTTTTTTTTTCGGTTTTCACCACCAGTTGAATCTGGTTCGGGGGGTCAGTTCTGGCATCAAGTGGTTCCAGCCCCCTCCCGATCGCAGTTGCGGGGGATCGAACCGTGGTCCTCCCTACCAAGTTCAGCGCCAATCACCACTGAACCAACTAACGATTGGTAAATTGGATTAGATATTTAAATACAATAAAACATTTCTATTTTTGAATGCACATTTTAGCTTTTCTCATATGTTTTTCTTATTTACAATATTAACCTTTGTTCTTTTTGTTGGTTTTCAACTCTTTTTTTACTTCTTTTTCATGATTAACAGCCTTTGTTTTTAGTTTGTATAAAAAAATATTTAAAATTTTGTCTTCCACATAGTCTGATAGAAATTTACATGTTATTATTATTAATATTGTTACAACCTCAGAATACTACTAACTTAAATAAATAGAAATAATAACTAAATAACCAGAAATAAATTGAAAATAAAATAATTTAACAAATTAAATCCTGAGATTTCTGTTATTGATAGATAAAAAAATGACACAGAGCTAAGTCAAGTTATACCCAAAGAGTTTTTTTTTTCTTTGTTTCTTAGCTCATCGTGTACTCCTTGTTATTGAGCTGCTTAATAATATTTTGCCATTTAAAAAAAAAAAAAGTTATACCCAAAGAGCTCAGATGCACCTATTTGTGAGAGTGATCATCCACACATCATATATATTGGATGATAGTGATTGACCCATCAACCACATTTGTGCTAATATTCTACCAAAAATAAATAAATTGACAAAGCTCTAGAGGTTAGAAGATTTTAATGAACTCGCTTTGAGTGAGCTCAAATACATGTCAATTCAATTTTATGATGATAGCTACTCAACTATCTTCTTAGTTAAAGTTTCTATTATTAAGTTGCTTAATTCATAAGTCACAAACATTTACTATCTTCAATATTTCATATTCTCTCTCATTTTTTATACACTCAATTTTTAATACTGTTTTTTTTTTTTTGATGAATAATAATAAGTTGCTTAGCTCAAAGACATCTACTATCTATCTTGAATATTACATATTCTCTCCCACTCCACTTACACTCAAATGTTTAAAATATGATTCCTTAATAAGTTTGTCAACAATATGTATTAGTTTCTCAAAATTGTTCTTATAATTAGGTCTTATAATTAAACTACATTGTTCTTTGCACCATTTGGAAGAAACCTATAGCCAACTCCCATGAGATGAGAGATGCTCTAAAGCTCGTAGACACACCCTGATCAGTAGTTAATTTATATTTAGTTATTAATATTATGCTACAAAAGGAGTTAGACGGGTCCAACTCCCTTTGCAAATGGATTACACACATTCAACACATCGGTGGTCTTTCAATCAAGATTGGACGTTCATCGATGTTCCGAATATGTGAATGTATGTTCCTCTTGACTTCAGAGAATCTATTTTTGCAGTTAGACTAGACATCAGAACGAGAGCTCGTCTTGGAAACTTTCTGAAAAACGTCAAAACTCTAAGGCAAGAAAGTTAGCAAACCCTTTTTACAAGCCATACCACATATATGCATTTTAACGATCCTCAACATTGTAGCGCAGAGGGATATAGATCACAAAGTAATAAAGAAAAGAATAGGAATATATAGATCACAATACACATGGGTTTACATTGAGCAAATAGAAGATCAAGATCCCAACCATTACCATTGCCAATAACTATACAATATCATTATTCAAAGGCTTGAACCAAAAGCTAATTAATTCTGAGAATTTAATGGAGGCATAGTTAAGGGAAAAAGAATTAAGCATCCAAGTAGAATAAAGGAACATCTCCAATCAATTTTACCTAAAAAAACAGTACATCTACACATCCTTAGGAGGTATTTATGAATCATGAGAAAGAACCACTCTTCAATTTTGGTGTTTTCTGCTTGACAAAGAAAGCTGATAGCACACTTCTGCTGCGAGTAGGGGTTTGGGCACGGCGATTTGCATTGTCAATTGATCTGAACCCTGTCAATGGTTTGGAGCCATCCAATGGATCCTGCAGATAAAAGCTCATGAGTAACTTATTGACAATACACTTATTTTAGACTTTAGAAAAATAAAAGGAATTAGTTGAATAAATGCACTCTTCAACTATAGTGGTTCACTGATTGATAGACTATCGTAACATTTATTGGGTTCAGTTCAGTGGAGATCAAATAAAATGAAAAACCATTTTTCCAAGAGAATTAGATGTTTTTACGCTCGTAATATTGTTTTTGTAATGAACTCAGTGTAAAAATGTTTGGGTGGCTGACATAATGATCTGCAAGCAAAAACTAGTTTTCTCATGGAAAACTTGGCAGGAAAGGAATAGAGACATAAGCCAATACAACCATAAAATATTCACGGCTATATAGTTTTATTAGAACGTTAACATTGTACTAAAAATATAACCTGCTTCTACCCAAGGGCTAAAGGAAAACACCTCCCAATCAATCACTTCTGGATAAAATCTTATGTTACTGAAAGAGATAAAGAACAATGGCCTGGACTTATTATGAAGCAGTAACTCTAAAGCAACCTGCTATAATTATCAGTTGAAGCCCTCAAATTTTCCCAAGTCTTAGATATTGAATATTAATGCTAGATCCTATGCTAGAAAAGTAACCAACTTCTCTTTGAACCAGATTTTATGTCCATAATGTAGCAGCTACATCCTGTATAGATTATACACTACTCCTACTCCTACTACTAAAATGCAGAACTTCATAAACTAGCGCAAAACATAGATTATTACATTATTACCTAAATGAACTGTTAATCAGGTTCAAGCCTTGAAATATTTCACACAAGATATTATTTGGTAACATTAATAGAAATTTAAAACCTTTTTCCTTTATAACCAAGTGCTAGCTAAGCAATTTCAGCAAAAGATTAACAAACAGGCTTTAGAACACTGGCAAAGTAGGTATATGATAATCATAAGTTGGCAATCAAACATGTTACTGCCACTTTAAGTACTTGATAAATAATATACCATTACCCTGCGTGTGCCACCCAAAGTTTGAACAGGTATGCCAGAAGTAGGAACTCCATTCGATAAGTGAATTTGTGCTGGTGAGGATTTCATCCAGGTGTTCTCTTCATTATCTGCAGGCACATAACCAAGGCTATAAGGAGGTATAATTTATACAGCAAGAAATATTCATCGCTTAGATAATATAACTGATTTATTATATATACAGTAGATACAACTACAATATCACAAACCTAAAAGGTGGAAATATCCAGAGGCCTTGGCAGAAAACTGTGGGTTCTCGATGCTGTAAAAGAAGATGTCATATGATAATGCCATTCATGTTTAGAGCTGAAAACAGAAAAAGCAGCAGTATTGCACAGCCCCATACTATAAAATTTTCCTGAACTTACTTTGGGGAAGCCTGCGGAGTCCCTTTCAATGTAGACTTAGTCTCTGATGCTAAATGCCATGAAAGAGTTTTAGCTGGAGGGGTACCTTGATTTAAAATTATATATTCCAATTAGTAATATACTATTCACTTGCGAAAAAAGAACCACTAGGAAGGACAAATTTTTACCCACCACTCACCTGAAGATTGAATACGAGTTCTGGTTTGAAATGAATTCTGTTTTGCATCAATCTGTATATGTGGACTGAAGTGTACCTTTTTATTGACAGAATCTAGCTTGCATTGTTAAACAAACATGCAGAGAATCATTAGTAAAAACTACTGGTATGGATAAGAAGTGCCAATAGTCACATACAGATGAACAGAAAAGCAGTGAAGCCTACTTGGCAAAATATAGTGCTTATGATGTCTGGGAATGAAAGCCAATAATTGCTGCTGCCGAAGACCTTCTTTATCCGTGTAAATTTGGCACGTAAGAAGTTTCTGCTATTAAGAAAGTATGTTACTTCGACTCCAAAAGATATATGTCTATCAAAACATAATTTCTAAAAAAAGTTGTGTTTACCTGATTTATCGTAGAGACCTTCAAATCCATAGTTGAGACATCTAATGTGTGCTGCTCGAGAAGGTCAGTTAACTTGTATGCAACAGTTCCAAGATGATCAACAGCATTCACAAGGGCTCTTACAGCATAATCTTTCAGGTTGTCAAGTACCCTAATACATTTATAACATACAGCTAAGGAAAATTAAACACAGCTCAAACACAATAATATGTGAAAAGAAATTGTTAGTCGAATATAGCACCCGTTTATATGTACCAGAAGATTACATATGGTCCTATAATACTAAATGAACCCTCCTCAACTAGTCAACCAAAATTATGAGGGACTCGTCCTTTTAGGAATACTATAACACTCTTTCTTACTAATTTCATAATTGAAACATGACCTTACTTTTTAAGTTTGTTATTAGAAACCGTCATAATAAAAGAATTATAATAGAAATTTAAGCATCCTTTTTATCCAACTTTTATTTTATTTTATTTGCATATAGCCTGAAAGCAAGTCACTAGCATTTCATAAGTGCTATACACAACTAACATATATTGAAACACCACAGCAGAATGTAAAGTAAAATTATGTAACATTTGCATCCTAGGTAAGAATTAACTAGAAGAAAATTGAACTGCTAATTATTTGTCCGTTACAGAAGCTTCAGTCATGCACATAGAAAAACATTCAAAAATAAGAGGGTAAGAATGCCTTCGAGAACAAGCTTAAGAAAATCCTTACATTTGTTTTTGTTCACTATGTAGGTAAGATTTTTCACAGTATTCTGCAGCAGAATAAAGTTGAGGCCGCAGGTTCTTAAGTTCCTGAAATGACCACAATATACAGATTAAAGGACTGACAACATATGTTTTGAATGGTAACCTCAACAATCAAAGATAAAACAAAAATCAAACAGTACCACTAGAAATTACACAGCCATGTTAATCCATTAGACAATGCTAACCATAGAATATATCATCAATTTAGTCTCTAAACTATATAAATATACAATTAAGCAGTACCAAAACTATATGAAATCTGTCGATTTAGTACCTAAAGTATATGAAAATCCGTCAATTTAGTCCAACATCTTAACAACAGGGATACAATTGACGAATTTTATATAGTTTATGGACTAAATTAAAGATAGAATGATACTTTATGGACTAAATTGATGGTTTATTCAATACTTTATTGTGAACAAAATTACAAAAATATAGTTTTCATTGCATTGACTTCAGTTCCAACTTTTCCGATCATCTCATTATTCAGGGTTTCAAATTAAACAGTTCTAATAATCAATAATCCTTTAAAATGTAATCTAAATCCACAAAAGTAATAGTTAGAAAAATAATTTGTGTGAGCACTATAGTCTGTTACAACCGGTTGTGGCCTTATGAGGGCGTTGCATCCACCACTTCATGGTGTATGATGCGGATTTTACCGTGATTTATAAAAATCACAAGTCACAACACAATCATTGACCTATCACTGCAACGACCGCAATATAGCAATTGCGACTGTATAATGTGATTGGTCCCAAATAAGTCTGGAATAGATTTTCCAGCATTAAACTTTAGTAAAATATCACAATTGCTAAATTTAATTGGCAACATATAAAACTAGATATTCCAGATATAAACTCCAACAAACAAATCAAAAAAATGCAGATCTGAACTTAAAAAAATATAAATAAATAAATAAGCAAAAAAAAAAAAAAAAAAACAGAGTGAAGAAAAAAAAATTGAGAATTATCTTAGAGAGAGAACCTGCAAGGCGTTGACGAAGCTCTTACTGCGTTCCATGGAAACTTCATCGAAGGTCATGGCGGAATTGTGAAACGTTGTCGTTGGATGCTGCAACTCCATGGTTAGCTATAACGAAAAAGTAACTAACTAATTAACAACTTTGATTAATGAAATAAAATTGAAAATTGCAAAAGAAGAATGTGAATTTAGAAAAAATGCAGTAGAACCGCCATTGATGATCTTTATGATTAATAGTGAATTGTAGAGAGAGATGAAAAAAATGGAAGGGATTATTTAATGAAAGTGCCACGTGGCAGGTGAGTTAGTTGAAACCAACTTCCACTTCACTCCATTTAGTACCCGACGGTGGGTTTGTTTAAAAGACGAAATTACCCTTATGGGTTGACGGTTGACCTAACACCACTGCATTGGGTTTTCAGGGAAAATAATGTCTGCATCATTGTGATGAATGTATTCATGATTTAATGTATTTTTGTATTTAAATGTACAGCTTTTTCTGTCTTTCTTATACCATTGCAGCTGTTGCACATCATTGCTGCAACTTGTACTGTACTTACCAAATACTAGTAAAAGAAAAAAAAATGGATTTATTGAATAACATATATAAGAACAAAAAAATATATAATAGAGATTGAATAACTAATTTATACGAGGTTATAGTCTTATAGATTGTTATTTAATGAATCTGTAAAATAATTTTTTGTTTTTTTTCTTTATAATAGAGATTGGAAGAAGTAGTATACTATGTTGTATAAAATATTAGGATTGTCCATCATTTCTATTCAGTATTTTAAATTAAAGTATTCTCCATGTATAATTATAGGAGATAACTGAGATTTATTTTTGTATAATAGTTTAGTGGTTATAAATTGCATCTTAAAAGTGAATAAGTACTATGTTCGGGTTCGAACTCTGACTCCTACATAATATATACAAAATTTCTATCAATTGAGATAAGTTAATGAAGACCGAAGTTTTTTAAATTGGTTGATATATCTCAAAAAATGTTTATTTCGTATGTACCAATTAGAAATCAAACATAAGACCAAATAATTAAGGACTCAAATATCTATTAATTGTGTCGCGTATTGTTTGTGAACATTTTTTTGTTTTTTGTTTTAATGGAGTTGAAAGATTAGTTTGATGAATTAATAATAATTTAAAAATTAAAATATATTTCTATTGTTTGGTGAATTGGAGATGCTAGTAATAGTTTATGGATGAATCTATATGGTTTATTCAATACTAAAATCTAATGTGAATTAATAATGTAGATTATTTAAAAAAAAAATAGAAACAAATTGCTCATTGACAACCAATCATTCATAGAAACAATGAATAAAATAGATTTTTTTTACAGTATTAAATAAAATAGATTGATACTCCAGAATCTTGTGTCTTTGAATAATGGACCTTTTGGAATTTAAAAATTGAGTAAGCATTAAAATGAATGAACTGAAGAAAAGGGCATAGCATCCTATGAATATATTTTACTTTACCGTGTTATAGAGACATTGATTGTCAGTGTATCATCTCTCTCAGAAAATTTGTTGAGTACAATCAATTTTTTTTATTTTTTTTGTAATTACAATCAAATTTCTTTTACTTGTAAGAGTCAAATATTTAATTTATAATCATTTGTTAAATGAATACAAAATTTGTATCACTTGAATTAATTCGTTGTTAATAGAATTTTAGTTAAAACATTATAATCATGCGTATATGATGTGAAACATGTGCCCTTAAAATAATTTAACATCACCTTAAGACAATATTTATAATTTGGAGTCTATTTTACTTCACAGAATATTCAATTTACTAAGTCTAATTATTATAAAATGGCATCTTCTAAGTACAATTTAAATGGTAAAAAATTGCAAATATATCTAATATGTTAAATTTTTCATTTCTTTATACTCAATATATGTGTAATATTTCTCATTACTCTGAATTTTTTTGAAATATTATGCATTTTTTTTATTCTGCAAAAAATTATAAACAAACACCACCTAAACACAAGAAGTGCAAAAAGGAGGACACAACAAGAACAATCTTGCATAAGGTTACAAAATATTGTTTTGTTCATTTGTTTTAAGAATTTCTTTGAGTACTTAGGAAAATAAAGAATCTTTGAGCATTTTAGCTAGGGTAATAAGGGTATACATATAATTGATGAAAAGATCCAGCTAGGCTATACATTATGCAACAATGCCTCAATTATTAAAGAATAAATATAGCTAAAAGTATACATAATAGTAGGGGTATTACTATTAGACACAATGACATAGATTTCTTGCCCACCAAGGTGTGAATATATATATACAAAATTAGGTCTTCTTTCATTTTCTCAGATGTGGATTTGGAGAGGAAGGTACATCACTCATTCAGTCATTCTCATCTCATCACACAATAAATTTGAAAAATCCAATATGCATATCCGGTAAGAACATGTGTCAGAAAAACAGTAGAAGATGTAAAATAAACAATTGGCACACTTCAATAAAATCAGAAATTGTAAGAAGTGTGTGGAATAAATTACTCCGTAATAAACTGTTGAGGCATGATTATATAAGGGTTTGCACTATATAGTCTGCATGGCCCATCTACGAGATGGTGATCTGAATTTAGATGAAATATCATGGGTCTCTTCTAATTTAATTAAGTTTTTGAATTTAATTATTAGTTAAGCATGTGACAACGATAAAATTTTTAGGGAGAATTTATCGTTCATTTAAGTCTCACAAGACTCAAAAAATTAATATATAATTGCGCGCAAAGAATGTCAGATTTATGTAAAAATAAATAAAATGGAAAGTATGTTATTTCTATTAAAATAAATTTTGGAAAGTATGTTTTTCATAAATTAACTACACTCTTGATATGATTATACTACTCAATCTATATCATGAACACTAGAAATTAAGAAAGAACTCTTTCCATGCCTCACTCATATGTCAATCTAAGAGTTTGAATCGGATAAAGTTTTTATTTCGAGAGAACTTAATTAGAATATGAAAATGAATGTAGAATGTTAAAAGGTACAATTGGGTATGTTTAGATGCAATAAATATGTGAGAAAATTCTTTAAAAATCTAGAATTTTATAAATAAATAAAAAGTCTCTAAAAATAGTCCCTAATAAAATGTTAATAGGTACTAAAAATATACATTAACCATATTTTATTTTCATGCATTTTAAGGGTTACAATGCAATATTATTTTTTCAGACTCATGATTGCATTCTTCTTCTTCTTCTTCTTCTTATAAGCCAACATCTAGACATTATGAAACAAATAGTTACACCAACTATGTTGGGACTTTATTCATTCTCATGCCTATTACTCATAAATATATATTACACACAAGGGGATATTGTGCCTTACCCCCAAAAGAAAAGATAAAGAGAAAAGGAAATTCATAACGACATATAAAAAAGTAGACCCTAAGCGAATGTGATTTACATCTGGCTAGCACTTTTTTTATTACATATTTATCTTTCTTCCTTTGTTGTTTCAACACATAGGGCGTGATCGGTTGCTCACCTTTAGCCATGGCTGCCCAAACTTGCTTAATGACCTGAATATCATTATGAATCACCTTAAGCAAGTGTAGATCTGGATCAATATGTTCAAGTTGAGTTTCAAGAACCTCTTGTTGAATCATGTTTGTTACCTCGATATACAAAATATCATCAAATGAATCTTTACTTGTACCACATGCATGATCTATAAGTTTCCTCACCTCCTACTTCTCTAGCGAGTTCTAGTATGGGTTCAAAAACACACTCAGACTTGAGAACTTGTTCAGGCTCTCGAGCAATTAGACATGCATCTAACTCAACCTCAGTTACATTATTCGCATCAATAGCTACAACGTTATCCTTAGTGGCGCTCTCTCATTAAGAGTAGGTACGTAATTTGTGACTTCTTTTGGTCTTTTAAACCGACATCTTCTTTAATAATCAGTGGTTTTTGAATTGACTCCCCGATAGAAAGTGATAAATTAAAGTAATAATTATTCTAATTCGAGAAGGAATATGTCTCCTAACAATTGTTCCAATTCGAGAAGGAACGTGTCTCCATAGAAATGGGGGAAAGACTAGAATTCTTTGATTAATTTTCTTCCTTCTTTTTACACATACAATACAAATATATATAGATAAATAACATAAAACTACTAATAACTACTAATAACTTCTTAAAACTACTAATAACTACCTATATATCATTACATAATTTATATTATATATTACAAATAATATGCATATATTAAATAATAATATTAGTTTATTAATATACGTATCATTACTCCATTCGTCCACGACAACCTTGTCCTCAAGGTTGGAATTAGAATGAATGAAACTTCCACCAGGATCATATGGCATTGTGTCCCATAAATTTGGTGTCACCGATTGCTGATGCCATTGATTGAGTTTGCAAATCAATAGTAATTCAACAAAACAAGGAATGATAATTCTATGGCCTTGTTGTTGTTGAATTGTTCCCTCCACAATGATTTTTTTATCAGCAATTTGTTCTATTTCTAATGAAATATCGGCCAACAATACTTTGGAACATGGTTGCATTTTCACCGGAATTAGATTTTCCCTTGTTATCAGTGTTTCAGTTACCTTCAGGATCGAATTGACTTCAATTGATTTTGGTAGAACAATCAATTTGTTGATGTCTTCACTTGTCAAGTTTTGATCTTCAAACCCATCACCCACGTAGTTTTCTTCTTCAATCTGAATATCATCAAAAGTTGAGTTGTGACGATCCTTCGCTATTACCGTTGAATCTGCAGCTACAACATTGTGTGATGCAAACAGTGGCGATTCTTCATCATTGTCTGGTGAGGGTAAAATGATTCTCCATTCATGTTTAAAGTTCCACCGAAATACAGCCGTGAAAGCATCCCAATTCATCCATGAGTGGCGTGGATACCATCGGAGCCACCATGTAAGAGTCGGACCTTGCATAGCAAGTGCTGCTACTTTCATCTTCTTGGTTTCTGGTGTACTCCATAGTTTAAAGTATTTTTCAATGCACAACACCCACCAATAAGCATCTTCTGTAGCATCAAAAATTGGAATCCTCATTGTTGACATTGATTAAGCGGGAAGGAGATCAAGAATGAAAACACCAATGATAGAAAGTGATAAATTAAAGTAATAATTATTCCAATTCGAGAAGGAATATGTCTCCTAACAATTGTTCCAATTCGAGAAGGAACAGGTCTCCATAGAAATGGGGGAAAGACTAGAATTCTTTGATTAATTTTCTTCCTTCTTTTTACACATACAATACAAATATATATAGATAAATAACATAAAACTACTAATAACTACTAATAACTTCTTAAAACTACTAATAACTACCTATATATCATTACATAATTTATATTATATATTACAAATAATATGCATATATTAAATAATAATATTAGTTTATTAATATATGTATCACTCCCCAACTTTCTCAACAATAAGAGGCCTATATTGTTGCTTAATTACCAAGTTTTTGCATGCTTTATTAGTATTCTTGTAGGCATCTTTCGACTTCCTCTGTTTGGGAAGGGTCGTGGTCCATTCCAAAATTTCCGATTTTAATAGGTATATACACGTTAAAGAAGAACTATTTTTTAAGTGCCAAAATTTTGCCATATGGTGGACAAAACATTCTTTTGTCTTCAACTTACTCTTACCCTAATTAAAAATCGATGTCTAGAAAAAATCTTTAATTTGATGTAATATATTGTTCTTTATAATGGTTTGCACTAATTATTTACCTCTATCTCTAAGTCTACTTACAATATATTAAAAGAAACTACTATTAAAAATACAAATTTGTCCTTATCACTTTTAACGGTATTTCAACTTTTGCGCCCTTAAATGTAATTTTAACTCTAAACTAATAAAAAAAATAAGAAACAAAGATAAGCATAAAAGAAGTATTCTCATAAAAATAGCATTAAAAACCACATCTCTAAACAAACAAAAAAGTAGGGATGGCAATGGGTAGGGTACTATAGTCCTCATCGCCATACCCGCAGTTTGAAAAAATACCCGTATCCATTCCCATACCTGCATGGGTGACAATCTTTGTCTCCGTACTCATACCCTATGGGTACCTAAGTACCCATACCCGTACCCGTTACCCGCATTTTTACTAAAAATAAATTGATCAATTATAAAATATCATATCATTTTAATAGAATTTAAAAAAATTCAAAGATTTTAATGTTTGTTCATGAATATTATAAACAAAATTATTAGTAAAATCATGTTAAAGTTCATTTCTCTATTGACATATTTACGTTATGTTATAAATAAATAATTTTTTTATTAAAAATGCATAATAATATAATAATGTTGTATTTTTTAAAAAATAATTACATGTATTATTATATAATTATTATATAATAAATAATTAAAATAAATAAATATATACTATATGGGTATATGGGGTGGGTACCTTGTACTAAGGTACCCGTACCCATACCCGCTCAATTTTGTGGGTAATTACCCATACCCATGCCCATAATCAAAATGCGGGTTTTTACCCTACCCGTTGTGGGTATTTTTTATGAGTACCCACTGGGTATGGGTAAATTGACATCCCTACAAAAAAGAGAAGAAGAAAAAAATATAAGAATAAAAGAAATATTTTCATAAAAATAGCAACGGAAACAAAAAATTAATTAAAATAAATTTATGCATAAAAATAGAAACCAAAATCACCATAAAAGATACATGCCAAAAATAATAATTTTTTTTAATAAAAATAAAATTTAATGAAAAAATAGTAACTCAATCTAACCTATAAAAACTTGAGGAGGGATCCGTTGACTCTAGGAGTAAGTCTCCATTGACTTACTCCGCTTAATAACTCGATATCGGCATTATATTTCTTCAATCCAACCGTTGAATTCAAAGTTTTCATTGAGTAGATCAACTCTACAAATTTTTATAAAAATTCAAAAAAATAAAATAAATTTATGCATAAAAAAAATCATACACATGACAATTGCTTTAATAAACAAAAAAAAAAGAAATTTGTACCAAAAAAATAAATAAAATAAAATAAAAAGGAATTGAATAATATATTATAATAATATACGGGACAATTGTTTTGATAAAAAAATCTATTGATACACGAGACAATTGATTTAATAAAAAAAGAATTTTATAATAAATATTTGTTATTATAATTATAATTTATTACACAAAAATCATACACGGAACAATTGATTTAATAAAAAAAAATTACTTAATTTAATAAGTTTTACAAAAAAAATAGCAGAATAGCGTCACTTATTTTTTTTATACACTACGTCACTTATATTTTAATAATATTTTATAAATAAAAATCTATAGACTCGTGCTCAATATTTTAACATCATATTTTATATATAAAAATCGAAGGTCAAACTTCAAAAACAACCACTAATTATCCGACAAAAAAAAAATAAAATTCAATTTCAATTATCCTAAATTTTTCATCATCAATTATTATGTCCTTTCATTATCATCCAAAATCTCTTTCCCCATTTTCTTTTTCTTTCATCTATATCCATTTTATTATCTGCTCTTCCCCACAAATTTCTTGTACTTTTTTATTTTACCAACAAAAAAAATACTAAACAATGCCTTCAGGGCACTAGTTAAACATACTAATATAAAAATTTCATCTTGAAACTTGTACATTTAACATCTTAAAAATGTAAAAAATTATCCTTTTCACATTAATATATCTTTTTATTTTTTTTTATATGCTTAACTAGTATAGTGTTTAGCATAAAAAAAAATCATAACAAGTAGGGTCAAACAAAACTCAAACAAGCCCAAAATATCCTAAACTAAACCCATCACACATTTTCCCGCTTAATAACCCCATTAATCCAATTATCCACAACATAATCACCTTTTCACCATAAATTCAATTTTCCCGGAAAAAAAAAAGGTAAAATTTTCTCGCTCAATTTTCCCTGAAATTCATTTAACTTTCTCAATGGTTCTTCTAATTCATTCCCCAGAGATGCACGTTGCCTCTCAATTCGCACAAAACCCTAATCCTAAACTCAGGAAGCATCACAGCGTCAAACCCTACTCAAAATTGAACGCAATTAGGTCAAAGCACGCGGTGAAAATTTCTTGCGAAGTGAAGGATTGTGCAGTTTTGGATTCGGATTCGGCTTTCGATCGGAACGTGAAGCAATACGGACAGTTTTCTGTTCCGGTGAAGAGTGGTTCAAGGTCAAGCAAAGAGGAAGAGGAAGAAAAACAGAATTACTATGTGAATTTGGGATATGCTATTCGAACTTTGAGGGAGGAGTTCCCTGATCTCTTCTACAAAGAACTTAGCTTTGATATTTATAGGTTTGGATTTTGATTCATATGTTTCATGATTTTGCAAAATCACATGCTGTGTTTTTTTTTTTTTTTTTAGTATAGAAGGATAATATGATTTTGCCTATTCTATCCTAATATTTATAATTAATTAGATATTAAGTAATAAGTTCATGTTTCGTATCACGTTGAGTTTGTCAGAATCACACTGAGTTTTACAAAATAATAGTCGCTCACCCTGATTCTGACAAACCTGCCGTGATACTAAACATGAACTAAGTAGTCAAATTTGTCGTTAAAGGTAGTTATAGTTATGTTAGCTTCTTAATGATAGAAATCAATCTTGTGCTAGGTTTGTGAGGGGTTAATTTGGATGATAGTAGTATAATATGGGTGTAAATAGACTAATTGATTCTCAAAATTGTAAGCTTTAGTCAAAATAGTGTTTGAATTTTGTGAAATGGCCAATAATATTTGAAATTGTAATGCCTCGTCAAAATGGTCAATCTATTAACTTCCGTCGTTAGATGATCTGATGTGGTATGTTAGATGAACCTTTGGCGACCTTCCATGTGGATTGCACATTAATGGTCCGTCTATTAACTTCTGTGGTTAGGGATAGGGTGTGATATTTCTGCTTATTCTAATTAAGTTTAAATGCAATGGATATTTGGCGAACTAATTATGTGTGGTTCATGTGTTAACTTGTTAATAAGCATGCAACATGGGGGTATGAAATGGGTGCAAAAAATCATAAAGGTTGTGCCAATGAAGCTTGTTCTGTTATTTATAGCTGTGAACTTTTGATATTTATTCTTTCCCTTGCAATTAAAAGTTCAATACTTTTCTTTCTTTCTATTTTATTATATGCTGGTTATCATAATGGAAAATTTAAAACTGTCAAATTTTGCATACATTTATCTTGGTGGCTGGTTGAGTATATTGAAGTTGTGCTTTGTTTGTCAAGGTTGCTGTACTTGTTTAAGCAATTCTCAATTTGAGTCCTAAGCATTGCATTCAGGAAGAACTTTTGGCTAGAATGTAGTATCGAGGAAGATTATTCTGTTAGCCAGAATAATAAGAGGACATTTTAATCTACTAACTGAGTTAACAAGATTATTCTATTAGCCAAAATAATAAGAGGACGTTTTGGGAGAATATCATACTGTGAATACATCATATGCTAGCATCGAGAATAGAGATTTGAATACAAACATGATCAGTGAGGTATTGCATGGTCTCCTTGCTTTGCTCAATGCTATGACTCAAATGTCAAATGGGTCCAAACATATTATTGTGTGATTTAGTAGTAGCACCCCCATGTTTGGAAGGCAACAGCAGGGCCAAAATACACTTCTTGAGGCCTTTGTCATTGGACACACATGTTTATAGAGAGACCTTCAGGCCTGAGCCTCTTTCCACCCTATCCGATATGAAATCATATATGTTTTCCCACTAGTTGCCGAGAATGTGATAGCTTGTTATGTGATTGTGCTAAAATAATAAACTCCATAATGTTTTCTCTACTCTGATCAGCTAAAATTGCTGACTATTAATATCTCGTTTTGTTTTTTCCAGGGATGATATTGTATTGAAGGATCCCCTGAATACATTTATGGGTATTGAGAATTACAAATCGATATTCTGGAACCTAAGATTTCATGGCAAGATATTTTTCAAAGCTTTGTGGATAGACATAAATAGTGTGTGGCAACCGGCTGAGAATGTCATTATGGTTCGCTGGACCGCTCACGGTATCCCACGAGTTCCATGGGAAAGCCGTGGTAGGTTTGATGGGACGTCTGAGTATAAACTTGACAAACAAGGCAAGATTTACGAGCATCGGGTTGACAACATTGCTTTGAATAAACCTCCTCCTAGGTTTAAAGGGATATCTGTGGAAGAATTGATTCAATCTCTTACCTGTCCGTCGACCCCAGGACCAACTTACTTTGAATTATCTTCATCTAATAAGAGAAAGTAAAGAGATACTCATGCTCTTCAAAAAGTTTTGGATCAAATTGTACATATTATGGTATACATTAAGCTAGATATCTAGCGTCTTGTTGTAGCATAAAACCTTGAGAAAATGTCTTCTTCTTTAGACTTGACGGTTTATACGTATATGATGGTGTCGAGTCCAGATCAACTGGCACCAGTTATAGGGTCTGATGGTTATGTAACCAGTTTAGTTTGAAAAGCCTTGTATATATAATGCAGTTTCTACTTTAGTGTTTCTTTATCTTCATCTCAGCAAAATTCATTTTCTAATGCCAGCTAGAAAAATCTATACTTCTTATTTGATGGCTCAAATAGACCAAAATGAGTCTTATAGTTTGGTAGACAAAATTAACTTTTTATTTTTATTATGTAGCATAATAACAAGAATTACATATTTAAATGTGGAGAAACGTAGAATTCGAAGTTCGAACCTCTGCCACTCTAATAAAGTAATAATGTCCTTGGTAACTACTATTTAAACTACATTTATAATACTGTTATACTCTTCATTGTTACATGTTTTAGATTATTTTTTTCGTTTGATTTTTCTTAATTGATTATTGTACATTATTTAATTTTCTATGGTCGGGATTTATTTTTAATTGAATGCAACCAAACCCCTTGTTCAGCAGCTCTATCTTGTAATATTAACAACAGTGGCTTGACAAAAAACATTTTTGCTTGATCTTTAATTATAAACTAATTTGACTTTTCAATCCTCTTATCATTTTTTAATTGGATAGTAGATATTGACATTTGGGGCTCATTTGGTGCGTAGGATATTACAGTGATAAAATAGTATGATATGATATCATAATAAAAAGGGTTAATAGGTTGTTACATCACTGCTAACTGAGCATATTTTGTATTACCCCCTGCTAATTTTTATTTTTTTTGAAAATTTCTCCTTGCAAAGTAAATTTTTTTTGTTTTCCCCCTTGGGTGCACTTTTAAAATCGATTATTTTCTTCAACCGATTTAAAAAGTGCAAATTCCTTGCTCCCAAAGATGGACAAGGGGGAAAACAAAAAAAAATTACTTTGCAAGGGAGAATCTTCAAGGAATTTTTAGCAGGGGTAACGCAAAATACGTCCACTTAACAGGGGGTAACAACCTATTAACCCAATAAAAAACAATCATCTTATCATATGTTGGGTGTAAATCGGATAACAAACATGATAACTGTCGTATCATATTTTTTATACTTACCTCATAATGATAAGATATGTATCATATTTAAATGACAAAATTATACTTGTAAATTTATTTTTTTCTAAATTTTATAATACTTTAGTAATACTTTAAATTTTCTAAATTTTGTAATACTTTTTTTTTTGACAAAATAAACGGTATTCATTCATTCAAATAAAATAGAGTACATCGATGTAATACAAATTCATAATCGCTAAAAATAAAAAGGATAAATCTGCGAACAAACTCACAGTATCCATGTTAATAGCATAAAACAGAAAATTACATATGCCTACAAATATGACTATATTGAAGTAACCGGAATATTCATGCCTCCGGATCTGTAGCGTTGATGACACAAAAGTCGACATTGATTGGATTTACACTAGATCAGATCTACTCCTTCGATCTGAAACAAATGAACGCATCACAAAGACGGGAAAACAAATACACCGCACAAAAACGGGACAACCAAATACACCGTACGAAGACGGAAAATCAAAACAAACAAATATGTGAAAATCACACTTATTTATTACAACGAGAAAGAAAAACAATTTGGAGGGATGATTTTAGGCTAAAATTGACCTAAAATCACCCCTCTTTGATAGACTAAGAAGAAGAAAAAAGTAGTGACAACTAGGGTTGAAAGAGAGAAAAAAAAAAGAAAGAAATAATATTAAATTTTGTAATACTTAAGTATTACAAAACTGTAGTATTTTGTAATACTTTAAATTTTATAAATAAAAAAATTTAAATAAGTAATCATAATTTTATAAAATTTCAAATAAAAATCATGAGCAAATAAACAAGTTAAAATTTTTACAAAAGTCATGATCAAATAAATAACTCAATTATATATGTTAGTTTTTTTATAGATAAGTTAAGAGAATAGTGGGGTATCAAAGAAACTTTAGGAATACCAATTAAGGGACGTCCAAAGACCTTCATTGCCTACTATATAGTCTCATAACACGGGGGACATAAAACATGACCTAGTAAAGTGCGGGTCAACCTAAGTGGGTGATACAAATAGATAAATCAGAACAAATGGAATCAACCTATTCAAGCCTAACATATTGTCACCAATCACGAGCATGGTGAACTTCTTCCAGCACCAACCAAGGTTTGAAAAATTGACAAACGAACCCACCGTCAACACTGACTGATTCACGTCCCAACAACCCTTTGCGATAAATCATAATAAGCAATCAAGACTCTTTCGAACAATCAAGAAGATAGATACAGATAGGACGGCAATGGAGGCAAACATAAATCCGTGAAACCTCTAGATCTCAACAAACCTAGAAACATTCAGAGGATCAAAGAACATAATCACCAACACAGACCGAGTACGTGTGAACCATCGCCGTTAGAAAACCCAACACCAAGAGTTATCATTGGATCTGTGTTTACAAACAACATGTGTTGTTAATCCAGATGTGAGACTGAGAATCCAACCGTTCTATAACTTCACCATCAGATACAACCACCGCAACAACGACGATGTTGAACCCAACCAACTCATTTGTATAAAGAAACAGTAGAGAACCAAAACACCCTATGTTGAAGGGAGGTGGGTTGAATTGTGTTGACTTTTTTCTAACTTTTTAAACGTTTTCTAAGTAGGAAAGATAAGAGAGATAAAGAACATAGGCACACAAAATTTATATTGATTCCTCCCACGACTTAGGAGTAGTCCAGTCCCCTTGCACCTCACAAGAGTTTTCACTATAATCACAAAGATTACAAATACTCAAGCACAAAGCAAGAGACTTCTCAACAAAGTTTTTACAATAATGATTGATAATGAACACTTGATATACAATTAGAGGTGTTTACAAAATACAATCCAGATTACAAGACTTTGCTTAAAGATTTCTAATTTTCTAAGTGTTTTTTAGCTTTTTGAATTTGGCAGAGTTTAAGCATATTCAGAGGCTGTAAGTCTTCTTATTAATCTTCAAGGTCCTTCTTCCTTTTATAGATGAAAATGAGAGACGTTGAGAATTTAGCCGTTGGAGAAATCTTGGGAATCCATTTGGCATAGATCAATGAGCTAATAGCTGTTCTGATATACGAAGTGGACATGTTAACAAAATGGATGATTTCTTCTTGAAGCTTTTTTTTCTTCTGAAAAACTGTCTATACCATTTGAGGTAATTTTTAATCACGCTCGTTGACTTGAAAGTTACCCTTCATTGTTTGTCTTATTCTAAGTCAAACCTTATCTTCTTGATTCATTTAATGAGACAGAGATTATTCCAGACAACGTTCTTAGTCTTTAGAATCTGAACACTTCAGAATCCATGATTCAGGTTCAGCACTTGTTCTCAGATTTTGATCTTAAGGTTCGCTTCCTTCAAGTTCAGGTTCAGGTTTTAGCTTTTGCGCCCAAGTTCAGTTGTTTCTTCAGAGTTCAGTTTTACTCTTAGTCACATGTAAATTTTAACTATTGGTTCTGCACACTAAAATAAATATTAATAATGTCAATTGATCTTTTAAATACTTGTTATCATCAAAAATTAACTAAAAAGATCAATACACCAATTTTGTTCCAACATATGTTACCAAAAGTTTAAGCACGTAAGACACTCCAAATCAACCACGAACAGAAGGGGTAAGAGGAACGACCTCAAAGGGTGGTGATGGGTCACACCTTGTAGCCTCAACCGACGGTGAAAGCTACATCTTGATAGATTCATAATAGGATGTGAAGGGAAGGTGGTGAGTGAAGGCGGTTAAAGAGAGAATGGAGAAAGTTTACGTCAATTATATATGTTAGATGAACTAAATAATTATATGATATATCATATATGTAAATAATAAAACTACCAATGCAAGAAAATTATATTTAATTTCTTATAAAATTTAAGGTTAATAGGTCTTTATCCCTGCAAAGTAGCCCAATTTTGTTGTATCTCTATAATTATTATTTTTTATAACACCCCCTTGAAATGTTTTTTTTTTTTTTAAAGTGTAATTTACCCCATGTGTTGAAAAAAAATAATCGACAGAGGCTAAAATACACTACGAAAAAATAAAAAAAATTGCAGGAGATAAAAACTTATTAACCCTAAAATTTAACTTATCTCTATTTTGCTTTTTAGTAATTATTTTATTCTTAAATATTTAATTTTTGGATTAAATTACCATATTATGATGTCTTACCAAACATTAGATTGAGACGAGATATGATGCCATTATCATATTATTATGTCTCTTATCCTATGCACCAAATGTGCGTTAAACGATTTAATTCAATAGTAGATATGGACATTTAATGAAATTGTGATGTGTATTTTATTGGCTTAAATATGAAAATGATCCCTACAAATATCAAGAGTTTTGATCTTTATCCTGATAATTTTTATTTTTATCTTCATTTTATTCCTTGTAAATATATAACATGGAACATTTTACTTATGGTTTATTTTGTTTTGTTTTAGTCTTTACAAAATAGATTAATATTGGATTGATTCATGTAATATGTAAAATATTTTATTTTAATCCTTTAAAATAAGGACATAAAAAAATATTACAAGGACTAATTTGAACATGACATATTTTGGAAAGACTGAAATAAAACATAAAAGAAAAAAAGTAAAATGTATATATTTGTAAGGAATAAAATGATAAATAAAAATATATTTTTGATAAAATATAACAATTACAAGAACTAAAATTAAAACACTTCATATTTACAAGGACCATTTTCATATTTAACCGGTATTTTTTATATTTAAGCACTTTTTTTTACAAAATATAAATTGTAATAGGTTATATTATTTGTATTATTCAAAATTGTAGTGGAAATATTAGATAACTCACCCCCTCATTGTAATGGGAAAATTATACTATATAAACTCACCCCTTAAAATTTTTCCCATCCAACATATTTAACAAAAATGTATAGAACAATTACTTACAGTATTCCAAAATTTTCAAAATTACGTACGAACAGTTTTACATTTTGAAATATCATAAAACATATTTGTGTATCAACTATTTACATTCCCAGAATACTTTAAGGTATTTAAAAATGTGAAATTGCTACATTGTCAAAAATAAAACTGAGGACTAAATATGTACTTAAAATCTTACATAGCATGTCAAGCTTATTTTCACATCAAATTTTTTGTTCAAAAGAGGCGAAGAACAACAAAAAATAAGGAAAATTTTAAATTTTACTTATTGAATTAAGCAACACACTATGCTCCTACCTAAATTCAAGTGTTTAATGATCCTACTCCAAGTCATTCTTCAAGGTTTTGGTCAAAATTCTTCAAATTGATCTCCAAATTCTTAACACAAAATCTTGCTCCAGCTATGCGTTGGGTGGGCTTCACAAGCAGCCAAATATATGTTACTTCTTTAAGTATCAAGAAATTGGCGCACAGAGAAACAAAAAGAAACAAGCTATTAACACTACTCCAATCTAACTAACTAACCACATCCAAATTTACAGCTAAAAATAATAATAATCATATTTCCAGCAAATTATACAACAAAATGTTACTTGAAAGATTTGAATATAGCCGAGGGTTCAAGATGCACCCAAAATATAAAATTTGGACATCCTACGATTCGGCAATTAATTATGCGAAGGATAATGAAATTAATGGTTAGAGTGGCCTCTTATAAGAGTAACTTGCCTCTCTGCTGGGATCTTCGCATTCATAACAACTACAACAACAAATACACCGATAGTGCATGACAATTAATCTAATAATAATAATATACGAAATCAAAATCAAAAGTTGAACCAAGCTAAATGAAAACTTAGTCAATAAAGAGATTTCAATCTCGATTTAATTTCCGAAGGCAAACTTGAATAAATAACGCACTGATATATGGCGTTTCCTCCATAGGACCCTTCGATTTAAATTAAAAAAAGCAGAATAAATAAAATTATGTAAAAAAAAGAAGCAGAAGTGGTGTTTGAATGATTGATGATGATTATATTATGCTCAGTGAATACGAACCAAAAACAAAGGGATCATGTTGCTGATTTATCAGCAATCAAATTAAATTTCCTTTGTTTGTTTCTCTTCATCGCAAATTTTTGATTGCAGAAATCATTTTTTTGTTATACAAAGAAAAGAAAAAAATTGGTGAAATTGAAGAATGAAGGTTGTGTGCGTGATAATGAAGTTGCGGCAATAACCCTAATAACTAGAGAAGCTGCAGAATTGATGTTACAGCGAGATGCTTTATATAGTGTGCATTTTGATTTGTGTCTTAAACCTAACGGCCCAATTGGTTTTAGTCCAAGAGAAGCCAAGAGCCCAATTGTATCCTTCATAATTTGTATTATTTTCTTAGTTAATAGTAAAATAAATGGTTTATTATAACTTCGTTATTTTTAATGTTTCGAACTTCAAACACTCTACTATTCACCTTAACAAATAATTTTTAGACACTAGGCTACATGATAAAAAAAAAAAAACATTATTTCAATTTTTTTCATTACTAATTCGATTTCTAAGAGAAGGTGTCTAATAATTCAAAGTTTGACCATGAGTTAATTAAAATTTAGCCAAAATATTTATCACTATTTTTTCTATTTAGGTTCCGTTTGGAATGCATGATTTGATAGTGACAAAATGAAATATAATAAAGATATGATAGGATATATGTTCAGTGCACACAAAATAACAAAAATAATAAAGAAATAGAGGAAATGAAGAGAATCCTAACTTATTATGCTATTGTGTTTTTTATACACACTTCGTAATAATATTATAAATAAAATAATTTTTTAATTTTTTTTATAAGTATCAAATAATTTTCTTCTATCATATTTTTGTGCTTATATTTATTTATACAAACAAAATTCATTATAAAAAACGAGTTCATTTTTTTTCATGACACAAAAAATAAAAATGAGTTCAATTTAGTGACAGTAAAGAGTAGCTTTTAATGTTACCAGAACTCCGAAGTAACAGAACCCTCTATTCTGGAACCTGAGATCTACCGATAACTGCATTGCAATATCTCCCACTTTCACATATTCATTCCCTCCCAAATTTCCCCGCGAAAATTAACGCCGAACTTAATCACCATAACCGCTGCATCTCTACACACATCTTCAATTACTGCAATTTTTTGAATCATGTGGAGCACCATTGCCAATTTGAAAGAGAACTTGAACAAGATCGCACTCGATGTTCACGAACAAGACGAAGAAGATGAAATGCTCCGCATCTACGCCGACGAATCTTCCATCTCAGATCGCCGGAATTCTAACGGATTCATCCGTTCCGAATCAGGAATTAGGTCGCCACTCGCAAATGGCATCGATCATGTTTATCTTTCTGAGGTCAATCTCACTCTCTTCAAGTTGTAATGGATTGTGTTTACATTTTTTTTTTTTAAGTTCATTGAATAATTGATTTATCTATCTATAATATAAATGATTCTAAAAAGTGAATTTTTGTCTATAAATAGTAACAGAGGGAGTATTTAACTAACTATTGAGCTTTATTATATAGCTAGTGTTAGAAAAGCTAATTCTACTTTGAAGAAAGCATATAAATTATGGTATGCAAATACACAAATGATGGATTACCGAGTTCGAAAAATTGTGCCTAAGTATCTGACAGCAGAGTGACAGCGGTTGTAGTGTTTTTATTATAATACTTAGGAATATAGAATACAATGTAGTGCTTAAATACTATGGTCTAGATGATTATAAGTTTATTGACAAACCACTATCAGCTACACTCGCTATGCTCGAGTTTATGCACACTTATTAGTGAAATGAACCATACTAAACAGTTAGGAATGCTGATGATTGTTGATCATCTTGTACTTTGAAATCTAACAAGAACATATATGTTTCCTCAGTGAACTAGGTCTTGGGTTTTAGTTCTATTAAGACTAAATCATGTTTTTTATTTCTGTAATCACTAATCATCCAATAGTGGTTGGTTGATGGTTGTGGACTGTGAGTGAACTTTACTTGCATTGTTAGAGTCGTGGAGTGCTTTGTTCAATGATAGAGGATTTGTCCCATAAATATGCTTGTGGTATTCCTATGATCTGTTGCAGAGTTGGAAATGGTAAATATTAAAAGAAACTGAAAAACTTAATGTCCAAGCTACTATGAAACTGACTGGCCATCAAAGAGACGTGTTCTTCATTTTACTGGAATTTTTATTTACTTAAATAAAATAGTTGTCCGCCGTTCTATCTTGATGGATGTAGTGATATAAATAAATTCTCTCCATAACATTGCCAACTTTACAATCTTCTACATAAGTTTTAGTTGAATGTTCATTGGTGAAAAATTGTTATCAAATGCCCTGTTATGTGCTTATAGTTGTAAGACGCGTGGCACCGGTATCCCTTTAATTAGTTGAAATTCAAATATGTCCCACTAAATTATGGTCTCACATAAATTTGGTGAAACTCGTGAATTTCAAATTTTAGTAGGGAGAATGTTGAAAAATGTATGTTGCTAGCATTTCTGCGGTAGTAATATGGTTAAATAAAATGTAGTTTTGTTACAATAAATAAAAGTTTCATTTCAATCCCTCTTGTGCTTCTTATAGACAGAACAATACAAAGCTGAAATCAAGAGACTTCAAGCCTCCGAGGCAGAAATTAAAGCACTGTCAGTTAATTATGCAGCTCTATTAAAAGAAAAAGAGGTATGGATATTACATTTCAACATTCATGTATTGTGACATTAATCTGTAGTTTTTTGTTTTCTCTTGTTTTTTCGTATGCTGGAACTATTTAGAGTTTATACTCGCTGTTCTATTCTTTTCGCACACGGTAGGATGGGCCCGTGCATTAGTCCGAAGGCTCTTGTGTGAGGGGGTGTGTTCCTTTCACCCTACAATTTTAAGTTTTGAGGATAGTCGTCTCATGAGAGCAGTCTTTATGGACTGTATCTTGGGTTTGGTTATCTGCAAATAAAGATCTATATGTATATTCTGGATCTGTGATATTTAAAGTAAAGCTCTAATAATGTCTCTCTCTCTCTCTCTCCCCTTCAAAACTGGAGGACTTTTGATTTTCTTGAGCACATGATAAAGTTATATCTTCATTACGTGGCTATATGGCTTGGTCAGCAGCAGCCACACACTGTGACAGTAATTAGTCCTTGATCAAAATCCTTGAGATACATACACCGGATCTTGGATAAAATAAACAGAAATTTCATTAATAGTAACATAACTATTTATATGTTAAGATTAACCATCCAGTCATTTCCTTTGCAGGATCAGATTATTAGACTAAATAAAGAAAATGGTTCACTAAAGCAGAATTTGGTGGCTACAAATGTTGCTCCGAGTGCTTCTAGAGTTGAAGGTTCTAGAGCATCTACAAGTGGAACTTCTTCAAAGAAGGTAGTCCTCCTGTATTCTAATTTTTGGGTCTTTGACTGGCTATCCTCACATGCATAGCTGAGAGTCTGAGACTTACGCTAGGTTCGGAAGTAGTATCCCACAATTTATGATCTTGACCCCCTCTCCCGATTCTAGGTAGGATCCTGATTTTAACTACCTTGGTGATCAATCACCCAATTGACATTATAAATTCACAACACAACTGGAAAATCATTATGCTATGATCAAAGGAACCATTTGGGGAAGTATAATAGTCATCCAATAAGAAGGGTTTCCTGTTTTTCCAATGAACGATTTGAAGACCTAGTGATTCTAACAATTGATTCCCGAGTGGATCGTTCGGATGTTTCAATTCATACATGTGGATCTCGGACCTATGAACAGGGATACTCCCCAAACTCACAAAGAAAAAAGGAAGAAATTTGGAAAAAAAAGAAATAAAGTGACTTAGACAAATCTTTTTTGTGGATAACCTCAGACCAATCAATCGAATATGCATTCATATGTAATCGATCGAACACTACTTGTCCGATTTGGAATCGGATGCTATTCAAATTAAAATGGAGTATGCACATTCAAATTTAGATGGTCATGATGATACCTTAGATTTATGGTGTTCTTATACATGCACCATTGAAGGATGATAATAGGAAGATTTACTATTAGGTGGTGTTCACTTACATCCTTGATATTCACTGCATTCTCGGCTTGAAGTGCATTTTTGTTCCTTTTTTTTCAACGGACATAGCTTAGAGTTTGATTTTCCGGTTTTTATAATGAAAAAACTTCTTTTATTTGCATGTCAATTTGATTTTGAAATATAATAATGAAAAAAGTTCTTTTATTTGCATGGCACTTTGATTTTGATTAGTATCTTTATATTTTTATTTTATTTTTAATGATGAGTGAACTTGACAACAGATGTATGAATGCCTTCTAGGAGCTTGCAGATTCAGTTGATGGAAAAAACAGGCCGTCAAAAGCTGTGCAATATTCCTCAGAGATAAGAAAGATGAAGTTAGAACTAAAGCAAGAACGTGATCAATTGGCAAATATTCAACTAAAATTTCATGGTACTTCTATTTTGCATTTGGAATGTCTAAATGGTAATATCGTGTAAATAGAAGTTGTGTAAAACTCTGCTTCTTTCTTCAATGTCAGAGGAACAGGAATTGAACAACTCTTTCCGGGAGGAGCTTAAAATGTTAAAGTTGGAAAGAGAAAAAGTAAGTTTATATTTTGGTTGATATGTAAATTTATATGGATCATAGCCACAACACTGCGTAATTTCAAACTTAAAAGAGCTAACTGAGATAAAGCAATAGGTGCACATGAAATGAATGTTTCAATTCTCTGTTGTTGATTCTAGGATGTCTTGTGCACTGATAATTTTATCATTCTCTTGTTACTATTTTAGTGACATTACATGTTGCAATGTAATAAAACAATTGATGTAAACCACCCAAGTAAATTGTTTTGGCTTTTAGAAATACCTTTCAATTTTATTTTATTTTACTGTTTAAAGACTCATTAGACATTTTGTCAAATCTTGACCATACTTTCTCAAAAGATTTTTCTCAAATATAAATAGCATTTGAAGGACACAACACAATGAGATTTGGCATCAAATGATCAAAAGATGGACCAAAGGCATATATCTGCCCAGTCCTTTCTATCAAAAATAAAAAATTTGCCTTGCTGTTATGGATTCACAAATCTGTCCAAATTGAAACTCTACTATCTTTTCTTTATCAAATGAAGTGATTGGTTTGCTTTGGGAATAGAAACTAAAAGAGAAGATAGATAGCCTTTCCCGGTGCTTGAAAATCACCATATAATTTTCCATCCAGATAAATTTTTCTGGAACTGAGAAGGAATGACTTAACCTTTTTTCTGGTTACATTCTAAATTCTTCTATTGCATCGTTGAGCAATTGGAATATTTGCAGTGTCATAGTCTGGATTGCTTTGTTTTTGGTTATCTAACCATATATAATATTTTTGCTTGGAAGACATCAAAGGAGATTCGCAAAATACAAAATGAATTGAATGAGAAAGCATCGGAAATAAAGCATCTGCAGTTAGACTTGACTAAATGGAAAAATGAAGATGCAGGGGAGTCTTTCAATAGCATGAAAAAACTGATCGAAACCTTGGAGAAGGAAAACACCGCTCTTAAGGTTGGTAGGCTTATACTTTATTTATTTAACTGCAACTTAACAAGTTTCTACTTTCTATTATCTTATCACTCAAAAATTGTTAATGTTGATTTTCTCTTGTTTTATTTGAAAAACACTCTGATATATGATCGTTTCTACTTGTTATTAGATGGAGAAGAACGAAATTGAGGCTGCTCTTGAAAAAAGCAGGAAGTCTTTCACTGAAAAAATGTTGCCTGATGCTTTGCATGTTCAGAAAAAGGATCCGAGCAGCATCAGCGATGTGAGCCAAAACTTTATAGAAATAGGTGCTTTACAGGTTATGCATCTATAATGATGTCAATATTTTATTTTCTACTTTCTTTTTGGGTGACAGATGCCAGATCGTTCTGAAAAATTTCCTGGAAAGGAAGAAATGGAAAGATCCTTACAAAAGCTAAGTGAAGATTTGAAGCAAACACAACGAGATAGGGACAAAGCATTACAAGAATTGAGCCGCCTTAAACAGCATTTGCTGGAAAAGGTTTGATTCTTTTTACTTGTATGTATCTCATAAATTATAAATTATGTTTTTGTGATACATTTTTTATGTTAAATAAATTTCACTGCCTTGTGATCTTGTTAGCTGAAAAAACACAGTTGACAATATTTAGTATACAATTGGACTGAGACACATCAATTGTACCGATATTGGTTGTTGGATTCTTGCTAATTAGTAATGCCCAATTGCTATTACAATGTTTTCTTTGCTGCAATCATATGGATTTTGAATAGAATAGTGAGTGATCATTAATAACCTCAAATAGCTTGTTAGATTACAAGCCAGTGCATGTTAGAGTGGATTTTTTTTGGGTTAATAGTACCTAATGTCTTTTTGGGTAAATATGTGCTTTCCGAAATCAACTTTGCAGTCACTAGAAATAATTTTGAGAGAAGTGAAATTTTATGTTTAATATAATTGATTCTAGATGTGAGACTTACAAAATATAACCACATTTGCACTTTAGAAGTTATTTTACTTTACCATCCAAACAAAATCATATTTTCAAACTCACAAATAAAATTTTCCAACCATAGTTCTTTAAGAATAAATTCTTTCAAAAGTCAATTCTACCACCAAAACAAATGGACCCTAACTGGTGCTATCATATGCATTGTATTGATAAATAAACTATTTTTTTGTTTTCATAATGGTGAACTGTTTTTGTCGACCTATTAATTGTATGATAAGTTTGCCTGACATTTAGCATTTTCATTTGTTTGGTAGTACTCTAAGGGGCAGCATTATTTTTTCTTGATTATCATCTGAGTGTAGATAAGTTCCAGTTACATTCTCCCGTATAGACTTAGTATATGAATATCAAATTGTATGCTTCTTTTCATCTAGGCATCCGAGGAAGCAGAAAAAATGGACGAAGATAGTAAAATCATTGAAGAGCTTCGTGATAACAATAATTATTTACGGGCTCAGATATCACATCTTGAGAGAACTCTGAAGCAAGCAATTGCAAGTCAGGAGGAACTGAAGTTGGCAAAGAATAATGAAATTCTTAAGTCCAGGGAAATCATTGATGACCTGAACAAAAAGCTTACAAACTGTTTGAGCACAATAGATTCTAAAAATATTGAACTATCAAATTTACAGACAGCTCTTGGACAGTACTATGCTGAAATTGAAGCCATGGTATACAAACATGATGTGTTTCCCTTTTTATTCATGACTTAACAGAGAATTGTTAGGGTCTTAATATTCCCTCTTGTTTACGTGCACTGTTTTTGTATTCCTTAGGAACATTTAGAAGAAGAGTTTGCCCGGGCAAGAGAAGAAACAACTAAGATTTCTCATCTGCTGAAAGTATGGCTCTCTCGTTTAATAAATACAATATATGGACCACGCAGATATGCTTTTATTCCATTATATTCCATTTATATTTGTTGATTTTCTTATTACCTTGTTCTAAATCTCTACATTCTTATATTTTCCTTTTCTATTATTTTTTTGAAGCTTTATGCATCCAGTGTTATCTGTGTTCCCCAAAAATTTGCTTAAGTATATTGATTTTGTACCTTTTCATAACTCAAGGAGAAAAGAGTTAATTTGGTATTTTTTTTATTCGGTATCATGTAGATTAAATGGTTATTCCTATTACCAGGATGCAGATCAAAGAGCAGATGCATCACAGGCTGAAAAAGAAGAAATTTTGGCCAAGCTTTCCCAATCTGAGAAGGCACAAACTGAATGGAAAAGCAGAGTAAGCAAGCTTGAGGATGACAACGCCAGATTGAGGCGAGCTGTTGAGCAGAGTATGACACGGTTAAATAGAATGTCGGTGGATTCAGATTATCTTGTTGACAGGTTAACCGGCTTGTGCTCTTTGTATGTTTTTCTTGCAAAATTTGCATGACCGTGTGACTTCTGATAAACTTACAAACTCTTAGAAGGCCAACTATCTTTATTCCTTTTTTCTTCAATTGTTTAGAAGGATAATCATTGTAAATCTGTAAATATGAATTTGGGCTGAACGTAGATTTGTGATAACTTGTGTCATTCTGTTGCTTCCATTTGATACAGTAATAGTAGACTGTTATTCTAATATAAATTGTATTGGCTGCAGGCGCATTGTTATAAAATTACTGGTAACTTATTTCCAGAGAAGTCACAGCAGAGAGGTATCAAATCTTTTATTTTGATTTGTTTTAGTTACATTGTGCTGGATTGGTATGGAAGCCCCATATTCTTCATTATGCATGAAATTGTCATAATTTTTTGTGTTTGCATGTGGTTGGTTAATTGGTTGTATGAAGGCTGGACGGTGATCGAGAAAGCAAATTCATGTGCTCAGTTTTAATATTTATGATTTGTTATTGTTAGATTTATCCATGTAAATCTGTATATAGTTATTACATCAATGGGGGAGGTCTGTGACTTAAACGGATAACAATGCCAGGATAGGCTTTGAAATATTTATGATTAGACGCATGAAATGTGATATTGGTTAAGATTTCAATATATTAACTCGAGCGATTACTATTTTCCTTTGTTTCTTTTTGCAACTTGCTATGTTTGCTTTCCTTTACTTGTATTATTGATTATTGATGTTGCCTATATTCTTTTATCTGGTTTAGTGATGCCTTGGTTTGTCAATACTACGCTTAATATTTATGATGTTGGAACAGGTTTTGGATCTAATGGTCCGCATGCTAGGATTCTCTGATGAAGATAAACAAAGGATAGGTGTTGCTCAGCAAGGTGCAAGCAAAGGTGTTGTTCGAGGAGTTCTTGGGCTGCCTGGCCGTCTGGTTGGAGGCATCTTGGGAGGAAGTTCGTCTGAAGCAGCGGCAAATGCAGGATCTGATAACCAGGTAATTTCTTCTCCTCTGGGGGCTACTTACTCGAGTCTATGGATGACTATCTAGTTACATGTACTTTATAAAATCAAACCGATGATTGTTTTCCTATGATAGAATCATATGCAGTCCACCTTGTCCTTTTGGAAACTGTGTTGATTTTATTACTCCTACCTAAAGGACAATAGTAGTGTCTTGGCATGGGACATCATTTTATGCCAAAGGATGCTATATACAAGTTCTTCCTAGACATAATCAACCCAAATATTATGTTTTTCTTTTGGAAAGATACTGCACTCAATTCTTGAACTTTGATATAAAGTTTTCTTATCATGAATTTAGATATAATAAGTATTTTTTCTGTTACAGTCCTTTGCAGATCTGTGGGTTGATTTTCTTCTCAAGGAAACAGAAGAAAGAGAGAAGAGAGAATCATCAGTAAATACAGGTACATCCACTGAAAATTCCAATGATAAAAGTCCAAATACTATTTCTGCTACTCCCCCAATTCCCAATCAGAGGTTTGGATCTGTTCCACTTCCACCACTTCCTAATCAGAGGTTTGCATCTGCTTTTCCAATAAATTCAACTAATCAAAACATCAGTCTTCTTCCTCCTAGCTATTATCAGCGTCCTGAAAATTTTGGTTCCGAGTTCTCAACCGTTCCTCTTACACCATCAGAAGCCAAACCTACTGGTTCAAACCAGCTTCCGAGATTCTGAATATAGACACCGGATTTTGCACTTAATCAAAGGTATATATAATTGTTTGTATAATTGTAGGCATGTAATCTTGTTCAATTATCTCTTTCTCATTCAAGATGAGAGTTCTTTTCACAAAAGGGGGCCAGGGGGAACTTCTAAAGTCTTTTTTTTTTCATTGCCTTCGTTATCTCGCCATTCTTGTGTGCATTCACATATATAATTTTGAAAGAAAAAAAAAATCCTGTTGTATATGTCTAATAATATCATTCTATTTCTTCAATTTATATTTTACTTAAACCAGACTGTAGCTATAATATGTTCTATTTAAAATGCATATTTATTTTTTGACAAAATGTTTCATGTGCATATACATCATATAATCTAATCTTATGGTATTGAATTCAGCAAATGTTTTCAAACTTCGTCTAGTAAGAATATATGATGGGAAAGTAGTCAGCCGAAAATTTCAGATTTATATTTTATTGAAGTTATCATCACAAAATTTTATTGGAAAGTACATCACTTGTTTTATAACAAAGTAAAATTTTAGACACTAGACTACTTGATGGAAAAAAATCTTGGAAAGTAAAAAGTAGCAAACACGAGTTTTTTTTTTTTTGACAAACAAGTAGCAAACACGAGTTGAGACTAATAAAAGGGGGTTAAACTATCTCTACACGACAAATTAAGGTTTAAATTACAGTTGGAAGGTTAGTGCCTGGCACAAATAAAATTATATTTAGTGGATTAAACTTATAAAAGTCCTAGAAAGTTTGGTAAAATAAGTAGACATATTCGATAAAGTGGTGTGGTGTCCAATATATAGCGACCAAAGAAAGTAGAATGCAGAAAAACTGCAATTATATTCTTGACTGATTTCGGCCTTGGGTGGATTGTAGATTAATCTCCTGACCTTTTTTTATAATAGAAAAGTAGTAAGTGAAAATGCATGAAAATTTCTAATTATTAGTAGGACTATACCTCGTGAACTCTACTAGATTTATACCATTGGACAGGTCTAGTTCAACTTGATCATTCAGGTTATGTTAAGTTCCACCTTCGGTATGCCTATCTTAGGTTGACAATCCATGTTACATTGAGTTTCATATTTAGTATGCCTAGCTCAGCTTGACCATTTCAAGTTACGTTATGCTCCACCTAAAACCTCAACCCAATCATCTAGACCACGCCGAGTTTCACAACATATCTAGTTCAACTTGATCAATGATTATCCAGGCCACGTTGAACTTCACCTTAAACATATCTAGTTCAACTTGATCATACATGCCATGTTGAGCTCCACATTTAGCATGTCTAGCTCAACTTGATCAAAGAAGCCACGTTGAACTCCACCTTCAACATGTCTAATCCAGTTTGCTCATACAAGTCATGCTCATCTCCAACTTCAAAGTTCCTAGATCAACTTGACCATTCAAATCATGTTGAGTGCCTCCTTGATCAACTACACCAAGCTCGTCTTTAGTTCAACTATGCAAGTCATTTGAACCTCGAGTTACTTCTAAGTGAAAGTTTTGGTCCTCCGAAGAAGTGTTTCATGGCCCGTCACTTGTACATACATAGTGACGTAAGCTACACATGCTCCAGCTCCACGTGTCCTACTTGGACGATTGACGTGAGCTAAACATGCTTCGGCTCTATACGAACGAGCTACACATGGATCTCAGAGGCATAGATTATTGGGTTTGGGCATCCAAGGCGAGATCAGTTAGGTCACAAGATGAACTATAAAAGAAGAGACTTAGGAGGTAAAGAAGATCAGTCCATTCTAGGACATTGTATTTTTACCTTAATCTCATCAAAATATTTTAAAGCTTCTCTTATATTGCTCTGCGGGATAGCTCACCATTTGTACCTTATGTTTACATACACACGAGCAATAAAGTTTTTTTTTTCTTTTCGTAAAAAGTTAAATTATATATAAAATAATCAAAAATATAATTATGACTACCGACAATTTCTCCTCCTCTTTAACAAATCAACTATAAACATTTGCCTGTAATATTGTTTTTTTATTTTATTTCTAGCCTGTAGTCGCCACGCAAAAAACCAAAGATAAAACTGTTTTTTTTAACCGTTTATTTTTAGTTTACACAAGCATTGTAAAAAAATCAATTATAATTGTTATTTTTTTTAAAATAGGTCAATAATTGTGGAGTATTTTTTTTACCATAATTGTGGAGTATTATATATATCATGCATTTGTTGAATTTGGAATATAAGATACTTGAATTTGGAAATATAAACGAAAAAAGAAATTACTAATTGTGGAGTATTATGCATGCATTTGTTGAATTTGGAATATTGGTTACTTTATTTCTAGGCTGTCTTTTTTTTCTTGGAAATGTAGACAAAAAAAATTACTAAATTTAGGGAAAAATAACTATTAAGTTGATTAAGTGAAACTGTGAATAAAAGAGTATGCCACTAGAGGTATTATTGTAGAGGTCAAATTTAAAATCTTGAATTCTCCACTTCCTCTCACTTATAGTTTAAGTCTAGTCACTAGTGTTTAATCTCCGCTAGTGTCTTAAGAGAGAATAAATATAAATAACTTTATAAATGTTCTTTAAACTATAAAATTTTTCCTATGTTAAACTAGGACACCATCCTCTCATCCTACATGTTATTTAAAAAAAATAATAATCTTCCATCCCAATATACTTGGGTCTATCCCTTCAGTGATATAATATTGACCCAGCTCCTATACAGAGGCATTGAATCTTGAAAGTGAAACCAGTAAATAAATATCAAAACTCCTACACAGAGGCATTGAATCTTGAAAGTGAAACTATACAGAGGCATTGAATCTTTAAAGTGAAACTAGTACAATAAATAAATAAATATCAATATTGGATCTCGCAGTAAAAAAACATCAATATTAGATTTTGGCAACCTCATGAAGATAGCTGCACATATAATTCTCCTCACAAATAACTCTAAAAAATGTTATGAGTAATTAGCCAAACACAGTTTCTAAAACACATGCTTAAAAAGATTGGTTTTGTCATTAAGAAAATAGTGTCACAGTTTGTTGTCTAATAGTAATTCATACTAAAAACAGTACAGTATCAAGGAATTATGTTCCTTTGTTATTTTTGAGAAAAGTTTTTCATGAGTGAATTTTTAAACCATGAAACAAACATCCCAAATAAAAGAAATTAATAACTTAACTTGAAAAGTTATCCTTTAAGTAATTTATTTTTTAAAAATAACAAAGTAACAACTTATTTAATAAAATTTTAAATAAAAAATATATAGATTCAATGCCTTACCTTGATTTAAAAATAATAACATGAATCAAACAACCTATTGAATCATCAGAGCTCACTTCTGAACATTTTTCCACAGCAAAAGAGACATGAAAAACCCAAATATTTTTATCAATAAAACTTTAACATCAATATGTTTAACTTACAGCAGCAAACTAGCAGCTAATAAATTAAGGACTACAAAATGTTCAACAATGTAGCCAATAAAATCCATATGCAAAATTTTAAACTACATCTTCGGAGTATCAATACCCGCCTAGAAACAATCCAAAACAAGGCTCTATATATAAAAACATTCAAGTGGAGCCTTTTTTTCTTCTATCATCGGCAGCACACATCCTTAAAACACTAAGCTAACTTGCCTTTCAACAGACCTTTTGGTATCTTAGTCAAGACCTTACTCAAGACCTTTTCATCAAAGACTGCATACTGCTTTTTAATCTCAATGAATGCTTTTTCGGCCAGAGGGTCTATCTTGTCCTCATACTTATCATACACGAAAGGAACGGTGTACAACAAAACGAAAGCTGCAAATGAAGAATGTGAAATCAGTGAAAATTCAGTTCATAACCAAAAAATATGTTAATAGTCAGATTTATAGAAGTACTCTTACCTATGTAGAACAGGGTCAAGAAATTGCTCCAGCTCCCCACAATTGATACAATCCACAAGCCAAAAACAGCCTAACATGACATTAACAACGAAATCCTTAGCAGAAGTCAATAACATAACGACAATAGTTTAGTTCTTTACAAAAATAATACTGACAGTAGATTAGAAACCATAAGTCTAGATGGAAATATTACATAATTATTATAATTACGTAATGATCCCCCATTATTGATTCATTTCTGAAGACGACGTATGTAAATACTATTTAATGTGTATATCATATGGACTAGCAAGTTCGCAGGTTACATACAATGAAGAATTTCTTCAAATCTCTTCCAGATCCAATATTGTGCAAGACAGAAAATCCTCGGTTGATTTCAATTCTCAATGCAGATGCAATTTGCAAAAAAGGTTCCTCTGGTAAATGAACCACTGGAATGTGAGGTGGAGTCCTACAAAACATTATTTGATATTTATCACATGCAAATGGTTAGACAAGAGCTTATATTCTAACATGCACAATTGTGCGTTGATTTAATAGATAGATTAAAACAAGTACTACTAAGTCTTACTTATGAAGAAAGGTATGAGCATTGGACCACAAAAACAGCAGGGCAAGAACCAAAATCGATATGTGACAAATGAGAGTAAGAAAGTGATATTCAAGCAGCTCAAAAAACACCCAAATCGCAGTTGCTACACCAAGTGTGCCAGCAGATATCTTCTTGTTCTTCCATAAGAACACATCAGCAGCTGCAATTCATAATTGGCCATCAGATAAATAAGCAACCACACAACAAAAAATTAAAATTTTCAGCTCTTTCTCTGGAGACATATATCATGATTCATGAATCAATAATGAGTGAGAACCAAATCAGCAAAAGTATAGTAGCAAAAGTCAGATTGTCAGAATCATAATCACATCATTCCACAAATTACCCAATTTAGACATCATAGCTTAATCATGCAATTCAATAGAGTAGCTAACAAAAAAGGGACAAAATTAAGGCCTGTTTGGATTGACTTATTCGAACTTATAAAAACAACTTATAAGATTTGTGAGACTGTTTGGGAAAACTCATAAAAACAACTTATGACAATTTTCATAAGGTTATCAGCTTATTTTCATAAGTTATTTGATAGTATAGCTTATGAAAAGTAGCATATATAAGAACAATTTATCATTATTTTATCTTTTACTGTAAAAATAGCTCATGCAAGCTTATACACACACTTATCCAGATAAGTACTTATGTTATAAGCTACAAATAAGCTGTTTATCCAAACAGTTCCACAAGATTCATAAAAATTGACCACAAACAAATGCTCATATAGATTCAAAAGTAGTAAATACCAAACACTAAAAGATCTACAATTCAATCTCATGCATAAATGCCTTAAAAGATCTTAACCAAACAACATTATCATTCACATGTATTAATCTAATAAATCAAAATGCAGCATTCAAAATAATACTTTTATTCACAGATCTCTACCAAAATAACAAATAAACAACATAGAGAAAAAGATTCATACGCTTTCCTCCACCGAGGACAGAATGAACAGGCTTCTCCCTTCCAAAAAGACGAAAAACCTTCTCTTTAACAGACTCAACAACCGGTTTATCAGCATCAGAATGCGATTCCGATGAATCGGATGAGGAATCATCAAAGTGAAGTTTCTCAGTGATCTTTTCGAGCAATGAATCGCCGCCGTCACGACTCACAGCAGTCACCGTGCTTTCTGATTCGTCAGCCATTTTTCTCCGAAAACCCTAAATCTAAGGAAAAGGAACAAAATTGAAGAAAAAATATAAAATTCTCTTTCGGTTTTGAGAGAGAATATTGAAACGAGTGTGTTGTTGTTATAGGCGAGAATCTCGGTGCGCGATTTTATAGTGTTGTGTTTAACTAGGTTTTGATTCCGAGCCTTAGGTTCGGGTGAATTTTGAATCTAGTACGAAAAAAGCAGTAAAGGTAACGGTGTTTTTAACGCCGTTGAGATTGACGGTAATGTATGTGCTAAGTAACGTCTAATGCTGTTCTATGAATGTTGGTTTTTTTTTTTTTTTTTTTGGTAAAAATATATGGTATTTTCCATATATAAATATATTTACTATGCTTGGAATAAGGAATTAAGTTTGTACCAAAAAAAATAAATAAGGAATAAAATTTTATACCAAAAGAGGAATGGGGAAATAAATAAATGTTTTCATTCTGACAATGAAAAAAAGTTATTATATATTTTCTTTATTTTTTTTTTGGTGTAAACCGGATATCCTCTGCGCTCAACTGCAGAGACTAATCCCTCGAGCCTTGTGGGACCCAAATGGGTGGCAAACTCTCCCTAAGAGTTTTAACACTGCTGCATGCCCAAGCCAGGGATCGAACCCAGGACCTTGGTTAAGGTAGAAGAGACCCGCGCCATCTCATCTAAGTGCTCTTGGATATTATATCTTTTCTTTAAGAATTGTGGGAAAAATAGTATAGAGATATTATAATATGTATCAATAAATATTGTATTATGTCAAATGACATGTGATGTTATTTTTAAATTAATTTTTTTTTTTTTGAAAGAAGGAGAAACTTATATCTTATATTAATGGATCATGTCCTGGAGTAAAATGGTTACAAGTTGGGGAGGGATTTCCTCCAACCAAATCTTATTAGGCTCATCATGGGCTAACAAAGCCATACAATGAGCAGCCCTGTTAGACTCCCTATTGATGTGTCTGAAGCTACAATTCCTAAAAGACCCTTGATTACAAGTAATACCCCAAATAGCATCCCTCACATAAGTCCTAGGTCGACTACTTCCACTGTTAATTAGCGAAATCACTTGCAGACAATCGCTCTCGACCGTGACGTCCCGGAAACAACAATCGATGGCAAGGAGAACGGCGTTATAGATTGCGTGAGCCTCTGCTAGAGCCGGATCGGCCGTACCTGGAAGCTCCCACGTCGCCGCTGCAACGAGCTCGCCTTCAGAATCGCGAAACGTGGCTCCTAGACCCCACCTATCAGTTCTCATCAGGTTAGCATTACAATTTACTTTGATGATTCCACTGTTAGGCCTTCTCCATTGATTCGTAGCTGTACCCCGAGTTGATTTCTGTTGATTGTTTGTTGTTCTAGATCTGTAGTTAGATTTGTTGAGCATGTCTGTGTTAGTTGCGAGTTGGAATTCCTGTATGCTAGTGTTGGCTCTGTCAATTACCACTTGGTCTTCAACATCTCTGAGTTCAAAGACCTGTTGATTACGGGCATACCATATACCATATATCACAGCTGCCATGTAGATTAGGTCCTCTTCTTTGAGAGTGGTAATAGAGTAGTTTACCTAATTAGTGAAGTTGGTGTGTCTGTCGTCGAATTTAATACCAAGCTTGGAGCCAAACCAAATTTTAGAAGCATGTTGACACTGCATGAACACGTGCTCCACAGTTTCTTCTTTCAGAAAGCACCTAGGGCACAAGATGTTGCATTGCACGCCTCTTCTGTTGAGCTCACTCTTAACAGGGATAGCATTATGGATAATCCTCCATAGGAGGGCTTTATGTCTAGGAATAGTATGTAAGCTCCAGAGTTTTTTCCAAACGTTTTCTTGACTGGTTGTGTGTGCAGAACTAGGCAAAACAGTATCTTGCCACTGTTTGAGAAGGTTATACCCAGATTTGACCGTATAAATGCCATCCTTAGAGTGCGGCCACATGTGTTGATCATTTAGAGGTTCCATGATGAGTGGGAGTTGCTTGATAAGGTCACCTTCAAAGGGTAGAAAAAGTTGTTCAATTAGGCTAGAATTCCATCTTTTGGTAGGCTGATTGATTATAATGTCGCTGACTTTAGAAATGTCGCTCTAACCCTGGTGGGGAGTTAAAACCTTGAAACCATTCTGCCATACCACCCAATTGTCATCCCAGATGTTAATAGAGAGCCCATTCCCAATCTTCCAACAACTTCCTTTCTTGGTAAGTTCAATAGCCTGGAAAATACTTTGCCAGGCATAGCTGGCACTTCTTCCTTGTTGAGAGTGGATAATGTCAATGGTGGGATAGTATTTAGCTTTGAAACATTGGCCCAAGAGAGAGTTGGGTTCAGTTTGGAGTCGCCAAACTTGTTTAGCCAACATAGCTTTGTTGAAAAGGTGCATATCTCTTAACCCCAAACCACCTGCAAACTTGGACTTAAAAAGGACCTTTCTAGATTTCCAGTGGATTTTATGTTGTTTGTTGGTACTGCCCCACCAGAAGTTACAAATAGCTTTCTTGATCCGATCACACATGCCTTTAGGAAGGAGAAAACAGCTCATCAAGTAGGTAGGGATAGCTTGGACCACAACACTAATGAGAATGGCTCTGCCTGCAAAGGATATGTGCCTTTCCTTCCAACCTTTTAATTTATTCCTTATCTTGTCCATGATGTAATTGAAGCCCGCTTGTCTAGATTGGCCAATCTGAGTTGGCATCCCTAAGTATTTAGCTATAGTAGCTGTGATAGCAAAGGGAAGGACACCATGAAAATCATTTTTGATGGACTGGTGGATATTTGGGCTGAAGGTCATTTCAGACTTGTCCATGTTGATTTGCTGCCCAGAAATCCGTTGATAATCGTCCAAAACCGCCTTAAGGTGGATTGCCTCCTCCCTCTTAGCTTTGCAGAAAATGATGCTATCATCTGCGAAAAATAAGTGAGATATCTTAGGAGCATTATGAGCTATAGCTATACCGTTTATGAGGGCCAAGTCTTGTTTATAAGTAATCATACGGGAGAAAACATCAGCACAAAGGATGAACAAATAGGGGGAAAGGGGATCTCCTTGCCTAATACTTCTGTGAGGTTTAAAGGTTTGGGAGGGCTAGCCGTTAACAAGGATAGAGAAAGAAACAGTGGTTACACATCTCATAATTGTTTGGACAAGGTTCCTAGGAAACCCCATAGTGTTCAGGGTATTCTCAATAAAAATCCATTCTAGTCTATCATAAGCTTTAGCCATATCAAGCTTAATACCAACAAACCCTTTTTGCTTGTTTTTATTGTGTTTGAGGTGGTGGAACGTTTCAAAGGCAAGCAGGGTGTTGTCCGTAATGAGCCTACTAGGTAAGAAAGCACTTTGTTGAGGGCTTATGACCTCAGGAAGGATACTTTTAATTCTATTAGCTATAGTTTTGGTGATTATCTTTAAAATGACATTACATAGAGCTATAGGCCTGAAATCAGCTGGAGTAGTGGGGTTATTATGTTTAGGGATTAAGCAGATAAACATATTATTAAAAGTTGCAGGGTTACCACCGTTATTGAGAATATGGAGCGCTGCTTGAGTGATATCCCCACCAATAATATCCCAATAGACTTGATAGAAACTAGCATTCAGGCCATCGGGACCTAGGGCAGCATTACTCTTGAGTTGGTGGGTGGCATAAGAGACTTCAGCTGCTGTAAAATTCTGGTTAAGGTAGGCATGCATTTCTGGGTGAACTTTATTAGCCACAACCTGAATAGTATCTTGCATATCAGTAGGATTATAAGATGTAAATAGCTCCGTGAAGTAGTTTTGAAAAACCTCTTGAATCTTATTATTTTCCACATGATTGTTGCCTTGTCTGTCAGTGTTTTTAAATTAATTGTATAACATAGCATATTGATGTTTTATTTTATTTTATTTAATTATTGTGTAAAACTACTTTACACAATTAATACATGTTCATTAAACTAAAAATAAAATTCATATTTTGATTATCACAAATGTAAATAAGGTATTCAATTTTTGTACATTGTCGGTATATTTTTTTTTATCAAGTGGTTTATTAGCTAAAAATTCCAACACCAAGATGGATAATTAGATTAGAGTTTAATTGATATGCACTGACGGTGTAAAATAATTTTGCACGGTTATCCAATAAAAAACCATCAATTTTCCATATTATATGAAGAAAGTGGGGTAAAGTGGGTGATGTGGCAAAATACATAGTTGTCATTGATTACAATAAAAAATTATTTTACACTGTCGGTGCATACAAATTAAATCCATTAGATTATCAGCATTTAAACGCTGTTGCATATATTCAAGTGGTATCATGATAAAAGTTAAACATTTTTTAATGATATAAAAGCTATAAAAATTGATTTATAGTATAAAAAACATTAACATTGACAGTGTGTATGAATTAAATTGATAAACAAACATTTTACTATATTTGATAAAGCTTTTTTTAGGAAATTAATAATGCTATTGTCCCAAAATAATGATGTTATTTCCATAACACTTTTATAATTCATTTGAATTTGGCTTACTTCTTAACTTATTAAAATAGATTATGCAAATAAATAAATTTTTTGTTATATTTATATGTTTTCACTAACAAAATTGTATCTTTACAAATCGTTTTTTCATTAACCTTAAAAAACTTATAATAATATATAAAAGCTTATTTATTTGTATAAATTGTTTTGCATTAACTCAAAAAATAAATCAATTTAAACGGATTCTAATCTAATATAGATTTGAGCGATATCTTATTTGAGTAATATTTATTGAATTGATTTTTTAAAATTACTTTTAAAAAATTGTAGATAAATATTCTAACAATGAATAAAAATTGAATATATAAATAAATTTTTAAATAAAATAAAAGTTATTCTATAAAGAGTTTGTCTAATATGTACAGTAATTCACATATTCGCAACAATTATTTATTAAAAAATTATACATTTAATATAAAATACATAAGTTCCAATATAAATTTTTTATTTTAAATTTGTGAAAATATTATTTTGGAAATTTGGAAATTATATATTCAACTTTCTAAACATTAAATATTTTGCATCATTAAATATTAAATTTTTATATTTGATTATATTAACAGTGCTCTTAGAACACATGTTAACGCGACTTTAATTTTTTTAATATACTATATAAATTTGCACACATAATAGAAAAAACAAATTATTCTCATTGTTGGATAAATTTCTTTTGATCTTTTAATCTATTTCTTTATTTAATTTAATGGTTGTAGGAAAATAGTGGCGTGCATTATTAGTGGGTGCAAACTTACTGGCGGTAGACTTTCGAAATGCATGACACATGGCTACTACTACCCACCGAAAAATATGAATGAATGCATTTTTTTTTTTCTTTTCTTTTTATGAAATAAATAAATAAAATATGAATGTAGAGTTTTGGACGGCTCCAGTTTATTTATTTTTTATTAATGACTTCAATTTAATTATATTTTGATAGGTAATTGCGAACAAGTATGATACATGTTAAAAATAAATAAATTAGGTAAATGAGAGCAGATGGTAGAGATTAGATTTAGAGATGCTTGGTTGCGGTTTCAATTGGTTTTGAAGAAAAAATTTAATCAGATAAAATTATTCGTAGTTCAGTTTTATTTTTAAGATATTTGAATTTAATTAAAAGTGAGTTAAAAATAAATTAATTACTATCTGAATGTATTCACTTTTAAATATGTAATTTTTAGGATGAGTATGGATTTTAAACCCATTTGAATTAGTATGGTGATATTGACTTAAATCTAAGAATGTGTTCTTTTTAAAGTTTTAAATTTTAAATTTTCTCTAAAATTAATTTAGCTTATTAAATCGTTAGTTGGTTCAGTGATTGGTGCTGAACTTGGTAGGGAGGACCACAGTTCGATCCCCCGCAACTGCGATCGGGAGGGGGCTGTAACCACTTGATGCCAGAACTGACCCCCGAACCAGATTCAACTGGTGGTGAAAACCAAAAAAAAAAAAAAAAAAAAGAAGAAGATAAATACGGATTTTAATTTATTTAAAACTAGATTTCACATCAAACTTATTTTCTTTTTTTCATTACATCACTTTATTTTTATTTACTTTTTCAATGAGTTTTTATTTTATTTTAAAAAAAGTTTATATCAACTTAGTTCAAGATAAGAAAGATAACATACTCATAAAAGGGAATTGATCATTTTTAGGAAAGAAATTGGCGAAGAAAGAGAAGAATGAATCATGGTCATACACTTCCACAATAAACCTCCCCATGATTTCCTCCTTAAAATAAGGGAGTTTATAATTTGACCCACTACTAATAATATTACTATAAGCATTCTTGCATTTCTTGTTCAAATTCTTCCGTAACAAATAGCAATGCTCTTCATAAAAATTGTTCAACGGAACTTAGTTTTATTCAACACAAAATATTTTTTCAGCTTATAAGTAAAAAGGTAGTCAAATAACATTTTAGTGTTTCAAAAGTTAAAAGAAAATTATTTTAAAAGGTTTTAAGATTAATGTTGAAAGTGTGTTGGAATAGCTATCATTCGTAGACTTGCGAGTTGTGATGGACATAATCACAGACTATAATTGGCATTGTAACTCGCTAGGTACGATGCATACACCCTTCCCCATGAGTGTTTGGAAAAAAATGGAAGAAAATTGGTTAAAATGTAATATTGACATTGCAATTTATCAGTAGAAGAGATGTTTGATATTGGTATTTGTTTCCGCGGCCAAGGTTATGGTCCATAAGGGGGATGTTTATACACATGCATAAGTCCAGAATTACTCACGCCCCCCCCCCCCAACATTACTCACGCGCGCCCCCCAGCCCCCCCTACAGACTCGCTATTCCCACCCCATTTTCTGCTGATACACACATTCTGTTTTGTTTTTTTTGGCCTATTGGGCCTGAAAGCCCAGTTCCTTTTTTGTTTGTTTGTTGGTTTTTTTTTTACCCAGTTTACACCCCCAGATTTTATTCTTTTTCTCCCCTAGATTTGTTACAAAATCATTGGTTATTTATGCAATGTTATTTTGAAAATCATTATGAATAAAATATGGTTTTAGTTATAATATTTATTTTAAATTAAATATAAATATTTTATTTGAAACCATAAGAGAGCTACTTTGGTTTTCAGATACAACACTAGTGACACCATTAAGTTATACTTATGGTTTCGATTAAAATATTTATTTTAAATTAAATATGAATATTTTATTAGAAACCATAAGAGGGCTATTTTGGTTTCAGATACAAAACTAATGAAACCATTATGTCACACTTATGGTTTCAGTTATAATATTTATTTTAAATTAAATATAAATGTTTTATTTGAAACCATAAAGGAGCTACTTTGGTTTTCAGATACAACACTAGTGACACCATTAAGTTATACTTATGGTTTCGGTTAAAATCATATTAAATTAAAATGATTTTAATTAAATAGTTTTGTAGTACAGATCTCTGAAACCATTCCACAGCACAAATGGTTTAGGAGTACACATCTTTGAAACCATTCTACAGCAGAAATGGTTTTGGCATGATTTTAGTTTAAAACTAACTACTAAAATAATTAACCATACATAATACTCTGAATTTTATCCCTAATCAATAAAATAAAATCCAATCAATCAAAATTAAAAGCGTGATAAAAAAATCTGAGGGGTGCGCTAGAAATCTAAAAAAAAAAAAAAAAAAAACCGGGGGGTGCGCTAGAAATTTGGGGGGGGGGCTAGAAAATGGGGGGCGCGCGTAGCAATTTGGGGGCGGGGGGGGGGGGGGGGGGCGTAGTAGGTGGGGGGCACGCGTAGCAATTTGGGGGGGGTGCATAGCAATTATGCACGGTGCATAAGCTTTGGGCTTATGCACCATAACCTAACCCTGTTTCCGCGACAATTTGGATTCTCTTGTTTAAGCTCACACCATGGTGTTTCTTTTCATAGCTTCAACAATTGAATGTGAGGCCACTGTGTTGCAACATGTTCTCTTGATAGCTGTATTTGTCTTTGTGGTTTCAAAGTGATTGCCAAATGGTTGTGAATGCGATAACTAATGGGTGTATTTATCTGAAAAAGTTAGAATCCTTATTGTCTACTTGTAGGTCAATTGTACATGTCCGCATAATATGTATATGGTCAAAACGACTTATATTTTGGAACGAATGGAGTATATACTCTAAAATAATCTTGACCATTCATTGAGTTCGGACGACTCATAATGTAACTGCATTCATACTATAACTACGTAGAAAAGACCCTTAATTGTCTTCTCCGTGTTGTTTCATTGGTGGCTGTAGGGAACTGCCCTTCCTTCCTGAAATCTTGTACCCCGGATCAGCTGCAACTGCAGAACTAAGTGGCCGTCTACAAGCAACACCTCAATATGAAAGAAAAATAATCTTGGAGAAACCTACTGTGTCTCCTATCATTGGATAATTGCTTGGTGTGTTTGGAACAAGTGATTTAGATGCGAGAGAAATTGAGGGAGGAGAAACATTGAAGAAATAGGGAATCTCTCCTGATTGGCAGAGCAAAGAAATACAGAAGAGAGAACAAAATCTGTGGGACCCACCGACTTTTTGTTTCTCCTCTAGTTAGTGAAGAAAGCTGAGAGACAAGATGCATATTTTGTCTTTTCCATCTATACCCCTGTCTTCCTTGCTTTTGTTTTGGTCAGGTCTTACGCTTCCTGCAACTCATATTTCATATATGACATGGTTGCTGCTACACCTACAGCCTACAGTGTAATTGTGATAACGATTGGAAAAAAATATAAAATAAAAACCTTTGTTTTGTTTTTCTTTTATGAAAATATGTGTTGAAGCTTACCGATCCTGCATTGTTTCTAATTCATAATTTGAAATTGTAAATCTGAGAAAGATATGCAAAACACAAAAATATCCCAATTTGCAATTTGTTTTTATGGGTTCTAACTTGTAACAATTAATAAAATCTGGCCATGATTTGCATTAGTGAAAGTTGAGAAAAATAACCCATATTTGTATAAAATTGGAGGATGGAGAATAAAATAGTAATAATTCATTAAAAAATAAAAACAACAATTTAATTATATGATTAATTAAGTAAATTTCAATAAGAAAGTAAATTAGTTTTAATTAGAAATAAAATTTGTAAAATTAAATGTTTTTTAAATATTAAGGGCATATTGGTCCTTTTACAAAATAGCAACACTTCTTTCTTCTCTATTTCTCTTCTTTTTCTCTTATTCCAATCAATACCTTATTTCTATCATATTTCTCATATCTTTCTCTCTTATCAAACTCTCTCTCACCTATTTCTCTCTTTACAAATTCTCTTCATAACCAAACATAGTGTTAATGGGATTTGTACGACTTTGAAGGTATGAAACATTTATGATTTTTGAATGGGTTGCCGTGCCTATTGCTATTTTTTTTTTAATTCAAAGCAACAAGTTCATATGGCTTGTAGACATGTACCTGATTTAAATTAGCCACTAGTAATTATAGATTTAAGCCACGTGATTATATTTATGTTAGCACCAACAAGTTATTTTATTTGTGATTATATTTATGTTAGCACCAACATGTTCTTTTATCTATTTATTTATAATCTCATATTTAAATTGATTGATTCTCTAAAACAGTTTTTTTCCCTTTATTTATAATTCTATATTTGATCTAAATGGTTTAAATTTAAACTTTTATTCTAGTATTCATTATGTCGAATTTTACAAAATTTAATTTTGAGGCTCTTGACATTTCGGAAAAGAATTATTTGGCTTGAACTTTAGATGCCAAAATTCATTTAAATGCCAAGGTTTGTAGAGATACTATTAAAGAAGGAAAGGAAACAAGTTATCTGATCAAGAAAAGGCAAAAGCCATGATATTCATTCGTCACTATCTCCATGAAGATTAAATTTAACAAAATTTAATTTTGAGGCTCTTTGGAACATGAACTGATGGTTCAGAAATGACAGTCTTAACACATATTGATAAGCTGTTTGGTGAAGACAATTAGTGATGATCAGTATTTGAATGAGGAATAAGGAGTATTAAGTATTTGAGGCGCAAAATTAAATTTTGTACTTAGGGATTGATGTATGAATGCTTATATATAAGATGATATTAGAGTTTATGACACAATGGAGTCCCCCCGATGTGGGTGGATCGACCACGTGTTTGACAGCTATATTGTTCTTTTGAGAAAGATTGTCCTTGATACTTAAGAGGTATGTTTGGGATATCGGAGACTTTTCGTCTCTACCTGTGCTCGTGGTATCGGTCCGTCGTCATTGGCCACGCGATTTATCTCTATCCCATTGAGATGAGTTTTGGTGTTTGTTGGACTTTTAGCCAGTCCAGAACAGAACAATTTAAAAGAATGATATGAACAACAAAAAACTATCATCTTCCCAAAAACTCGTTATGAGTGGATGTATTTGCGTTTACAAGACTTTAAAACTATATTGTGTTTAGAATTACTTCTCAATTGAAATTGTGTGGAGAAAAAGTGACTAATGCAAATATATATGTTAGAAAAAAAACATTCTCCACTTTTCATACATCTCAGGCAACATCAACAATGAGAGAAGAGATTTTAAAAATACTCCGACTTTAATATCTTGCCTTCTTGTTGCCGAGCAAAAATGAAAAATCATGAGGCTCGTTCCACTAGTATTACTCCATTCCATAAGTGAATGCAGCAACACACAATCACTATGGGCAAACTCGTGGTCGTGGTCACGGTCTAGATCATAATCCCAGTGGAGATTACAAAAACACATTTTTTTACCAGAAGTGGAAAAATGCTTGAAAGAATGAAATAATGTGGTCAAAGTAGCAAAAATAATGAGAGGATTTGCTATCATATCAAATGATTTTTAATCTCTCTAAGTTTTTTTATGTATGATCTATATAATATAGATTTTCAATTCAATGATGAATTTTGTAAAATTCATTATAATGTTATTCATGACTTGTGCACCATGCACCATGTTGAGTATGACTCATATGCATGAGGAAAAGGCTAGAGGTGGTACGATTCTGAGATATTTGTTATTAGCTAAATCGAATTATTATTATAAATACGGTTTGTAACACTGAAACTCTAATTCATCTAATAGAAACATGCTATAACAGTTTCCGTGAGCTTGACTCAGTTGGTAGAGACATCGCACTATATGTGTAGGAGCCCAAGTTCGAACCCAAAACACTCCACTTATTCATCTTTAAGGTGAATTTTCTAGCCACTAGGCTACTTGACAAAAAAAAAAAATGCTATAACAAATTCTTCCATTAAAAATGTATTCACTATATAAAAACTCCATTATCAAACTTCTTGGATATATTCATCACTTAAACCACTCTTGCTAGACATGGCCTAATAATAGTCCATCATTTTAAAATCATAGAAATATCCATGAACATGTTCATATATATATATATATATATGATCCTCTGTATATGATCATCAACATTTAGATATTCATTTGCACCATTCAATTTTTTATGACAGAATTGCACCATTCAAATTGCTGTTGTCAATGTTGTGTAATCTCACATCCAGCCAACTATCACTTGATGCCACGTGTTGATCCATTTCCACTAAGTATGTCTTATGCAACTCCATGTGTGAACTACTTGACCCATTCTTTAGCATATATCCACCTGGTTCTATCTATTTATTGATGAACATGGATTTTCCCTTTATTTTTTTTATTTTATAATTTGAAAGGTATATTAAAGCTCTGCCACTAAAATTAATTTTCTTTACAAAATTACCCCGCCGTGATATTTCATCAAATACATGAGAGTCTTAAGTCTTCACATAAGTCACATCATCTTGGCAATATTTTCAACTTGACTGACCAATTCAGCAACTGCTTCTATATTTCTTCAGCTGCAAGACAAATCTTTCTATTTAACAAAGTTCCAAAAATCTCCATGTATATATGCATGAATAGTTCTTCAATTAATTATTATGAGTTATAACCTATAACCCCTAAATCAATGCAAAATGAACATTTTTCCTACCATACTCATTATTGTTAACATACTATTTTTCTTCTCTTCTGCAAAAGATACCATTACACAATCACAATCACTTCTCGATGGAAGCACCTTGGTTTCTAAGGAAGGAATATTTGAGTTGGGTTTCTTCAATCTTGGCGATTCCAAAAACCGCTATGTCGGAATTTGGTACAAAAATATTCCTCTTAGAAGAGTCGTTTGGGTTGCCAATCGTGACAACCCAATAAAAGACAATTCTAGCAAGTTAATCATAAGTCGAGATGGAAACCTTGTACTTCTAAATCAAAATCAAACTCTTCTATGGTCAACAAAGACAACAACAACAAAGGTTGCAATTTCAAGTCCAATTGTGCAACTTTTGGACAGTGGAAATTTAGTACTTAAAAATGAGAACCAAGACAACACTGATGAAATTTTTTTATGGCAGAGTTTTGATTATCCTACTGATACAGTATTACCAGGAATGAAAGTAGGATGGGACAAAAAAACGGGTCTTAATAGGTATCTTATTGCATGGAAAAATTGGGATGATCCATCTTCAAGTGATTTTACTTCAGCTTTGGTAAAAACTCCTAATCCTGAAAGCTTTATTTGGAAAGGCTCAACAAAAATCTATAGGACCGGCCCATGGACCGGTCCTCGATCTAGTGGAATAGTTGGATTGACAACAAATCCACTTTATGATTACGAGTTTATCAACAACGAAGATGAATTGTATTATGTGTTTACACTCAAGAATAATTCTTATGTTTCTATAGTTGTTTTGAACCGAACAAGTTCCAATCGACAGCGTCTCATTTGGGTTTCAGATTCCAAAGAATGGAACAATTACTTAACCTTGCCACAAGATACTTGTGATGATTATAATGTTTGTGGAAATAATGGGCTTTGCAAACTTAGTGAATCACCTATTTGTCAATGTTTAGATGGATTTAAGCCGAAGTCGCCGCAAGAGTGGAGTGCAACGGATTGGAGACAAGGATGTGTTCGTAATGGTAATTGGAGTTGTGGGGTTAAACACAGAGATGGGTTCAAAAGAATTGTTGGGATGAAATTGCCAGATACTACACATTCTTGGATTGATGAGAAAATGTCACTTAAAGATTGCAAAGATAAATGTTTGAAAAATTGTTCTTGCAGTGCTTACTCAAGTTTAGAATCAACTGGAACAGGCAATGGTTGTTCAATATGGTTTGGTGATCTTATTGATCTTAGAGTTTCAGCAAGTGGACAAGACCTATATATTCGAACAGACTCATCAAATATCGGTAAATATATTAATACTCCCTTCGATCCTTAATATAAGAAAAACTTTACTTTTTAGATTCATTGATACTCTAATATATTATATATAATCTATAATAGATCAGAAAGTATAGTTTCTCTTAGTTTAAAACATTAACGTTTGTTTGGAAATCACATCATACATGCTTTGTTTCTCTCTTGACCCATAATTGCAGGTAGTGATAAAAATGGGCATAAAAAAGTAGTATTGGCAGTTTCAATTCCAGTTTCAGCAGTCCTTGTGATATTATTGGCATTCATCTACATACATATAAGAAAGACAAAGTATAAAAGTAAGTTTCTATTTCTCTATGCTTAGTGCGCGCATTTAACTGAAAATATGATTTCATGTCGTTGAAAAAATGAGTAAATGAAATCATATTTTCGTTTAAACGCGCACACTAAATGATTTATTTCATTAAAAAAAAAGAATGAATTATGGTTTCTTAAGTGAAGAGACTAAGTATTCAAAATTTTGTTATATCAAGTGATGACCTTTCAAACAAAGTTTAATTTTGTTTTCAATGACAATGATTAAAAGGGAAAATAGAAAAAACCACAAAGTCAGAAGAGAACGGAGAAGATAAATACGAAGATTTTGAGCTTCCTATCTTTGATCAAGCTACAATACTCAAGGCAACAAATAACTTCTCTTTTGACAACAAGCTCGGTGAAGGTGGATTTGGACCGGTATATAAGGTAACTTACACTTTTAGTCACTTGGATAAAAATAAAAATCATAGAACTCTTATTCATCAAACTATTTCAATTATGATTACATTTAGGGTACATTGCTCGATGGACAAGAAATTGCTGTCAAAAGACTTTCAAGGAGTTCTGGTCAAGGACTTAAAGAGTTTAAAAATGAAGTTATATTATGTGCTAAACTTCAACACCGAAATCTTGTTAAAGTTGTTGGTTGTTGTATTGAAGGTGGGGAGAAAATGTTGGTCTATGAATACATGTCCAACAAAAGTCTAGATTCATTTCTTTTTGGTGAGTGACTTTTTCCAAAGTGTGATATTTTATACGATAAAAGTTTAATTTTTATGAAAAAAATTACTAATGAATCTTTTGGACATTCTATGCAGATCCATTTCAAAGTAAATTGTTAGATTGGTCCGCACGCTTTAACATTCTATTTGGAATTGCTCGGGGCCTTCTTTATCTCCATGTAGATTCAAGATTACGAATCATACATAGAGATATGAAAGTGAGTAATATTTTATTGGACGATGATATGAATCCCAAAATTTCAGATTTTGGCATGGCTAGAATGTGTGGAGGTGATCAGATTGAGGGGAGAACAGACAAAATAGTAGGCACATAGTAAGTATATTAAAAGATAACAACTTCTTTTATATGATTAATGGAACATTTGAATAATTATTGGTTGACTTCTTTTCAGCGGCTATATGTCACCAGAATATGCCTTGGATGGACTATTCTCTATAAAATCAGATGTATTTAGTTTTGGTGTATTATTATTAGAAATCATCAGTGGAACAAAAAATAGAGCACATAGCTATCTGGAGGACGATCATAATCTAATCGGATACGTAAGTACACTTAAATAAAACTATTCTCTTATATTATATTAGTATGTGACAAATTTATTGAATTATGTAGGCGTGGAGGTTGTGGAAAGAAGGCAGACCACTTAATTTGATCGATGATAATTTGAGCAATTCATGTATTGAATCTGAAGCTCTACGTTGCATTCAGATTGGTCTACTATGCCTACAACATCATCCTGATGATAGACCAAACATGACATCTGTGGTTGTGATGTTGAGTAGCGAAAATACTTTACCAAAACCAAAAGAACCAGGTTTCTTAATTAAAAAGTCCTCAGTTGATGGAGAAACTTCTTCAACAAATGAAATAACTATTTCGCTGATAGACGCTAGATAGAGAAATTTGATCATTTATAACATTTTATGAAAAATTATGTAGTTCTTTTTTCTTTCTTGAATTCAATAATTGTTACTCATCATAATCATACTAATGCTTTTGAAAACTCGATCGAACAACCGATATCAGTTAGACCAAAAAATGGAGCTGCCATCGGTTTAGTTAGCCTTTCAAAATCGGTTGTCCTATTGAACATGTAAAAAAATTAGAAAAAACTGCTGAAACAGTTAAACCTTTCCTGGTTTTTGGAAACCATACGGGTTATAATGTAATCAAAATGACTTTAATTTTCCTCTTCTTTCTTATACCAACACCAAAATTTTTAGAGATATTTTAAGAATTAACTTTTTTTTTTTTGCACTATATATTGCTCATCCAAATTACTTGTTAACATTGTAGGCATGTTTGTTATTGATTAAAAAAAAATGTAAATATACAACAGCTTTTAGATTATTTTCATAACAAATGAAAATTTCACAATAAATCATTTTGTTTAAGAAAAGCTGTAGCAAACGTTTAAAAGCAATTCACAATATGGAGATACAACAATAGGGAGCTTAGTTGATGGAGGTCAACTTCTCAATTGTTATCTCTCAAAAGTATAGTAAATAAGACCGTATATGACACGAGTTAATCCAATCACCAACGAATTATAGAACCAAAATATACGGTATTTCCTCTGGTTTTGAATATAATTAAAAAAAAACTTTTTAGGTTCATTAAATAAAACATGTATCTAGACCATTTTATTGTCCAGATACACACTTTATTCATGAACGAAAATATAAGGTATAATAGCAACCTTCCAAGCCCTCCATAAGGGTCATATCTTAGATACAAAACTGAGCTCCAAACTTAATAATCTTGCATATGTTGTATACCTGAAATCAATACAGGAAAGAAATAAACCTACTTATTCAACTTGGATTTGGCACTTGAATTGAAACAATTGTAGGGTAAAAACTTAAGTGTGGTCAAAATGATTTTTCCTTACACCCTAAACATATGAAGCAAACTTATATTGGTTGTCACTAATAGACCCTTTTTTTCCCTCAAAAGGTTCCTTCAAACAATATTCTTGCCACTTTTTTAAATAATGTTTCAATTGAACTAACACCGCCACATTATGTTATTAATAACATCTCTGTATTTTTAGTAACAACACATAATAAGTTGGAATATGTAATTGTCTTTTATTTGTATGTTATGTTCGACATTGAAAATGAGACAATACATCAAACACATCAGTGTGCCACTTTATCGATGAATGATAAGAAAGAAATTCCTAAAAACGTCAATCATTGGTCGGAGTATTATTTGATGTTTTATAACTTCAATCCTATTAGACTTGGTTAGGTAGTTAGGAGGTGGTTACATAACTACCTTGAGTTAGTTAGTTATGGTTACTTGTGTTACAAGTAATAGATGGGTTAGGAGTTTTCTTTATAAATAAGCGTGTACCACATGCATTGTATACAACTCATTCTCTATTTTTTCTTATCAATAAAATCTTAACACTTTCCTCCTAGTTTTCTCTCTAGTTCTTACTTGTTATCTTCTTCCTCTTATCTTGGATTACCCTAACAAATTGGTATCCAGAGCCCTTTGGTTCTTAGTGTAGAAAGCACAAAGATTCAGTCTTGTTTGGTGTTTACATTTTCCTTCATTCAGAAACAATGTCAGGGAATGGTTTACCAAACAATCTTCCAATTCTTGAGGGCAAGAATTGGGAAAGATGGAGCAAACAGATGAAGTCTCTCTTTGGTTTTCAAGATACATGGGAAGTGGTGGTTAATGGTGTGCAAGACTTGGTGGGGAATGCCACTGAAGCTCAGAGATCAGCACACAAAGACTTAAAGAAGAAGGATTGCAAGGCAATGTATGCAATTCAAGCTGCAGTAGATTCTGCAAATTTTGACAAGATATCTAGTGCTGAATCCTCTAAGGCAGCCTGGGATATTTTGGTGAAATATTATGAAGGAGGAGAAAAGGTGAAGGGAGTGAAGTTGCAGTCTCTGAGAAGGCAATATGAGCTTCTGCAGATGGATAAGAGTGAATCCATTGGAGCCTATGTGTCGAAGGTTCAAAGCATTGTCCATACAATGAAGAGCTGTGGTGAGGTGATGACAGATAGGATGATTGTAGAGAAGGTAATGAGAACTCTAACTCCAAATTTTGATCATGTCATTGTTGCCATCCAAGAAACTGGGAATGTAGCTACATTACAGTTGGAGGATCTTGTCGGATCTTTAGAAGCACATGAGTTGATGATAAATGAAAGGAAAGGGGTTCAAGAATCTGTACAAGCCTTACAAGTTCAGGCTTACAAGAAAGCTAACAGCCACAAAGAAAAAAAACAAGATAAGGGAAAGAATGGCTCTCAGAAAAAATTTGATGGAAAATCTGAATCCTTCAAGAAAGGAGGAGGAACATCAAATTCAAAGAAAGGGAAAGGCAAGGACAAGAGTCACATTCAGTGCTATAACTGTGAGAAATGGGGACACTATGCTTCAGATTGTTGGTTCAAGAAAGGCAAAGAAAAGGGCCAAGACTCTGATGATGAAGCAAAACTTGTGCAAGAAAAGGTTGAAGACAAAGCTGTGACTTTCATGGCTGCATTATCAGAGGTAGAATCACAAGACAAAGTTGATGCTGAGACTTGGTTCTTAGACACGGGGTGTTCCAATCACATGACTGGTCACAAAAACTGGTTAGTGAAGTTTGATTCTGGAAAGAAAAGTAAAGTGAAGCTGGCCAATAGCAGTTCATTGCAGTCAGAAGGCATTGGTAACATGGTTATCAAGAGAAGCAATGGAAGCTCTGCAGTAATTGAAGATGTGATGTTTGTACCAGGTATGGACTGTAATCTTCTGAGTGTTGGACAGTTAGCAGAAAAAGGTTTTTCAGTTATCATTAAGAATGAGAAATTTGAACTTTATGATCCTGCAAATAACCTAATTCTGAGGACTCCTTTGGCCAAGAATAGAACTTTCAGAACTTTGATTCACACAAACACTGTTCAGTGTATGAAGGTAGTAACAGATGAGAAGTTGAATTGGCTATGGCACCTGAGATTTGGACATTTGAATTTCAAATATCTAAATCAGCTAGGGAGCAAAGGAATGGTACTTGGCCTACCTAAGATTGAAGCTTCAGAAAGAGTATGTGAAGGTTGCTTAGTTGGTAAACAACCTAGAAATGCTTTCAGCAAGAGTTTGCCTATGAGATCATCAAGTGTACTAGGTGTTGTGCATTCTGATGTGTGTGGTCCCTTTGATGTGAATTCACTTGGTGGTAATAGATATTTTGTTACCTTTGTTGATGAGTATAGCAGGAAGATGTGGATATACTTGATTCAAACCAAGGATGCAGTATTTGATGTCTTCAGAAATTTTAAGGCATTAGTTGAAAATCAAAGTGGAAAGAAGATCATAGCTCTCAGAACAGATGGTGGAGGTGAGTATACTTCCAAGAAGTTTGAGTCATTTTGTGTTGAACAAGGTATAGAACATGAAGTCACAGCTCCCTATACACCTCAACACAATGGCTTAGCTGAAAGAAGGAACAGGACTATTCTTGATATGGCAAGGTGTATGGTGAAGCATAGGAACCTGCCTAAAGCTTTCTGGGGTGAAGCAGTTCACACTGCTGTGTATGTGTTGAACAGGTGTCCAACCAAGAAGCTGAAAGACAAAGTACCTGAGGAAGTGTGGAGTGGTAGAAAACCTAGTGTAAGTCACTTCAGGATTTTTGGTGCTTTATGTCACAAGCATGTGCCTGAAGCAAAAAGGAAGAAGCTTGATGACAGAAGTGAAGTCATGATCTTGGTAGGATACCATGTCACAGGTGCTTACAAGCTGTATGATCCTGTCACAAAGAAAATGATCTACAGTAGAGATGTTGTAATTGATGAAGAGAAATCCTGGGATTGGATTGCTGGTTGTAGTTCAAGCAGAGCTCAATTGAATCCAATCATGAATGAAGAAGATAGTGATTCTAGTGATGAGAATGAAGCACCTGCTGCTGTGACTAGAGACAGGCCTGCCAGAACAAGGAACATTCCTGCTAGATTGCAGGATTGTGAAATTGTTAATGATAATGAGGTAAATGCAGATGGTGACTTAGTTCATATTGCATTGATGGCTGGTTCTGAGCCTATCAATTACACAGAAGCCTTGAAACACAAGAAATGGAAGAAAGCTATGGAGGAGGAGTTGGCTTCAATTGAGAGAAATCAAACTTGGGAGTTAGTTAAACTTCCATCAGATAAGAAGGCAATTGAAGTAAAATGGGTGTTCAAGCTGAAGCTAAATCCTGACAATTCTATAGCAAAATATAAGGCAAGGCTGGTGGCAAGAGGTTTTCTGCAGAGGGAAGGAATAGATTACTCAGAAATCTACTCACCTGTGGCAAGAATTGAGACTGTGAGACTTGTCATAGCTGTAGCTAATGCAAGGAAATGGCCTATGTTCCACATGGATGTTAAGTCAGCCTTTCTTAATGGTCCATTAGAAGAACTTGTCTTTGTAACTCAGCCACCTGGATTCATGATTGAAGGGAAGAAAGACATGGTCTACAGATTGAACAAAGCTCTATATGGTTTGAAACAAGCTCCAAGAGCTTGGAATAAAAGGATAGATGGATTTCTTGTGAAACAAGGTTTCAGGAAATGCAAGTCAGAATATGGAGTATATGTGCAGGAAGCAGCTTCAAGCATCATTCTGATATGTTTGTATGTTGATGATCTGCTAGTAACTGGAAGTGTCACAGCTGAGATAGAGAAATTCAAAGAAGTAATGAAAACTGAATTTGAGATGACAGATTTGGGAGAAGTGTCTTACTTCTTAGGATTTGAACTTCTGAAGAATGGTAAAGGTCTATTGTTGCATCAGAGAAAATATGCAGGAGAAATTTTAAAGAGGTTCAACATGATTGAGTGTACCTATGCTGCAACTCCTATGGAGGTGAACTTGAAGTTAGAAAAGAATGAGACAGAAGAGATTGTGGATCCTACAATTTTCAAGCAAATTGTTGGATCATTGAGATATCTTTGCAACAGCAGGCCAGATATATGCTTTGCAGTTGGGCTTGTAAGTAGATTCATGGATAAGCCCAGAAGGTCACACATGAATGCAGCTAGAAGAATACTTAGGTATATAGCAGGCACAATGGAGTTTGGAATTCTTTTTCCAAAGTCAGTTCTGAATGAGAAATTTGAGATTGTGTGCTACTCTGATGCTGATTGGTGTGGTGACAAAGTAGATAGAAGGAGTACTACTGGGTATTTCTTCATATTTATGGAGGCTCCTGTTGCTTGGTGTTCTAAGAAACAACCAGTTGTTGCATTGTCTTCGTGTGAAGCTGAGTACATAGCAGGTGCATATGCAGCATGCCAAGCTTTGTGGATTGTGACTGTGTTGAAGGAGCTAGGAATTGAAGCAGAGAAACCTGTGGTTCTGCAGATTGATAACAAGTCTGCTATAAACTTAGCCAAGAATCCAGTTTTGCATGGTAGAAGCAAACACATAGAGGCTAGGTTTCATTTCTTGAGGGAGCAGGTGAATCAAGGTAGCTTAGATGTCAGGCATTGTGCAACAGATACTCAGGTTGCAGATGCTCTAACTAAGAGTTTGAAAACAGACAGGTTTTTGAAGCTCAGAAGTGAACTTGGTGTGTATCAGGCGCGCGCGCCCAGCATGGCAAGTTCTGAAGCAGTTCTGAAGGACAGACAAGTTTGAAGTTCTGAAGCAGTTCTGAAGCAGTTCTGAAGGACAGACAAGTTTGAAGTTCTGAAGCAGTTCTGAAGGACAGACAAGTTTGAAGTTCTGAAGCAGTTCTGAAGGACAGACAAGTTTGAAGTTCCGAAGCAGTTCTGAAGCAGTTCTGAAGGACAGACAAGTTGCAGTTCTGAAGGATTTCTGAAGGACAGACAAGGTTGCAGTTCTGAAGGATTTCTGAAGGACAGACAAGTTTGCTTAGGCTTGAAGTTAAGGGAGCATGATGTTTTATAACTTCAATCCTATTAGACTTGGTTAGGTAGTTAGGAGGTGGTTACATAACTACCTTGAGTTAGTTAGTTATGGTTACTTGTGTTACAAGTAATAGATGGGTTAGGAGTTTTCCTTATAAATAAGCGTGTACCACATGCATTGTATACAACTCATTCTCTATTTTTTCTTATCAATAAAATCTTAACACTTTCCTCCTAGTTTTCTCTCTAGTTCTTACTTGTTATCTTCTTCCTCTTATCTTGGATTACCCTAACATTATTCCTTTCTAAGTTGAGGTAGATCGAATTTTGCGTACTAAATTGACACAAATAAATTAGAAAGAACTTTTAAGTCATTAAAAACCTAATCATGCACCCACTCTCCTAGGAAAATACCAAGCAGTCATGTAGAATAAACATGCTTAATGGGTTGAAGTAGAACAAACCTGTAAATGGTATATATAATTGGGACTAACTTTGATTGCAAAGCTCAATCTTGAGATTTCATGGCAGGGAAGAGAATAACCTCCTGTAACCAAAAGAACAGAAGATTATAAGATATTGCCAAAATAAAATGAACATGCAGATAGATGTAGAGAGGAAAGAGAACAAACCTTGATATTTTGTGAATCAGTCAATAACATGGTCAACCGATCAATACCCAAACCCCAACCAGCTGTTGGTGGCAAACCATACTCCAAAGCGGTACAAAATGTATTATCTATGGCCATTGCTTCATCATCGCCTGATTGCCGATCCTGAGATGCAAAAAAAATAAAACAAAAAATCACTACTATTATTATTTCAAAGAAAATATGGCCAATCATTTGAGCATTATTATTTTAGCATATTGCAGCAGTCAGTGTCATATCTTATTTACCTTGAGTTGATTGGCAAATCTTTGTGGTTGTACCACAGGGTCATTCAATTCAGTATACGCGTTGCAAAGCTGAAAAGTAACAAAAACCGTGATCAGAAGTCAGATACGTGAATTCATATTTTTTAAACAATAATACGTGAATTCGTATTATTACCTCACGTTTGTTAACAAACAATTCAAAACGTTCAGTTAGGCCTGGTTTTGATCTGTGCCACTTTGCCAAAGGACTCATTATCTCAGGATGGTTGATTATGAATGTAGGAGCGACACATGTTTCCTCCAAAAAGTGTCCCACAAGCTGCAATACAAGAACAATTAAAGAAAACAATCATGTAACGTACAGATAAACATACAAAGGGTAAAAAAAGAAGGAATGAGATTACCTTATCCAACAAACGATAAGTTGTTTTAGGAGGGGGACATTCGATTTCATACTTCTTGCATGCATCCTTCAGATATTGATTAGCTTCATCACTCGACAAGTCTTTGGGAATATTGAGGCCTGCGATCTCCTCTAATCCTTCAATCATATCAATCCTTCTGTAACAATAAAAAATTCAAATCAATCATTAAAAAGAAAAGAATGTTAATGACCATCGGCAGTAACAAATGCGCACCACACACCTGAATGGTGGAGTAAAGTCTATTTCAATAGGATCCTTATCAGTCCCATCTGCATGATACTTGATTTTATAGCTACCATTGGTAAGTTCATGGACCATACCTATTCAATGGTTAAGAGATTAGTATAACTTGAAATTAAAATATATAAAAGAAAAATAATATGATATTTAAAGACCAGAAATGCTCACCACTCAACATATTCTCTGTTATCTCCATTAAATCATTGTAGTCCATGTAAGCTATATAGAACTCACAGGTAGTAAACTCCGGATTATGAGTCAAATCTATACCCTCATTCCTAAATTGTTTCCCAATTTCATAAACACGATCCAGCCCACCAACAACCAACTGTTTCAGATAGAGTTCTGGAGCAATTCTCATGAATAATGGCATGTTAAGGTCGTTATGATGAGTTGCAAATGGTCGGGCAGCAGCACCACCAGCAATCGCGTTCATCATAGGTGTTTCAACCTGATGAAAAGTTGGTGAGTGAATAGAAGGAAAAAAAAATCATAGGAACACAAGAATAATCGAGGCACGGAACGAACCTCCAAGAAATCAAGATTGTCCAAAAACTTCCTAATGTAAGAAATGATTTTAGACCTTGTCTTGAATATTTCTCGAACCTCTGAATGAAGCATCAAATCCAAATGACGTCCTCGATATCTTGTTTCCTATAAGAAAAGATGGTTAGTTGAATAAATCAAATTATTACTAGTACATAAAAATAAAATGTATATGGCATACTTAAAGCAGCGAAAGCATCTTTCAAACAACATTTCATTGCATAATACTGTTAGGAAATAACAACACTAAAGAAGAAAAATAAACACAATCACAACACAAGAATATAATGTGGAAACTCCAAATCGGAGAAAAAACCACAACCGTTGTCTAAACCGACAACCAGAGAATTATCACTATGTGAAATTTTTTACAACACATAGACTTCTCTCACTCTCACCTCAATGCCCCAATACAACCACACTCTCACAAAGCAAATATTTAAACTAAGAGTCAGATATAAGCTTAAAGTGCTACTGACTGGTGCAATTACAAACAAAGAACTTAGGCCTATTATATAGCTTTGGTTTTCCTCTTGCTTCACTATTCTAAGCGATGTGGGACTTCTCCAATAGCTATTTTTAACCTCTTTCTTGATTTAAGAAACTAGGCGATGTGGGACTTGACAATCAACCCCAACAATCTCCACCTTGATTGAAAGAGTTCCATCTTCCGCTTCCATTGTCTATACCGACAATCATAATCCACCATAAAAGTATACTCCACTTAGAACTAAACCATTCCAAGATTTTCTTCACTTGGAACTAAACCATTCCAAGAATTTCATGTCGAAACCTGCTGAAAGAATATGGTGCAACTCCCATGTTGGCTTTCAGGAAGTTCTTCAGCCATCAACATATCTCACCACACACCTTGCATCAATGCTAACCAATGCCCGTGTGTTGTTTTGAATCCGCTAGCAATAACTTGTCATTTCCCATGGTATAGCGGAAATACCATAAGGACAAACTTTATCTTCTAGATAAGATCACCATCATCTCCCAAAACAAGGGAGACATTGCTAGCACTTGTCTCAGAGTCTTTTTCAGATACTTCTCCACCTGGACAATTTCTCTTTAAATGCCCAGATCTTCCACACTTCCAACACGGCAGATTCTTTGCATGGATCTTCTTCCCATTAGCCCCACTTCTAGTTAGACACATTGAATTTGATGAAGTGCTTTCATCATTTTTCATCCTCCTTTCTTCAGAAATAATTTTAGTTGCAACTTCTTCAAAATTCAATTTTTCCTTCCCATACATCAAAACAGGTTTGAGATGAACATAAGAAGGTGGAAGGGACCAAATGAGCCTTAACGCCTTATCCTCATCATCAATCTCAACTTTAATAGATTCTAACTCAGAAACTATATTATTCAAAGTACTAAGATGATCAGAGATTTTTGTACCTTCATCCATGCGCAAATTGTGGAATTGCTCCTTTAGCAGCAACCGATTTGAGATGTCCTTTGCCTGATACAACCCTTCAAGCCTTTCCCAGAGTTCCTTGGCTGATGACAAATTCTGCACATTCGCAAGAACATTCTTTGACAAACACAAGCGAATTGCACTTGCAGCTCTCAAATCTAGTTCCTCCCACTTGTCGGCCTCCATCTTGGAAGTGTTTCCTTTCAGCGCCTTGTGTAAACCTGATTGTATCAACACATCATTGACTTGCACTTTCCACAAGCCAAAGTTGATTCTTCCATCAAACTTCTCTATGTCAAACTTCATAGCACTTGAATAAGACATAGCAAAACCCCTTCTTTAGCACCTTCAGAATATCACACTTCTTTTTTATGATGTGGAAGATCAGACAATGCTGCAACCACAGAGCATACAAAGAAATGTGATATCTCACCGAACCGAAGCTCTTGATACCACTGTTAGGAAATAACAGCACTAAAGAAGAAAAATAAACACAATCACAACACAAGAATATAATGTGGAAACTCCAAATCGGAGAAAAAACCACAATCGTTGTCTAAACCGACAACCAGAGAATTATCACTATGTGAAATTTTTTACAACATATAGACTTCTCTCACTTTCACCTCAATGCCCCAATACAACCACACTCTCACAAAGCAAATATTTAAACTAAGAGTCAGATATAAGCTTAAAGTTCTACTGACTGGTGCAATTACAAACAAAAAACTTAGGCCTATTATATAGCTTTGGTTTTCCTCTTGCTTCACTATTCTAAGCGATGTGGGACTTCTCCAATAGCTATTTTTAACCTCTTTCTTGATTTAAGAAACTAGGCGATGTGGGACTTGACAATAAACCCCAACAAATACCTGATTCAAAATGTATGTTTCAGGATTCCTGGTACTACCTGGTACCCATGCATTTTTCTGTAGATCATTAAAGAAAAAATGATGTCATTGTATGGTCATTGATCATCAGAAAGCAAAAAACTTAAAGTAATTGTGCTAACCTTCACATTTCTAATAGCAGCAGCAGTAGCAGGTTTTTGTCTTGGCATCATATGAAGACAATGAGACAGCACCACAAAAGTTTTGGGGAAAATACTAAGCTCTTCCTTCTTGCTTTTGCCTGGGAAATTAAACCAGGGAAATCTTTAAAACAATATAATTCAGAATGTAATAGTATGGAATACATCCTAACTATGTAACCTCAAATAGAAAAACATCGGCCCAATTAGTAGGATTTAAATAATTGATAGTGCGACTAATATGTGTAACATCCAAATATATTGTCCTTATTGCAAGTATTTATTGTCTGAGTCAAAGAATTACAGAGTTTATATGTAAGAAAAGACAAAGCTAAATATAATAGTAGGGTACTGGAAGTATGTAGCACCACAAACCTGGAAACCCTGTGATGCCAACAATATCACCAGACTTCACATTAGAATGAAATTTGGAAAACTCAGCCTCGTCCAAGTCCGATTCACTACAATAGCAGATATATTAGTTGTCTGTCCTACTAAGCATACAAAATTTCTTTTTGAAGAAAATACAGAATCTAAAATAAGAAAAATGATACATTTTAAGAAAGAACTAAAATGATAAAATACATCTTCGCAAATTGAAAACTCAAATGACTACTTCTATGTTAGCCAAACACCAAGGTATCAAAGAATCAGTAAATACGACTAGCGTAACTATATGATATAATCTCTTCAAAGTTAGATTTACTATGTTTAAACCACTACCATTAAGTATTTATCCCTTATAACTCTAGCACCAGTAGCACCTAAACAATGTCACATTTAAAACAGAATGCAAAATCAATGGTACATAGGTACCAAATTAGAGGACTTCCCCTCTTTGCAAAGGATTTGTTTCAAACAGTTCATACTAATATGTAAAAGACCATCGTAAAATCACTTTTTAAGCTTAAATTTCGGGATCTTGGACAAAACAAACACATAGCAACCAAAGTCTAGTAATTGGCATATGCTAACTTAACACAATGTTTTGTACCAGCATCATCATCATCATCATCATCTCTACATGTGAAAAAAAACAACAATAGGTACCTCACATTGGCCATAACCTGAACCTTAAAACCACCACCATGCAGATCATAGAAGACAAGCTTTGCACCAGAGGCACGTTTGTGCATGATTCGGCCTGAAATACAGAAAAACTATTAGAATTAACAAATACAAAACGAACAACTAATTTCAACAAAAAATCAACCAAGATAGTGATGCCTACCAGCCAAAGATACAGAAACATCGTCAAGGTGTTGCCCATCGTTCAAACTTCCATATTCTTTAATGTATTGTTCAATAGACAAAGTGACAGAGAATTTGTGTGGATAAGGGTTTTTCCCTTCTTCCTTTTCAGTTGCAAGATGCTTTAGCCTATTCTCCAAGTATTTCTGCAGTTAAACAACCCGAGTAACAAAAACAATGTTCATCATCAAACATTCTGTCTTCTGTATTGGCTGCATTTTTGGTGAGATAAACTTTGAAGCAGGATGTGGTATAAGATGTTACAACATCGTATCTGGCTTCTGGTAATGTGCGCACGCGTGTTCTATTTAAGGAAATCGTGTTTCTCTCTCATGAATCATATCTGACACATTTAATCACGTTTTTAATCAGACTTATTATGAGGATCATCATTTAATGCTTCAGATCCTTGTCAAGAATATTTTTATGAAGAATCTTCTTGAAGTGTATTTTTGGAAAGAATCTATTTTAATTAATGTGGTCAATGGGTTGAGTCAAACAAATCAAGCCCATGTTTAATTCTGGATCAAGGACGTTTGCTGGAGTATTTTAAAGGTTGTGCAAAACCTAATTTAGTAGGAGTTCACGCCGTCATATTGTTGTGTCTAGTTCTCTAGGTTTTTGCGTGTGTTGTGTTTTATTGTAAGCCTTTCTTGTGTCTCATTGATGCAAGCTTAGGACGTGTTTCATTGAGTTGTACCTTGTGTGATCCTCTCCTAAGCTTTGAAGTACGAAGTTAGGATTGTGTGTGTGTTTTTGCACTCTAAGCCTTTAGGTACGAGTGTGTAGTTTTTAGGAGTGTGTCTCCAAAATACTTTGTCTTTGTGTTTTTGAAATCCTTGCTGTTTGTAAGGTTGTAAGGGAGTGAGATGAGATCTCAGACTTAGGACTTCCTAGGTTGAAGAGTCATTGGTAGTTGCCTAGGTTTTAAGTTGTAAACGTGTGTTTGCTGAAGACTTACAACTAGGACTATTATAGTGATATTCCTTCCTGGATTGGTATCCCCCAGACTAGGGCTTGCTTTGAGCGCCGAACTGGGTTAACAAATATCCCGTGTTCTTTACTTGCTTTCAGATATTTGCTTTTATTTATCTTGAGATTTACGCAGTAAGATGCTATAGCATTGTATCCCGCATTACGTTTCAGTGTTAAGAAGCTAGAGCATTGCATCTAGCATTGTACTTAGCGTGCCAGGAATTTCAATTGGCATCAGAGCAAGCACCCTAATATATTCTGGTGAGCTCCAAGGAAGTTACTTTCTGGTACTATGGACACGGAAGGAGGATCTGTTGGCAGACCACCGCTTTTGGATGGCACCAACTATGATTATTGGAAGTCGCGTATGATGACTTTTCTAAAATCTATGGATAGCCAAACTTGGAAAGCAGTTATCAAAGGTTGGGAACATCCTGTGATGAGGGGCACAACCAATTTAAAGCCAGAAGAAATATGGTCTAAGAAAGAAGATGAGTTGGCTCTTGCAAACAACAAAGCCTTGAATGCTTTATTTAGTGGAGTGGACAAATACATATTCAGGCTGATCAAGCAATGCACTGTGGCAAAAGATGCTTGGGAAATTCTCAAGACCACTCATGAAGGGACACCCAAGGTAAAGATGTCAAGGCTCCAACTTCTAACCACTAAGTTTGAGAACCTCAGAATGAAGGAAGAGGAAAGTGTACATGATTTTCATATGAACGTGATTGATTTTGCCAACTCATTTGATTCACTTGGTGAAAAGATCCCTGAAGAAAAGCTTGTTAGAAAAATTCTCAGGTCTCTACCTAGGAAATTCGACATGAAAGTTACAGCCATTGAAGAAGCCCAAGATATCTCAAGCATAAAAGTGGATGAGCTTATTGGATCACTTCAAACCTTTGAATTATCTATAAATGAAAGATCTGAAATGAAGAACAAAAGCATAACGGCTATCTCCAACACTGATGATGATAATGAGATTCAATGTGACATGGAGACGAATAAAGGAATTTCTAATGCTATTATAGATCTTGGGAAGCAATTTAATAAGGTGCTGCAAAAGATGGATAGGAAACCAAGACCAAATGTTGAGAACATGTCATTCAACATCACTAAAAACAGTAATGTTCAGAGAAAAGGTGAACCTGATGATGAAACTGTTGAGCATATTGCAGCATTCACTAGTAGATATGAATCTGATGAAGATTCTTGTGATGAAGATATAACTTTTGATGAGCTAGCTGCCACCTACAAAGAACTACTCACTAGGTTTGAGAAAATGTGTAAAATTCTTGAGAAGCAGAAAAAGACCATCAATCTTCTTCAGGCTGAAGTGAAAGCTCAAGTTGAGAAGACCTCAGAAGCCCAAAAAGAAGTTGCTCTAGTCAATGCTCAAATGGATGACTTGAAGAAACGTGTAAGTCAGCTAAACTCAGGGACAAACATACTTGAGGAGATCCTGGAGAATCTACCAAGTGGGAAGGCCAAGTCAGTTGGTTATAACTACTCAAATCTAAATCAATATCAACAGAATCTTGAGACAAAATTCAAATCTGCTGAAGATGTTTTTGACCGTTGCACTGGACAGACGATGTTGAAGCATCCTGCTCAGCATTCTAAAACATACCCAGTTCCCAAGTTTGCTCTTGAATCTAATCCTTGTGGTCATCAAAGGCCCAAGATTCAGAGAGTGTATCGTAGATGGGTGTGTCACCATTGTGGTAAGAAGGGACATATAAGGCCTTTCTGTTTTAAGTTGCATGGGTATCCCAATCAGTATCAGCAAGCAAAGCCTGCACCTGAAGTGATAAATGTGAAGAAGGAATGAAAACCCAAAGATGGCACCTCTACCTTAATCTACAAGGCAACTCCCATTACTACTGTTTCAGTGATTACCGCAAAGAAGAATAAAACTTCTACTGTGAAGAAAGGAACATTTATGCCTGTAAGTGAGTCTCCTTCTACCTCGATTTATGTCCCTTTTGGTACTGAAACCAGGCCACTAGTAAAGCCTAAATTTGAATAAATTCTAGGACAACCTAGTTTGAATGTTGCTGTTGAATGTGCCAATATGTCACCTACCAAGGTTGTTGATACTTTTATTGGTTCGCTCAAGGAAACTCTACATGAGTCGAATGTTGTGCCAGATGTCTCAGCATCTGTGGCCTTGCCTTGGCTGACATCCGATTTGTTGTTACTATTCTGATTCTGGGCCTTGCCCTGGATATTTGAGCACTCTTCAGTGCATATGGTCTGTAATATTAGTAAGTACTATGTGGTCTACTCTGCTGCTACACTGCTATGGTTCCTTGTTCTTATATGCATCTTTGTCAAATTTGTTGGGTTGGTTACCTGCTCTTGTTTCTGGTATGTGCTCTTCATACGTGTTGTGACTGTGAAATGTGTCTGTTCTGGTATGTGTGCTTTGGTGGTGTATGCATGTGCTGAGATATGCAAGTGTTCAGGGGGAGCTGATTTGTGTTATGCAGGGGGAGATGTTGGATATGATGCTCCAACATCCCATGCATATGTGCAGGGGGAGATGTGTTGTGAAATGTTGTAGCATTACCTACAGCATCCTGTCAATGTTTATTATCCTGACCATCTAAGGCTAAGTTGTTTTATGTATTCCGCTGTTGCATGCCTCTCTGATCATCTTAAAAGATACATTTATATTCTTGTTTACTGGTCTCCATGGAGAAGTAGTATGGAATCTGTTTTGAAGAATAGTCTCTACAATTTCTATACTTGTGTGCTTGTGTTGAGAAAAAGAAATGTAGTTGAAGTATCTGTTTAAGTCTCTGTATGGTCATTATTTGTTTTAGCCAAAAATTTGCCAAAGGGGGAGTTTGTTGAGTCTTCTGTATTGGCTGCATTTTTGGTGAGATAAACTTTAAAGCAGGATGTGGTATAAGATGTTACAACATCGTATCTGGCTTCTGGTAATGTGCGCGCGCGTGTTCTATTTAAGGAAATCGTGTTTCTCTCTCATGAATCATATCTGACACATTTAATCACGTTTTTAATCAGGCTTATTATGAGGATCATCATTTAATGCTTCAGATCCTTGTCAAGAATATTTTTATGAAGAATCTCTTTGAAGTGTATTTTTGGAAAGAATCTATTTTAATTAATGTGGTCAATGGGTTAAGTCAAACAAATCAAGCCCATGTTTAATTCTGGATCAAGGACGTTTGCTGGAGTATTTTAAAGGTTGTGCAAAACCTAATTTAGTAGGAGTTCACACCGTCATATTGTTGTGTCTAGTTCTCTAGGTTTTTGCGTGTGTTGTGTTTTATTGTAAGCCTTTCTTGTGTCTCATTGATGCAAGCTTAGGACATGTTTCATTGAGTTGTACCTTGTGTGATCCTCTCCTAAGCTTTGAAGTACGGAGTTAGGATTGTGTGTGTGTTTTTGCACTCTAAGCCTTTAGGTACGAGTATGTAGTTTTTAGGAGTGTGTCTCCAAAATACTTTGTCTTTGTGTTTTTGAAATCCTTGCTGTTTGTAAGGTTGTAAGGGAGTGAGATGGGATCTCAGACTTAAGAGTTCCTAGGTTGAAGAGTCATTGGTAGTTGCCTAGGTTTTAAGTTGTAAACGTGTGTTTGCTGAAGACTTACAACTAGAACTATTATAGTGATATTCCTTCCTGGATTGGTATCCCCCAGACTAGGGCTTGCTTTGAGCGCCGAACTGGGTTAACAAATATCCCGTGTTCTTTACTTAATTTCAGATATTTGCTTTTATTTATCTTGAGATTTACGCAGTAAGATGCTATAGCATTGTATCCCGCATTACGTTTCAATGTTAAGAAGCTAAAGCATTGCATCTAGCATTGTACTTAGCGTGCCAGGAATTTCACATTCTATAGCTAAAACATGCTGCAATGCAAACATTCCAGCAACAAAACAGAAGTTATACCGTTGGATCCTTCTCTTCATCATCAGCTGGTGCGTTCTCGTTAGCACTTCGCAATTCAGCAGCCTAGGAAAATATTTACATTGCACAGAAATTGAAATCAATATCAATATCCAAAGAATAAAATCAAACAGAATTCTATCCAAACATATCTAAGCATAAATTTCATGTATCCATCGACATGGTCTTAGACGCGGAAGAATCTTTCTTTCTACCTATGGTGAAGACAAAAGCGGGCTCGAGTCTCTTCTTGAGTTTACTTTTTGATAATAATTTTTGATTGATTCTTATTACTAGTTAAACTATGTAAACACAGATACTTACAATTACATTGAAGTATCACAAATTGTTAAATGAAAATTAGAGTTACCTTTCTAGCTTTCTCCTCCTTCTTGAGCTCACGCTTCTCCTTATTTAGTTCACGCTTCAGTGCACTGTAAACAAAAGACGATAAAATTTAGAAAAGAAATAATGAAATTCAACAGTGGTGGGAATGTGAAATCAATTTATCAAAAGAGTGTAGTTTATTACCAAACCGGTGTAGTTTTCAAATTTTTTACTAAAAAAGTGTAAGTTGTCACTACCCTTGATGACTTTGATTTTTTTTTTTAAATGAAAGTCGTCACTATCATAGACGATTTTGTTTTGTATGTCCAAGACACGTTAAACAAAAAAAATTAAAAATAGCAAAGTCGTCAATGATAGTATAGCACTCACTTTTTACTTATGGTTTTGCCGGCGTCGGTGACCGGAGGGTCTGAAGGTGGCTGCTCCATTTGGATGAGAGGGCAGAAAAAGACGGCACAGTGTTCCAGGGTTTTAGGAAACGGCGGGGCTTCTTCTGTATTTTAAGTTTAACTCAAACTATTATATAAAAAGCTATAACTATTTAAAAAATATATATAGGAACATAATAAAAGAAGATATGAGGGGAAAAAAATTTTGGTCCAACTTATTTATATAAAAAAGCAAGATCGTGTCTTCATTTAAAGATTAAGAACAGAATTCATTCAAAAATAAATAAAATAAGAACAGAAAGATAGAAACAAAAACACAATATTAACAAGAAAAAAAGACACAATATATTTTGTGTAAAAAAATAACAATATTAATAAGAGTTACTATTAAAAAACATAATTTGTTCTCTCAATTTTTAAATTTGAAAGATAAAAAGATTAATATGAAACCAAAAAAAAAAAAGATTAATACATGGAATAGAAAAATAGAACAAAAACGACGATAAAAGATACGCATAAAAGTATGAACTCAATCTAACATAACATATTGTTAATAAATTACTACTAAAGTAAAAAAATATATAATAATTCAATAAAAGATTAATACGAAAAAAAAAAAGTAAACCTATCTAAAATATCAATAGGAGTATGCATCACTGAATGAAATACATTAAAATTACAGAATAAAATTTTTGTCTGATACAAAGAAATACAAGATAATTCATCAGATATGACAAGTTTTGAGAAAAACTGAATAACTATCATAATGTAAAAACCGAATCTATACATCAGAGCCATAGGATACAAAAGAATAATAAAAAATGTATAACAAAGTCTTAGGACCCGTTTGACCTAGCTTATTTTTGAGCTTATGTAAACGGCTTATGCAATTTTTATGTATTATTATAAGTTTTTTAAGGTAGTTTATGATAAAATAACTTATAAAAATTCAATTTTCACTAATTTGAATTTATAAAATAACATAAAACATAATTTATATAGCATAAGCCGTTTACATAAGCTCAAAAATAAGCTAGGCCAAACGTGCCCTTATACGAGAATTTCATAATATACATGTATCATAGTATTGTAACACTTGTTTTGCCATCTCCTGCGATCTTCACATAATCCATCATTGATTAATTCAACCTATTTATCTGAACTCAAATGATTGTGGAGTGAGACTATTGAGCTTCAGTGGACTCCTACATACAACTACGGTGATAATCGGGCCATAAGCTATCTGTCGATCATCAACACAATATCTTTCATAATTGACATGATTGAATACATAAATAAATAATAATAGTGTATCACTCATAATAAATTATTTTGTTCATTTAAACTCAAGGTCACTCTCGATTCTTGGCTTGGGCATGCAGCAGTGTTAAAACTCTTAGGGAGAGTTTGTCATTCATTTGGGTCCCACAAGGCTCGAGGGATTAGTCTCTGCAGTTGCGCGCAGAGGATACCCGGTTTACACCAAAAAAAAAAAAAAAAAAAAACTCAAGGTCACTCCGATGTGACCTAGTCTCGAAGATATACCCTTTTTATGATTGATAATAATGTGTGTGGATTAAATCCATTTTAAAATAAAGTTTATTTTTTAAAAAAAATAAGTGAAAAACACCACCCACAAGTACAAGGAAACCAAAGTTAAAACTTGTGTCTTTAATGTTACGGATGTCTGCGGTTCGGTTTTAATCAATTTTGAGGTAAAAAATCATTCAATTTAAAGATAGAATTATTCACGGTTCAATTTGATTTTGGATGGCTAATTAAAAAAATTCAATCTGATCTAATCCAATTTTGTGCAATTTTCATTTGAATCGATTTTTAGATATCTAAAATCTAAATTACTACAAATTATAATTTTTTCTATTAAATATTAATATTATAAAGATATCGTAAAATAATAGATTTGATATAAAATATAATAATATAATACATTAAAAATTAATATTTTAAAATGACAACTATCAATTATATTTAAAACATATGAAATAAAAAAAAAAAAAAAATTGAATTCAACTAATAAAGTTCATATTGCTTCACCATTCTATAATTCTAGATCCATTCTTCTCTATTCTTCCAAGTTCCACCCCTTTTTTTCTTTATGGAGTGGAAGAGTATCATGAGAGGATCCAATTTGCTTTATATATATAATCGTGAGGATGAAGATTTTGCATGCAATATTGGTCATTAATTTAAGCAATAATGAACAATAAGATAAGAGAAAAGAAGAAGAATTATAGTGCCAAATCAATTAAGCAAAAATAGAAAATGAGGCTAATGATGGAGATTGGAGAAACACAACTATATATTCAATTATATGAAGCTCATTATTGACAATTATTATATGCATATGCATTTCTACAAGTTTATTAACACAAAACAAAAGACAAGTATACCAAATGTTCAACATTTACAATTACAAATAAGCACGTTGTTAGGAGTTCAATTCAGATACATGTATATAAAAGAACGTCTTAAAGGATTAATGTCGCGTTTTCTGTCGGAGAAATGCAACGTAAGATTACCTAAATGGCCTAGGAAGCTTCTCTAAAACAGCAGAAAAGAACACCTCTTTATCATCCTTATCAATCTTTGGAACAACAATCCATTTGTGCTTTTTATATCTCAACATTTTGAAAGCCTCCAAATAAACATACAAATCTTCCTTCAAGCAAAAAAAGCTATCAATCCAAAGCAACCCTCCTGGCCTCAAAACTCTATCCCAATCATACAAAACAAAATCCAAAAGCACAAAATCAATCCAACCATCAAGAAACCTTGTTGTGTGAATCAAATCAAGTGTGTTATCAAAAAATGGAAGCCTTTGATTTATAGTCAAGTATAGAGGAACAAGTCCTCTAAGAGCTATCATTTCACTAAAAGGTGCACCAAGATTAATAGTTGCTGAAACTATAGTCACATTAAATTCTTTCATTCTAGCTGCAAAAGTTCCTGTTCCAACACTAAAATCCAATCCAATTCTAATCTCTCCTAACTTAATTCCAAGAACATCATCTATGAAAAAGTCAGCTTCACTTGTTTGGTTTGAAATTGAATCACCATTCAATCTTATCCATCTCGGCATCTCATGATCGGTAAGATTGAAACAATCTGCACACTTGAAGAATCCCTTTCGAGCATTGTTGTTGCTTGCGAGACAAGTAAAGTTCTTGCACCTATATTGACTCCATCGAACATTTCTATCATCAGGTAATTTCCACATGGATTCTTTGATAGGGAATGGTTTATGGTATAGCTTAGGTGCTCTTGAAAAACACCTTCTTCTTGGTAAAGGATCACATCCATGAACCATAAGCTTTTGAGCTAGTTTCCAATCATCATTACATATTTCGCCAATATCATAATCCATGTACTCTTCTAAATCTTCCTTCATGGAAAAACATGCATGTCCTATGCTAGTGAATGTCGCGTTTGCCCCCATGAAATTTTGTTTCCCTAATCTATTAGGCCTAATTCTGACATATTTTCGAATCTCTTCTCTCAAAAAGTAATTAGCAGGTTCGTCCGATCGTTTCTTTTCTTTCATCAAAGGATGAACGACAAACCCGCCGTTTTGATCTTCACTATGCAGAGATTCGAGTAGTCCTAATATGTCGGCAAGGAAAGCACCTTGTCTCAACACAGATTGTGACGAGGACAACGACGATGATGATGGATTTTGATGTATTTCCCTAAGTTTTTCAAGTTCTTCCTGAATTTTCGCAATCACAATCAGCACAGTTGCTAACACTTCATTTTGATTATTCCTATTTGTGTCCTCAGAAGGAGTTAGATGAGTATAAAAAGATTCGACATCAAGAAATGATTTCAAAGAGAAGAATTTCGACATGGATGCACCCGATAGAAGAAGAGCAATGGATCCAGCTATAAAGATGAAAAAATAAACACTTCTCCATCTTCTTAACTTTGTATTAACATTTTGTTTTGTCATTCTTCTATTTTCAGGAATATCCAAAGATTACATAAAAAAAAGTACCTAGAGACAAAGTTCTAAAAAATAATACATACCTTAAAGGTTGAGAAGTGATGTTTTAGATTAAGAAATAACCAACCAAATGCATCTCAAAGAGAAGACATTCATTCAGCCACAACATCAAGACTGATAATGAAATAAGGACACAAAATATAATCATGGAATAATACTTTGAAGATGAAAGTATAGTAACATATCAAAATCATAAAGGTAAAGAAGAATGAACAAATTGAAATTAAGGATATTGAGATTGGATTCAATATTCTAAGCTTGTTAATAAATACTAGACTTAAGCACTTGCCTAGGTGATTATTCTAGCATTGATCTAGTGATTGCTTAATAAGTACTCCCTCCGGTTCTATATATAAGCAAAAATTAATTTTTTAAATTCATTGAAAAAACAATGTACCTAGTCTATATTATTGTCTAGATACATTATTTTTCTAATGAATCTAGAAAGTCAATTTTTGCTTATATATAGAACCGGAGGGAGTACTTAATTTGAAAAAGCAAAAAGTGAATGTCAACTAACTCAGAACTTAAGTTTAAGGTAATGAAAATTATAATTAATTTGCAATTTGTTAATAATAATGAGATTGAACTATTACACAGATCTAGAGGATATTTATGAGCGAGAAACTAGGAAATGCATATGAAAATAAAATTTAAAAACTTGTATACTATATATATATAATGTTCTTACTTTTCAGTGCAAAAAGTATGAAGTGTATGAAACAAGCAAGACTAAATTATACAGTACTAATTGACTAGCTTAGCAAAATATTTCATGAGCACAAGTTACAAGGATTATATAAGTGCCAATATCACATGATGAATAATGTGTATCAAATTAATTCCTGTAATTAAGGATAACAAAGTCAGAATATTAGGCCAAAATTAAAAGAAGGGTAGAAGTCCATGTGCTAAGAATGAATTGCTACTAGCTTATATGAGCTGTCCTGAAAAATGAAAATAAGGGAACCTAATTCTTTATAATCCCATGGAAAAAACTAAAATTGATATATGTGTGTTGTCGCTGTGCGAAATTTGGTGCTTAGCCGACTAAGCTATGCAATCAGCTGATTAATCGTTGCTTGCTTGATTTATTTTGCATTTAGTGTTGAAGGTTGAACTACTATCTAAGAATGCATGAAAAACGATAAAGATATGTAAAAACTTATTTGGTCCACTGACTATCATATTACATCTTGTAAGATCGTGACTAACGCCACTAATGTAGGTAACTACTCCGTAGTCTACAAACAAAAATGTCTTGTCGACTAAGTTATTTACTTCCATATCAGCCAACCACGTCCTTCATCTTCCTATTATTAACGGAATAAGTCTTCATGCACGTTATCGAGTTAATCATCAAATATCTTGCTCATACGACTGATTTGAGGGGAAAATTGTACTTGTAGGACTCTTGCATCAAATGATACCAACATCAGCTGATTGTGATGCAACTAGTAGCCAAATACTTCATGTAAGGCCTATAACAACCTCCAAATCCATTTAGAATTGGTTCTGTATAAGATGATTCTAGCATCAACTAATTATGATGTAGTTCAACTTCATCTTGGTGGGAATTAGATGTTGTCAACGTATTAGAATTAATTTTGACATGTTTAGATGTTTTGGGGTAAAATTAATATTATCTCTAGAATTAATTTTGATTTGAAGCTAAAAGGTGTAGCTTTTACCTCTAGAATTCATTTTTGTCCTTGGGTTTTATCATTCAACTCACTTTCACCCGAATGTAAACAATCATAAATCATTTATAGTCTCGATTCATTTTTAGCCAAAATCAATTTTATAGGATAAATTCAAATAAAATATGTTTTGAATAGATAGAGAAAACAAAATGAAGTGCAAAAAAAAGGCATAACAAGAAATTAATATGTGAAAATATGTTGAATACAATGAGATAGTACACATAAAAATAATGTCCTTACTGCAAAAGTCAAAAAGTATCAAACGTGTGGCTGAAGCAGGGCTACAATATAGTAATATTCAGCTTGAACTGAATACTAGCAAATTGCAACTAGTTCCTATGATTAAGGATATAATAATGATATAAAATTACATCATACTATATATTGAGCCAAAAAACAAGACAGAAAACCATGTCCCCAGAATGAATGGTACCAAACACTACCTGTCTACTAATGACTGACGACAACCAAATGGGTCCATTAATAATAGGAAGAAGAAAAGAAAAAACATTGTGGTTCTAAATAGAGACAAAGTAGATAATGTGAAAACAAAAATTATTCTGAAATGATGATTCTACTATCTCATGGTCCTATGGCCAACATAAGTCAGTACCAGCAGAACGTCACACCAATCAAAATACGCTAGTAGATAACTAACAAAAATTATGAGTTGCAATTTCATTTTTTTATAAGGGTTAAATAAGTTTTTGATACGAGAAGATCCACATCTCGTCTAAGTTTTACGCCAACTTATGTATGATACACACACGCACGGCTATGGGCGTATGTTTGGTTTACTAAGAAACCACAAGCGCTTTGACTTGAATCTATGATTTGGTGTTTCGATAACATACCACGGTTACGATATTGGGACGTAGGCAAAACAATCGCGACATACATCTATAACTAATAAAACAAAATTGTTACGCGTCATAAGAAACAACCTCTCATGAAGGTGTTACGAGTGACATGACAAATTTAAAGTCAATCCCATTAATTCAATAACTACTCGTATATAGTTTGGCGGGATCCCTTATCAACTTATTAACGATATTGAAACCGTGGCACATTGAATCAAATCACGGTGAAAGATTGCGTTAATGCAGAAGCTAAAACTTAAAATTTCTAAAATGTTGCAGTGAAAACAATGTTGGACATTAGTTTGATCATTCAATCATGTAACTAAACACACACTCATTTTTCCTATTTGTGACACCTTCATGAACATTTTTATAGTGAGAAAACATTCCTCACTAGTTCAATTCAACATTCATAGAAGTAAACAATAACCTCAATAAATTTTTCCCTTAAATAACAAAATTTGATACTAAATCACATCATCAAATCCCTAAAAATATCATAATTTTTTCATAACCAAATCAAAACCAACAATCCCATCATTTTCATCTACAAAAATAAAAATAAAAAAAATCTCCATCTTCCTAACCACAATCCAAATTCCAAACTTCAACAACAACCAAGATATCCAAACTCACTACATACAATTGCTAATTTCTTACATTAAATTTCATTTAATTCTCTCCAAACAAAAAAAAAATAAATTAAAAAATTAAAAATATAAAGTCACCTTCTTACCCTTCTTTCACCAATGTAATGAGAAAGAGGAACAACTTCTTGTAACGGCGTAGATAACGGCGTAGGCATAGGCGAATTCCGACAAACGGGACAAGAACCGTTAAGTTTCAACCAAGAATCAAGACAACAAAGATGAAAATAATGTCTACATTCCGGCATCATCCTTAACATCTCAGAATCCTTATACTCACATAAACAGATCGAACAAGTACTGTCATGTCCTAATTCTTTTGCATACTGTAACCTCGGATACGAATTTATAACATTCTGATCCAAACCTAAAACGACATCGTCTCGTTCTTCATCTTCTTCTGCTACAAAAATCACACGCGGTAAAACAACGCCGTCATCTCGGTGGTTGTTGTTGTTGTTGTTTTGACGGTTATTTTGACGGTTACGGAAAGTGCGACAACAGAGGTAAGAAGAAAGGATTAATGTTGAAAGAAGGAAGAGGAAACCGAGAGCTATGGCTATGGAGTAACCGAAGCCGAGATTGGTGAGGTAAGGGAGTGGTGGTGGTGGTGGAGAGAAAGGGTTTGAGGAAGACATGAAGAAGAAGGAGGAGGAGGGTGAAAATGGGAATTTTCCATTTGGGAAGGGGGTTAGTGATTTGTTGTTTTAGTTTTTTGAAAGGTGGGTGAGGGTCTTAGTTGCAGCATTTAATACTAAGGTAACTCAAAACTTCAACGGCATTCAATTGTTGCGTTGATTTGGTGATGATTTTATGATGGTCCCTTTGGAACTTGTAAAGGTAGTAGTGGGGAGCCATAAACTATGGTTAGCTACTTAACTATCTTGTGTTAAACCTGCAAGTCTGATTTTACAAAGACGTTTTATTAGAGGGGGAAGGCTAGCATGGGAAAGTCATGTAGGTCTTTCATGGTGGGAAATTAATTTAGGCCTTTAGATTATTAAAGTCTATCATAGACTATACTAAAGTGTTCACACCATATTATATCCTCTTTCACCAAAATTATTTTTTGATTTATATATTACTAGTGGCCAAACGGGCGCGGAGATCTTCGTTTTCTATTTTGCTAACGTATATAAATTGTACATATTGATTTATTATAAATTTGGTTTTTATTTAAACTAATTTGTGTATTTTTAGTTTCCCTCAAAATAAAAATTGTACTTTACATGCATTAATGGTCCAAACTATAGGTAAAATATCACACCTGTAGATATATGTTTATTATCGATTATTGTCTTTATTTAATTAACGATCAATTTCCAAATTAACGGAACCTCTTACTCTTGAGAACGACAGGGTTAATACCAATATCGATACCTATTAAAAAAATTAAAAATAAAAAGAATATATTACACACTAAAATAGAAATAAGTGTTTGCTTAAAATTACATCTAAATTTTTAAATAATTGGGACCATGAGAGATGACGAAAGGATCGTAAATAATTGTATATATGATAACTAATGAGTAAAAAAACACATAATTGACCTAAACACTATAAAAAAAAAACTGCGAATAAAGTTTAAATAAGAGCAAAAAAATAAGAGGATACAACACATACTCAACATTTCATTGCTATGCATAAGAGGATACAAAAAAAAAATAAAGGCCAACAAAAACTTACAACTTTAAAATCCCTTAATTAGAATTAGAATAGAGATACATCTGACGAACGTTACATATTCACATTTTGAATACTATAAGTACTATCACATTTAAAATTCCTTAATCAGTCCGCTCTTTTTTTATTATTATTGTCCGTTCGTGTGATACACATTTTCTATTTTGCTAACTTATGTGTTGAAGATTTTTACAATTTTTTTGTACATCATTTTTTTTATGAATAGTTGGTTTTTCAATGATTCACATTTTCTATTATGTTAATGTGTGTAAAATATCATTTTCAATTATCTGTACGTTTTTTTTTTGTTGAGTAGTTGACTTTTAAAAATAATAAATTAAGTCATATAGAGATGTGAAACCCATTGTGAAAACTCCTTATGTGAAAATATGAATAATTAGGTTTTATAAAACATCAAATTAACCGACATAATAATATTTACAAATGCAAAACTCAAACAATCAATCTAATAAAAATATATGTATGCTATGTTTATCGGCCGTGAGACCCTTCATTAAAACAAAAAATATTTGAATCAATACAAAGAGAACGAAGAGAAGAGCATATATCTTGATATTTCTTATGTGGCTTCTTCAAAAACTTGATCTCCTTCATTTAATTTTTGATCGCATGTGTGCCTCTAATTACAGTTAGTCGCCATGTTTAGGTTTAAATGAAAAAGAGGAATTAAACAAATAGTAATTGCAAAATGTAGAATTTTTTCTATATTTAAAGATGAGAAACCAAACCAAGAAAGTAGAAAATAAAATTTATCCTCACATATGAAATGAAGGGCTGAAATGAAATTGTGAATTGTTGCTACTTTGCAGCCCTCCTTGCATATTTAATGTAGTAACATGAGTGAAGCAACCCTTTGAAATCAAACAATATGAGAAGAAAAAAATGGTTAAAATGAAAGTGAAAATAACTCTATAATTAGAAAAGATTAAGTAAAAAAATACAAATCAATGATGTGAAAAAATACGAATCAAATACCAGTTAGAAAGATGAAGAAAATGGTTAAAATCAAAGTAAAAACAGAGTTTTTTTTGTTGTAATTCAATGATAGGATCAATGATGTGTTATAGTTATAGACTTATAGTAGTGTTTTGTGTGTATATTGTCTTTGAAAAATTCCCTCTCACTTCTCTCTTTTGAAAGAGAAAGAAATTGACTATATTTATTACTTAGATTAGATAAAGAAATCTCGTATGAAATTGTTTCAGATGCATGCAATATGTAACCGGCAATAAACTGTTAGTTTGCGGTTGTTTTTGCAAGTTAAGAAAAGTGTCAAAAATAAAATTGTTAAGAGTATTATGGTATTTTAAAAAAAGGTACATCAAAACTAAAAAAATTTCATTTGTATATTAGTATAGATTAACGATGAAATCGAAATTAAACCTCCAAAAATCAAATAGAGCACGAAATCAACATACTCAACAATAATAGAACGGTATACATGCAAATGCAAATTACACAAAAGAAAAAATTTAAAAAAAACCTGCATCACAATTCACAACAAAGCATAATTAAAAAAAATTACAAATTTTGTTAAAAAGAATATAAACCAAAATTGATGAATTGCTTCCATCCATTATTTGTTTCTAGTGGAAGTGTGTATTCCGTTGATCCTCTTTTAATGATATGATTAAATGGGAGGGGAAGTCGATGTTGAACCATGAAGCAATTTTGAAAATGAGGAGGCACAACACACTAATCTTCTCTCTTTACAAAATAAGGAAACCACTCAAAAGAAAGAAGAAAAAAAAATTGCCTTTATTTATTAGTAAGTATAGTTGAAATAGAAAATAAATAGTTAGTGGAAGAGAAGTTATTTTATTTAAAAAAAAAGCTGAAAAGGGTATATTTGGAATAAAAATAGGCTACACCAAACTTGTGTTTTGCCTTTATTTATTAGTATTTTATTTAAAAAAAAATTGAAAAGGGTATATTTAGAATAAAAATAGGCTACACCAAATTTGTGTTTTGCCTTTATTTATTAGTATAGATTATAAAATTAATTATATGTTATTATTAAATAAATTTTTATATGTCAAAATTAATCTTTCAAAGTTTATATTGTGTATGCAATTTTTAATCTTTGTCAATATTATTTTTATTTGTTAATCGTTCTTTATCTTATTAGTAAAATGTATTTTTTGTTACCTTTATTTTTTTTATGTGTAACCAAATAATAAGTATAACGGAAAAATGGAGTTATGCATATTAGTTTATTTTTTTTATCTGCTCAACTCACTAAATTAATATTTACAAAGCATGTTTGTTACATATTTTTTTAATACGGGTAGTCTTATTTGTATTTATTTAGGCTTTGAAACAATTTTTACTCTAAAAATATACTTTTAGTCATTATAGAAATTAGTTTATTATTTTAATAATTGTTGTAAATAAGAGAGAAGATTTTAAAAAGTCACTATTACGAGGTTTGATCCCCTACAAATGCGTTCGGAAAGGGCTGAAACACTTGATGTAAGAACTGAGCATCAAACCAAGTTTAGGTGATCCGGTGGGCTGAATACTCACTATTATATAGACAAAAACAAATAAACTTAAAAATGAGATATTAAATTAATAAAATGAGATATTTAGTACAATGAGACTTCCGCTTATTTGTGTTTCAACTCTTAGGGTGCGTTTGATTTGCTAAAAAATAGAGGACTGGACTGGACAACTTTTGTTGTACCCTGTTTGATTTGAAACTGATTATGGGACTGGACAAAGTAGGTAGCTAGGGACAGGACAAAAATAAGAATTTTTGTCCCTCACCAAACCACATGACAACTTTTTATCCGCAGTATAACTATAAAAAATATGAAAATACCTATTTTATTTTCGAATATAAAAATATTATCGCTGTATCTCTCTTCGGTACAATTTTGTCCTGTCCTGTATTATCCTATTTTGTCCTGTACTGTTTTGTTCAGTCCTTACTATTTTACGAATCAAACGTACCCTTAACCTTCTATATTTTTAAATTCAATTTGTAGATTTTTTTTCCATTATTACACATGTACACTTTGACGTTAAATATATATTACATTATACTGTGAAAAATTAGTCACGGTAACCAAATAAAAGGATAAAATAAAATTAAATAGTACCTTGAATTTTGACGGCAAGGACAAAAAGTTATCTCATAGCTTATAAACAAAAATACATGTTTGGTAACAGTCTTTTTAAAAAGAGCTTATAGCTTATTTTACTGACTTATAGCTTATTTTTCTTAAGTTGTTTTAAATAGCTTATACGTTTATAGTTTATAACTTATCATCTTTTTTTTTTCACTTTTATCCTATTATTTTTCACTGGAAATTATATTATTGCACTGGAAATTGTTTCAAAGTGTAAAGAAACACAAATAAAACTACTCATATTAAAAATTTTGATTTTTCTCTTAAATAATATGTAACAAACATATTTTAAAAATGTTAATTTAGTGAGTTGAGCAGATAAAAAAATAAATTAACATGCAGAACCTCATTTTTCGTTATACTTGATATTTGGTCACACATAAAAAAAATTGAAAGTAACAACAAATACAATTTACTAATAAGATATAGAAAGATTGAGAGATACTTGCTTAGACACAAGCCTAAATGTTTTATGTTTAAGCACACACACAAAACTTTTAAAAAATTAATAGAAATTATGATGATGAGATGTTAAATGATGTAAATAAATTATTTTATATTTAAACTTTTTTTCAATTATGTGTGTGTGCCTAAATATTTTTTATTTGGGTTTGTGCCTATGTTAGAATTTCTCAGAAAGATTAAGAAATGTAAATAATATTGACAAATATTAAAAATTGCATACATAATATAAACTTTGAAAGATTAATTTTGACATATAAAAATTAATTTAATAATAACATATAATTAATTTTATAATAATATATAAATCAAAAAATAATTTTGGTGAAAGAGGATATAATATGGTGTAAACACTTTAATATAGTCTATAATAGACTTTAATGATCTAAAGGCCTAAATTAGTTTCCCACCATGAGAGACCTACATGGCTTTCCCATGCTAGCCTTCCCCTTATTAGAGTATCTTCGATGGTCATATTAGTTGATTAAGTGATAGGAAATGATATATGATTCGGTTAATTATTTCAATTCTTAAATGAATAGATTTCCGTATGATATAAAAGAGAAAAAGGACTATAATTTTTCTTAGTGAGTTTTTTTATTTATTCATTCATTCACATTTTGCAACATTTAAATATGGCCACGTTCGGATCTACGGCTGATCATAAAAAGTGTCATCTTGATACTTGGAATAAGATTTGTCTTCCTAAAGAAGAGGGTGATATTGTTTTCCAAAACTTGTGTGCATTAAACCAAGCCGAAGGTAATCCGAATAAGCTATGGGTTAACGTGATGAAGGTTAAATATAATTGCGGACTAAAAGACTTTCCAAATATTAGCTTAAAGCATCAATGCTCTAGAGAGTTATCTGTCAGGTCTAGGAATGATAGATGGATTTATGGCCATGAACCTCTTGAGATTAATCATGCTCATAGTGTCTTGGTTGGCCAGATGAATTATCTGGTTTCCTTCTATGCTATTAATAATGAATGGAATTGGGAGATTATTCTCAATTGTCGAAAGATATTTGTGCAAATATTATCACAATCAACTCTCCTTCTGCTGAGTTGCAAGGTGACATCCCTTACTGGAATTGTACTAATGATGGAAATTTCTTTCTCAAATTGGCTTGTTATCTCATCATGGATAAACTTATGATGGAAATAATTTTTCTGAAACTTTTCCAATTGGTCTAAGAGTGGAATTAAAGGAACAAACAAGATTCATTCTTTTCTTTGGAAAGTAGTTCATGGAAGATTGTTGACAAATGAGGAAAGAGTCAAGATTCATATCTTCGACGATGATAGTTGTCCTAAATGCCAACAAGGGCTAGAAACCGTCATGCACATATTAAGAGATTGTGAAGAAGCTAGGGAGTTTTTGTCTCCTATCATTCAAACTCAATATTGGAAAAAATTCTTCGGTTTAGGTCTTGTCTCTTGGCTTCAATGGAATCTTATATTATCTTATTCTTAGTAATAGTAATGATTATATTGGAAAGGCAAATGCTAACGAGTACCCCCGGGACATTCTTTAAGACCATAAATAGTAAGTCTTTTATAGAATTTTTATTGAAATGTGTAAAGTCAACGCATTGGAAATCGTAATGTCTAATTTTTTAAATAAAATGTTTCTTTAAATGGAGTGCTTAAAGAGTACCCCGGGGGCACCGATTAGCAAGACCTTATTGGAAATACTCCCTTGAATTGGGTTACCTTTTTGTGTTTTCATTAATGCTTTGTGGAAAGATCGAAATGAGCTTGTTTTTAATCAATTGTTCAAGCTCTATGGGAACTGGCTTTTCCATATAGCTAGTCAAGTCCAAATGGTTATTGATAACATTACTAAAATCCCTGCTTATTTAGAGAGGCCTGGTTCGGTCCTTCCTATTAATGGGAACCTCTGCCAGATGGTAAGTATAAGTTCAATGTCGACGACTCGCACAACAAGAGGAGTGGAAGCTCAACTTGTGGTAGTTTACTGAGGGATGCATGTGGGAATCTTATCGAAGGTTTTTATTGTAAAAATAGTAGTAACTCTCAGTGTGCCAAGATGTGTAGTTTGGTCCATTTAATTAGTATGGTCTGTCAGCTACAAATAGACCATGTTATTTTTTAAATAGATTCCTCCTCAATGGCAACAACGGTCCTCACCCGTACTACATCCATCTCTTATATCAAACCTCTCGTCGAAGAGGTTATTAATCTTCTCAATCTTCCTGATTGGTCACATTCAATTCACCATTGCTTTCGGGAGATTAATCTTTGTGTTGATATACTAGCCAAACAAGGTCATGATGCTCCCTTCCATTCATTTTAGTTTATGCTGACTGTAATTTATTTAAATCCCTCCTTTTGTTGGATTGTAAGGGCTGTTCTATTCTCTGTTTAATTAGATAATAGTAGGTCCTTTTTATATTAAAAAAAAGAGATCATGTTAACTGGTGTCTTGGGACACTAGTTAAGGAACTGTAAAAAGAAAAATTTTCATTAAAAATAACAATTTTTTTATATTTTAAAATTATTGACTACACTTATTTCAAAATGATTATATTGAGTTTCTTAATTAATACACCAATAATATACTAACTTCGTCTTACATATAAAATATAATTAATATGTAAAAACAAGTTGGTATATTTTATAAATAAAAAATGTCAAACTTTTTTAAATTTAGGAACAAGAATTGCAATAGAGTATATTATATGAACAGAAAATGCAAAACTATCCTTTATAAATATTTTTATCAAATCGGTTCTTCAAACAATTCTAACTTAATTTCATTGAATTACTACTTTAACTATGATAACAAAAAAAAAAAAAAAAGCTAAATAGTTTTCTCAATTTAATTTCCTCGAGACCTTTGAAATATAATCCAAGTTTGGAAGAGTATTTGTAATTCTAAACTTATTTTTAGAGGGAAATGTCGATGAAGTATAGGTGATTGAAGCTCGATCAATTCCATTGTGGGGGTGAGAATTGGATTGGCATTCATCTCTTGATTCATTACATGCTAGCTGCAGCCCAGGTACTATTATTTGACGTGTTGCGAATTTAATGGATCCTGAACATAAAGCTTGGAACCTCCCTCTTATTCCTACTGTTTTGACTTTTTAATCAAAATGATGTAATTTTTTTTTAAACGGCTAAATTTTTATTAATAACACAAATGATTCTAAGACTATAATAATGTGCAAAACCAACTCATGCAAACTCTTTAAAAAGGATATTTCTTCCAACAACACCAATAGCAATTCTTTATCCTTAGATATTAGGTTCATCCTGGCAATATTTTTGGCCTTCTTTCGACTCTTAGTTGGGTGTATCAGTTGCATCTGGCACTTGTTGATTTTGAGTTTCATTCTAAAAACGCGGTGGATGAGTTTCAGTGTACTATGTATTATGCTATTGAATTTGGTGACCTTATAAATCATCGTATATCTTTATTTTCCAACTTTTATAGAAGCTCTAGTGAAGAAACAAACATATATGATTGTCTATAAACTAGAGGAGGTGTGGCCGATTTTACGGACTAGAATTTTCTGCTGTACAGCTTTTACGATGTTTCATGCAGTAATAAATCTAAACTATTGATTTAAGATCAAATGATTCATATCATTTACACAGTTAAACAATTTGAATTGTCGATCAGATTGAACGTTTCAGAGCTGTACAGCAGAAAATCCTTTTCCCAAATTTACAACTAATTTCATAATATAATTGATAATATTGATATATTGCATTGTATTAACCATATTTTGACCAATGAAATGTTATAGCTTATAAACTTATTCTCGTCAAATAACCAAATCGCTCTAGAGCCGCTTATAAAAAAAGTCGCTCTAAATCCATTTAATATCTCAGCAAAAAAAAAAAGACCAATTAATTCCTCTGTTTTCTTATTACAAAGAATCTTATTTTTTAACAAAAAAAGAAGAAAAAAAAAAAACTCTGTTTTCGTTAATGAATACTCCATTAAGATATGAGGTTGTGCATATATTATTCCATTAACTAAGGAGTGCATATGTAATATGTTTATCTTCGATCTTACTATGACAAATGATGTTGAGGAACAAACAAGAATAATGCAACAATAAAAAAAAATCAATAAACTAATATACATGTATACTATGTTAAAAACACATAAATAAGGTGCAAAAGTTTGCTAAGATAACCTACACACTCTACTATTTTTATTCAACAACAGACAAATCTATAGGCTTAGCTATGGCCATAAATATCTTAACAAAATCATCAAAAATAGAATAAAGAATTAATTATACCATGGGTCCCAAAAAGAAGGACAACGACAACAACAAAAATTTCAATTTCTATCTCTAAATTTTCACCTTACGTTTACAATTCAAGTCTTCAATTCCTCTCTTTGAAATGTTAATTGTCATAGTGCAATTCATTTTCACCTCAACATGTTTTTTAATAAACAACATCTTCACTCTCCCCGGAATTACGGAATAAGTATTCATGATCATCTGGCCGTTGAGCACATCTCCTAACAAATCCGAACTAGAAACAAGACGGTCAGCCATAAGATCTACCGTAACATTCAGCCCTGATGTCTTCCTTGCCTTGATCACAATTCCGGGCGGTATTTGTGCATCCGCAACCGATATACCCCGATAATATACCGATGTTGTGCTATTCCCAAGTCTAAACGATGCTCTATTAGAATTCTTAATAGACATGTTTACAACCATTGTTATGTTGATCTTAATTTGACCAGTTAGAAGTTGACCAACGTCGAGATCAAAGTTTGTGAGTTGGATCTCATTTGTTGTTACTTTTGGATCTTTAACCTTGAAAACCGTGAATACTAAGATAACAATTACTATGAGTAAAAGTAGTAGTAAAATTGCTGTTACACATCCACATAACTTGAATTTTCTTCTACGGTTCTTTGTTTTGAGAGCTTTTTCTTCATCATCACTTCTTGGGTGGACTCTAGCTGGGGCTAGAGGGTTTGCTTGATCAGTTTCTGCCATTGTTGTGGAAGGTATAAAAGGGAATATGATTAATTAATTTGAGGGGAATATGATTATTTATAAAAGAATTTTTGGGTTTGTTAGTATTAAATTTTGTGGACACGTTTTGATGAAGTTAATTGACTCAACTAGAGTCCTAATTAAAGAATTGAGACGCGGATATATAGTTGTGTGTTGAGGGTGTCCATACTTTCAAAGCTGGTTTATGTTGACTTAGATTGGTGTAGTTATTTAAATGAACGGTTTGACTTTTACGTGCTCTGTTTCCCAAAATGAATAGTTTTATAATTTTGCAATATTAGAAAGGAATGCAATCCACCGGTTAAGTATATTAATTTTATTTTTTTATTTTTTTTAGTATGCTTAATTAATGCATCAGATGTACTGTTTTGCATGATCCATATTAGAAATAGTAAAATGTTAAACAGTGTTCTTAATTAAAGAATTTAAATAAAGTAGAAATTTATTAAAACTTGTGTAGTCAATTTATTTTTAGTGTGGAAAGTGCTATTTTTAATGATTTTTTTTTATTTCCTTAACTAGTAAGTTGGGGGACTACTTATCATGGATCTTAAAAATAATGCATAGATTAAAGAAAGAAAACAATATTTTCACTAAGCACACTTGCCAAATATGTTGGTGATAATTTGAGAGGGTTGAAAGAATATGAGTTAAGATGAGCTATAACTTGGGTGAAGATGTTCATTATATTAATATTGGCATTGACACATGAACTAAATTTTAAGTTTAGAGTGAAGAATATTGATTCAATCTTTTACAACTTTTTCTCGGCTTAATTTAACTTATGACAAAAAATAATACTCAAATCTATCGTAAAAAAGAAAATAATAATGCTCAAATGAATCTTTAATATTTGCATATCAATGATATATTTGCATATCAATGATAAATTAGTCATTAATTTATCATAATAGAATAACTTAATAAGCCAAAACAAATTGTGAGAGTTAAATTGGGTTTCACTCTTCTTCCATTTTATTAGTAGCATCATAAGAAAACATATTTTTTTGTCAAAAAGAAAAGAAAACATATTTTATTTTTCACGTTATTAATATTTTAACGACTAAAGTTCATATTCGTACACTTCTAGAAGCCGCCGGTTGCCATATCAATGAAAACGTTACTTCCATCATTATTAACAATGCACTACTAAAGTCAAGGGAATATGGAGTAATTACAAATACGTGGATGGTTTGCTTCAACAAAAAGGAAAATATGGCCAAAGTAACAAAAAGGAAAATATCTGTTGGCCAAAGTAATTATGTGAAAGATGAATTAAACTCAATTGTTGTGATACACATAAAAATTTAGCTAATCTTTTGAAATGTGATGGTTTTTTCCGTAATTATATATGCTCGCAAATATGGAGACTACCATGCGTTTATTTATGTTGAAGTGTGGGGTATGTATATCAATATGGATTAGGCATGGAATTGAATTGGAGAATTTTCCATCTTCAAATTGATAACAACTCAAAAGTGTTAGTCGGAATAGTTCATATCAACGATATGAGCTTATGATTTGGTGTTAAAAACCGATTAACTCATGTGTAAACTCAAATTTTTGTAAAATTGCAAAAAAAATATCTTAAACAAGTTAACTCGGTGTGAAAATGTTAGAAGAGTAAAACATTCTCATTAGATTGCACATAGGGATAAGTCCCCTTATATAGAGATCCTTACAATAGTAGCACACACACACACACACACACACACACACTAAACATCAAGCCAGCTAAGGGCAAGACACGTCCAGGCACGCCTGGTACCAATCTAGGCCAGCTGCACAAGCATAGGCGCGTGCCTAAGGCACACAGGCTGCAATGCTAGGCTCACTATAGCACTCAAAGCACTGATTACTCTAACATCCTCCCCTAATCAGAACAATACAAATACAACAATAAGGAAACTACAAGGCTATTACAAAACTTTTAACTATCCCTCAAGTCACATACTCCAAGCAATTTTCTGAACCTGCAAAATGATTCCAATTTGAGAGGCTTGGTCATTATATCTGCCAATTGATCATCAGTTCTGCAGTGCTTGAGATCAAACACACCATCTTTGACTAAATCTCTAAGAAAGAAATATCTCACATCTATGTGCTTGCACCTTCCATGCATGACAAGATTTTTAGAGAGCTTAATGGAGGAGTTGTTGTCACAGAAGATAACATTGTTCCTGCCTTGTTCTTCTCCTAAGTGAAACAGGATCCTTTTCAACCATAATCCTTGACAGGCACATGCAGCTGCAGCAACAAATTCAGCTTCAGTAGTTGAGAGGGTCACAATTGGTTGCTTTTTGGAGGACCATGACACAGCACTAGAGCCATATGTAAACACATAGCCTGAGGTGCTTTTTCTATCCTCAACATCTCCTGCATAATCAGAGTCAGTCCAACCTTGGAGGATCTGAGACACACCCTTTTTGTATAAAATGCCAAGACCACCAGTTCCTTTAATGTATCTGAGAATCCTTTTTGCAGCAATGAGATGAGTTTCAGTAGGCTTCTCCATGAATCTAGCAATAAGGCACACAGAATAAGCCAAGTCTGGCCTAGTAGCTAACAAATACATCAAACTTCCTACAATCTGCTTGTAGTAAGTAGCATCTACACATTTTCCATTCTGATCCTTGTTGAGTTTAGTTCCAGGCACAATAGGACTAGACACTATGTTGCAATTTTCCATTCCAAACCTGCTCAATATATCATTGATATATTTTTGTTGACAAATGAATATACCATGATCTCCTTGGTTTACTTCTACTCCAAGGAAGTACCTCATCTTCCCCAAATCTATCATATCAAACATTTTCTCCATAGAGCTTTTGAAGCTTTCAAACATACTAGCATTATTTCCTGTGTATATTAAATCATCAACATATAGGCTTACAATCAGTAGCTTATCACCATCTCTCTTGACAAATGGTGTGTGTTCATGAGGACACTTGATAAACTTTTCCTTGATAAAGTAAGATTCAATCTTACTATACCAAGCTCTAGGAGCTTGCTTAAGCCCATATAGTGCCTTTTTAAGCCTATACACTTTATTCTCCTCTTTCTTATATCCCAGAGGTTGCTCCACATACACCTTCTCAGTCAATTCTCCATGAAGAAATGCACTCTTCACATCTAGCTGAAATACTAACCATTTCTGACTTGCTGCAAGGGATAGAATAGTTATAATGGTGTCCCATCTTGCCACAGGTGCAAAGACTTCATTATAGTCAACTCCATGTTGCTGAGAATAGCCCTTGGCAACTAATATTGCTTTATATTTTTCAACTTCACCCTTTTCATTGAGTTTAGTTTTAAAGATCCATTTGACACCAACTTTTCTAGCTCCTTCAGGCAAGGTGACTAACTCCCAAGTGTTGTTTTTCTCTATGGACTCAATCTCTTGATCCATAGCTTTCTTCCAAATAGCATCCATCACTGCCTCTTCAAAGGTCACAGGATCATTGTTGCTGCTAAACATGACAAGATTTTGTAATTCTTCATCATCAAATTCTTCACCAGTGACATAATCATTCAGGTAACTAGGCTTCTTTGTTACTCTAGGGGTCATTTCATCACTGCTGTATGTGATTGTATCCTCAGATTCCTGAGAATTGTCTTCTAATTCATTTTGCACATTGACTTCCTCAGCATCATCATCTATATTAGCAGCTGCTTCAAGTCCTTCCACATTATTTACTTGTTCATCAGAGCTGCAGCTGCTAGCTGAGTCAACCTGCTGGGTGGATTTCATCTTCTTCCATTGCCAGCTCTTTCCTTCTTCAAATATGACATCCCTACTGATGATGATCTTCTTATTGACTGGATCATAGAGTTTATAACCCTTTGATTCTTCACTAACACCCAGTAGGAAGCAAGGGATACTTTTGTCATCAAGTTTTTTTCTGTGAGTATCATGAACATGCACATAAGCCAAGCATCCAAAAACTCTAAAGTGATGTACTGTAGGCTTCCTTCCTGTCCATGCTTCTTCTGGTGTCATATCTTTGACAGATAAAGTAGGGCTTCTATTCAACACATAAGTAGCCCATTTCAATGCTTCAGGCCAGAAGGTTTTAGGAACATTTCTTCCACTCAACATGCTCCTAACCATATTCAACAATGTTCTATTCTTTCTCTCTGAAACTCCATTCTGCTGTGGAGTGTAGGCAGTTGTCAATTGCCTCTTAATTCCATTACTACTGCAATATTCAGTGAATTCATTAGATGTAAACTCTCCACCTCTATCAGTCCTTAAACACAGCAATTTACAATTTGATTCATTTTCAACAATGGCTTTGAACTTTTTAAACTTAGAAAATGCACTAGCTTTATCACTCATCAAACTAGTCCAGGTCTTTCTACTAAAGTCATCAGTGAAGGTCATGAAATACCTGCTTGCTCCATTAGATTTAGGTGTGATTGGTCCACATATGTCAGAGTGTACCAATTCAAGGAGTCTAGAAGCTCTCCATTGTGCTGCCTTTGGAATTGCTTCTCTATGTTGTTTGCCTTTCATACAGTCAGTGCATTTGTCTTCTTTCTCTGGAAGTTTAGGCAGGCCAAGCACCATATCCTTCTTCACAAGAGTGTTAAGTCCTTGGAAACTTGAAATTGTGCATCAATGGCATAACTCAAGTCATTACTGAGGTTTACTATGTTCCTGGCCTCAAATATAATCTACTCAGCATGGGACAATTGCAAGAAAAGGGTTTAGTAATTCATGTTGAAAATAATTTGTGTACCGTGCATCACAAGCAAAACATTCTCATTAGATTGCACATAGGGATAAGTCCCCTTATATAGAGATCCTTACAATAGTAGCACACACACACACACACACTAAACATCAAGCTAGCTAAGGGCAAGACGCGTCCAGGCACACCTGGTACCAATCTAGGCCAGCTGCACAAGCCCAGGCACAAGCATAGGCGCGCGCCTAAGGCACACAGGCTGCAATGCTAGGCTCACTATAGCACTCAAAGCACTGATTACTCTAACAGAAAATGCTAAAATTGGATAAATTTGTGCGAATTTACATGTTTTTTTTTAGTTTATCTTTTCAAACTTTTTCACTCAAATTACTATTCATTTTCCTTAGAGTCGAATGAATACAATGATGAAGATGATGTTGTAACGTTGTAGGAGAATATAATTAAGTTAGAAACCTATAAATCTTCTTATTTTAAATTGTTATTTTTTATGTTTATATGATTTTGTTGAGATAATTATTGTATTTTGATATAAATTTATGGACATAATACTCTTCATATGGAGATTTGGTCTATTTTAACATTATAATTAAATTAAATTTGGTCTATTTTAACTAGGGGTGAGCACGAACACGCAACCCGACTCGATCCGGGTCGGGTTTCGGGTCAATAATTGTGAAAAATCGGTCATGAACGGTTGTATACGGACGGGTGCGGGTCTCTAAAAATTTATTTCTTCATAACCGAAACCGACCGAACTATTACTAAATTTTATTTTTTTTCCAATTTCGAACGCTTCTTCTCTCTTTTAATCTCTTATACTCTTCGCTTTGTTAATTTTATCCATCTTTGATAGAGGAGAAAAATATTATATTTTACAAGTTTATGCTTGTAATACGTTGATAAAGGAGATGTGAAAGATAATATTCTAAATTTATCTTAATTTTTACTTATCATCTACTATCCTATTATTGTCGTTAGATATACAAATTTGAAATAAATTAACTGCATCTCATCATTTTTATATTATATCCTTTATTGCAGCATGTACGAAATATTGAACTGTTTGAAGAATAATAATTTTTTATCAATGAATTAAGTTTTAGATTTAAAAGTAAAATTTCAATGTAACTCGTTAAAACCGACTCGTTATACCCAACACCCGTATGACTCGACACCCGAACAAACCGAAGACGTAGGCGGTCAAAATTGGATCCAAATTAAAAGATCGCGATTTTTATCGGTTTGACGATTTACGGCCCGAATCCGACCGATGATCACCCCTAATTTTAACATTATAATTAAGTTAATTTTTTAAAATATTGACATTTTTAAAAAACCATACAACTGCAATTGCTTATATCTTAGGGCATCTCCGTGAGACTTTTATTAGTTCCACAAACTAAAAGCATTTCATTTCTTCTTTCAATGATCATACCATCACTTATAAGTTATACCTTAGATATCTCCCTAGTCCTCAATGAGATCAATTTTTCTCTTCAAAGCACGAAATAGATGATTTGAAACTAAATTGAGTACGTAATATATTTATTTAATTCACATAAAATAAAACAAACATAACATGGTAGTACATGGTTATTTTTTCTTTGGTATTTTCCATCAACTAGCTAGGAGTAGCTAGCACAATTAGAAAGGGCTTGGTAGCTTGACCTCTCCCTTTTGAGAAAGAGGAATGGTGAAGTTTCCAATAACAGGAAGGTCAATAACAAGACCCAAATCTAACTGATAATCAATATCCCAATCAGCTCCAATGTCCTTTGCCAAGCTCATCAATATGCTGTATGGTACCTTAATAGGCACATCCACAATTGTTGCGTCCTTTGCCTTTAAAGAACCTGGATCTGGTATTCTCCCTGATGCTATCTCCCTTTCATCACCCAACACATAAACATTACATTAATTCCATTAATATATTTTAGATCATATTTTACATGTTAAAAGTGTTATGTTTTATTATAATAAATAGAAGAAATTCTGATTAATTGTTTTTTGGTAAAGATATAAAAAATTAAAATTAATAAAAATTAATATATTTCATTCAAATTTTGATTAAGATAAGAACTTTATATTTTTTTTTTTTTTTTTAATGTCAACTTTATATTTAGAATATAAAGGAAATATATTAATTTTTCAATGTATATAAAAAGTAATAATATTAGAATATATTATATCAATAATATATTTTATCTATGTGCAGCAGACAGAGGGGAAAAAGAGCAATAACCATTAAATTTTGAAAATATTGCTTGAAAGTTTAATTAATAAAAAAATTAGTATTGTTGATTAGAGTACTAATCATATCATCAACCTAGTACTATATTGAAGAGGAGAAAATTGATTAATACGAACCTATTTGCGCTTTTGAAAGAGTACTTGACCTCACAAATGGGAACTGGAGTGGAATAAGGATTATGAACAGAAACCTTTGCTAAGTACTCAGCACTATCCATTGTCACGCGCTTGAAGTCTACGTCCATGACACTCGCCTCAGGCTTTGCCACATCACCTATTTTATCAGATACAAAATTTTTAGCTTTATTCACCAACTGCGACATTTTCAAATTCTAGTAGTAGTGATTAACGTAACACGCACTTAAGTATAAGAATGAATTAAAATGAAGCATGATGGATTAATATTTATAGTGATGGAAGCTATGTCTTTTGTATGACGCTTGTCACCATACGAGGTTGTTAATCTTGACAATGCATATATGAGATGTCGTTGTCTTGTTTGATATGTGACACGTGACTATACGTGTTGCACGTGGCATTCTCTATCTTGGTAAGGATGTGTTTGGTTAAATGAAAATGTCGGTTACAGCTTACAATCACAAGCGGTGCTGATAATGTGAGGTTGCTAGCTCATCTATCATCACGTCACGAGTTGCCTGTTTGGATTTTTTTTTTTTTTTGTTATGGCTAATGAGAGTTTAGGTGATTAATTTGTGTCACAAAATGGTTAAACATACAAAGCGTTTTCTGAAATATGGTAAAATTCAAACTTCAATATAGTTAATTTGGGTTTCATCTAAAAACGACCAATAAAACTGCAAAAAAGAATCGGTTAAGTGTATGTTGGTAATATAATTAATATGTCAGAATCACGGTGACTCATTATGATTTTATAAAAACTACATCAACACCAATGTTGCCCTGCTTAATCTAAAGCACCAACCGGACCAACTTAATCGTCTTCTCAACTATGAAGATGCAACGAAGGTGGCCGATGTTGAGTATCATCGTCTGTCAGTCGATTCAGACAAACATTTAGATTCATCAACATGAAATTTCGAAACAACAATGATGTGAGAATCATGTTCTATATTTACTCTCAGTATAGTATTAACAGGGCTGATCCCGACAATTTAGAGCCCTGAACAGAATATTTAAAATGAATCCTTTAGTTACAAGAATAACTCAAAATCAAATATAAAATAATCATATTCTGATTAGCAGGATGAAGAAGAAAAAAATACACGAGTTTCTGATTATGTTTGAGACATGATAAATCTTTCTTTTGATGCTCATTTTATTTTATTTTTCTAAAACATGCACTTGAGAATAGATCCTCTCAAAAAAAAAAATTCAATTTTCACATCTTAACCATCAATCATTTTTTCTCCATTACTTTTAAAATTAAATATTGTTTTATATTTATAATCCTACAGTCAATTGTCCCACTTTATTTCTTCAATTTTTTTTTCCACTTGAGAGGATCTATTCTCATTTAGGCACACATACAATAATAAAAAAATTAAAAGAAAAACAAACTTGTCACATCAATTGTTATCACTTTTTTTATTTATTTATTATTTTTTTTTACTTATTGAGTGTATACCTAACATGTCATTTTTTTTTTTTTTTTTGTAAATCGGGTATCCTCTGCGCGCAACTGCAGAGACTAATCCCTCGAGCCTTGTGGGACCCAAATGGATGGCAAACTCTCCCTAAGAGTTTTAACACTGCTACATGCCCATGCCAGGGATCAAACCCAGGACATTGGTTAAGCTAGAAGAGACCCGCGTCATCTCATCTAAGTGCTCTTGGGTAACATGTCATATTTAGTATTATGACTAGCTAAGTATTTCTCGCTATAATACATGTGCATTGCACTCGAGACATGTAATTTTAACTACGATAACCAAAATAATAAAATTTCATAATGCATTGTTGATATATTGTAATACCACGCCATGTACAAAATACATATCCTAAGTAGTGAAATTCTAATAATCATTGTTGAACATAACATAAATTCAGTTGAACCACGTCTTTCTATAATTGTGTTTGCACCTAAACCATTTAAGTTTGTGGTTGTAACCACACAAGCTAGCATTGGTCGTTTTTGTATTGATTTTTTCACCTTATCTAACAAAAAATAGGACTTAATGATTGTTTAAAAAATAATTTCATTCATAATGAGATAAAATGATTATTATACTGATACCATGTTGGATGAGATTCTAAAATGGAAATGGAACTTAACTTGGCATTGAATAGGAGGACTAGCAAGTAGCAACACACTCTATATAACACACACTCTTCTATCAATTGAAATTCATAAGAGAGTTTTAGGAGAAGTGTGCTGCATAGTCTATTGTTAGTAGCACTCTTCATACATTAAGTTAAGGAAAACTAGCAAACATAAACATAAAATATCACAAAAGGAATTAACTTCAAACTAATTAACATAACTAGTTATGATTTAAGCTAATCAATGCTGTCAAGTTCAAAATCTTGATCACTAAGATCGGGAGGGGTATGGTAAAATCGTAAAACGTACGATCCTACCAAAACGAAATAATAGTAGCTTACCTTTTTATTTTAATATACAACATAAGCAAAATCAAGGCATTTTTTAAATTGGCCAAGATTGTCACGGATGCAGGCCCTACACCAACAGTCTGATGAAGAGAAAATCGCAGCGTCAATGTTGCATTTTACAGTGCCATAAGAAGGAGGATCCCATCTGTTATGCATCTCTGCTGCTGCATCTTGCTTCTGTTATGAGCAGGCCGAGCATGACACCGACCCTGCAGCACCTGACATGCTCGAGAACCTGAGAGGATTCTTCTTGCAAGCCGTCCCATAATTTGTTGTATCTTCAATTCCATATGTCTCCATAATACCATGCAGAATGAGGCCAAATTTACATGATCCAGCCACTGATAGACTTTGAAGACCACCTATGCAAAACTAGCTGCACTGGCCATAATTGTGTCGAGTCAGTCTTTGAGTCCCATATTCTGCCAGAAATCAACACTGCACAGGCACTGCAAGAACATATTCCAGTTTTTTTTCCATCGCATCATCACAACCTACACACCAAGGCGGACGGATTACACCTCTAGCCTGTAGATTTATATGGTTTGGCAAGCAAATTCCTCAGTAATCACCATATGAAAGTACGTACCTTAGGTGGTGCACGTAGCGACCAAATGGGTGACCAATCTCCCGGAACTATATATGAGCTCATCACGATTGAATAGTCTCTCCATACACACTCTATAATCACTTTTCACCGTATAATTTCCATGCTTATCAAAACGCCAAATTATTTGGTCCCTTTTTGAGACATCAAGTAATGGAATTCTTAAAATCTCCTCCACATCTATGTCATAAAAAATTTCCCTCACCAATTGTTCATTCCACTTACCATTATTTTGGTCTACGAGTTGGTGCACTGCCATGCTCTATACGTGTCTTGGCCTTAATCTTGCAATAGCAGGAGCCTCCACATTTCTCAGCCACGGGACATCCCAAACTGAGATACTTCTACCATTCCCAATCCACCAATGATAGCACTCCTCTGTCGATCGGGTCAACTAGATACTATGTCATACATAACTTGGATTGTGCCCCAAGGCCGCTCCTAAAAAACCCCCATATGAATATTTGGCTTTGAAAATTCTTATTAGTATAGTATCCAGGCTGGTCATAAACTTCCAACCTTTGCTTCCACGCATAGCTAGATTAAAGCCATGAAATCCCAAACCTCCAAACTCCTTTTGCATGGTCAACTTCTCCCACTTCATCCAATTAATCCCTCCGCGAGCTCCAGCCTGTGAGCATTCTTCTACTCCGACTAGATACTACGCCATACAATTGCTTTGCTAATGGATATCAACCTAGTCTTCTTTTAAAGTAAACACTCCTATTTATACAAATAGCCCTTTAACAACTCAACTAACTACCTAACTTCTGTTAAACCCTTAACTACTTTACCTACTCTAATTAACCATTATTCCACATCCTAACATAAACCAACAAAAGTAAGGGCCAAAAATTATACAGAACAATCTATCAATAATAAAAGCAAACTTCACTTTACATTACTTTACTTTATGTTCACCAAAAAAGAAACTTTACTTTAGAGTAGCAAAAGAAAATGAAAAAAAAAAACTGTCTTTTTCTCTATTTTCTATTTTTGGTAACAAAACCACATTCACAGTCCTAATTAATCTGGTAAACCACATATATACAGGATATTCCTACTATGTCAGAAGCTCCTATCATACACTTATAAAATACATACCAATATTCCTACTATGAAACGTTGGCATTGTCACAAAATCTTTGTAAATTTAATGACTCACTGGAAAATCTTCAACCACCTAGTCACATAATCTTTTAAACCAAATCCCTTGCTAGGCCTTAGAATTTGCTTGAACAAAGCCGATTTTGGAACATTCCAATGCTCCACATGCCTGAAAATTTTCAGATATTTAGATGATTTCAAAATGATAACTTCAATTAACTGTGCTTGAGAGAAATTTATGGAGGCAGAAGAGTGAAGTGGCTTTAAAATGATAACCCTAAATACTAATAAGCAACTCGCATAAGATTTCATTTTAAAACTTATTCACATTAGTTCATATTAGTCAAACTTATTCAAAATTGAAATCAAACAATGGTAGAAACATGTGTCACCATAATTGAACCTTTTTTCTCACCTGCATACTTTTCCTGATTGTGCATCGAAGTAATATTCTGTGTATCCAGTTGCTGCAGCATAGATTAATAACATGGTTAAAAAATGTACCATACAATATAATTTAAGCTTCTTTTTGTTGCTTGCTACTAAATAAGCAATTTGTAATTGCCACATACTCTATTAAAAATCTGACTCATTTTAATTCGAGCCTTCAACCAATAGTATGAAAAATGAAAGAAATTCCAAGAGAGGTTCCATTGAAATGGAGATAAATACAATACAATATACAAAATTTTGTATCGTATTAGTAAAGCAATTTCATTATGTTCATCAATGGCACAATCAATTGGATATACTCGACATGGATAGGCTTGAAATTTACCAGAAAGAATAGGCCTCCATGGAAAGGACAAGATACAGCTGAATCTCCAGTGGCCAATTCCTTTATCCTGTCATGGAACAAAATTTATGAAAAAACACTATACGATTTTCAAAGAAACAACCAACACTCAAAAAGAAATGTTGGATTTTAAAGCTAAGCAGTAAACACAGCACTAACATCCACAGGATAATCCACAATCGCAACTACGACGACAACAATTGTTGTTTAAGTCTTCACAACTATATCGCAACTGCAACTGCAACCGCATCAGTAGCATTTATCCTCAATTACATGTAATGTCAAGGATTGCAAGGTAATCTCAACTTTAACCACAACTAGAATTCAAAACGTTGCAAAACTATATTTAAGAAAGCAGTAGAGAAGTGTTCTTATCCTCACCTCAAAATCTTCCCACTTCATAAGATTCATATTTGACTTCTCCAAAAGGGATCCAAAATTAGTACAGTTTCTTTTAAAACGCTGAAGTCCTTTGAAAGAGCCGGCTGGATCCGCAAATTCACAATCCTCTTCATATGCATTCAATGTGAGATCTCCTGAAGATTGGGACATGTGAACCATCTGATTATAATCAAATTGCTAACTAGAAACTGCCAATTGTCAGTAGCTTCATTTTGTGTCAATCATTACAAAGGAAGCAAACATTTACAGGTTAATCACGTATGAAATAGCATACTATACTGAAATGCCTCTTTATGAGCTCAACATTATCTATCCCTAAAACATATCTATTCTTTTTTTGGTTTGCACCACCCGTATCCGGCCTACTGGACCGCCTAATTTGGTTCGGGGGTCAGTTATGGCATTAAGTGGTTTCCGGTCTATTCTTTTAATTAAGTGTAAAACATTTTTTTCCCCAAATTAATTATCCATATTATGTGTAAAAAAGACAAGAATAACATAACAAACCATACATAAAATTGAAACTATAACATATATTAAGAAGGATTCAAATAAGAAAAAGCATGTGAACAAACCTGTGACAAAATAAGATCTTTCAAAGTCTTGTTTAATTGTACCCACAACAGAAGCACGATCAATGGTTTCAAGAAGTCTCAGAGGAGAAGCTTCATCTTCACCAGATGAAGAACGGAAAACAGAAGCAGCAATGCCTAGAAGCTCAGAACTATACCATGCTACTTTAAGAAATGCATTGTTCTTAGTTTGAGTCTCTTGATTTGGGTTTGTTCCATTGCATTGAAACCTATGTATTCTTCTGGTGTTATGATGGTGGTGATGTTGCTTTGGTGGAAAGAACAAAGGACTGTGGTGATTGTGAGTTGTGTTGATTGAGGTAATGGAAGCAATAGTAGACAATGCCATGAAACTCTAGAAAAGAGACCAAATGTTAGAATGAGTTTGTTTGAGAATCTAAGAACAAGGCAGTTGCTACTTGCCTTGTATTTAAGTATCTAAGTTTCTCATTCATGATAGCCACATAAAAATGGGTCCATATTTCCCTCAAAATAAAAAAACTAATTTAATCCATCATTAATTAGTTCAGTGGTGATTGACGCTGAACTTGGTGGGAAGTAAGGGCGAACCCAGCGCCCAGGCTCGACGAAATCCAAATTTTTTTTTTTTATTTAGGGTTATTATTTTAATCTAAAATTTTGAAGTTTGAGTAAGAATTAGTAAAATTTAAGTGCATATTTATAATCCTGATGAAATTTTGAATAAAATGGTATATTTACATGTTCAATTTGATGCAAGAATGGAAAAAATCATTTTTTACATGTCCAATTTGGTGCAAGAATCGTTTTTTGAAATTTTGAATAAAAATTGGATATGTAGAGGTCTTGGGTTCAACTTCCACTTCCTCCCTTTTGTTTTTTCCCTTCATTTTCTTTTATTTCTTTATATACATTATTAAAAATATCTAAAAATTCCAAAAATATGTTTTTGTTTTCTTTATCAAAAATACTAAAAATATCAATTTTGTTTCCTTTTTATATAGAGTAAAAATAGTAAAAAAAATGTATTATTATTGTTTTTCTTTGATTTTAATTTTTTACGTCATGATTAAATATAATTCAAAATACCAAAAAAAAAATATTTGCTTGCTTTTGCGGTAATCTCAAATATTTAGATTAAATCCTTAAAATTAATTATTTTTACTATAACTTTAATATATAAATAATATATATTATTATTTTTACTATAACTTTAATATATAAAGAATATATATATATATTATTAGTTAAAAACGGTCGGATATGGACGAACCACTATCCGAAAACTTTATACCAATAAATATATGTGCATTTGCGGTTAAAATTGCGCCCAGGCTTAATGTTATTTCTGGCTCTGCCACTGGTGGGAAGGGTTATGGTTGGATCCCGCAACTCCAATCCAGGAGAGAACTGAGATCACTTAATACCAAAACCAATTTTCGAACTAGATTAAACTAGTAGCGAAAGAAAAAAAAAAAAAAAAAAAAAAAAACTAATTTATGGTGATTAAGAAAGATAATTAAAAGAAGAGAAAAATAAATAAACAACCTTTCAGCCTACTACGGCCGCCATATCTGAAGAAAGAGTAATAGTTGGCGAATATATTGTCCCATTTGTTGTCGGAAAGTGGATGTCAATTTTGAATCTCTGTCCAATTCCAGAAAACATCTAAATGTCATGACAAAACCAAAACAAACAACACTTTCAAGAACCAAACACCAAATACTTATGAATCAACGAATCATCACAAATGTACATAGAAACTAGTTCAATTTAATTACATTCTCACTCTCTCTCTCTCTCTCTCTCTGAGCATCGCATCACACTATGTCGTTTCTAAGGACAATACTCCGAACAACAACCCTTCACCATTCATCTCTTCAAAAACACATTCGTTCAATGAGCAATCTACCAGAAAACACTGTATATTCAGGACCAACACCTCAAAACAAAAGGGTAACACTTTCACAACTCCGGCAAAAACATCGAAACTCAATACCAATCACAATGGTCACTGCTTATGATTACCCTTCTGCTGTTCACCTCGATATGGCCGCCATTGATATATGTCTTGTTGGTGATTCTGCTTCCATGGTTGTTCATGGTCACGACACTACCTTACCTATTACTTTAGATGAAATGCTTGTTCATTGTCGTGCTGTTGCTCGTGGTGCTAAAACTCCTCTTCTTGTTGGTGATTTGCCTTTTGGAACCTATGAATGTAGTTCTAAACAGGTACTATACTCTATTTTTTGTTTCTTTGTTTTTTATTAAAAGATTGGATTTGAATTGTAATGTTTTTGGTAATTTCGTTGATTTCCTCCAAAATTTATGAGAAAGTTTTCTTTTTTCATCTGGGATTTAGAAATTTGTTTGTGGTGTTTGATATTCACTTTTATTTAAGATCTGTTGAAACGAAATTTAGGAATTAGAAGCTTTTTTTTATAGATTTTTTCCTTGTGGGGGTTGTTGGAATTAGCTATGAAACCATTTACAAGTACACCTGAGATGACACTGACACTTAGATGGTTAAAAATGGAAGTGATTGAATGTAGTCATGTGTACTGGTGTTAGACATGTTTCGGTGTCAGACACGTCTGAAGCGGAAAGTGCTAGTGCTAGTGATATCAGTCCTTTGATGAAAATTGGACATCTTATAGTGTGAATTGCATAGTTAATTTGGTGAAGTTGTAATACTAGTGGTTCAATAGTCATCTTATTATAGTGTGAGTTGCATTTTAAAAGTTGATTTGGTGAAGTTGGAATACTAGGAATTACACTAGATACCTTGCCCGTGCATTCGCACGGGTCGTATAAGTATCATATTTCTAATTGTGGATATATTTAAAGCTAACAAATGTATTGTTTTATGTCAATCAACATAACAATGGGCAATTAGAAGTATGATTGGTATATAGTTAAAGTAAATACTTAATTGATTAAAATTGATATGGAACAACAAAAACAACATATCATATTAAAAACTAATATGATGTCCAAAACATTCGATCAAATGACAAAATAACAAAAAAAAAAAAAACACTCTAAATCTGAGTTCAATATCCTAATCTTTAATTAGACTACTCAAGCATTAAGAACTTCAAATGAGATAAAATTCTACATATTTCTAAAAATTTCATGGTAAACTACATAGGAAGTGGTATCTATAAATTCGCCGTCGTCGTCGACTAACAAAATCTTCGACCCATTTTTCGACGTGACTCTAGATATAACAACATATAATTGACCGTGCGAAAAAACTTATTTTGGAAGATATACTCCAACATGTTTTAGTGATTGTCTGTGACTCTTGTAGATAGTAACGACAAATGACATTCATATTCGGACATCATGTGGAGAATCGTAGCTCAAATATTCCTTTTTTTTTCGCTTGGTGTGTCTAAGTGAACGATGACTTGGTGTGTCTTCAATTTGTTTGTCTAAGAACTCTTGAGTACAAAATACCAATCAAATAAGTTAAATAAAAATAGAATAGAAATGTTAACCAACTATGTGAAGCATAAAAAAACTTAATATTAAACTTGAAAGAAGTGGAAATAGTCATGGGTAGAAATGTAGAATCAAACTAAAAATAATGTGATAAAGGGAAAATCTGCTACTTAAAGAGTATCATTTGGCTACAATTTACATGGTTATGAGAATTTGGTTTTTCATATTGAAGCCCACCTTTAAGAACGAAAACAAATATAGCCAATGTATCAATTATCTCAAATAATAACTAACACACATTCAAAAAATACCAATAGAATGTGAGTGGAAGTGTACATTAACAGCAGCAAAAAGAAACTCTTGATCATGTCAGGGTATTTAAGATGGCATACATCTTAGCTAATGTTTGCTTATATTAACCAAAATATAAAATATTGATAAACATTAAAGCAATTAAAAATAGCATAATTTAGTGTTTTGTTTAATGTGTATCAACTTGTTAGAAAAACATGATTAAACTGGTAATCAAATCCCAATCGCAAAGAAATATATTGAATGCTTTGAAGGTAGAGAGAAACCGATTAAGAAGAGGTAGATTTACCTGAAATTTTCCCGATCAAAATTTGTAATGTTAGTGAACTTTAATGAATTGCAATCATTTATGAAGCAGATGAAGAATAAATTAGTCTCCACTGATCAGTTGGATAATACTTAGTCATAACTCTTGAGTTACACATCACAACAATAAAAAAAGATTCAAATTTGGAGAAAATGGAGAGAGTAAAAAAAATACAACCTTCAACATCACAGAAAGATATAGAGCATGTGCATATGTTATATCTCACATTCATGTTAGAAACGGCTTTACTGCAGCGGAATAGACGGCGTTCCAGCAAGTATGCCTAGATCGTGAAATAAAAGTAGTATGATTTAATGACAAAAGCAAGGATTTCATGTTGGTTTTCCTTGATTTAGTTTGTGGTGGCCGGAAACGGCATCTGAACCTGAGCGGAAACACTAAAATTGCAAAGAATATGAAGAAGAAAAAAACAACATTAAGTCCAGAATATGAGATAATAATAAAAAAAAAATATGATAGTTTAGGGTATTTACCTCTGTTTCAAATTGATTCTAGTATCCGGTAAGTATCAACTTCTCAAGTTCGATATTGAAGGGGGAAATCATTGACTCATAGAGATGTTCCATAAATTGTGGTTCTTGGATGAAGATGGTGTTGCTCGGAGTTGTTGAAGAATAAGAGAGAAAGTTTAAACGGAAGAGATTGTAGAAGAAAAAGTGGGAAAGTTAATATGGAAAAGAGTTGTGGAGCAAGTAGCTGCAATTTTAAGCGTGAACTGATCAGTATTGGAAAAGTAAATATAATTGTTAATAGTTGCTATTTTTTAGGAAATGTAATTTTTTTGGAATACATAGAAAAGAGGAGGATAGTTGTTACTTTGCTATAATCAAGGAACTAAATTAGTAATGTTAATCTGCAAATAAATTTAGCCACACCCAAATGAGCATGGGATACATAATTGCATAGGTAATACGCAGACCACTTGGGAAATCTCATATACATCAGCACAACATTTAATATAGGTTGGTGAGCATCTTAGGCAATTAATTAGGAGATTCCCGCCCATTAGCAAGGCTAATTAGGGTTTAAGAGTTGCATATTAGTAGCTGTCTTATTCGTACTTAATATAATAAAGATTTCTTGACTGCATGGTTGTGTGCTTAGCTAACTATGGAGAATCCAAGTCTAGGGTTGTTAAGTTTGGTGATTTTCTATCAGAGTGGAATTTGTTTCTTTTGAACTTGAAATGTGACGTTTTTTGTTGTTGGTTAGAATTGAAATGTGGAAAGAAAATGGTTGGAGTTAAAGACTTGGGGTACTTGTTTGTTTAAATATTTTAACTTTTTTCTTACCATATGCTATGGTTTTAAGTGTTGCTGTTTTGATTATAAGCAGGCAGTGGACGCGGCAGTTCGAATTTTGAAAGAAGGAGGAATGGATGCCATAAAATTGGAAGGAGGTTCACCATCAAGAATTGTTGCAGCAAAAGCTATTGTTGAAGCTGGAATAGCCGTGATTGGGCATGTTGGTCTTACTCCACAGGCTATTAGTGTTTTAGGTGGATTTAGGCCTCAAGGAAGGAATTTTGCTAGTGCTGTCAAGGTCTGTATCTCTATTCTCTCATGCATGATGCAACTGTTTTTGGATTTTGAACAATTTTTAGTGATTCTAAAAGGAATGAGTTTGTGTAGGTTGTTGAGACGGCACTGGCTTTGCAGGAAGCAGGGTGTTTTGCTGTTGTTTTAGAATGTGTGCCTGCACCTGTGGCTGCCGCAGCAACAGCAGCGCTTGAAATTCCGACTATTGGAATTGGGGCTGGACCCTTTTGCAGTGGACAGGCAAGTTGGCCTAATTTCCATTTTAGTTGATAAGTACATGTTTGGATTGACAATGAGTTGGTCGGAATCACGATGCACTACCGTGATTTTGGCAAAAAGTAGAACTTCTTCATCTAATTTGCTTTGTTCAGCTTTTGCTTCTAATTGTCTCTCAAATAATATTTTTCACTTTAATGCAATATATGATGATGTTATTATTGAGCTGGAGAATATGTTAAGATTGGTCATACGTTTCTTATGAATGGAATTTTAATTTGATTATCCCTCAGTTTTTTTGAAATAATTATGCAAAGCTTCGTTTCTGAGTTTATAATTTTACATTAAGGAAAAGAAAAATGAACATTGTTCTTAGTTGAAAGCCAATAATTTCTTATTTAGATTTTATTAATCATGCAGGTACTTGTTTATCATGATCTTCTTGGTATGTTACAGCACCCCCACCATGCAAAGGTATTTACATCAAATATTAAATGAGTTTTTCTATCGATTTTTTATAATTTAATCAAGGAAATAATGAATCAAAGCTGAAGTTGAGATGACCCTATCTTTTGTAGGTTACTCCAAAGTTCTGCAAACAATACGCCCGTGTCGGAGACGTCATCAACAAAGCATTACTTGATTATAAGGAAGATGTGATAAATGGTTCATTTCCTGATGCTCAACACAGTCCATACAAAATCAGTGAAACTGATGCTAATGGTTTCTTAAATGAGCTGCAAAAGTTAGGTTTTGACAAGGCAGCATCTGCAGCGTCCGAAGCAGTTCAGAAGATGGTTACAAAATCAACAAAGTGACAATTTAGGAAAGCTACCGACTGCTCCTCCGTTTTTCATCTTGTTCAATGACAAAATAAATCGAAAGACTTAAGTGAATAAAATTTTGGCAAAACAGATAGGTAGACAGATAGATTAATATCATTTTCTTAAGGCAGGTTGCTTCGATTGTTCAAATACATGAAGAAGAAAAAATTATATGTTATGGTTTTTTTTTGCCATCTCATATCATATATAAAACCTCCATAAATGCTAAGGCGATATCACAAAAAGAAATGTTGTTTTGTAGCATTGCATCAGAGAAAAATGTTGAAAACCAATTTTGATTTGTTCATGTTTGTTTTGCTTATTCAAATGGAGCTTCCTGTCAGCAAACTGAAACATCAATTATTGCTCATTCTACCTTGCTTGAACTGTTATCTCATAACATAGAATGAATTAGTGTCCTTAACAAAGATCATAAATTTTCGTTTTCTCCATATTTTAATGGTTACCGACACCTTTTAGAGTTCATATTACAACTGCATTGCCATGCAACTTGGAATTTACTGATTTATTGCAATAAAATTTTCCCGTGTCCTTATTTTTCTTAATTTACATTTCTTTTGTTATTTTTCAACCAAATAGCTCAAATATGAAGATGATAAGAATATGTTTATTTTGGTTTTCCTTTCACAGTATGTATTGTTTCCTATGTTCATTCATTTCATAATTAAGAAAATTGCTTTTGGTAAGTCCTAAAAACTAAGTTTCTAATGATATGTTTTTGTTTGTGATTTGTGCTCAAATATCTTCAAACCTATAGGATAAACATAGGATCTGTTAAAATGTGTTCTGTGTTTGAATCTATTTTTGAATCATAGATTATTATTATATGCTTTTCAGAGGGATCATGTAAGTGTCGAATGCAGTTTACTTAACTATGATGGTTTGGAAGGGTATTCTTAAAGATAGTTTGCATTTGTGGAATTCTTATGCTAAGAGATTTGAATGACCTTTCTTTCATGACTCTTATTTGTTAAAATAAAATGATTACCGTTCAACTATCATTTACGACAAATGATGATAATGGTCTTTCTTTTCTTTTTTTGATTAAACTTAAGGGAAAGACTGTTTCGCATATCTTTTATGAATGTAATTTAAATTAGCATGTCTAGTACAAAGTTCTGAGCTGGTTGAGATTTTCTGCGGCACTGCATAATCACGCATTATCAAAAACTTTCAGCAATTCGCTGCACTGTGTGGACGCAGCAGAATAAGAACTGAAAAATTCAGTGTAATATGGTTTCTTTTTGAAAGGTCGTAATGACAAAATAAATAAAGATCACATATGATCAATTGATAGAAAACATTCAACACTTCTCGTGGAAATGGCTAATATATAAAGTGACCGAGTTCAGGTATTCTCAGTCAATGGAAAATCAGTCCATGTGACTATTTGGAATCTTGGATCCAAACTCTTTCTACACCATAAAACTGGAAAGGGGCTCCAACGTCAAGAATTGTTGCAGCAAAAGCTATTGTTGAAGCTGGAATAGCTGTGATTGGGCATGTTGGACTTACTCCACAAGCCATTAGTGTTTTAGGTGGATTTAGGCCTCAGGGAAGAATTGTTGCTAGTGTTGTCAAGGTCTATATCTCTCTATTCTCTCCTGCATGATGAAACTATTTTGCGTTTGAACCATTTTCAGTCATCCTAAAAGGATTTAGATTGTGTAGGTTGTCCAGACGGCGTTGGCTTTTCAAGTAGCAGGGTGTTTGGCCGATGTTCTTGAATGTGTCGCCCCAGTGGCTGCCGCAACAATAGCGGCACTTCAAATTCCTACGATTGGAATTGGGGCAGGACTTTATTGCAGTGGACAGGTCAGTGTTTTCAGTTTAGCTGATATTCGTATATGTTTGGATTGATAATGAGTTAGTCAGAATCACCATGTGTTACTGTGGATTTGGAAAAAACTGCACTTTGTATCTTTAACCAAATCATGTTGGCTCCGTGATTTCATGAAACTCGCCTGGAATCAAAGTTGCTTTGTTCACCTTTTGCTTCATGTGTTTTTCTTAAACGTTTTTCACTTTAGTCAGCGTTGTCAAATAGGGACTATAGTGGTGCTATAACATAGTGAAATTTGAACAAATCACTATTGTTTTGCGATATACTATTTAGTACAAAGAATTTTCGAATAGCAGCAGCTATTGAAGTGCTATACTATTTAGTACAAAGGATATGCTATTTTTCGCAATGTGCCATAGACAACATTAAGTGAAGAGAATTTGAGCAGGACAGATAGATTTACGCCATTTTCTTACGGAAGACTGTTTCAATTGCTCAAATTCATGAAATCTTGAGAAGCTTAGGCGATATCATGGAAAGACATGTTGCTTCAAAGCATTGTATCCGAGCAAAATGTTAACATGCTTTCCATTGTAAAAAATTAGTTTTATACTGATGTGTTATTCGAAACAAGTTAACATCATGTTTGTTTTGCTTATTCAACTAGAGCTTCTTGTTATCAAACTTGAACATCAATTATTGCTCATTCTACCTTGCTTTGACCAATTCATTTATCTTGCACACAATCCAATCTTCCATGAATTCACCATATCTTCTGCAAAAAGATTCAGAATGGTCATATACACCTAACTAATGTCAGTACTCAGTATCATCATCTTCTTCACAACTAGCTGATGATGTGCTAATTCATTCCAACCCAATTATGTCCAACTTGTGGTGCCATATATCATATAGTCATTAATCAAATTTTAGTAAGTTAAATCTATGAAGCACCATCACGTGGACATCGGACACAACATTAACACGTCGACACCGGTAAAAATGAAATAATTGAATATAATCACGTGTATCGGTGTTAAAATGATTTAGTCTGATGTTAGTTACAATACAATAATATTTTTTATTTATGTATGTTCTGTTATTGCAATTGCAGTAGCTAGTTAACTTGTAATCTTCTGTATATAAACATGTTATCATGCTTGTTTGTGTTGGTGATATAGGATGAAATTAAATGTTATGTGGTAATTTCCGGTAGAATCTCCGGTCGTCGATCCTACGAGTGGAGAAACTCCAGTCAAATTCACACTTGTATGTTTTACTCGTACCCATCCGTATACCAGCACATCGGCTGACCTCAATGTAGATCTTCCATCCAATGGGTCGGTTAAGAAGTTCACAAGCGTCTCTTTCTTCACAGATACTCCTATGCGCTTAAATACATCAAAACAAATTTGATATTTTTTTAATTTGTCGGAACAATCACCGATATTTAAATACATGAAAACAAATTCAACAGAACTGCTAGAGTTGATTAATTTTTTAAATTATCTACTTCTTTTGAAAAATTGAGAATATTCCAACTCTTTAATCCAAGCCTCGGTGTCAAAATGGAATCGAAAGTGTTGTTGCTGAGCCTAAGTTCATAACACTATTGGAATTGGAATATTACCAACAATTATTAACCTTTCTATCATAGTCACACAATATCAATCATTGCTACCAAAAGTCAACAAATGTGCTATGCAATTTTATATAACAACCAACTTTAAATTCAACGAACATAAACAACTTATATGGACAAGAAAAAGTCAATGGAAAAGTGTTAGGTAAATTAATTTCCATAATCCATTTTCAATTCAACTAACTTGAAAAAGATTATTAAGACAAACAAAAGATGTTGAAAAATGAATTGTTTGTACATTACCAAAAGTATGGCTAACAATCACTAACATAAACAAAGATTAGTTAATATTCCTCCATAATACTGTACCAATTCCTCTAATCTCAAAAAACAAAAGCAAAGAAACAAAATATAAATAAAATTAAAAGATTGTATTCTAATTCCTATTCTCAATATGGAAAAGCCTAAAACCAATAAGTCAGCTACCACAAAGACAGTAATAGCTTATGAAGCACCAACACTTCATACACATGTTGATATCCGACACGACACTGACACATATATTCAATTACTTTATTTTCTCAAATAAGTATTGATATCAAATATGTCAGTATAGTGTCGGATGTCTGTGTGTGTATTTTGTCGGTGCTTAATGTTGACCGCATCACTAGCCACCACAAGCAGGAAGTGCAATACTAGATGCTACTGTTTTTCCAGCAAAACCTGTCAATTCATCTAAACCTTCAAAGAAATCATCTGTTACAACCATATCAGATAACTCAAATTCATTTTCCGCATCATCATCATTCATCAACTCTTCCAAATCCTCTTTGCTATCTGATTTTGCACTTAAGGGTGTAGCATTTTCATCTTCAGCTCCTGAGGTAGATGGAGAAACTTGTTTTTCAAAGGGTTGAGAAGAATCTTCAGCAGTAAAAGTTTGCGGTGACAATGGTTTTTGCCTTGTTGAACCAGCAAGAGAATTTCTATGTGTCGGAGCAGGATGACTATGTTCACCAGTGTATGTTACTATGAATATTGTTGGGTCTGATTTGTTCCTCTCGACTTGTTTTCTAGCTAAACACCCTTTTGAACTGCTACATCGATAATATCCCCTGTAAATCAATCACACGGAGTTTGGTTAAGCCTCAAGTCTAAAAACAATGCTTTTTTTTTTTAAAATGTAGATGAAGAAACACCTATAAATCACGGACATAACACCGAAAACAATATTAACACTAAAACGTTGATACCGATATTAACTTTAAAAAAACGGCATGATTCAATATAATTTTTTTTTAAGAGCCTAAAATATTACTCCCTCCATTCCTTTTTATAAGGAACAATTTGGAAAATAAATTTATTTCTTTTTATAAGAAACAATCATTAAATTTATGCTTTAATTTCATTTTTACCCTTTATCTATTTCAATGTTATGCATTAATTACAATAACATATTCCCTATGCATTAATTACACCAAGGTTATTTTTGGAATAGATTATAAAATTTTAGAATTTTTAATAAAAAAATATGATTCCTTGGTATGTGTGTTTTTTCCAAATTGTTCCTTATAAAAAGGAACGGAGGGAGTATGTATCAAGAAGGATATATGGACTTCAAGAGTAACTCATTAGAGTTACTCCAAATCATAGTCTTTAATTTGAATATCAACTAATGGTGAGGATTAATTGCTACTACTTGCGGTAAAACAAGATTAAAAAAACAATACTTATACTATATCCAAGACCACTATCCACCATGCTTTCAATTCCAAAGAGTTGCTTAACACAATTATATTTCTGGTTAATTGAGAAAGCACTTCAATCAGGGCACAGGAATATCTGCGTTGCTGTTAGCAGAAAAACTGGGCTTTAGCAGGAAAAAAAACAGAGCAGCCCAAATACACAGAGTGACTTAACACACCCCTTAAAAAACCAGAAACCTCCTATGTGGACACCAAAAACACAACCAAACAGCAGGATGTAGAAAACCAGAAAAAACAGAGCTAAGGTTGAAATCTTTGAAAACTAACCTTGGATATGGGGACCCTTTGATGGGTTTTTGACCATATTTCCTCCATGCCCATATATCTGATGAGAGATTCTCAGCTTTCACTTCACATACCTTCTTATGTTGAATCTTCCTGTAATTTCCAAAAAACATGCATTTGACACTCAAATCAAATCATGAATTAAAAAGAATGATTTTTTTAAAAATTGGAATATTGCAAAACAAAATTTATGAGGTGGAATATTGCAATTTGATTCTGATTCCATAAATAATTTGTAATGAACAAAAAAATAAACTCATTTTTACCTTCTTTTAGATCTTGGGGTTGTAGCAGAGACAACATGGTGTAGTTTTTTGGGTTGTATGTGAGGTGATTTTGGCGATGGTGATGAATAAGAGAATGAATTAGATGAGAAAGAAAGAGGTTGTGGTTTAAGGAAGAAAGGTTTGCAAAGATCATGCAATTCTTCAATGGAATTTTTTGCTTCCAAAGAGTTTAAAAGTGACAAAGCTTGACTTGATTGTTCTGCAGGATAAAGAGAAAAGTTGCAAGATGTTGAAGTTTCAAAACCAGAGGAAGAAGGTGTAGAAGAGGTGGCTATTGTGGTGGTGGAGGTGTAGGAGGAGGAAGAGGTTATGGTGGTGTAGGGTCTGACTACAGCATATAGATCCCAATCTGCCTCCATAACCTTTTGAGACAAGGCCTGCAATGTCTGTTCTGTCACTGTTGAAGTTCTCAGAGAGAGAGAGAGAGAGAGAGAGAGAGAGAGAGAGAGAGAGAGGACAAAAGAAGGCGCTGACTTTTTTAAGAGAGAGATGTGATAAGAAGATGCAAGAAATGGGAAAAGACAAGAATATATATAAAACAAAGAACGTGGACCTTTTCACAAAAGTCTTTATGGAAAATTGGAAACAAAACCTTTTATATATTTTGGGATTTATATAGACTTCTGCCTTTTATTTCATGTTTTAGTTTTGTGCTAATTGTTTTTGTCAAATGCTAAGTGTATCTTTGGCTTCGCTTTAGCCAGAATTGATTCTGATATAATTGATTTTGCTATAATTGATTTTAACAGAATTAAATTTAGCATAATTAATTTATGTTTGGATATTTTTATGTAAAAGTAAGTTGAACAAAATATTTAGTGAAAATGTGTAAGAATCAATTCTAAAAATCAGAAGCTACTATTTCTAGCTTCATGTATAATCAATTCTGGAGAGAGAATCAATTATACTTTTTGAGAAACCAAACAAGTCCGAATCAATTCTACATCTCCAAAATCAATTTTAGCTCTTCTAAGAATTGAAACCAAACACACACTAAATAGTGAACCCCTTGCACTAGTTAAGTAACCAAAAATAACAAAATTATCTTGGAAGTTGTGTAGTCAACTTTTTAAATTGTAAGTTATGGTTTTTTCAATGTAAAATTTACTACTTTTAGATTCTTTGACCCATTGTTTTTTGTAAATGCTAACAAATGCCTCTAAATATTGTTTATATATCTTAAATACTACCTCCATCCTAAAATATAAGAACTCTTTAAATATTGCACGTATGTCAATGCATAATTTTAATTACGAATATCTTTAATTGTGTATTAGTAAAAAAATATAGAAATTTGATATTTTGAAAATACTCATCGAAACAAATCAAACAATATCTTATATGATAATATTTACATTTATATATTTTTAGAAAAATGAAGTCAAAGCAAGACATATAAATAGTGTATTTAGTCGAAATAGTTCTTATAAAATGGGACGGAGACAGTACTTTCTTTGGATCTTAATACATGAAAAATTTTAATTTTTAGATTCGTCGAGTATTTAATATATTTAGTTTATATTATAAATTACATACATTCGAAATTTAATGAATCTAAAAAACAAGTATTCTGTTATATGAAGGACCGGATGTATTAATATAATACTCTATATATATTGAATAATTGATGTATCTCATCTTTATTATAGTATAGATACATCAGTTATTCAATGAATCTGAAAAATTGACTTTTACTTATAATTAATGATACAAGAAGTAAATTTTTATAATTATTTATGAAAATATAAAAAATCAACACATTGGAAATCGTTTCACTTTTTGACTTCATACTCCCTTCAGTTTCATACTCCTTCTGTCCCATTTTATTTGAGCCTTTTGCAAAAAACACGTATATTAAGAAAAATGTAAAAATGAATGAGAGATAGTCTTAATTTTACCAAATTACCCTTGTTGGGACTCCCTAGACACATTTTAAGTACAAGTAATAATTATTCTAAAAAGTGGAAATACAAGTATAAGGGGTATAAATGGAAATACATGTAAAAAATTGTAAATGGCTCAAATATTTTGGGACAATTTTTTTTTACAAAAGGCTCAAATAAAATGGGACGGAGGAGTATATTCCTAGGTAAAATTTAACTTTTTAGACTCGTTGAAAAAGTAATATATCTAGTCAATAATATAGACCAAATATATTACATTTTCAATAAATTTAAAAAATCAAATTTTATTTATATTTAAAATCAAAGTAATACATTTTACTAAATTAATCTTTATATTTTTGGGCGTTATCTTCGGCAAAAGTTATTGTCCATAAGCCTTAAACTTATGGACGGTACATAAGTTAATCACAGCCATCAGATTCATATCCATCATCGCACTGTTCAGCGCACTGTTTATCATCATCATCGTGTTGTTCATCATCTTCTTCTTCGCGGTCACTGTTCATCTTCTTCTTTGCAAAAAACGAAAAGAAAACAGTGAAACGCGATCTTCTTCTTCTTTTTCTGATTTCGAACGCGATCTGGAAAATTGAAATCGAAAAATCAAATCTATTCCGATTTCGATTTGATTCATCTTCGCAAAAAGTCAACTCCGATTTCGAACGCGATCTGGTTCATCTTTGCAAAAAAAAAATCAATTCTGATTTCGATTTGATTTTCCCTTTCGATTTCGATTTTCCCTTTTGATTTGATTTTCCCTATTTTTCGAAGAAGAAGATGAACAGTGATTTGAGTTCCAGATGCCAAAACCATTAAGTACATCTAATGGTTTTAAAGTATGCCAAAACCATTTTTTTTGTGGAATAGTTTCACATTAAATGTACTAATCGTCAAAATCATTTGTGTTATTGAATGGTTTCACAATAAATGGTGTCATAGCATTATACACTGAAACCATTAATCTTGTTAATTGGTTTCAAGATGTTATACATTGAAACCATTTGTCTAGTTAAATGGTTTCATACTGTTATACACTGAAACCATTAGTATAGTTAAAAAGTTTATACCCTGAAATCATTATTCTAGTTAAATGGTGTCATAACATTATACACTGAAACCATTAGTCTTATTATTTGGTTTCATAATGTATGAGATTTTATTTATATTGTGATTGTGATTGATAAAACTTAAAATTAAATTGTATGTTTGACAAGTATGCTTTATATATACATGAACCATTGGTTATTATGTTGGGCTTCGAGGGGCTGTATGACGAAAATTAATTAAAAATGGATTCTAATAATATATACTTTAAAGGAACAAAAGTTATTATTTAATTGGAAACGGGAGGCACGCTAGGAATTTGGGGGGATGTGCTAGAAGTTTGGAGGAGGAAAAAAAATTAAGTACATTAAGTAAATTAAGTTTGGAGTTATTAACATGATTTTGACATAATTAAGTACATTAAATAGTTTTGGAGTACAGGTCTCTGAAACCATTCCACAGCACAAATGGTTTTGGAGTACACATATTTAAAACTATTCTACAGCAGAAATGGTTTTGGCATGATTTTAGTTTAAAACTAACTACTAAAATAATAAATCATACATAATACTCTGAAATTTATCTCTAATCAATAAAATAAAATAAAATTCAATCAATCAAAATTAAAAACGTGATAAAAAAAAATCTGAGGGGCTAAAAAAAAAAAAAAAAAAAAAAAAAAAAAAAAAAAAAAAAAAACTGAGGGGTGGGCTAGAAAATGGGGGGCGCGCTTAGCAATTGGAGGGGGGGTTGCAGCTGGGGGGCGCGCGTAGTAAACTGGGGGGCGCACATAGCAATTTATGTATGGTCCATAAGCATGGGCTTATGGACAATAACCAGACCCGTTATCTTCTCATGTTGTCTAATTTATGCTAATCTCGATATTTATATTTTGGGATATTTATTTCTCATGCATTTTCTTTTCTATCAGATGATTTGTGTTAATTTTAATCTTATATTTTTTTTATTTATAATGAAGTTGAAGATCAAACTTAAGACTAATAACATGCCTTTTTAGATATCTTTTGGATCTGATGCAGGCTCAAAAGCAAACATAAACAAAAAGTTGCATCAGCATTCCCGCCCAAATGCTCCTATCGATGGATATTATTCAAATCTCTCGTCGTTAGACTAATCTTAATGGCTTAATTTTAATCTTATACTTTGACACCCACAATTGATAAAAAGAAATATCTAAACAACAATAATTCTCATATCATTTGAGATTTGAATCATATCCTACCTTTTTTTGTCATGTACGCTAATCTCAACTATTATATTTTAAGGAAAATGCTATTTAGTAAGAAAATCTATGGAGAAGAATTGCAAGAATAAATCTCCACCCTTGTTTACATCAATTACCCTCATGATTTCCACTAAAAGATGAGATTAAAATTACATCATCCTATAAGATAATGTCATGTGTTATTCTTGCATTTTTTTTCTAAAATAATTTTTACTAAATAGCAATGCTCATATTTTAATCACACCTATAATTTTTTTTATCAAGTAAGATAGTGGCTTCCACCCTTAAGAATCACACCCATAATGCTAAAACATTCATTTAACATCCTATATTCTCTATCTCTCTTCCTACCATATTTTCTTTATTTCTTTGTCTCAAGATCGATGTTCATTTGTGTATGTGTGTACACAAGTCTACAAGTTTGTTTCTAAACTTTGAATTATGTTTAGTCTACAAGTTTTATTAATTTTAAAACAATGTACAAGGTTTATACGTAACTAGTAATATAATAATCTTTATTTTATGGGGGTGGATCCCGCAAAATAAAATAAAATTATGGGGTGGATATTTAGTCCAACATTGAAGTATGAGACAAATATTAAGATGATGTCTTTTTAGTTTATAATAGAGTTAGATTTTCGTTTAAATTTTACTTTTTTAGACATTTTTAAAATATTAAATCATATAGTTGTAATCATATATATCGTTTAATATTCTTTTTTCTATTGATAATATATAAAGTCAATCAATTTGTTCAAAATAAAAATAAAACCATGCCAATCGATTTAATATATATATATATATATATATATATATATATATATATATATATAAACTTAATTTTTAATAAGATTTTATTACTTCTAAAAATAATTCGTAATTAACTTTATTATACGTAGTAGATACACTAGTAGTAGTAGATACACTAGTAGTAGATTATTAGATTCATTCATATTTTTATGCATATTCTTCTTATCATGTATAATAAACTTTTTATTGTTTCTATTCCTATTTTTATGGACATTTATTTTTTATCGTTTCTGTTCCTATTTTTAAGGGTATTTATCTTTTTTTAGTGATATTATAATGAAGGATATAAAATTTGAAATATTATTAAAACTGATAAAGACAAATTAGTAAATTTAATAATAATCAATTTTATTATATATATATATATATATATATATATATATATAAGTAGAAAGAAAAAAGAATAATTGAATAAAAAAAACTTTATCGGAATTCAAATTAAGTTTATGATCCATATCTTGTAACTTATTTTTTGTTTGTTATACTTTCGCTACTTTTCCCTCATCTTTGGTTTGTTACCACCACATCAAAATCTCGTTTGTGTATATATACACGTGTGCACATAACAACTTTATGTATCATTAAGTGATTGATATTGTATACGTAATACACATTTTTATTCTCAAAATTTGTTTACGATATGGGAAGTTGTTGCTCCAAACCTAATGAAAGTGATCGAGTCTCGAAACATCCTAAGAAAGTCACAAGACGTCATAATCGCGGTTCTGGTGCTCCCAAGAACGACAACTTGATTTTCATGAATATGGGTGCTTATAATGGAATTCAAGGAGGGGTTGTCGGAGGTTGTGGAGGCGGAGGGCATGGAGGGCACAATGGCGGAGGACATGGTGGGCATAGCGGCGGAGAACATGGAGGAGGAGGAGGAGGAGGGTGTGGAGGAGGCGGCGGTGGTGGTGGAGGGTGTGGAGGAGGCAGCTAGTTAGCCGATTGATCAATATACAACCTTATTGGTAGTTAGTTAGTTAGAACTTAGTAATGATTTATAAAACTTATTTCCTTTATTTTGTTTTATGAGTATTAGAACTATAACAATTTTCTTTTAATTATGTTCATGTTTAGTACCCTTCTTTAAATATATTCTTTCATTCGTATTTGGAACTTTTTTCATAATGCATAAAATTTTAAACGGTAGTATTTTTTTTTTATCCCTAATTGATACTTAGTATTTAAATGTATATGATAAATGTTATGAGAAACAAGAAGAATTAATCCTATGATAAAAAAAATAAAGAATCAACAACATTCATTCAATTATTTAATTTGAGATTTTTTTTTGAACAAATATATATAGTGAGAGATCTTACTGTTTTTTTAAGAGTTTAGGGTTTGGGGTTTAGACACATCGTGTGTGTGGGGGCAGTGTTAGGAGGTTGGAGACTAAGACTATTAATATTGCAACAAATAATCGATTGCTCCTGAAATGGATTAGATATTAAAATATGTCACTCTTATTGTGAAATAAACATGTGTGCGTAGATGCTTAACAAATATGAGATGCAATGCTAGCAACTTTTTTCTTTTTTTTTACCGGAAGCAATGCTAGCAACTTACACACTATAACGCACTCTTTTTTATTAATTAAAATTGAATCATGCTAATCGGTGTCTCCGGAGCACTGATTAAAGAAACCAAAAAAAGTACGTTTCAAATTGAAATTAGCACGTTCTAGACTTTTGAGAAGTTGACTATACAAATTCCAATGTCAAATTACTATATTTGCTTTCTTAAACAGTGCTCCGGATACACTGTTTAACACTTTCTATTAAAATTTACATGAATCTCATAAAATTTATATAGGACCCACGTTATTTCACGGGACTTATTTGTGTTAAAAATTTGTGTGTTAGAGAATACATATTTTTCAAGCATTATTCTGTTATGTGTATTTTTTTTCTTTTGAAATAAAAGTGTTCATTGAATAGAGTATAACAACCTTAGTTTTGTACTAGTACCCGTGTACTATTCTGATCTTAGTTTGACCATAATGAAAACCAGTTTTGGTTATTTGGTTGACTTATGAAAATGTCAAAGGATAATGGTGAGTGAGAACAAGGTTGTTGTGGATGAAAGTTAGTAAAGAAAATGAGAGGGACACACCACACAGTACCCTTATGCGTACGGGTGCTCAAATCTAAACCAATCCAAATAAAAACCGTAAACCGATCCAAAAAAATCGAAAACTGCAATAAATTGAATATTTTTGGATGTGTTTGGATGTTCTTTTCAAAAAACCGCCGGATCGGATCGAATTTTAGATTGAATTTTCAAAACCGATTCAAACCGAACTAAACCGCATACATGTATTTTAATACTTTTTATTAGTATGATATATTGCATTCATCTAATATTTTGTTGGTTTGTTATTTTGTCAATGCTACTTATTATTTCAATTTAATTTTTTTTTTACTATTTCATATGTTTTATATATAATCAACATTTTTCATTCTAAAATATTCATTTTTAATATATTATAAGTTACATTAACATCAAATATATGATTTTACTATGTTTTTATAATGTTAATATCTAATAAAAAAATATAATTTGTAATTTGGATATCCGATCCAAAATAAACCGCACAAAATTGGATTGGATCGGATTTTTTTTGAGAAACCATCCAAAACCGAACCAAACCGCTTGTGATTTTAACTTTGGATCGGATTGATTTTTACCTCAAAACCGATCCAAATCGAACCGCGAGCACCCCTACTTACGCGGTTATTAATACTGACAAAACAACATGGAAATTAATAAATAATGTCATGCCAGTGGTAGGGATAGAGATAGACACGACACGAGAACATAAGATCATTATTTTTTTAGGACAAAGTTCACTGAATCCATTTATAGTCATCCATATCGCTATTAGTTTGATAATATACGACCACCGTATTTTTTAAATAAAAGTCAACAATATTTTATTTATAATATTTTGATTAGTTAGTTTTGCTTCAAAAAATATAAAATGATTATTGTTAGAAGTAATTTATATTTAAGGGTATTTTAGTATTTACTATGTTAAGTACTTTTTGAACTTGTCTGTTAAGTTTTTATTTTTAGGGCCTATGTGGCAAACTTTAGTCTTTGTATAAATAGCTACTCTTTTATCAATGCAATTAATTCTTCCTTTCATATTTTGTGGCTGCTGTCTTTGTCCTCTTCTTACTATTTCATTGATTCATCACCTTGTACACCAACAAATTGGTATCTAGAGCTCCGGTTAGAATCCACGGGAAACACGAGTGAAACGTGAGTTGTGTGTGTTTGATTTTTGGTTCTTGATTTGTGTTGAATCTTGAACAAAAATCTGAACAGAATCACTTTTTCTGATTTTGTGGGATTGGGAAACACGAGTGTTAGTGAGATTTGAGTGTACTGTACAAGGTTTAAGATGAACGGAAACGGTGGCATGAGTACCAAGCTTCCAGTGTTTGATGGCAAAAACTGGAATCGTTGGATGCAACAAATGCTTGTATTGTTCGGTGCTCAAGGTGTGCTTGAGCTTGTCACTGAAGGATACGTTCCTGTTGCAGCAGATGCAACAGAGGAGCAGAAAGAGGCGCAGAAAGCTACAAGAAAGAAGGATCAGAAGGCGTTGTTCTACATTCATCAGTGTGTGAATGAGAGTGTGTTTGAGAAGATTGCTGATTCAGTGACGGCAAAGGAGGCTTGGGATCTTTTGACAAGGTGTTACGGTGGTGATGCGTCAGTAAAGAAGGTAAAGCTTCAAACCCTCAGAAAACAGTATGAGAATCTCAACATGAAGAACAATGAGAAGGTTTGTGAGTACATCTCCAGACTAATTCTGATTACTAATGAGATGAAAGCTTGTGGAGAAACTCTTTCAGAACAAGTAATCATTGAGAAGGTATTGAGATCCCTTACCCCTCAGTTTGATTACATTGTTGTATCTATTGAACATTCCAAAGATTTGGAAACCATGAGAATAGAAGAGTTACAGAGCAGTCTAGAAGCACAAGAGTTGCGTCTAACTGAGAGAAACTCTGAAAGAGAAGTAGAGCAGCAGGCTCTGAAAGCAGCTTCTGAGAAGAAGCTTCAGAAGAAGTCTTGGTCAGAAGCCAAGAATAGATCTGATGGAGCTCAGAATCCAAAAACCTCAACTTCTGGAAAGCAGAAGTATGCTCAGAAAGGAAAAGACAAGACAAAGGTACGGTGTTATTCTTGTCAGAAGTTTGGCCATTTTGCATCTGAGTGCAAGTCAAACAAAGAAAGAAAGTCAGAAGAAGCAAATATAGCCAGAAGTTCTGATGACTCTGATAGTGAATTTGTTTTACTAATGGCTTCTGAATCTGATGATGTGAATTCAGAGTGGTGGTATATGGATACAGGGTGTTCAAACCATCTTACTGGAAACAAGAAGTGGTTGGTTGATTTTGACTCTAGAAAGAGTACAAAGATCAGATGTGCTGATGATAAATACCTCAACGCTGAAGGTATGGGAAATGTCAAAGTCATTTTGAACAATGGGAAAGCAGCATTGATTCAGAACGTGTGGTATGTACCAGGCATGAAAAGCAATCTGATGAGTGTGGGTCAATTGATTGAGAAAGGTTTTTCAGTTACTATTGAAGACAATCTTCTGAAGCTGTATGACGGTAATCAGAAGTTGATTATGGAGTCAGAACAGGGAAGGAACAGAACATTCAAGGTGAATGTTAGAACTGCAGACTCTGAATGTCTTAGTGCAACAAGTGTTGAGAAGGATAGTGAGTTGTGGCACAGAAGATTTGGTCATCTGAATTTCAGAAGCTTGGGGCATCTGAAGTCAAAGAATCTGGTACATGGAATTCCTATAATCAAGAAGCCTGAAAAATCATGCGAGGTGTGCATGAAAGGGAAGCAACCAAGACTGCCGTTTGCATCAGAAGTAGCTCCAAGAGCAAAACATGCCTTGGGAGTAGTACATTCTGATGTGTGTGGACCATTTCCAGTACCTTCACTTGGAGGAAACAAGTATTTTGTATCTTTTGTTGATGAATTCACAAGGATGACATGGGTAACACTCATCAAGTTCAAGCATGAAGTGTTTGCTGAGTTTCAGAAGTTCAAGGTGAAGGCTGAGAAACAGAGTGGTCAGAAGCTGAAGATTCTCAGAACTGATGGTGGTGGTGAGTTTAATTCTAATGAGTTTAAAACTTTCTGTGAGGAGAATGGAATTGAGCATGAGGTTACAGCTCCTTATACTCCTCAACACAATGGTCTTGCTGAGAGAAGAAATCGTACTTTGCTTGATATGGTGAGAAGCATGCTGAAAGAGAAGAAGCTTCCTCATCACTTATGGGGAGAAGCTGTTGCCACTGCAACATATGTGCTCAACAGATGTCCAACGAAGAAGCTGAAGGAAATAGTTCCTATTCAGAAGTGGACTGGAGAGAAGCAAAGTGTTAGTCATCTGAAGGTGTTTGGATCTGTATGCTATAAACATGTTCCAGAAGCCAGAAGACAGAAGCTGGATGATAGAAGCAAAGTAATGTTACTGGTGGGGTACCACAGTACAGGTGCGTACAAGCTTTATTGTCCAGAGACTAATAAAATTGAATTCAGCAGAGACGTCATTGTGAAGGAATCTGAAATTTGGGATTGGAACAAGTCTCAATCAAATTCTGATGTGAGAATCTCAGAGGATGGCTCTGAAGGTGAGTCAGAATCTGAAGGCTCTGAAGATGATTCAGAAGATGGAGATGACTCTGATGGTGACTCTGAGTCTGATGGTGATTCTGAATCTGACTCTGATTCTGAAGGCAATTCTGAAGGTCAGAATTCTGAAGCCAATTCTGAAGGTCAGAATTCTGAAGCCAATTCTGAAGGTCAGAATTCTGAAGCCAATTCTGAAGGTCAGAATTCTGAAGCTAATTCTGAAGGTCAGAATTCTGAAGCCAATTCTGAAGGTCAGAATTCTGAAGCCAATTCTGAAGGTCAGAATTCTGAAGACAATTCTGAAGGTCAAAATTCTGAAGAGAATTCTGAAGGTCAAAATTCTGAAGAAAGAATTTCTGAAGGTGCTTCTGAACAAGTTCAGAGGCTACGGAGAATCAGAAGCATCCCAAGAAGATTTGCAGGATTTGAAATGTTGCAAGACACTGAAGTAGACTCTGAGGGAGAAATTATTCAGTGTGCAATGTTAGTAGATTCTGAACCTGTGAGCACAGAAGATGCTCTTAAGCAACAAGTCTGGTTGCAGGCCATGAAAGAAGAACTTGATGCTATAAAGAGGAACAAAACTTGGAAGCTATCAGAACTTCCAAAAGGCAAGAAAGCCATCAGCGTCAGATGGGTTTTCAAGCAGAAACTAAAGCCAGATGGATCAATTGGCAAACACAAAGCGAGGTTAGTAGCAAGAGGATTTCTGCAGAAACCTGGACTAGATTATTCTGAAGTGTTTGCACCTGTAGCAAGACACGAAACAATTAGACTAGTAATTGCAATAGCTGCTAACAGGAATTGGCCTCTGATGCATTTAGATGTGAAATCTGCATTTCTGAACGGTCCATTACAAGAAGAGGTATATGTGTCACAACCTCCTGGTTTTGAGAAAAAGAATCAGGAAGGGATGGTGTATAGATTGCATAAAGCCCTCTATGGATTGAAACAAGCGCCCAGAGCCTGGAATATGAGGATTGATTCATTTTTCAAGAAACAAGGGTTTCAGAAATGTGAGTTGGAGTATGGTGTTTATGTTCAGCACACTTCAGAAGGCAATATGATTCTGGTATGTTTGTATGTTGATGATATATTGCTGACAGGAAGTTCTGAACAAGAGATAGCTAAGTTCAAGAAGGTTCTGATGAATGAGTTTGAGATGACAGACCTTGGAAAAATGAGTTACTTTCTAGGGATGGAATTTCTATATTCTGAGAAAGGAATCATTTTGCATCAGTTGAAGTATGAACTTGAGCTTCTGAAGAGATTTAAGCTGGAGAATTGCAAAGTTGCTATCACACCCTCTGATACGAATCAAAAGTTGGATTCCGATTCTGATGGAGAGGATGTGGATGCTACAACCTTCAAACAGTTGGTTGGTTCTCTGAGGTATTTGTGTAATACCAGACCTGATATTTGTTTTGCAGTTGGAATGGTTAGCAGATTTATGAGTAAACCAAAATGGTCCCATTACCAAGCTGCTGTCAGGATTCTGAGGTATATCAAGGGGACTCTGAAGCATGGAGTGCTATTTCCCTCTGAAGGAAGGACTGAATCAGAACTTCTGAGTTATTCAGATTCTGATTGGTGTGGAGACAGAGTTGATAGAAGAAGCACTTCTGGATATTTATTTAAATTTCTAGGAGGTCCTATTTCGTGGTGTTCCAAGAAGCAACCTGTTGTTGCTCTATCAACCTGTGAAGCTGAATATATTGCAGGCGCTGTGACTGCATGCCAAGCTGTGTGGCTTCTGAACTTACTGCAGGATCTGAAGATCAAGGTAAACAAGCCTCTGAAGCTGATGATTGATAACAAGTCTGCAATCAATCTTGCCAAGAATCCAGTGCTGCATGGAAGAAGCAAGCATATTGAGACCAAGTATCACTTTCTGAGGAATCAGGTTCAGAATGGAGTGCTTGAAGTTGTGCACTGTAGCACTCAGAAGCAGCTGGCAGATGTGTTGACAAAGGCTATCAAAACTGATCAATTTCTTCGTTTGAGGGATGGAATTGGTGTTGTCAGTTTTGTCTAAATATAAATTAAGGGATGGTGTTAGAAGTAATTTATATTTAAGGGTATTTTAGTATTTACTATGTTAAGTACTTTTTGAACTTGTCTGTTAAGTTTTTATTTTTAGGGCCTATGTGACAAACTTTAGTCTTTGTATAAATAGCTACTCTTTTATCAATGCAATTAATTATTCCTTTCATATTTTGTGGCTGCTGTCTTTGTCCTCTTCTTACTATTTCATTGATTCATCACCTTGTACACCAACAATTATGAACACATGAGTAAAACCCGAACCAAACTAAATAATTTATATTTATTATTTAATCTTTAATTTATTGAATCATTTGTTTGAGGGTTTTGCAAATTGCAAGTATTGCTGTTCTTATTAGTAATTTGTTGCACTACCATCTTTTCTGCTACACTACAAGGAAGATCTCAATTCTCATGCCACCACCAATATTGCATATCGTATATATAGTGGTGCATAATAATAACAACCACAATAATAAGAACATTTTAATGTTAGTGATAGTAAAAGCTTCGAGAGTACATGTGCTAAAGATGAAGACTAGGACATCACCTATGGGCAACTTGCAATCGCACTTCCTTTCCCTCTTGCGTTTCCTATTAACTGAAACTATATACTAATATATTATACTATATATACTCAGAAGCGTCTTCGATGCACATGAGCTATCGCATAGGACTTCGTAAAACTAAGGGTCTCAAAAAAATTATAGGATAGTAGTATTGGTAAATAAAGTATATAAAATGATGGATTGTGAGCTTCCAAATGAGGAATTGTGACGTCCAAATATTTGAAATTCTCTTTATTCTAAATTGAAAGATTTATTAGTTACAAAAGGTTCTAAAAAATATTGTTCTACTGTGAATAATTTTTTAGACGGTTTATAGTTTATTGTTATACTATAATTTTATTAAATTGAGATGCATATGATAGAGATTGTCTTGTTATTGATGTTTTTTTGTAATTTAAATTGATGACACTTTTGAATTTTTTACATTTTTTCTTTTATTAGATCATATTTTTAATAATCCTACCAGGCCTCTGAAAGCCTAATATTAATAATTCAACAGAACCTTCAAAAAGTCGGAGATGCCCCTGTATATACTATACTATAGCATCTAATAAATCAATCATATAATAATATATCTGCATTTGAAGTATTTTTATTATATGTTGTTTAATACAGTGATAATAATTAAAAATCACATTTTAAAGATTCTCAAAAATAATTTTTATGAAAAGCTATTTAAAATACATTACTTTTTAAATATTTTATAAAAAATTTATGACCCAAAAGTTTTTATAACAAAATGATAAACTATTTAAAATGATATTTTAAAATAAGCTTTTTAAACTATTTTTCCGTTTGAAAATTTTATAAATAATTTATTTGTTAAAAAAAAATTAACAAAAAAAAATACAAAATAAAAATTATATTTTTAAAAAAGCTAAAACAAATAAGTAGTGAGTGACGTGACAAACATAAAACCCCTTTGATGGTAAATACGTATAGTTAGTTAATGCACAAATTTTTTTATCAACATCGGTGATGTAATTATAATTATTACTCTTGGAAATAACTTTAAAAATTATGTTTTAGATAACAGGTTTAGATATTGACATTAATGATAGCTTATAGTTTGATAGTCCTTATTATTTTAGGCAAATAGTTCTTTTGGTCTTCAAATGTGTAACTCAATGTCAGTATGTCATATTAGTCTCTGAATGTATTAAAATTGCAAATGAATCCACAAATGTCTTTTTTATTAATCATTTTAATCATCGAATATGTTTTTAAGTAGTCAATTTAGTCCTGAAACGTGTTCCTTGTTGGTCAACTTAGTCCAAAAAATTATTATCAAATGAGATACTAGTAATATATTTGCAATTTCGATGCATACAACAACCAATGTGACAGCGATTTACACTTTCATAGACTAAAATAGTGGTTTCCTCTATTATTTTTAGGAGATCTTATTAGTAATAAACTTAGTTTGCCTAATTTTTTATTTGCTTAACCATGTGAAAGGTAAGGGGTTTCCCCCTCCTCTATATATATATATATATATATATATATATATATATATATATATATATATTTAAAGTTTTTAGAGGTTAATCACTTTATCTTTATGTCATTGTTTAATAAAAAATCCATCCACTTAAGGATGTAAGCGGATTAGAAAAATCAAATTGAACCGACGATTCAAATTGAAAAAAACTTAATCAATTGAAAATCGATGTGGTTTGGTTCGATTCTCGAATTTAATTTTCAAAAATCGATGAAAACCGAATCGAACCAATACATATATATTGTTAGGTTAATATTTTTTTATAGGTCAACGCACATTAAAAAACTAAAAATGGGCTAATTTGAACCACTTGTAAAATATATATATATATATAGTCACACATCAAACTCTAATTTAGAAACACGCTCTCAGTCTCTCAGATAGACTTTCTCACACAACCACAAACAACATTGTGTTTGAGTAGTGGTTGAAGTATTTTACCACATAAGAATTACATGGTTGTAACTAATCATTACATTGACGAGGGGTGGATGTTGAATAAAATAATATTGAGTTTAAATTTGAATTTAGATAAAAAAGGGAAACAATTAGCAAGAATTTAGAGGCATGTTTGAAACAATGAGATATTAAAAAAGTTTGTACTGCAATTGTTGATAACGCAAGTGCTAATAATGTTGCATTCACATATTTAATTAAAGAAACAAGTGATATCGAGAAAAACTAATAGCATGAAATACATCGGAAAAAAACCATTAAATTACTTGAACCAAATCAAATCAAACTGATTAGATTGATTCAGTTTTATTTTTAAAAAACACTAAAAACCAAATCAAACCGAACCAATTGATAATTCATTGATTCATACGTTAAATTCACAAAAAATCGATCTAAATTGGTCCAATTAAACCCCTACATTCACTCACACATTCCCAATTTGATGACAATCATTTATCGAGAAACTCTTCTATGGGAACAGACACAACACATCAACTTTGGGCACAACAAATAAGACTATGACACCTGGTTGATATTGAATTTTTTTTTTAGCTGAGTTACCAACGCACTCCCTTCTCTTTCATGGACTGAACTCCTCCCAAACTCACTTCCATTGCTACTTTGCTTGAATCTCAACAATTTTTTATTCAAATCATTCAGATATATAAGGTAAGGCCATTTCCAGTGAATTTTTAAAAAAATTATCATGACAAGAAACATTGACACTAAACTTTTTCATAGACTATAGACTGTTACAAAGGTTGATTTAATTTTGATACCAAAGTTCCATAGATCTACAGCATCACTAATCCCCAAGATTGAAGACCACCTTAAATCCACAAGGACCATAATGTAAATTCATAGTTGTGCCTCCTAAGACCAAGTTCCAAAAATGGGTCGATGAAAGCTTGGATATGGTAAAGTTTCACTTTCAGATCCGACCGTCAATTACAAACAAAAAAAAAAGATCCGACCGATTTGCAATTCTTGGAGGAACAAACACGATCGTCGGTGCACCAACACGACCGTCGTTCACGGAAGCAACTTGAATGAACTATGGAGGTTCAAGCTTTAGAAATTAAATTAATTCAACTTTTGAAATAGTGAATATCAACTTAACGCTTAATGTCTATGTTTTTGTTATGATATGTTCCTCACAACATTTTAATATTAATTGCTAATTGTCGAGATTCAAGTCTTAAGTGGCAATGGAAGAAGTGAGTTTGGGAGAAACAAAGCAAATTTGCTGTGTTCACAAAGAGAGAGCGAGAAAGACGATTGAAAGAAAGAGAAAAGATATCATAATAATTTATTTTTTATATCTTTTAATTTTAATGACATGTGTCCTATTTTTATTTGTTGTGCCTAAATTTGATGTGTTATATCTGTGCCTAGAGAAGAGTTTCTCTCATTTACCAATCCATTATTATTTTTATTGTTTATTTATTTGATTAAATTACCAATTTGATGTCAATTTGAGTATTTTGGTTTAATTGAAGGAATTTTTTTGATTTTACCCTTTCGAAATTGGCTAATTTTTTTCCCACCTTTTCCCGCTCTCATGAAAATTAACTCTGCTCCAGTTTCAAATTTTCCCTCATTTTCTCTCATATTTTTTCTCGAGAAAACACCGTCAGAAAATCACAGAGAAAGAGAAACCGCAAATGGCAGCAGAGAGCGGCGATTTCGCCGGCACCATTTGTTCAATTTGCTACGAAAGTCTCAACCCCATTACCGAAGATCTTCAATCAGTTACCATCTGCGGCCATGTCTTTCACGAGCTCTGGTAAATCCCTTTTCAAAACCCTAAAAAATTCATTCTTTTTCTCATTTTCAATGTGGGTTTGTTTGATTATCTGCTGTGCTGTGTAGTTTGCAGCAATGGTTCGAGTATTGCGCGAAGAAGAAGCATACTTGCCCCGTTTGTAAGCAAGGATGCAAGGCGAAAGACGCTTGTCGGCTTTATTTTCAATCGATTGGAGATTTGAAGGAATCTGTTGTTACTCAGAAGCAAGTTGGTGCTGAAGAAGATGCCGGTGTTTTGCGAAAAGAAGTTAAGAGATTGGAGGGTAAAGTTTCTGGGCTTAGTACTGTTTTGGAAAAACAAACTAAGGAGTTAGATGAACTTAAAGATGAGGTATTTTTCAATTTCTATAATCTGTTTTTGCTTTTGTTTAGTTTAATTTGATAAATAGGATTTGTTGATCTTTTGTTATTGCTGATTAATTTGGGATTGCAGAAGCACAAGAATATATATTGTTTTTCTGTTAGAATAAGAAGATATATTGTTTTGTTTGATTCGGGCCCATTTGGATTGACTTAATTTTTAGCTTATGCAAAACAAGTTATTTAAATAATTAAGCTTTTATGTATCAACATAAAGGTAGTTTATGAAAAAATAGCTTATGAAGAAACAATTTTCGTTAGTGAGAAGTTATGAATTAACATAAAAACATATTTATTTGCATAAATTATGTTTCATAAGCTCAGCCTCAAAAAGAAGCCAATCCAAACGGACCTGAAAAGGGAATTGATATTCTAATTTTTGTGCAAATTTTTTTACCATAGTTGAGGACTAATTGACTAAACTTAGATAGAGCCCTATGGTTATTGTTCTTACTGTTACTCTCACAAAGAGGCAGTTTTTTCACACCCTTGCAAAATTGTTAGTGACATTTATGATATCTTGTTAGTAGAGAACAGAGGGAACAACAATGTACCTAATTTAATCTTTGAGTTTATAGTTGCCTAAATGGTTAACTATGTTGTCAATAGCACACTATAGCGGGGAGCTATAATAGAATAGCGTAGCAGTGGTTGGGTTCAGCACTGCACCATCTCCCCGCGAGCCGCATTCAGCAGTAGCGTTTGTAGCTGCCGCGAGTTGTGCAATCCCGCTATATTGCTAATTGCTTTAGCAATTTAGACTCATTAGAGCTGTGCCTAATGGAGATGAGGAGTTGGTGGTGGAAGAACAGCAAGAATTTGAATCAAGTGACAAACAAGATAGTAATATTGATACAGTGGAACTTGGAAATGAAGGCGAGGCAGATGTTGATGCGGAAGCATGATTTTGATTAGTTTTAGAACTTGGTTTTAATTGCCTGTCCTTTTGTTGCTTTTGAACTAGATTTTGTCCTTTTGAATATTATGTCATTTTGATTACATATATAACTTATTTTGATGGGAAATGACAAAGTTGATTTTAATTATTAAGTACGACTGTCTCTTTAATTTTGTGTATTTTTCTATTTTGAGTTTTATGTATCTTATTGGAATTTATGTTTACTTTGTGCGTTGTTTCTTAGTCTTCACAATAGCGGCCATCCTGCTATCCGCTATGGCATTTTTGGGGTTCAGCTATATGCAACTCTATCTCGTATTAACAACATAGATTGTTTAATTGTTTAAGTTAAAATGTAGAAAGATTTCCCCAAGAGCCTTTGGATGAGACAATGAAGGTCAACTAGAGGTCTTGAGTTGGAATCAGCCTTTATGTAGTAGCGTTAAAACTTTTAAGGCTTAGTTTTGCTGTCTATGACCTACTGGACTTGAGAGATTTTTGTCCTCAATTTTTTACATTCAGATTGATTATTACTCCCTCCGTTCCAAAATATAAGTCGTTTTGACCATATTACACAAATTAAGAAATGTAATCATTGTTGTATAGAAAAAAGAAATTATGAGTAAGTTTACAAAATTGTCCTTCATTAATTGTATGGGAAAGATAAATGAAAGAATTGAAAGAAGAGAGAGAAATAAAAAGTTAAGGGTATAATAGGAAAAATAGCATTAAATGCTTCATTGGAATTGTAAAGCGACATATATTTTGGAACAAATTTTTTCTCCAAAACGACATATATTTTGGAACGGAGGGAGTAGTTGTTATCATCAAATAATAAGTCCTAGCAACACAATTACTTGGTATTCTATCTCCATAAAAGTTTTCATGCTTCTTTCAAATAGTAGTGATTCAGCTTAAAATGTCTTTCATACCTGCTAATATATTTCTTAAAATATACTTTTGGCAATGGTATTCCTTCAGCTTTGTACTTGCAAGGAGCAAACAAAGATAGAAATAGCATCAAAGAATGAAGCCTTGAAGCAAAAGACATCCTTACAATTCCAGCTTCGTGTGAAATCAGAGGTGAATTACTCTTTAACCTTCTGTTCATTAGTGATAAATTGACAATTTACAGCTCATATTAACTTTTATTTATTTCAATTTGATTTAGGAGCTTGAGAAGTCAAATTTGGAGCGTTTTAGATTGCAAGAGAGAAATATGGCTTTGGCCAAAGAACTTGCAGCATTAAAATTGTGAGTGGAGCTGCATTTTGAATGAGTATCTATATTTTGTTTATGATATAATATTTCTGGTTTTAATTTATATTCACTGGCGGTATAAATATGTTATACACTGTCAATCAATCGCAGTAGTTATATCATTCGACTTTAATCATAACTGGTTTTATAGTCACAAATATGATCGACTGTGATTTGTTGATGGTTTTAAACTTTTTACACCAACGGTATTACAAAATAAAACTATTTTTTTAACGCTTTTTGCTTACAATCTAGGGTGTCTGATCTGGACCTTGGTGAAGATGAGGTTTTGAAGCTTGCCACTTTGGGTAATGGGGCCAACAGTCAAGAAACTGTAGATACATTAAAAAGATCTCTTGTCCTGCGGAACAGGTTAATCTTCCAAATCTTGATTTATTCACAATCACAAAAATATTTGAAAAAGTTGTTTGGACTATAGTTTCTGTATGTGTTCCGGGTTGGAATAGTTTTAGACCCGGCTGACGATCTGCCATGCCCGGGTCTGGTGTTTGTATGAAAGGTAAACCAATGACTTTAGGTTTTCTCCTTGGTTCCATCTCCCCTTATAATTCATTCTCAATAGTAGGAGAATGAACCATGTACTGTACGAGGAGTATGGGCCGAGTACAATGGAACATGGCAGATGCATGTTTTAATTCTGTCAGTATGATGGTCCACAACCCTCTAAGAATGAGTCTTGTAAGGGAGAAGTGCTTAAGGAATTTTGCTGATTTAGATGTATGAACTGTGAAATTTTATGATGGACTCCAATATGCTTTTGAAATCAACAAATGTTTTATTTTTGGGATTTTATTTGTGGCATTACTCTGTATTTTAGCCACAAAGTTCAAATTTAGCCCTTCAAATTGAAACTTTATAACCTCGATTTTCTATGCCTTGCTTTAAATTGTGATTGCATCTATTTTGGCAGGAGTTACAAAGAGTTAATGGCAAAGTGTAATGTTCTGGGGAGAGGTGAGGCTCATTATCGTAAAAAGCTTGAGAAGGCTAAAGAGAAGATTACTAAAGCGAAGGTAAGCACAAGATGTGAAGTTATTCCTACTTCTTCCCTCTTATATTAAGTGTTCTATTTGAAAAATTTGTTTGGCTCAAATTATTGGCCACTTTAGAATATCAAGAAATTATTAATTACTTGTTTCCAATAAACTATTATTCATTTGTATATTTGTATCTTAAGGGTTGTTTCCTATAACCCTATAGTAATCAACGGGATGTTTGGATTGACTTATTTAAGATTATTAACTAGCATAAGCACTTGTGAGAGCTTATGGAAACAAGTTACGACTTGTTCATAAGCTTTTTTCATATTTTTTCCATAAGTTCTTTAGGATAGCTTATGATGACAACTTATAATTTATATGAAAAATAATTTGACTTTACTTATCTCATAGAAGTATTGTGAACATATGCACTTATCATATAATCTTTTAATTAAGCTGTTAATCTAAACATAGTCTTATTAGTCAAGTAAGATGTTACAAATCAATACATTCACTGTTTTTTATTTTTAATGTGTGCATGACTTGAAATGACAGATATAATGAGATAGCGTAGTTGATGATTTCATTACTTGCAGTTATTCTTGGATCATTAACTCGTATAATTTTGTTGGCATTAGGCAAAGCTACAAGAAATGGCGACAACAATGGAAGCAAAAGAGAACGAATATTTGAAGCAACTAAAAGTTGTCAAGAACACTGAAAATAGAATCAATTCAAATTCTGATGTATTCATGGCTAACAAAATTTCTCCAAAAGAGCAAAACAAACAAAGTACAACACCAAAGCATGGAATGAATCTGAATAAGAAAGACAACAATAAACCTTCACATTCTTTGAAGACAGAGAACTCCAAAGCTACAAAAAATAAGGACATGAATATTAGTAATGTGAGTAAACCTACCTTGTCTCGCGATGAAGAGATAGATTGTATCATTATCGACGAAGATGACTACAAAGGTCATGACAAGGTTGATCTAGGAATGCCAGAAACAGCACCTAGTACAAAGACTAAAACATCATTGCAAGGAATATGCAATTTGGCCGAGTCTTCAATAATTGATATTGACACCGAAACGGCTGACATTACTGCTGACACAATGGATGAAGATGTGATACTACAAGCCAATGCTAAACAAGCTGAACCAATGGTTAACATTAGAAAGGAGTCACCGTTAACAACTTCAAGTCCAGGTATGGGCTAGTTGTCTTTAAAAATGGGCATATTTTTCTTTCTACATCTTTTTTATATACATATTGTGTAAATTCTGGTCTGGTTTGGATAAACAACTTAATTAAACGATTATAGCATAAGATTTTCATATAAATGCTTATGTATAAGCTATTTCTATAACAATAGATGACTAAAGTCAAACTATTTATATATTTTAATAAGATATCTTGGAGAGTTATAGCAATAAGCTGAAAACAGTTTATGAACATGTTACAGCTGTTTCCATAAGCTCTCCCAAACAGACCCTTTATGAAACACCGAAAAAAACATAAAATTGAATTATTTCCTTCATTCTCCTTAATCTGCAGTGGATATATGCTTTTCTGGCGGATTGTTTGGTCCTGATGGAACTCAAAGATACTTGGGTAAATGGTGCAAGCGTGCACAAAATGGAGAATCAACAGCCGCAAAAGGGAATTTGATATCTGTAGGAGCTGATGGTAGAGGTGGCAAAGTCAAAGTTCTAAGGTCTCATAGCCAAGTTTTCTCGGTGAGTTATGTACTTTTGTCGAAGAGTTTGATTTTAATGCAATGCAAGTATATGGATGTTCTATATCTTGTCCAAACTTGGCTCATAAAGTTTGATAAATGTTTGTTGAACCAATTCTTCTCCTCACCCATAATTTATAATAGAAGTCTTGTAAATAAATGATGTAAATAAGATTTTTTTCTATAAGTAGTATTCGGTTTATTAATTAAGCCCATTAGATTTATAATAGTCTGTTTAAGTAAATTAGTGCTTGTACTATTTTCTTAACATGGAAATATATTCGGATATAATTCCACATGGTATCAGTGCTCCCTATTCTGGAGGTCTCGCTTCAGCAAAAACCCTAGTTGCTGCCATTGCGGTATCATTTTTTCTCTGCCTTCATTCCGGACTTTTTCTCCTCCAATGCAGTCTTCTGCAGTTTTTTTCTTCTTCTGTTTGAATCTTTTCAGTTCAGTGGATCCTTGTTGCTGTTACTGTTCACCTAGCCTTTGTTACTGTTATCCTTTCTGCACTTCGATTTGCAAATCCAACATCATTACATCACCACCCTCAACATTATACTCTGCTAGAAAAAACCGGTCAGTCCCTGAAAAATCGTCTTTGTACAATCATTCATGTGCCGCCATGTGCGGTTTGGCTCTGATGCCATGTAGTGGCTTGATCTAGTGCCGTGACAGAATATAGAGCTATAAACACAGAATTTGTAAACTATCGTGGTTGAAGCTAATGCTAGAAGACTTGAAGATACACTGTAAAGGTTCTATGAAATTGTTCTGTGACAATAAATCAGACACCAGTCTTGCTCATGTTGCTTAAATTTGTAACTGACTTTAGAAGTTTGTGTTTTACAGGATGGTAAGGAAAATTCAACATCTTCAAAAAGGTTGAAGCTTGGACCTAACAAAGCAAGTAGTTCACAGCAATCGAGGGGGTGTCTGCAGATTGAACACTTTTTTGGTAGGGTAGGTCAGTAATATTTTGGTCTATGTCTTGATCTTGTGATGTCTTTGTTGCATAGAGCAAGGGAATGCATCCAATGACAAGAAGGAAAACAATAAAAGATTGTACTATATCCATTTTTTGGACAGTTTTAATTAGTTTTGATCCAAAACTTTGTTTGGGGAAGGGTTGTTGATAAACATGTTTCAAAACATAGTAGTTGATTTCTTGAATTCAGGATATAGCCAAATAGCAAAACTGTTTTTTGATGTTTAACTTGGATTATGCCTTGACCAAATTTTGGCTAATATTATGTTATTTTATTTCGTTTCAAAGAATTTTAGTAGAAAATAAAATTGTGCTTGTACTATTTTCTTAACATTGAGGTTGTAACTAGAAATAAAATGACTGGCACTATATTAGAAAAGTGAAAATTGACAATAATTTTCAGTTTAAATGAGGATAAAATAGATAATTCATGTCCCATAAGTCATAGCATAACTGGTAAAAAATGCTGAAATTGTTAGGCCAAACATTGTGACTCGGATTTGAGCCCGGAATCTCATAATTATCAGTAGATTTCCACTTCATCTAAGAAAAAAAAATCATGACAAAAGTTGGGGGTGCAGGGTAAAATTTTCGTTCAGAAATTGTGGAAGGAAAATCGGGTAGCCCACTAGCTGTTGAGGTTTGATTTTGATCGGCCTAATCCTAACTGGCTAATCGCACCCCCTTTATAATGATTACCAAATAATTTTGAATTTAAGTTGATAATGGAAAACTTTGTTGTTTAAAGAATTCATGTCAGAAAAACTCTATAATCATGGCTGCCACAAGGTAAGGTAGAAGCTCTTATTTAATTATGGTGTAATATCGTTAATAATATAATTTTTCAATAATATCAGTGAATATATATATTAAATTTATGTCTTACTAGTATTTTCAAGTTAATTTTTTAATACAAGTTCACCCTATTTTCTTATCCTTTAAAATTTTTTTGACAAAATATCCTTTAAAAAAAGTTAAACATTTCTTAATATGTCAACAAATCAACTTCTCTGTCAAAAAAAAAAAAACAAATCAACTTCACTTTTTCTCTATTATTTCTCTTAAAAATCAACCATTTTTTTAACGTGACTTTTTATGACCAAAAACAACAAAATTAGTAGTATATATGAAAGGTTTAATTGTCTAATAAACATTTTGACCATATTTATTGCTACCGAGGAAAAAATGAAGTCACAATTTATTATATGACACAATATTCAGTGGTGGTGGCTTATAAATAAGAAAATATATAGTGTAGGATAATACATATGAGATTTGATTAAATTTGTGTAGAGTTGGATAGTGAGTAAAAAATATCATGATGAACGTTTTCACTATTTTTGTTGTATTGGTGATCATCGCAACTGGTCATGTTCATTGTCAGATGAACACAAAGACAACAACCGTGCGTGTTGAAAATGATTTGAAAGTCGACACTGTTATTAGTTTTCATTGTCGCTCATCAGAAATCGATCTCGGAGAAAAAACACTTCACAGTGGACAATATGTTGAATGGTCTTTCGATGTCAACTCTAGTGGCACTACTCTCTATTCATGTGTTCTAAAATGGAACAATTTTCAAAAAAATATTATAATTTATGATGCCAAAAAAGATGAAGCGACTTGTAAATCTAAATGTTGGCGTAGTATTAGCCCAGATGGAGTTTATTTTTTTCACGAGTTTGAAAACTTGTGGGAAAAACAAATTTCATGGAATTAATTTGTACTCAAATTGCTTCTCAAGTGTAAAATAATATAATCAAATAATTGTTCTTGTGATATAATACAAGTTATATTTATGATTTATCTCTCTCTCTCTCTCTATTTCTACAATGTCATAAGATTGTGTATAAGACTAGATAATTGCCCTGCATCCTTCTTAACTTCTCCAAGCTCTGCATGTTAAACAAATGAATTTAGATTAGTGTCCTTTTCGATCAAATACTAAAAGTAGGAATGGCAATGGCAAGATAACCTTTTGAGGCAGGTATTAACATTCTGCTTAAGTGTAGCTTTCACATTCTTAGGGAACACAAACACTGAATCTCATTCTCTACTATATGAATCTTGTGAGTTTGATCAAGTTTTCAATAGATGACAAAAACAAAATAAATAAATTTAATAGATACAATTAGATGATTGTGGAGGTATCATATCGGAAAAGATATGACATCTGTTAGGTGGCAGAATTAGAATTTTTTTTGGATGGAACGTGTTAAAAAAAAGTTTTTCTTCCGTCTTAAAATATAAATAAAAATGAGTCAAAAATACTTGATGTTTTTGTTCAAAATTTGGACCAAATACATTAAGTTTTGTTGACTAACTTTTACTTATATTTTGGAACGAAGGAAGTATATTGCATACAAACATTTAAGTTATAATTAATAAGCACAAATTTAATCATAAAAAAATTAAAATATATACTTTAAAATAATATCATCTTTAAATTGATAACTTGCGCAAAGTTGATAATCAGAAAATTCTATGTTTTATTATATTTCATGTATACTAAAAATAAAATAATTGTTTTTAGTTGAAAGTAGTTGTGGTTTTCTTTAGAAAAAATAAAAATTGTGAATTTTTTGTGTTGATATATACATATGAAAAACAATTTAAAAAAAAATAATGTTCTTATTTTAGTGACTTTAAAATTTGATATTCAGTCCAATAATTGACTAATTCAAATGAACCTTTTCCTGCACCCACTTATGAGGGTTCTATTTAAAATCAGAATTTTTTTGTTCTGTTTGAACCAGTCCACTAAATTAACATTAAGAACAAGAAAAATCAAATCTAAGACTTTAAAAAACATACTCCCATATGTGAAACCAACACCACTATACAATTCAAGTGAGTTCTCTTTTGTATATTAAAATTGATTTTATTATTAATGAAGAAAATGTAAGATTGTATCACTTTAAAGGAATAATTATTCACTAGGCTATATCTTGAATTTGACATTGTTACATTCAAACACACACAAACACACCCATATATGATTTCAAGTAATCCTAATTGTCTTTCACGACACTATGGGATAATATGATGAGCAATCTTGGCAAAACACAAGGAGGCAATGAGGAGAGGAGGAAGGAGCATTATCAGAAGCGCATAGACATAACAAATGCGTGCAGAGATAAGTCTATGGAAAACTTAGCTTTGAAGGAGACTTGAAAAGAGACTAAACTTCCTTGAAATGGTTGCAATTAAGAGGTAAAAACAATGTTAAGCCTCCAACTAATTAGTACCTACTTGAAGAGTATGGCACTATTTGGTAACTCTAATAAGCTAGCTTATAATTTATTGGACTAGTTGATAAGCTTGTTTAAAAAAAATAGAGGTGTTTGGAAATTAGCTTATAGTGTTTTTTGAGATGCTATTTTAAGTAGCGTTTGAGCTTATAGCTTATAGCTTTTTACGGTTTTTTCCATTTATAACCTTGGGTTAAATATGTTTTTAGTCCCTACTTTTATGTGAGTTTCGACTTTTAGTCCCTACATTTTTTAAATTATATTTTTAGTCCTCACATTTTCGTCGTTTGCATTTTTAGTCCTTATCGTCAATTTTTTTTGACTCGGATAATGAAATCAGCCACATAGGATGACACATAGATGTCATGTCATTCGATGCAAATGTTATCCTAATCAATTTAAGTTATTCTATGTGGCCAATTCTATCATCTTAGTCATAAAAAATTGACTAAAAATGTAATTAAAAAAATGTAGGGACTAAAAATATAATTAAAAAATGTAGGGACTAAAAGTCGAAACTCACATAAAAGTAGGGACTAAAAACATATTTAACCCTATAACCTTTAATTTAATTTTATTATTTTTTATAAAATAAAAAACTACCCACTAAAAGGAATAACTGCCCACTAACATATGTCCTTTTAAGTCATTTTATATTTATCAATTACTTTAAAAACTAATTTTACCAAATACTTTAATTTTAATCAGTTAGCTTTTTAGCTATCAGCTATAAACTAGCTTTTCAACTATCAGCTATAAGCTAGCTTATAACTTAATTTTATAGCTTAATTTTACCACACAGAGCCTATATAACATTGACTAATGCCTAATCTCCATTCTTTGATTTTCTTGGTCTATGGTCTAAATAAATTGAACTTGTTATAATTCTTTTTATTTTAGCTAATTAATTGTTTGAGGACAAGTAATTGTTCAAGCATGAGGGAGTTTGATATATATATACATATATATGGGGAGGGATCAAATTACACCGGTGTAACATTTGAGTAATGTTACACCGCTCAATAACGCTTTAACGAATTTAAATTTTACAAAATCCACCGTTGGATTGAAAGTTTATATCATATAGATCATTCATGTTAAGTTTTACGAAAATCTAAAATCGTTTGATATGTTATCGGGACAAATCAAGATTAACGGTATTCAATAAAAACGCAAAAACCGTTAATTTTGATTGCTCTCGAAAATATACCAAACAATTTTAGATTTTTATAAAACTTAACATGAATGATCTATATGATATAAACTTTCAATCCAACGGTGGATTTTGTAAAATTTAAATTCGTTAAAGCGTTATTGAGCGGTGTAACATTACTCAAATGTTACACCGGTGTAATTTGATCTCTCCCCTATATATATATCCCCTATATATATATAGTGTAACTTTAAAATAGTTACACTCAATAATATCCATTGATTTTATTTTGATCCAATGACTATTAATGAGTACCTTATAGAATCACAATATTCTATTAATAAATTAAAGAATCTCCTTTTTTTCTCTTAGCCTCCTTTTCTTTCCTTTTTTGTTTTTATTACACCCTACCCTCTTATTTTTGATCAATAGAATTCTCATGATAATTTTTATTTATATTGCAAATAAAAAAAAGGGGATAAATATGTTTCTGGTCCTTATAAATATTTCAAGTTTTGTTTTTAGTCCCTCTAAAATTTTTCTTCTACTTTTAGTCCCTAAAAAATTTTCAATTAACATTTTTAGTCCCTACTTTTAAATCAACTAATGTGTAGACTTCATATTCTTGAATACATTTTTTTATGAATGTTTAAAATATTATAAGAATTTCTCCCAATTTTTTTTTTTGAATTTTTTAACAAAGCATAAATTAAATATAAATTTTTATGTTTTTGGTGCTTAAAAAAATCATATTTAATTCATGTTTTGTTAAAAAAATCAAATTTTTTTTGATTTTTTTTGTGCGTAATTATTAAAATATTCTAAACTTTTCTGGAAAATTTCATTAAAAAATATGAAGTCTATATATGACTTAATTTAAAAGTAGGGACCAAAAGTATTAATTGAAAATTTTAGAGGGACCAAAAGTCGAAGAAAAATTTTAGAGGGACTAAAAACAAAACTTGAGATATTTATAGGGACCAGGAACATATTTATCCCAAAAAATAAATAATAAAAAAATGAAACATAATAATTAAAAATAACTTAAATGTAATGATACTAAGAGCATGTTTGACCTAGCTTTTTTTCCCGCGTCTTCTCTTCAAAGGAGAAGCTGGGTCAAACATTAATTTTTAAAAGCTCGCACTAAAAAAAGAAGCTTTTCATTTACACGTAAAACAACGTGCAAAAGAACTTTTGTACAGATTGTTAAAACTTACTTATGAATTAGTAAAATATGGTCTAAAAAAATTGTAGTATGATTGATAGTTATGTTTTTATGACTGCAATTTTTATTTTTTCTTGGCCTGCATAAAATCATCCAATTTCATTAATGGTGCATTTTAATAAATTGTATTATTTCTCTTGTAAATTAAATTAAAACACAATTATACTTTATTCATGAATTTTAGAAAAAAAAACTTTGATATCATTTGTCCTATTTCATTTCTTTAAAAATTAGTTATTCATGGTAGAAACTTTAAAAAAATATTCATGAACGTTTTTGGTTGTTGGAAACATAATGAATTTTTATATACAAAAATATTTATTCTTGCAAGGTGTAATAAAAACAAAAATGGAAAGAAAAGGAGGATTAGAGAAAAAAAAAGGTGATTCTTTAATTTATTAATAGAATCTTGTGAGTTTATAAATGACTTATTGATAGTTATCGGATCAAAATAAAATCAATGGATATTAATGAGTGTAACTATTTTAAAATTACACTGGTGTAATTTGATCCTCCCTATATATATAGCACTAAATATGTCTATTATTTACTAGATTTAACATAAATAAATTATATTAGGACTATTTACTTTTTCTTTATTATTAATTTTGTAATTCTAGAAATTAATGTTTGTAATATGAAAAAAAGAGTGAAATTGATGCATTTTAAGGTGTGCCTTAGTGACCAAGAATCAAATTATGATAGTGGAAGCAACTTTGTTAATGATGAGAAAGTGAATTTTCAACGTCATCATGTGTTGTTCATAGCCATAAATCAAAGAAAGGCGGAGGCTAGCATGCACAATGCATATAGGTCTCCCATGGTGGGAGACTATTTTTTACCATTAGATCATGAAGATGTACAATAGGTCATAATAAAGTTTTTACATTGTATACTTTTTTCATGAGTTTGATAGAATTTTTTTAAAAAAAAAAATTATTTAAAAAATAAAAATTATTCATCACCACCACCATCTTCCTGCAAATTTTCTGTTCATCATCACCACACATCAACAAATCTTTACCACCACCACCATCTCAGAATCATGTCTCTTTATCAACAATGTTCTTACTAGGGTCACTGAAGTCAAATATGACACAATAAAGACTCGCAAACAAACAAGTTCACCTTTTCAGCATTTGTAATTAACATCCTTAAACGGCAGCAAAGGTTAAGTCCCGGAAACCATGCTAGCCAAAAACGCCGCAGACGACGAAGCTCATTTCAAGGAAGCTCGTTTCACATAAACCCAAGCAAAATATTGCTAATTATGAAGCTCAAAAACCCTAGATCTCATTCACCTAACCAAGTAAAATTTTCAACCAATTTAAATCTCCCTATTAAATTGAGATCCACATATGAAATGGGGTTGAGGAAATTTTCAATTTTGAACCATGCATTGATGTAAAAATCAAATCTTGAATATTGTGGTTCTTGTGTTACCAAGAACACATGAACGAAAAGAGGAAAGATGAAACCAAACAACAACGAAAAGAAAATGTTTGTTACAAATATAGCAAAGAAAAACACCAACATAAACATGGTGGTGAAGAATTTAATTTTTTTCAGATTGGATTTTGTTCATGGTGTTGATGGTGAAGAACATGGTGTGTATGATTAATTGTGATTGGTTTTTGTTTTTACGCTTTTTTTTCTTATTTTTTCTTATTTTGACAGGAAAAAAATTCTAATATTAATTAGTTCTTTTTTTTTAGTTTTATAAAACAAAAAATTCTAATTATTAAAGAATAAATAATATAGTGTGAGCAAGAGTATCATACACTTGCAAAAAAAATGGTCTCCCATGATGGGAGACCTATATCCGTTGTGCATACTAGCCAGCGCCTCAAAGAAAACCGTCACTAATTGCTGAAAAATTAAAAAAGTCAAATATTACCAACAGTTGAGCCTACTACGACTGTGTGGGATTTCACCACGGTCGTGTCAGGAAAGTCAAAAGCTAGAAAATTCGTTTAACGCACAACCACGACCCATGTTAGCTCAGCCACAACCGTGGCAGGTTCGACATAGCAAATTAACAGTTTTTATCTTTTCATTTCCCTTTTTAATTGTCCATCACTTGTAATAAAATTCCAATGAATGAGGGTAGTTATAAAAATATGAAGCTTAAGGCTATAAGTACGACCTTATCTATTTGTAAAAGCCAAGCTCCACATATTGTAAATATAAAAAAATGGTCATTATTTTGGTTTATTTCTTATGTTCTTACTTTGTTTTTATATTTTTATTTAAGTTTTCAGCTATCTTCGAATCATGAAGAGTAGTCCATAGCATACTTCCTTGATCTTGTGCTTTTATTGATTGAGACTAACAAGTTTTATCATAGTACGTTCTAGTTATTCATACTATAGGAAGATTAAAGACCTAACAGATAAGTCAATGTACGGCCAAAACCTAAATATTATAACCGGGCGTAATGTGTCAACCGTGCGTCAAGGGGTATGCAAGGTATTTCAACATGCTTATGTGAAGCGTTCTGTTAATCATCCTCAATTGGAACATTTGTACGGTGATTTTTGTGAGAAATTTGTGTTGGGGGTCTGCTGCAAATACTTGAATAAAAGAAGATGAAGAAAAACATAATAATAATTCCATTGTTATATATCTTGTTTGTTGGGAAGAGGCTGCTGCACTTGAAAACCTGAAAAGTTTAATGATTATGCACGTAAATCTCAAAGCGTGTGGATTTGCCACACTAACCTTTAGGTTCGATTCGCCCCCACCAGTTTACGTAAACTGGATGCAAATTGGTTCAACTGGCGAATCCCCTTCAGGATACTTTGAGAACCTTGACGTGATTTGCACACTCATATCAAGCATATCAATCAATGATAGTTTACAGAATAAAGTTCCTTCGATTCCTCTCGTGCACTAGACAAATGAAAAAATGATTTAGAAATATTTTTGATAGAATTCTGACTCATGAAATTCATGATTTTTCTTGTTGTATCTTTTTTCTGCCTCATGAGTACCTCTATTTATAGAGAAACTCGTATAGGTTGATGAAGGAAAGCAATCATTGAAAGATATCATGCAATATTAATATGAAACAATGCTATGATTCATTCTTGTTCTCAAAAGGTTGCAAGACTAAACCAAGAGACATATTATTTCAAATCAACCATTACATCCTTTCAAGTATATTTTGGAAATTTTCCAACAATTTTTCCATTATCTTTAACATATTTATAAATTGTTTTCTCATAAAAAAAGTGTAATTGAATTAGAAATTAAATTACGCTTGATGAAATTTATAATCTTAGGATGATGATAATATTGTGTACTCGCGAGACTAACAATGTAAATTGTAATAGCCACAAGGTGAATTTTGGTTAGAAACTCATGTTTCTCATGGTTTAATCTTTATTTCAAAAGAGAATTGATAAGTCCTTATTCGAGTGCGGTTCTGATCAGTAGTTGAGCTGGATTGAAGTAGGTGAGTTCCATGTGTCATTTTGAATCCAAAATTTCAAAGAAGTTCCCATGAAAATTGGAACCATAATAGTATATCTCAATATCAATGCTTTATGGTTATGGTCATTGTTTACTATACATAACATGATCTCTACATTTCTTTGGTCACAAGTTATTGAAAACATGCATGCATTTCTATACATAACATGGTGAAACCAATTATTCTCCACATTTCTTTGGTCACAAGTGTGGGGTCAAATTTTCACACGAAGATAACTTTTGATGCCGCCCCACATTCATGAGGTCCCTTTTTCATGTGATTAATTGATTTTTAGCTATCAATGGTTAATTTTCTTTCATCTCCAATTCACTATTTTTGAAATAGAATCCAATTCATACCGGCCAAACGTGCTTCAATTCCTTGTGTAGAAATTATATAAAAAATAACATGAAAGAAATCATAGTAAGTTGTGAGTAGAAAGATATAATATTTTTAGTGCAAATAACTAATTTAAATCTTTAAGCAAATTAATTACGGGTTTGATCAACGACTTTTGTCTCTGAAACTCACACAACTAAGAGATTTCGTATTCAAATTCAAATAACAAAAAATTCAATAAAACAGTATTAATATTATTTCAATAATGTGTGAAATGTTCAAATAAATCTGATAACGTGGGATGATTGGATTTGGATATTACTCTCAGTCTATCACAAGTAATCAAGTCAAGTACTATGCGACTTAACGTTTGAATTGATTGTAGGGTCCAACTAAATAAATAAAAAAGTCAGATATGAGCTTAATTGAGATGTTGAGGTTTCATTAATACTGTAGATTCTACCGGTAAAAAAATAAAAATAAATAATGTACACACACCAATAAAGATAATATGCTACAATACAAAATGTGACGCATCAATCAATAGGAATAAAATAAAAATGTAAATTCCAATAAACTATTTTGATAGATAATAGAAAATATATTTACCAATCAAGTGGTAAAATTTTTGGTCCACTTAAATAGATGGTTAGGGTTGAGAATATTCACTTGAAACTTGAAAGGAGATAATTGCTAACTGCGGTAAAAAATTTGTAAGAATGTCATAGTAACTCAATTTTTATTTTTCCTTTTATTTTTCTATTTTAACTCTTTGATATACTTTTATCAAAAAAAAAAAAAACTCTTTGATATATATGCTAAAGAAAATGACCATTGATATTTTTTTTTGTTTATTTAGTAGCTAAACTCAAACTCTATAAATAAATATAGAAAAGTGAAAAATTTAAATTTCGAACTTCGCTCCATGGTATTTTTATTTTTTAGTAGTAATTACTAATTGAGTTAGTTTTTATATATAGAACAAAAAATGAGCATTAATAATTAAAATCCACACATAAATTTATAACTAAAAGTTATATCAATCAAGATTTGTATTTAAATTCTTCTAACTATTTTGAAGTAATGTTTTTTGTGGGCGTCAATTTGTAAATCGTGAGTCTTCTTTTTCTATCAGGTATTATATTTTTTGGTGGCTATGTTTTGAGTTTATCTCTCACTAGGGGGATTGTATGAATGTTTGACCTTTTTCAAGGGATGAGAGTGGGTAGGAGTGTTCATTTAGGGTGGTTGTTAGTTTGACATGTTATTTGATTTATATAAATCTTGGACTGACTTAATTTTTGTTGGGGGAAATCTATTTGTTGAATACTGATAGGGAAAAACTTCTATCATGGAAATGATATATGGCCAAAAACCTTTGTAACCCTTGCTAGAGAGAGAGAATTCTAATAAACTTGTTTGTTTATGCAGTTCAAAAAGAGAAAGAAAAGGGAAATTTATAGGCCCCTGGTGCAGAGCCACGATTATCAATGTGAGGGTGGAAGAGGCGGCCTCATCATTGATAATTGATGAAATCTTAATCTCTAGTGCAATAATTGGCTTTGGATGATTCAAATGTTGTTTGTTACATATATATAAGTGGCGATTTTGTGACCATTAAGATGTGCCCATGATTGAGAACATATATAAACTTGCTCATAACCAATTATATGTTCTCAAATAATAAAAGAATTTAGTTATTTTCTTGTCAAAAAAAAAAAAAAGAATTTAGTTATTCATACATAATAATTAAACAAAAAGTTTAAAGAGTTACATCGTAATCTTACCCTAAAATTGATGGTACCTTTTTTGGAGGAGATATTCCTTCCCTTTGAGAGCTTCTTGCCCTCTTGCTCCTTGGATGCTTGTTCCTCTCCAACTCTTGTTGTTTTCTTCACGCACCATCGTAGTATGATGAGATGTCATCGTGCTACGGTGTCACACATAACTTCATTGTGGTACGATGAAGCTCATCGTAGTACGATGTGTTCTGATTCTTGTCCAAAATGTCACGTATTTTCTTCAAAAATATATCTAGCCATCGTAGTACGATGCACTTCCATCGTGATACGGTGGCTTATGCATAAATTCTTTATTTTCCGTCCACTTTTATTCAATTGGCTATTAGTTTGAGTCCATTGAAAATCTTAAACTTTTTACATAGTTTGAACTTGCAACTCATTAAAAACTGCTAAAAATTACATGAAATTAACCTAAAAACATACTTTAATTATCAAATATTTTATGAATCAAACTACTAAGATATACTTATATATAATGGATATGTTCTAGCTAGTTTTTTAAGTACCGTGGACTCTCTATATATATCCCAAGCGCATGCATTACCTAAAGGAACATTTTTGCGGCACAACAATTCCCTTTATATATTTCATGTTAAACTGATTTTGATTGAAGGAACAAATACCTAACATATGTGCAACCTAAGCAATTTTGCATAAATGAAAATCCTTTTTGCCCTTAAGCTTCCACACGTGACAAGCTATAACAAAATTATAAGAACACACGCAAAGCAATTTGTTGCATTGACCAACACACATATATCCATTATTTCAACACTTATATAGAATTATTGTATTTATTTATTATTTATTTTCAATCTTCTTTTAATTTTGAAGTTCAAAATTGACTTGTCCTCCTTGTCATTGATCTTCTACTACATAATTCCATATCCATCACTATAAATTACCCAACATTCTCCATTATTCCACACAACTTGTTATATAATCTACCATTAATAATAGTCCACATTACTCAAACTATAAGTGACCTTAATTAATTATATTTATACCTTCAAGAAATTTATAATTAAAACATGGGATTGGGGAGTGAGAGTTTTCAACTTCTGTCCAAAATTGCAACCAATGACCAACATGGTGAAAATTCTCCTTACTTTGATGGGTGGAAAGCATATGAGGAAAACCCATTTCACCCTACAAAAAATCCTCATGGTGTAATCCAGATGGGTCTAGCTGAAAATCAGGTATATATGTGAAATAAATAGATTAAAAAAGCAGTATCATATTTGTTGCAACAATGAAATGTAGTTTATTTAATTTTAATTTTTACTAACACAAAATTTATTCATTTTAACTCAACAAGACAAATTTTATTGAATTAATGTAACTCATTTGTAGTTTATTTTCAATAATTGATTAATTAGTTGAATGATATATATTTGTGTTCATTATTTATTTGTATTTTTTTACAAGAAAATATAATTAAATGTTACTCATTTTTAATTATATTTTATAATTAGTTGAATCATATTAGTGTACACTATTTACTTTTTATATATTTATTTTTTGATTTATTTTTTCAGCTCTGCTTTGATCTAATAGAAGAATGGATAAAGAATAATCCCAAGGCTTCAATTTGCACTCCAGAAGGAATGCATAATTTCAGAGATATAGCTAACTTTCAAGACTATCACGGGCTGCCAGAGTTTACAAGTGTAAGCAATTAATTTTATTTTTTTTGACAAAGAAACTTAAAAATTAGGAGTACATCTAATATGAACCTCATCTAAAAATAGACCTTATTATTTATTTTAATTTTTTTTAAAAAATTAAATAAAATGCTATATTAATTTAGTCTCTATTTTTTATTTATTAATTAAAACATGTAATATAATGATTGATCATATTTTTGTAATTTGGTCAGGCTATGGCAAAATTTATGTCAAAAGTGAGAGGTGGTAGAGTGAGATTTGATCCAAACCGTATATTGATGAGTGGAGGGGCAACAGGGGCAAATGAATTAATCATGTTTTGTTTGGCTGATCCTGGAGATGCTTTTTTAGTTCCTACCCCTTACTATCCAGGGTATGCATGTTCCTTTCTTTCATTATTTATTTTTGTGTTCGTTCATTAATGTTCCCTATTGATCAATAATATTGAGTTTATTTAATTTTTACCTTGCTATATGTTTAATGTTTTTTTGTGACTTAAGCTACAATTAATCTTATAAGCTTGTTTTAATTCAACAATAGTTAAACTTAGTTCATAGTGGATGACAGTAGTACTTTTGTACTATCCTTTGAAACATAAGTGATAGAATATATATGTGAATGTGATGGAGCACTGAAGGAATTTGGTTTGCATATGTCAAATATGAAGCTTGCGTTCATATTAATCAAATTAATGCATGTGTAACTGAAAAATAAAATACTAATATAATGTTGACTTATTAAATCACATTGTTCTTAATTAATTTTTTAGTTGTTATATTAGTTAATTAATGTTTTTGTTCGAGTAAACTATATATAAATTACCTACTATATATCGTCTCAGTGATGATAAGACTTTTAATCTATTTACATTATATTAAAAGAAACTACTACTAAAAAATTTATATTGTCCTTAGTACGTTTAATAATATTTCACCGTTTATGCCCTTAAATGTCATTTTAACTCTAAATTGAAAAAAAGATATCTACAAAAAAAAAAATAACAAAAAAAAAAAAGATAAGCATAAAACAAATATACTCATAAAAAAAAAATACAAAACAAAAATAACAAAAAAAATCCAAAGATAAGCATAAAACAAATCTAATCATAAAAAAAATTAAAAAGGGAATAAAACAAATATACTCATAAAAATAGCACGACAAGTGTATTATTGATGAATATATATTATAAAATAATTACGGGGTAAATATATATTATAGTAACACACATGACAATTGTTTTATTAAAAAAAATTAATCTTAACAATTGCTTTAATAAAAAAAGGAATTAAATAATATATTATAATAATACACGGAACAATGTTGATGAATATATTATTGATGAATATATATTATAATAATAATACACGAGACAATTGTTTTAATAAAAATAATTTAATAATACACAGGACAATTGTTTTAATAAAAATCATTTAATAATACACGGGACAATTGCTTTAATAAAAATAATGAATTGAATAATAAATATTTGTTATTATTACTTATAGTTTATTACACAAAAATCATACACAGGACAATTGCTTTAATGAAAAAAATTACTTAATTTAATAAATTTTATAAAAAAATAACAGAATAACGTCACTTATTATTTTTATTTTTTTGGTACACGACGTCACTTATATTTTAGCAATATTTTATAAATAAAAGTCAATAAACTCGTGCGAATGCACGGGTCTCAAAACTAGTTCCTTTTAAATATGCATGTGGTTAGTGATCTGATTAGTGAGTTATGCTTATAGAAATAATTTAGTTTGGATGGTAAAATCCACTTTATATATGTTCCACAAATTTTCCCATAAACTATTCATCAATATGACTATTGTATGAGTTTTTAAATTCATACAATATCATAATGACCTAAAAAATACTATATCTAATTGTTGGTGTCGCCCTATAATTCATCATTTATCCCTCATTTATATATGGCAATAGTAGCACTGATCCAATAGAATTTAAAAATTAAGCACAAAAATTCAAACACGACTCGATAAGTTAGGTTGAGCTCATGAGTTCAAACCAAAAATTACACCGAATTTACACAACGAATTGTAATTAATTAGTTTGCCAATAATGTGATTAGTCAACAAGCGTGTGTTTGCTCCTAAAATAGATACTTCATGACTCATAGTTAAGTGGAAATTAATTAACCATTGACCTTAATTTGAAAAACGAAAGCATATATACAAACAAAAAAGGGTGTAGGTGAGAAAGATATAGAGGGAATAAAGAGAAAGTGAAAATTTTGACTATTGATGTTTCATGAAAAAGGAATAGATCAGAAAGGTGTGAAAGTGATATATTAGAGTGTGTGTTTAACACTCAAAACCATAAACAACTTTGTGTAGGGTCACCTTGTATTCATTAAAATAAGGTGTGTATGTGTTATTTTTTCTCTATAAGCAATAAGGAAAGTGTGGTGTGTATGTGTTTTTTTTCCTCTATAAGCAATAAGGAAAATGTGGTTGAGTTGGATCCGGATTTACCAATGTTCATTATTGATGTAGTTTTATGCTGTAATTAATTCTGTCATTGATTTGAAATTGAAGAGTTTAAATTTAAAATACAGTTTTATACATTAAAATAAAGTGTATATGTGTTCTTTCCCCTCTTTAAGCAATAAAGAAAGCAGTAAGGAAAGTATGTTTGAGTTGGATCCGGATTTACTGTTATTCACTATTGATGTAGTTTTATAATTTGAGATTGTTATATTCATAATTTTAATATCTAAAAATTTATAAGTTGTTTACCATGGACCCCCAATATATGTATACAATGAAATGGACCTCGTAAACTAATTAGGTTTATATAATTAGCTAGATGACTTGATTAATTATAAAGTGTCAACATTAATAAATGTCTTATATAGTCAAAAAAATGATATCATTTATCATTTAAGAAAGACATACCAAGTTATTTTTATAGACAAATATTAGTAAGTTAGTGATTATGTCAGTTCAGTAATTATAGTGGATGTAACTCGGTCATATTTTATAACAGATTTGTCCGCGACATGTGTTGGAGAACTAAGGTTCGATTAATTCCCGTCCATTGTGATAGCTCCAACAATTTCAAGATAACAAGAGAAGCACTTGAAGTAGCATACAACAAAGCACAAGAAGATAACATCAATATAAAAGGATTGATCATAACAAACCCTTCCAACCCATTAGGCACAACCTTAGACAAAGAAACACTAAGGAGTCTTATAAGCTTCATTAATGAGAAAACAATCCATTTAGTTTGTGATGAAATCTATGCAGCCACAGTTTTCACATCTCCATCCTATGTAAGTGTTAGTGAAGTCATACAAGAAATGGATTGCAACCTTGATCTCATTCACATCATTTATAGTTTATCAAAAGACTTAGGGTTCCCTGGTTTTAGAGTTGGGATAGTTTATTCATATAATGATCAAGTGGTGAATTGTGGAAGAAAAATGTCAAGTTTTGGATTAGTCTCATCTCAAACTCAACACATGCTTGCTTCAATGCTTTGTGATGAAAAATTTGTTGACAAGTTTCTTTTGGAGAGTTCAAGAAGGTTATTTAAAAGACATGAAAAATTTACAAAGGGACTCGAAGAAGTTGAGATTAGTCGATTTCCGAGTAATGCAGGACTTTTTTGCTGGATGAACTTGAAAAGTTTGCTTAAAGAGGAAACAATTGAAGAAGAGTTGAAGCTTTGGCGCGTGATTATTAATGAGGTGAAGCTTAATGTGTCACCGGGGTCCTCTTTTAATTGTTCCGAGGTTGGTTGGTTTAGGGTTTGTTTTGCTAACATTGATGATGAAACACTAGAAGTTGCACTAAAAAGAATAAGAGATTTTATAGGCAAAGAAACAAAGAAGAAAGTTGAACAAGTTAAACGTTGGCAACCAAATTTAAGGCTTAGCTTCACTTCAAAGAGGTTTGATGAGACTGTTTTATCACCTCACAATCACATAATCATCTCTCCTCATTCACCACTTGTTCGAGCCACATGAATATTGGTTAGAATATGTCCACATGAAATATTTCTTAATCATTTTGATGTATATTAATGTGGGAGGAATATCAATGTATTGCTTGTTGTATATGATTTTGTTTTTCTTTCTAGTGGGATGTCAATAGTGTCTTAGCTCGAGATATCTACATGTGAAGATTGTCCTTGTCCTATTTACAAACAACTAATTTGTGTGTGAACTTTGGTAATTTTTGGCTATTTATAGTATATGATTTTGTTTCATTTTATTTGATTTGTGATGATGACCCAATAAATTTTAAGAAACTGAAATTAAATGTGACTCTAGTCCTATAACTATGTTCCCATCCATAACTCCAAACATTGTCCTTCTTTCTCCGCCCCACGTCCTGATATGTTTCCGTTGTCTACTACGGGAGATATTTTTTCTCATCCTCATTTTCATGGATTCTCATGATATTCGTGAAGATTCATGAACATCAAAAAATAATAAAATTTTTATATTTTTTTTTAAAAACCTAACACTAATATTTCTATATTTCTTCATCTATATTTTTAATAAAGAAATGCACATATATATATTGCATATTAATTCTTTTTTTTTTTCGATAATTAAAATTTATTGAAACAGACTTTCCAAAAGGAAAGCCACAATGAGTACAAAAGGTAAGCAAAAATAAAGAAATAAATCGTAAAACGCCTACTAAGCAGCAACACTTACTCCATAAAGGAGACACCTAAAAGAAAATCGACACTAGGACGAAGAAAACCATAGAGAAAAAATCAACAAAGACACCAACACCCACACTAAAAAAGAGACACCACTAAACACCAAACGGTCTTCGGGCATAGGGATAAGCCCTTGCCTCCAACAAAGACACTCAACCACACTCAAAATGAACACCAAACAAAGCATCAAAAGATTACACATAAAGGTACGTAACAATCATTTAAAACGCCTTGGAGTAGATCGTTTCCTCGAACTTCGTCGAAGTTTAATTAAGTTCTGAATTGCTTTATTCTCTATCTCTGCATACAATCCCAATTGTCTACCAATCTCCAAAGTTTTCTTTGCTTCTTCGAGATCGGTATCAGAGCTCTCTTGAGAACTTAAGTTACCGAATAATTCACCTTGTTTCCCAAAAATATTACTCCTTTTTTATCCCTTTTTTCTTATGCCCACTTGATAACACTCCTATCTCATTAATATCATTATTAGGTTCCCTCGGGTTACTCCCTAAATTAGGTCCACCAATGCTTTCTCTTGATTGAGGCTATAGGAAACACTAGCAGTAGCCGTAGCTGTATATGATGATTGTAACTCAGAAACAAAATCCCAGCTTTGCTTTTCAAGGTAGCACGCCTCTTCATTTAACGAGGGCAAGTGATTAATGTCATCCATAGTAACTTGGACATCCTTGGAAACTGCGTGAATTAATTCGCCATTTAGGGGATTCAAATTGTGTTCCACCGCTTCTTGGGAATTAATTGCCGCTAAAGAAGGATGACAGTTTGTTTCACATTAATTCCACTGACAGCGCCGCCCTCATTTACTACGGCCAAAGCTTGCTGCGACGGTGCCACGTCATCAGCGACATTGCTGTGCTCTTCTGCTGCTTCGTCTTCCTTCGTCGTCGGAAGCTTGTCCTTGAATGATCCATGTTGCACATCTCCTTGATAAACACAGAAATAACATGGAACTATTCTTACTTGATTTTCCAACTCCCTAATAAATATCTTGTATTGATACTCTTCTATTTGAAGCAAGAGATTTTCCTCTATGAATGAGAGTTGTTCCGTTTGGATCAAGACTTTAACAGAAGCCATTGAAGCGCAGGACTTGAGGTCAGAATCGATCCACTCTATTTTACCTAAATTGCCTACCACTTGCTCGATGTTCCGCGTACACCAAGCATGGGGAGGAAATCCAAAAATTTCGATCCATACGCATCTTCGAAAGCTATCTTCGGCCATCGACCATCTCTTAAACTGGATGCATTTTCGTTTGAAAAAAAAAAGCATTTTGTTTCAATAACAAAATAAATAAATATAAAAAGCTGTTGGTGCAACAATATCAACGTAAAAAATAATCCTAGACAAAAACTCAACCTGCAAAATTATAGAAAAACTTTGATAAAGAAAATTATAAAATTGTCAATGATATCAATCCAAAATATTAAGGTAATTATTTACCGGAAGTTGACAACTATAAGTAATATTTAGACAAATATCCAACATTATGATAACTTTGACGATGTGTCACTATAGTACAATTTCATATAATAATAATTTTCAATTTATAAATGTAATATGAAAAATAAAAATTATAAAGGCATTATATTTTTGTTGTAGTCAAGGAAAATGATCTTTGGAAAAAAACAGGCTTTGAATTTCGTAAGCAACATAGATTGTTGGACTATTACGTGGTGGTTGCATGATCAATGTTATTTGTTCACAATTGTAGCGATAAAGGTTTACAATTTGATTGATCCTTTTTTATATGGTCGGATATAAAATGAAAATGGTCTATTATTAACATTCAAGTTTCAATTCATGTAATCATTTTCTATCATGAAAAGGTGACACACATTGACTTGCACAAACATATCTCCTTTTGTATTGTTTCCAATTTCCATCGTTAATATTGAGTTTGCATATACTAATAATTATTTTTTTTTAAAATTAACCTTTTGTCTTTTAGGAGAAGGAGACTTGATAATATAGAGTTTAACCACGAGATAATTACAAATTGATTAAATATTATTTTTATAAAAAATCAAACTTAAATTTTTATATGCAACTCATTTTAGAGAAAGCTCATAAACTCAATGTTGAATATATTTAAGTTGTGTTGTTGGAGTTTGTTTGAAATTTCACAATTAATCAAGACCCACACTAGGCATGAAGGTGGATGTTAAATATATTTGAAATCCACAAATTTCCGAGCTATTGAACATATAAATATGTGCGGACAACTTCAATCGTTAACCTTTGCTTCTCAAACCAATAAGTCTCCTTTGGAATTGATCAAACCGACTACTTTGCATTTGATAGTGCCATAATTGGTAGATATGGTACAATGGCAAACAAAATCTACTGTTGTGATATGTTAGACTTAGAATTGACTAGCAATTGGGAGTTTTTCTTGTCGTTTCGAACATGTTTAATTAAATGTTCCTTTTGTGACAATGATCTCTCACAAAAAGATATGTACTAGTACAAAGTAAGTTAATCAATTTGAACTTACAATTGACATTTGACATTGTTCCTAAGTACTATACTTGTTGAGCGTGCACGGTATGCCATCTTATTAAGTAAGTCACAAGTCAATTGTAATGCTAAAATGATTAAAAAAAAAAAAAAAAAGGTAGGTCTCTACATCACACATTACATGGTTGAGAGTAGCTCAAAGTTTATGCCAAAAGTGCTTATGTCATTGACTTATATGAAAAAGGAATTAAGAACAAATACTTAAGTGTTACAAAATTAATTTAAAAACAAACCAAATAAATAATGAAAAATAGGAAAAAAATGTCAGAAGCCTCAATTTCGTGCTAAACAGCTAATAATAGCTTAAAATGGACCAAAACCATAAGCACTTATTTCATAAGTCAAAATAAAATAAAATTAAATAGGGGATGCATTTATTAATACACACTGAGAGGGGGTGTAGGAAGCAGAATCGGGCTCACTGAAGCCCAAGCCCAAAGGCACGCAGTTGTTCCAAACAAAAAACTGATGGACTATAGGCTTAGATCTGGTGCGACGCGTACGCGTGGGATCACGCTTTACCACTGTTTGATCTTCATTAATGAAGATCTGACGGCTACGTTCATTTCCTCACACGCGCCACAAGATTGATCGTACAGCCGTGATTTGAACTGGAAATAAAAGGTAATACGAGTGAATCATCTTCTCCGGCCAACCAAAAAGAGTCTGGCGCCGTTTCTGGTCACCGATGTTTACCAAAAACGCCCAAAAATGGTCAAACTATATATCATTCTCATAAACTCAATGTTAAATATATAAATTGTGTTGTTAGAGTTTGTTTGAAGTTTCACAATTAACCCAGACCCACACTAGGCATGAAGGTGGTGTTAAATATATTTTAAATCCACAAATTTCCAAGCTATTGAATGTATAAATATGTGCGGACAACTTCAAATATCGTTAACCTTTGCTTTTCAAACCAATAAGTCTCATTTGGAATTGATCAAACCAAATACTTTGCATTTGATAGTGCCATAATTGGTAGATATGGTACAGTGGCAAACAAAATCTACTGTTGTGATCTATTAGACTTAGAATTGACTAGCAATTGGGAGTTTTTCTTGCCGTTTCGAACATGTGTAATTAAATGTTCCTTTTGTGACAATGATCTCTCAAAAAGATTTGTACTAGTACAAAGTAAGTTAATCAATTTGAACTTTACTATTGACATTTGACATTGTTCATAAATACTATACTTGTTGAGCATGCACAGTATGCCATCTTACTAAGTAAGTCACAAGTCAATTGTAATGCTAAAATAATGAAAAAAATGGGACAGAAAAAAAAACTTTGAAAACAATTTGAGGGAGAAGTTAGCAATTCCATAAGCAGAGTAGTCTTAAGTTATTCAAGAGCCTTGATCTCAATCACATAGAAGAAGCTGCACAAATTTTGTAAACATCAGATCTAATTGTATAAGGATGCTACTAAAAATCTATTTGCGTTTCTATAATCTAATTTTTACCACGGTTTAACTGTGGCCAACTACTTTTAGGAACTCTTTTCAACTCTTCCGGTATGTTCTTGTTATCGGAAAACTTAGATTCCAAAAATTGTTCAGTTTAGCCGGTTTGCAATTTTTTAATGGAAAGCTTAGGTAATAAGTGTTCTGAAAATTGTTCAGTTTAATCGTGGCTAACACTATGTTTGTTTTGATACATTTATGAGAGAGAGAAATATATAAGAGAGATATCAAAGAAATTTAGTATTTCTTTAGTTTGGATGAAGAAAGAAATAAGGAGAGAGAGAATTTTTTTAGGCGGGTCCCATACAAAACAAATATCACACTCTACTCTATAGACAAGATTTGTGAGTTGAAAGAGTGAAAAGATGCAATTTTCTCATAATATCCTTCTCCTTATTTTTTGAATTTTAAATTTGAAGGATAAATTTATCTTTTATCATTTTTATTAATTTTCTATCTATTCACTTTTATTCTCTACTTCTATTCATCCAAACAATACAGAATTTATATTCAAATTCTCTTTTATTTCTCTCTTCACTATTTCTCTCTTGACATTTGACTTGTGTAGTGAAAATTAGTTAGATTTATTTATCTTGCACATTTATTCAACAGTGACAAACATGCTTTTGACACTAATTATGAACTCCCAAAACAACAAATTTTAAATCAAACTGCACCAAAAACTTTTATCTATAATACAATATGTAACATAATAATTCTTTTTTTCTTTCTGTGTTTAATTTTTTTTCTACCATGTTTAGCGTTTTTTTCTTTTATTAGTGTTGTTTTTATCATTTTGAACTTTGCTTCATGCTTTTCTCTCTTTTTCTTCTTAGCACCCAAAAAGTTTGTGATTAGTATGTGCATGTGCTAACTAACCAAGATTAATTCCATCAGTTAGTCACGAGAATGGATCCTCTCAATTTATTTTTCTTTCATTTTCCTCAATTTTCACATCTCAATCATCAATTAACTTTTCCTCACTTCTTTTCAATTTAAATATTACTTTATATTTATAATCCAATGATTTAAAACTCCATTTTATTTTTTCAATTTTTTTTTTTAAATTGAGAGGGTCCTTTCTCGTTAGTCACGGACCAAATCATAATGGCTTAGACTAATATCATCATCAGTGACGTCAATTGCTTCAAAATTTGTCATTAACAATCATAATTTTTTTCTTTTTTTTTAAAGGAACAATCATAATCTTCAAAAGTTGTCATTACTATATACTCCTATGTTCTTTCTTTTTTACAATTATATTTGTCGGGATTAGAATGATCGTTGTCTTTCTAACCACCAGGTTGAAAAAAAAACAAGAAAGGATTGTTATCCTAATTAATGGTGATTAGATTACTACCATCCTTTGTTCAAAATTTAAATTTCTAAGGTCCCAAAATAAAACAAAGGTAGGAATCTAGTTCAAATTTACAAAAGTGAGGGGGTGTATGCAACCACTCTCGGGCTTGGGCTTGAACTTAATGTATTATGTATCTATCTAAGATTTCTCTTCTCGCCCCTCGTCTTTCTTTCATTCTCTGGGTTTTCATTTATACCCTTGAAAAAAAAAATTGATAAATATGTATTGAAGTTATAAACAATGTAAAACACATGTTTTTCTATATCGAAAAACTTCGGTAAACGAAAGCCGATGTTTTTGGAGGTAAAATTAGATTTTTGGGGGGTAGAAAAGAGATATGGGGGTGGAAAGAGAAATCTTTGTATCTACCTCCATTTTTGCCCAACAGCTACATTTTTTTTGTTGCAGCTAGAGATACTAAATTTCACCTGTAAAAGTTATAAGTGCATTTGTTTTATGTATCATGATGTATTGATAATACAATTCAATAGAGAAATTCGTTGATCTTCAAAAAAAAAAAAATTCATTGATAAGTCTTTATTATTCATTTTTTGTTCAATTTTGAAAAAGATCTCATTTTGGTGGGGGCATTTATATATATATATATATATATAGAGTCATGATCCGTTGACATCAATTAGTTTGACACCAAATGTTACACCTCTCAATAACGTTTTAACCGATATAAATTTTATAAAATCCACCGTTGGATTGAAAGTTTATATCATATGGATCATTTGTGTGAATTGTCAGACAAATCTAAAATTATTTGATATGTTATTGAGATACATCAAAATTAACAGTTTGGGCGCTTTTTTAAATGTCGTTAATCTTTATGCGTCTCAATAACATATCAAATGATTTTGAATTTGTCTGACAGTTTATACAAATGATCTATATGATATAAATTTTTAATCCAACGGAGAATTTTATAAAATTTATATCGATTAAAACGTTATTGAGAGATGTAACATTTGGTGTCAAACTATTTGGTGTCAACGGATCCTGACTCATATATATATATATATATATATATATATATATATATATGCAAAATTTTATCTTTTAAATTTATTGAATAACTAATATATTTTATAATTATGATCGGAGTAGTATTAGATTGACCTCGGATCCGGATTGTCTGCAACAGTTTTACACTGTAGACAATTTTGGCTGTCTAAATATAATCAAACGATTCTGATTACTCTGGTTTTATTTGACTATTCTTTTATAATTTTAATTACAATTATTCACTTTTAATCGGACGAAAGTTAGCAATTACTGTGTTGCGTTAAATCCATTTCCGATTGACCCTTAACAATGTACTATAGAGAAAAGAGAAGAAAAATAATTTGTGTCTAATACCCGTGAACTATATCCCTTGTTTGTGTTATTTCTTGATTTTGGAAATAAATGAATGAGGAACAGCCGGTAACACATTTTGGAAAATGGGGATGAAAACATTGTTTTTCACAAGGATACTAAAAATCATATTTAAGTCATTTTAATTCCACTACGGTTCTTTATGGAAAAAGAATTGTCAAAAATATGGTTTGGGGGAAAAAAATAAAAGCATGAAAAATTAGAAAAGGAAGTTACATCAAACCAGGGCTATCCCTAAGTTTTTAGAGACCCTATGCAAAAAAGAATTACGGTCCTTTTTAATAAATAAAAATGCAACTTTTTTTAAAAAATTATCCCTAATTTAAATTGCAAATAGTATAAATAAAATAAGCATCCTTTAAATTAATATAAAAAATTCATAGTATAATCAATAATAATAAAATATTTCCTAGCTACTTAAGCTGAGTCATTTTTTGAAGTAAATTCGTTAATTAAATATTTCCTACAACCTTAATTATAAGCAAATTTCTACTTTTTAAATTCATTGGATGTATTTGGTTATCCAATGTAAAAATTTAAAAATTTGCTTATAATTAAGGCCGGAGGAAGTAATGAATCTAAAAATTTTCAATGAATCTAAAATGTAAAAATTTACTTATAATTAAGGCCGGAGGGAGTAATGTATTAAATTTTACACCCTCTAATTTATAATACTAATACTCAGTAAAAGAGATTATGGATCTAACAATTTGACATTGCAGTTTGCCGTAATATATTAATTTTTACATCCCTAAATTTACTAATATTATTACTATATAAAAAAATTAAGACCTTCGTTTCTAGGAGGTCCGATGCCACGGCACATGTTGCGCATGTATCCGAGCCGGGCCTGCATCAAACAACTCCAAAGTTGAGTACTAGATTTCTCTCTAAATATAAAATTCTTTTGATTTTTTTTTATCTCTTTTTATAAAACTCATTTCAAATTTTCTAAGATATCGATTATTATTTTCTCAGACATACTCCTAAATATAGTATTTTTTTTTTACAATTTGTAACAATTATTTTAAAAACACGTCAACTCATTTTATCTCTTGAGGATAAAACTATAAAAATAATATTAATTGTCAGTAAATTCAATATTATAATCCACTTTTTTAAACTCTGTAATTTTTTTAAACGAGTCTTATATTAAGAGATGAAAATAGTATTATCAATCGGTCAAAATGGTTTTATGTAGAATTGACACTTCAATTGTTGATTAGTATTTTCAACGTTTTAAATGTATCAATACTATATTTCTTTCGTTCTAAAATATAAGCAAAAGTTGGTAAAAAAATACGCGATGTCTTTGATTCAAAATTTGGACTAAATACATTCATTTTTGTTGACCAACTTTTACTTATATTTTGGGACAGATGGAGTACAACTGCAAGAAGTCTGTTTAGGTTCTTAAGATCTTCTCAACTCCAAAACATTTCCACGTGTAGGATGGAGGACGAGGGATTTTATTGTGGGACAAACGGTCCTCAGAGTTGCTTCAAGCAAAATAATCAAACATAAGAAATTATGTTCAAACAATTAAATATATTTCTATACCATTTGCGTTTGATATTTTTGGCTTCTTAGCATCAGATTTTATTGATCTTTTGAAAAGAGTTCAAATAATTATGCATAACAATGTTGTCTCTCCTAGAGTTATGGTTGTAGTTTTCAAAAGGATTTGTTTTCTCATCCATAAAGAATTATCGATGCAACTTGTTGGCATTTTGTCATTCACTTTTGTATAATTATTTTGGATACATATATGACTTAATATTCGGTTTAAAACGGAATAATATGAATGACATCAATTTCACTATTTGTAGAAGATCCATTTAAAGCTGAAGGTTTATCTTGTATAAACTAATTCAGTATAAAGAGATTTGAATTTAAAATTTTAAAAGAAGCACACCTCTAATTTACAAATTTTCTCCGGACTAACATATATATATATATATATATATATATATATATATATATATATATATATATATATGCACATGGTTTAACTTCATAGTTCATAGCAATTGTGATTACAATTTTGACATCTAAACCCAAAATTAAGATAGTTTAGGTTTATTGTTGTCTTTTGAAATGAAGAATAAACAACATAGTTTGCATTTGAGGGTGAGGCAAAATAATATCACTATGTATAATCATATGGCTAATGCTACGGTGGACAAGGTGGTCCACCGTGGATAAGTGATCTACCGAATACAAATTTTACAAAATTTATTGGTAGATTGAAAGTTTATATCATATAGAGCATCCATAAAAAAAATTTAAAAAATTGAAAATTATTTGATATTTTATTGGGATTTATCAAGATTTACAGTATTTAATAAACCGTTAATCTTGATAGATCTCAATAACATATCAAATGATTTTCAATTTTTCTAAAATTTTCTATAGATGATCTATATGATATAAACTTTCAATCCAACGGTAGATTTTGTAAAATTCGTATTTGTTATAGAATTTTTCATGAATGGTCCACCATGGACCACTTAGAATTTTCGATAATCATAGGCTAATGCTACATTATACACCACATAACCATATAGATGTTCTAAACTTCTAAGGGACCAACTAATACCATAATTCCCATGTGTGTTTTTTTACCACACATTTGTAATATAGAATAGAAAAGACAGCTTTGAAACAAAAGTAGATCTCAATCTCATAATAATAGAGAGTACAATGCTTTTCAGCCGCCCATGTCCCACAAGAAGGACAAGACAATGGTACAAGCTCAAAATATTTATTATATAGAAAAAATAACCAAATTTCTTAATGATTTGTAGTGGATGAGGATGTGTAAACAGAATTTATCCAAAAAATAAATAATTATCTTTAATGATATTAATATTTCTAAGACAAATATGTTATTTTGACAAAATAAAATGACATCACACATCATGTATCATACAATTTTGGTTTATATTTAAAGTTTAATTTTCTTTCTTTAAGTCAAGTGTACAATTTATTAATTAAATGCATATATAAAGTGTTAACTTTTTGTGTTCAAACATCTCTTACCGAAATGGATTTTTTGTAGTCACAGTAAGATGTTGAAATAAATAAGGGCTCTACGATTAAAATCGTGTGGCTGAGATAGTAAACAGCGTAAAAATCAATCACAACCATTTATATATGATTGCTAAAATAGTTACAATTAAAAATAAACATGTTTATCGATCAGATAATTATAATTAATTGACTGTATAAAACAATTTACACTTAAAAATACATATAAATTAAATCAAATAATGACATGAAAAAGACTATAAATAACTTTTTTTTCAAAAACCAAAATCCCCAAAATTTTATTCTTTCTCTCTACACATTAATAATGTCTCAACAAGGCATCACCATATTATATACAAGTAGCTCCTACATTGTTGCATGTGGCCACCTATATGAAACTATGTGAGGAAAGATAATTAAATCCATTAACATATACTTAGGAACTTTTATATTTCCCTCATTTTTGGACATTTTGCTATTTAACAAATGACACATGCATTAGGATTCTCTTCCATGCTTTGAACATGGTAATGTGTTGTCATGTAGGGATTATATGCCCTATAATTCCTAACCCATTCTTGAATAGGATCTGGTGGTGGGGGTGCCTCTTTTTTCTTCTCTTCTTTCTTTCCTTCATCTTTCTTTCCCTCTTCTTTCTTTCCTTCATCTTTCTTTTCTCCTTCTTTCTTGGGCTCTTCTTTCTTCTTCTCAGGCTCTTTTGCTGGTCCTACAGCTATTATTTCTGTGTGCCAAAATTTTCTCAATTTGCTCACCACATTTACTGGATCTACTGTTCCTATCACTGTCAATTTCTTTTCTTTCATGTCCATTGAGATGGCATCAATCCCTAATAACATGTTGCATATATAATAAGTTAGACATTTGAAAGCCTTGTTAGTCCTAAAGTTTAGGCGCTGTCAGTACTGATGCAATTAAGGTGTAGTCAATGCATCGTAATCGTCTAATTAAATCAAACGACTCAAATTGAAATGTAGTATTGAATTTTTATAACATTTAAAATTCTGATATTAAATTTAAGTTGTCCGATCTTAATTCTACTGAATACATGCACTCAATGGATGTTGACTACACCCAATCCAAATCTCAATCTTTTATAATAGATAACATCGATTAATTTAGCCATTCCTTCAAAATATCTTTATTTGTAAATATTCCTCAGAATCGATGAAAGACCTATATAGTGTATATTGACATAAATAGTCGTTTGCTGAATCAAGAAACATTTAAAATTTTGGAACTATATTTGGAAAAATCAATAAATTGATTCATATTATTCAATTGAAGGGACTCATCTATTATTTGAAAATTTGAGCATAACTTTCAAATGTGAAGGAGGCCAATCCAATTAGAACAAACTTATCAAAACAAGAACAAGTGATAGATATATAGACTCAAATAAATGTCAAAAGCCATTGCAATTTATATTATCTTACCAATTGAGAATTTGTTGACATGCTAAATAATAATACCCTTATATATATGATTTAAAATAAGAGCTTAGTTAATTCTTTCAAATTGACCAAATTCCAACTATACAAAAACAAAACTATGGGGAGTATTAAAAAACGCCTTTTATTCTTCAAGGGAGAAAATTTATTGACTCTTTGTTGCTTGGAAAGCTAAACTTCGACAATTAAATTAATCTAATATCGCATCTATTATATCTCAACCGTTAGATTAATCAAAAAACCGAAGTTTAACATGAGAAGGCAGAGGATCTAGTTTTAAAATTAGGCAGATCATCATGGAAGTTCAAGGTGAGATTTAAGCTAAAAAGTACCAATTGTATCATTCATTCAATTATATACAATACCACAAGTATTAGAATTTTTATAGTTAGTATAAATTTTTTTTTTTTTTTTTATTCGTTGGTGCTAGGTCTCGAACCGAGTTCCTCTTAATTGAGAATAAATCCTCAACTAAGTGGCTTATCAGGAGACAGGCAAAATAATTAAATTTTAAATACTAAGTAAACATGAGATTCTTAAGATTGTGGAGATCTTAAAACCAATAAATTTTAATAACAAATTATTCTCTAATTCATTTTTTAAGAGAATATAGAAGGCAAAATTGTAAAGAATAACCCAAAGTGAAGAATAGAATAATGAATGATTTGGTACCTTTAAGAGATGAAACTGTTTTGAGTGCTTTCTTCTTTTCCTTGTCATCATGTAATTCTAACTTGAGCACAAACTTCTACAAGTGGAAATCAAGAATTTGTTTTAATCTTAATTCAAATAAACCTTAATTTGAAAGAAAAAAAACAAAAAAAAAAACAAAAAAATTCTTAACCGACAAAAAATAGTAGTACTAAGAATATGATATACACTTGAAATTGACAAAACCAAAATTTTCTACCAAAAAATCTATACTTTAATGGAAAACATGAAATTTAAATCAAATCTAAAGCAAGATCCTAATTAGGGTCATCTTATTTTTAATTCATACTATCAAGATCTTTATATGAAAAGAAAAAAAGAAAGTGAAGGCAAAAAGTTCATTAAAAAGGAATAAAATTTTGAATTATTCATTATATAAAAGGAATTTGTAAAAGAAAAAAGAAACATAGAAGAATCAAAGTTAGAAAGTGTTAACCATACCTTCATTTTGTTTCTATGTTGTGCAACTTTAAGCAGATCAAATAATGGTATGTTGGAAAATATTGAATGGAAGGTTTAGACTTTAGAGATAGAAGAAGTGTGAGGGAATGAAAGAAGAAAAAACTATATAGTAAAATATTATAATAATAATTATATGAATATGAAAATGAAAATGTTATATACTACTAATACTATTGAAGAGGTGAAAAATGGTGGAGTACGTAGTTGGCTTTAGAGTCAGAATGAGCAGCTATAGAAATGAATGAAGTATAGCTATGAATCACCCATTTTTCTGAGCATAACCCCACACACAAAACATGATTTTGACTGGATGGTTCAAGGCTGCCACAATTTTTTTGAATTAAGAGGTGGTCCTTTGATTAACTTCTTATAGAAAGTAGAATTACTTATTGATTAAGTGCTTATAATTAATGTTTATTTTTTCAATGATTGTATCATGATAGATAGATACATGCGTTTTGTATTTCAAAGAATACTAACCTTGGTTAATTCTTGCTGATCTCACAATATTATGACATAACACGATTCAAATCTATGGGAGAAAATTAGGAAAAGGACAATGTATTTTAGAGATTTTTTTTAGAAGAAATGATAAGTCATAAAAAATTCATACATATTGTAGAATAGAAGTCTGAACTTCAATTATGGTACGGAGTATTTGATACTAGTACTAGTAATTTCGATATTTTTGTCAATTGAATGAAAATTTATGGATTGAGATTATGTTATTTCTGATGAAAAAAAATTGCTAACATGATATAGTTATTTACTTCATTGGCCGGGGATAAAAAGTCCGGATGAAATTTGGATTGCAAAATATAGTGGTTCGATCCGGCCCGAAACGGGTTGTCGGGTTTTCGGGGCAATCCTGTTTTATTTATTTTTTAGTTATTAGTGTTCAATTATAATAGGGGGTTTTTTCAAAAAAAAAATTATAATAGGGGTTGTTAATGTTGTTTTTCTTTCATTCCATAAACTCAACATATTTAAGTCATAAAAAAAAAATAGAAAACCAAAGAAATATAGTTATTCATATTTAAGTTCACATATAAATTCAATACGAAAGCTTAGAAATATTAATTCATATAAAAAACAAATTAACAACATATTAGATTGAGTTGACTCAAATAAAAAAATATTTATTTTATATTTTTTTATTATAATTTTTTCAACTTCGAACTATCTATATTTTATTTGAACTAATTCATATTTTAAGCGGGTTCAACCAGATCGGATTGAAATGTCCCAAAAAAATTGAGGTCAAATTTCAAAACTCACACCCAAAAAAACAAAGGGGAATGTTAACTTGTGCCCTTAAGGGCATATGTTAAGAACACCAATATGGAAAAAATTTATTACAATTTATGTATTATTCAATTGTCTAAATATTAAATTCTCTATATCATTAAATGCATATTTCTATATTTAGATAGCTTATCATGTGTCCTTAGGGCACATGTTAACATGACCCAAAAAGAAACTATTTAGCTGGCCCATTCGGACTTATTTTGACCGAATACAATTAAACATACAGTATTTTAGTAGTATATCTGTGTATGAGAATGAATGACTTCTACATCACATATCTTAGTTCGAGAACATTCGTCAAATACCTTTTGGATATTCCAATTTCCAAGAGTTATTCAAGGAAAATTTCTTTTACCAATCCACCATTGACTAATAATATGCATGGGTCATGCGCTAACAATTTTGAATCTTCTATCCCATTAAGCTTAATTTGTCAAATTTTACTGTATTACGGAGTACTATTTTCAGTGCGGTACTGGTGCTGGATTAAATAAAAATTGGGTCTCGTTAACGAGTGTTGTCCAAGTACTCTTTAAGCTTTTTATTTAAAAAAATTATTTATGCAAAAAGTAAAATAGTTTAAATTTCGATGCGTTGAGTTTACATATTTTCATAAAAAGTTTACTAAAACTTACTATTTAAAGTGCTTAAAGAGCACTTCGGAAGTACTCGTTAGCATTTGCCATAAAAATTAGGTCAAATTTTGTAAATTTAGATCATTTAAAATGATTAAAGTGTAGAGGAAAAAATCAATAGTTGTGATTGAAATAAATTCATATTTATAGAAAATGCCAAATAATGTCAATGATGTACTCACTCCGATCTTATTTATAAGAAATTTTTTTTTAGATTCATTCAATAATTAATGTATCTAGCTTAAATATAGACTGTACATACATTAATTGTTCAATTAATCTAAAAATAAACTTTTGCTTATAAATAAGGTCGAAGTGAATACTAGCTAAGCATATCAACATAAAAGTTTTATTTTAAAATTTATGTACTCAACGTATTAAAAATGTGAAAAGTTATCTTTTAAACATAGTTTTATCTTTTTATTTATTTTTTGATATAAACACACATTTCAAAAAATTATCTTTTAAACATTAGTTTTATCTTTTTATTTCATTTTTTGGTATAAAATATACATTTCAAACAATAGTACTCCCTCCGTTCCAAAATATATGTCGTTTTGGAGAAAAAATTTGTTCCAAAATATAAGTCGCTTTACAATTTCAATGAAGCATTTAATGTTATTTTTCTTATTATACTCTTAACTTTTTATTTCTCTCTCTTCTTTCGATTATTTCACTTATCTTTCCCATACAATTAATGAAGGACAATTTTGTAAACTTACTCATAATTTTTCTTTTCTATACAACAATGATTACATTTCTTAATTTGTGTAATATGGTCAAAACGACTTATATTTTGGAACGGAGGGAGTAATTTTTATTGGAGCTCTTCAAAGAACAAGAGATTAATAGCAATAAGTAAGTACTTGGGCAAAGACGAATGAGTCTTCTAATTAGTTAGGTGATGAAGAAATTTCTAAAAACCAGTGATACGATGATTATATACTATTAGGAAAATGCTAACAAGTGTCTCTGGGGCACTAGTTAAGAATATCCAATATAGTAAAATTATATTGGAGTTTGTGTAATCAATGTTTATAAAATATAAAAAGTGGTGTTTTCAATGCAGTAATTACTATTTTTGTATCTTTAATTAGTGCTCCGGTGGCACTAGTTAGCATGACCCATACTATTAAAAAAGAGAGATGGAACCATGTCCTTTTCTGAAATATTTAGAAGATAAATTTCATGATTGTTGTCAACCTTGAAATGTTTCCATGGTTGTGAAGGTTTTTGGCAAATGAGAGGGTTTTTGTCTTTTTGGAAAAACAAGATTCTAAAGCATTGGGCAAGCCAAGGAAATTGGTGCACTTCTCTTTCAACGTTGAAAGAAGCACTTCTGAAAGAGAAGTGTACCTTTTTTATAATTGTATAATATAATTAGCATGAAAGAGAAGTGCACCAATTTAAAATTATAAATATAATTATAAAAAAGGAAAATGATAAACAGAAGTGCACCAATTTGAATTTAATTACAATTTATAATTATATTAAATTCAAATTGTAATTAAAAAAAGGAAAATTTAAATTGGTGTATTATTTAGCATTTTCCTTTCTTAAATTACAATTTGAATTTAATATAATTATAAAATTATTTAGCTCGATCAAAGAAGCCGACAAAATAAATTTTTTTTAAAGTGCGTAATAAAATTTCAACGATAGCAAAAACAAAACAACTTTACAATACCATCAATGTTAAGGTAAAAAACTAGGGACATAGTGAATAGCTTTGTGCGTAGATTTCAAGAATTCTCCAAGATTCTTCTGCAACTTTTCTTTCTTCCCCTCTTGGAGCTTTTGCTCCTCCTCTTATGAGGAGTTTCTTCTCCTTGTCTGTTTAACCATTTTGTTTTCTTTGATGCTCTCATCATTTCGTGGTTATCTCCCTTGTGTGGAAGTGCTTGTTGGTTTTTTCACCTGCTAATTTTCTTTGTCTAGTACATTGGCTCTTCCTTTTCTCTAACCTCCTCTAGTTTTTCCTTTTCATCTCACCCTCAGCTGTATATCTCCTTTCCCTTACCTTCAACATGAGCCAAACAAGTTCCCTGCACAAAACAAACAACACCAGTCAAGTTCCAATTCAATGGGAACATGGACAATCATAAAAAAATCGCTATGTCACCACACCTTATGACCTTCACAATCTTCATATCACTGTAGAACAATCTGAAAACCAGACCTCTAACCAGCAGCAATCCAACAATAGCCATCAAAATCAAACTAGTCAGCAAGAACCATCTCCAACAAGAAGAACTGGGTTCTTTGTTTATCCTGAAAAAATCATTCATGAAGGGGTCAATGCATGCCAGAAAAGTATTCTTGGTAAAATAATCACAGAAAAAACCATTCATGTAAGTTCAATTCAAAATGGGCTTGATAACATTTGGGGATCTCCTGAGGGACTAAAGATCCAGGAAATTGAGAAGGGAATCCTCCAATTTTTTATGACAAAAAACTTGGATCATGAAAGAATTATTCTTGGAAACCCTTGGGTGTTTCGCAATTCTTGGCTAATTGTTAAGCCATGGGATAGACAAATTGATCCTAATAGCATTGATTTTACTCACTCCCCTGTTTGGATCCAACTTTGGGGGTTGCCTTCACACTGTAAAACCAAACAGATGGGTTTGAGTATATGAAATTTGTTGGGAAAGGTGGAACTGTTTGATCTGTATGAATATCCCGGGAAAAAGGTTATTGTGAAGATAAAGGTAGCCATTGATGTTCATCAACCTCTACAAACAGGTATTCTCATTGGAAACCATAAGGATGGTACTAATTGGATTGACTTCAGGTATGAGAATCTACCACAAGTGTGTTTCAAATGTGGTTTTCTTGGCCATAGTGACAAGCTGTGCATGAACGAAGCTGCTAACATGGATGATCAAGCTCCTCTAGGCCCATGGATTAGATCAAATCAATATGGCAGAAGGATCATGGATGAAAAGGACAAAAGATTTCATAGTAACCCCTCCCAAGGAAGCAGATTTGGGAAGTACAGCCCCCCTATACCTGCTAGCATGCTGGAACAAATGGCCGCAATGAAAATTCAGAAGAATCTGAAGCAACAGGAACTACATATACATACGGGTGTGCATGGTTTAAAAACCACACCACACCACTCCAAATTTATGGTTTGGTTTAAGATCCAAAACCATTTTAATAAAAAATTGGTTATTATATAAAACTAATTTGGATATGGTTTCTAACCGGTTTAAAACCAATTAATAACCGATTCGTAATAATAATTTGGTTACTTACTTGAACTAATTTTAAATCAATTTTTTCCTTTTCATTTTAATTTTTTTTATTATTGGTTTAAAAAAACAAATTTATTTAATTTTAAAAAGAAAATATAATTTTATGAAATTAATTGGTTTATAATTAACTCAAAAAGGTTTTTCTTTTCTAAGCCCAAACATATTTCAAAGCCCAAAAAATTTAATTTTATCTAAGCCCAAAATAATACTAATTTTTTAAAATAAAAACACAAAAAAAAAAAGTTTTTAAGTTATTTAAAAAATAATAATAAAAAATGGTAATTAAATAATTTAATATTAGTGGTGGTTGGTGGCGGCCGGCCGCCGGAGCACCACCACCGACCACCGCGCCGGTCGCGGAGCTCCGCCGCCGGTCACCGAAAAACCGCCGTCAACCACCGCGCCGGCCGCCGGAGCACCACAACCCCTCCACCATCTTTTAAATTATATAAATGATATTAAATTTGAATGTTTGGGTTTTTTGTACAATTGGGCCTCAATTTCAAAACCAATTTCAAACTTGGTTTTTTTTTTTAATTGGATTGGTGTGGTTTTTTTTAAAAATGGATTAGGATATTAAAATTGGATATGGTTTGGTTAGTAATTTGGTTAAGGATAACCATATTTTTTGCGCACCCCTACATATACAGACGGACCAAATCAGAATAGCTATGGAAAGGGTCATCAGGAAGATAACTCACAGAGAAACAGATTTAGAAGACAAACACCTACGGCTGGAAAAGTGGGAATGGTGGTGGACAAGTCGATTTTGGAATCAATTGATGGAACACAGTTGACTGCGAAAAGGCCTAGATTAGAGGCAGAAAACAACTTGATCAAAGACACTACGATGGCAGGCCCTGCTGAGCAGGCCAGCCAAGCACCATGAGGATCCTATAATGGAACTGTCAAGGGGGTGGCAACCCCAAGACAGTCAGAGCCCTAAAGAAGCTCATTGCCGTAAATAATCCAGATATCATCTTTCTTATGGAAACAAAACAGCTAAGTACCAACTCTATTTTTTAGTCTAGCTTCATCGATAGGTATAATAGTAAGATTGTAGACTGCTCCACTGCGCGGGGGGGGGGGGGGGGTAAGGCTGGTGGTCTGGCTTTGTTTTGGAATAATTGTAATTTTGATTTAGAAATAAAAGACCATGATTTTAACTATATTGATATGCTTATCAATTCTAATAATATGATTTGGCGTGCTACGGGTATTTATGGCTTCCCTAATCAACATCAAAAACATCAAACTTGTGAGCTTATAAATGATTTGTCCCAAACAAATGATAATGCTAACTGGTTTATTTTTTGTGATTTTAATATCATTTTGAATTCTGAGGAAAAAGAGGGTGGAAACCTAATCGATTACAACATCACTAATAGTTTTAGAAACACTATTGATATGTGCAACTTACAAGACTTGGGGTTTAATGGTCATAGGATCATTACAATATTGTCCAACACAGTTGGAATGATCAGCCCACCTCTATCACTAGCAAACTCATACACACTCTTGAAAAGCTACACAACTGGGGAAAACAAAAATTTGGCATTATTTCCACTAAAATAAAGCAGACTCAACAGGATCTGCAGAATCTAACGTCCCAGAACAACAATGGTGAAGCTATGCAAGATATTAGGCAAAAAGAAAAGGAGCTTGATGAGCTCCTTTTATGTGAAGAGATGTGGTGGAACCAACGGTCCAGAGCTCTTTGGCTGAAACACGGAGATAAAAACACTTCTTATTTCCATCAGAAGGCAAACCAACGAAGGAAGAAAAATAAGATTGAGCACATTTATGATGATCAGGGGACAAACCAGTTCGACCCTATAAAGATTGAGGAAACCTTGGTCAACCACTTCAAAAACCTATTTGAGACTCAAGAGACTACTCATATTAACAGGACCGTGGAGGTTGTTAAAAATACTATCACCCTAGATGCTTTCAATCATCTGGATGCTGAGTTCACCGCAACAGAAGTGTTCGAAGTCATTAGTAACATGAAGGGCTTTGCTGCACCTGGGCCAGATGGACTCCCGGCGTTGTTTTATCATACTTATTGGGATATTGTTGGCCAAGATATCACTACAGCAGTGCTGCAGGTCCTAAATAACAAAGGAGACTCCAACCCCTTTAACAAGACACATATTTGCCTGATTCCCAAGAAAGCTAACCCGGCCTATCCTTCAGATTTCCATCCTATATCCCTGTGTAATGTTACTCTTAAGATAATCACAAAAACTATTGCCAATAGGATTAAGACTATATTGCCGGATGTTATTAGCCAAAATCAAAGCGCCTTTGTCCCGGGCCGCCTTATTACTGACAATACCTTGGTGGCCTATGAAATATTTGATTTTTTCAATAAGAGCTCTAGTAAGCAAGGATTCATTGGCATTAAGACCGACATGGCGAAGGCTTACGATAGGGTTGAATGGCTTTTCCTACGAACTACCCGAGAGACTATGGGTTTCCCTCAACACCTAACGGATACTATTATGAATTGTGTCACTAATGTCACTTTCTCTATCCTTATCAACGGTAAACCCTCCCAATGCTTCACTCCTAAGAGAGGCTTAAGACAGGGAGATCCCTTATCCCCTTACCTTTTTATTATTTGTGCAAATGTTTTTTCTAGATTGATCTCTAAGGCTCAAGAGGACAAGAGCCTCCATGGGGTTAAGGTAGCTCATGGAGCCCCTGAGATCAGTCACCTTTTATTTGCTGATGATAGTTTGCTTCTGTGCAGGGCCAGTACTCAAGAGGCTTACATTGTAAAAAACATCATTCAGGACTACCAAGAAGCTTCTGGCCAACTAGTCAATATGGAGAAATCTGAGATCATGTTCAGTAAACACGTCCCTCCTAACATTAGGAATGCAATCAACCAAATCCTCCCTATGCAATGGGTTGAGTTTTTCTCTAAGTACCTTGGCATGCCCACTCATGTAGGAAGATCGAAGAGACAGATTTTCAACTATATCCAGGATTGTGTGTGGAAGAAGTTAAAAGGGTGGAAGGCCCAACAGCTATCTTTCGCGGGTAGAAGCACTCTCATCAAGGTCGTGGCTCAGGCGGTCCCTACCTATGTTATGAGCTGTTTTCTCTTGCAAAGGACCTTTGTAGTCACATGGAAAGTATGATTTGCAAATTCTGGTGGGGTAGCAACAATGACAAGAGAAAGATTCACTGGGTTAGGTGGAGTCAGATATGCAATCACAAGAAAAGAGGAGGCCTTGGGTTTCGTGATCTAAGGGATTTTAATGAAGCATTTCTTGCTAAGCAAGGGTGGAGGTGCATCACCCAACCAAACTCTATTGTTTCCCAGGTCCTTAAAGTTAAGTACTACCCAAAGATAAATTTCCTTGATGCTGAGGTCGGGAATAAAAATGTGAGTTACACGTGGAGAAGCATCCAAAAAGCTAGCTGGATTCTCAAAAAAGGGGGGCTGTGCAATGTGGGAAATGGTGATAGCATCAATATTTGGACTGATAATTGGCTCCCTCGTCAACAAGGGCATAAAATCTGGTCCCCTAGAGGGGAAGCAAGTCAACAGTGGGTAAAAGAGCTCATCATCCCTGAGATCAGATGCTGGAATAGACAAATTATTTCTAAGATTTTCCTTCACTACAAGGCAGAGCAAATAACTCAAATTCCCATCACTAACCTATCTAGACCTGATGAATTCTCTTGGCCGAAAACAAAAGACGGGAACTATACAGTTCGACCAGGTTATCAAGCCATCAGAGATTGGAAAGAAAACTCAAATGGTCAAGTCTCAAGCTCTAGTCACAACCCTAACCCCGTCTGGAATAAGCTTTGGAGCCTCAAAATCCCCCCAAAATACACTACACTCATGTGGAGAATTCTACAGAATGCTTTACCTGTGCAAAGTAATCTTTTGAAAAGAGGGATAAATTGCTACCCTCTCTGTCACATATGCCACACGACAATTGAGGATCAAGACCATCTCTTTAGTAAGTGCGTTTGGGCTCAACAAGCTTGGTTTGCCTCACCCCTAAATCTCAAGATAAACAACAACAATCTCCCGTTTATTCAATGGTTAGAGGACAGCTTACTTAAAATCCCTAGTCAAAGCATGGACGTCATTTGTGCTATGTGCTACCACATGTGGAAAACTAGAAATCTGCTGGTGTTTCAAAACAAGTGTGTACCTGTGATGGAGGTGATAAACCAAGCCCAAGCTGGGATTAATGCCTACCGTCAGCAGCAGATGTCGACCGCCGCGATCGATAACTGTACCACCCGAATGCGCAGTGTAACGCCTCAGACTGCTTTCAGGATGACCGACTGGCCCCACAAACCAACATGAGTCTTTTCAGCGAGCTTTGTCCTCACTTGCACGCTTTCCGGAAAACTTCCCAGAAGGTCACCCATCCAAAGACTACTCCAAGTAAAGCACGCTTAACTATGGAGTTCTTATGGAATGAGCTCCCGAAAAGAATATGCATATTGTTGGTATAGGTAGTACCCATCAATCCTTATAAGCCTTCCTTCAATCATGCAGTCCCAAACATGCACAGCCTCAGGATCCCTCTCATTCCGATGTGATTCGGTTTGCCTAGAAGCTGCCAGGAGCCGCTCATTGTCATGCCTCGTGCACCGGCGACCACTCCCCGCCCTCATCAGCCTCGGGTATTACATGCCCATCAGCTTCCGCTTGGTTCGTCCCCGAACCACATCGTACTGGGAAAGGTCTGCTCTGATACCATTTGTAACGCCCCAGACTGCTTTCAGGATGACCGACTGGCCCCACAAACCAACATGAGTCTTTTCAGCGAGCTTTGTCCTCACTTGCACGCTTTCCGGAAAACTTCCCAGAAGGTCACTCATCCAAAGACTACTCCAAGTCAAGCACGCTTAACTATGGAGTTCTTATGGAATGAGCTCCCGAAAAGAAGATGCATCTTGTTGGTATAGGTAGTACCCATCAATCCTTATAAGCCTTCCTTCAACCATGCAGTCCCAAACATGCACAGCCTCAGGATCCCTCTCATTCCGATGTGATTCGGTTTGCCTAGAAGCTGCCAGGAGCCGCTCATTGTCATGCCTCGTGCACCGGCGACCACTCCCCGCCCTTATCAGCCTCGGGTATTACACGCAGTAACAACGCTGATCACTGGATTCCTCCTCCTAGAGCCGTTCTGAAACTTAACGTGGATGCTCACCTATTGGGTGATGGCCGTTGGGGATTGGGATGGATCCTCTGGAGGGAGGATGGTAGGTGGGTTGGAGCTGTGACTAAGGTGGTCCAGGGAATCGATGAGGCGGTGGAAGCTGAGGCTTGGGGATTAATGGAAGCAATTAATTATCTGGATAATTTTCAGCACGACCTGGTGATTATTGAGTCTGACAATAGTTCGGTGGTGAAGGCAGTAAACTCGCGACAATACCCTAGGAATATTGGGGACAAATAGCTAGGAAGGTGAAGGACTCTCTAGATAGGAACCCTCAACTCTCTGTTGTGTGGGTAAAAAGAACTAAAAATGTTGTGGCTCATTTTATTGCTAAATGGGTTGAAGTGGAGCCCAACAAGGTTTGGACGGATAACCTACCCTCCCATATTGTAGGCCATGTCCTTAATGATATTGCTAGATGCGATAATCGTGAACCCGATAGAGAGGGGATCTTTAACTACCCACCGTGTATCTCTCGCCACCTCCAAAATGATATGGCTTTTGACTCTAACATAGGAACTATCCTTAAAGCTACTCAATCCCTCATTAACTTTCATCAAGCAACAAACAGAGACAATAACTGTGAAAATAATGGTGGCTATCCTAGAGTTCGACATCAAAATAGTGACAAGGGTTCAACTTGGAACAAAACCAGAATTGAAGCAATTAAAATTAATACAAAGGCTAACCTGTCCATCGATGGCATGTGGGATTTAAGAGCAATTTTTCGTGCTGATGCAGATCAAATAATTGCAGCAGCTACTTGGAACATGACGGGCAATTACGATTTAGACGCAGCTGAAGCACAAGCTCTCCAAAACGCGATGAATTTGGTGGCGGCTTTTTGCTTCTGTGATGTTGAGTTTGAAAGCGACAACCTTCAACTCATCAACGCAATTGGGATGAATGATGAGATTCATAGAAATGTTTTTGGGGATATTGTTCGTGAGATTCATTGTAGAAGAGCAATGTTTAGGGATTGCAATTTTGTGTATACTGATAGTATAGGAAACTATGTTGCTCATGCTATGGCTCAATTAGCAAGTAGTGAGCCCAATAGGTTTTGGATAGAGGAAGCCCCAACTCATATTGTAAATCTCTCTGTCATGAACTTGTCCATTTAATAATAATATAGTCTGTTTAAGGTAAAAATCTATTAAAACAACTTCACAATACCAATGGAAATAAATAAATGGAAAGCTGAAAACCCTAGTATCAAAGGAAAAAAAACTTTATAAGGAAAATAATTTAATAAACAATCAGATTTTTTTAATCAAAAACAACAACAAAAAAATTATTGGATTGGGCTTAAGAGATAAAATAGCCAATTGTCATCTTAAGTAAAAAAAACGTAACAAAGCCCGCGGGCATGCCCGCCCCGACCTGCCCCCACCCCGTTTTTTAAGCGGGCTAGGCGGGGCGGGACAACTTAAGGTACCAAGCTGAAAACCTCAGCCCGGCCCGCCCCAAATGGCGGGTTAAATGGGTCAGCCTGGCGGGCTCGGCCCGTTTTGCCACCCCTAGAACAATAATTCAATCAGAATATTGCTATTTAGTAAGAAAGATTCAAAAAAAAAATACATAAAAATAAAAGATTTGACCAATAAAAAGTTGGATAATTATACATGAATGAGAGTTGTTATTATATGTAAATGTTAAATGATTACCCGTGTGATTATGCTCTTTCTTACTCGCTATTTTTAAATTGATTTCTTCTTCTTCTTCCATTTTTAGTTAAATTCCTTGCACTTCTACAAGTACAAAAAAAATCTGTTGATTATCATTTTCATAATTTAGGTTCATCATTTTTTCCTTCATAATTTGTGATTTTATTTTTGACGAGCAGGATAAATCTAAATTAAAATTCACTTTGAATTAGTCATAAAGTTAATGTTAGATCAATAAATAACAAGAATAATGAAAAAGGTAAATTAATTTTGCCTTTGTAATTGACCTATTTATCTTTTTTTTTTTTTTTTTTTTTTCTATTTCCTCTTTTTATTTCATCAACCAAACCAATAAAAATAAGGTATGGATTAAATTGGCCCCATATTTTTTCTTCAGGAATTAAAGTTGTTATTTTTTTAGAGACTAAATTAAGTCTAGTAATTTTTTTGACGGGTTTAGGTCGAAAATTGCCAAACCAATAAAACCTGTAACCATTTGATTTTGACCTAATTTATATCGTTTATAGCTATCATTTGGTGGGGTATCGGATCACAGGGTGACATTAGTCGTTTTAATGGATTAAATTGAAGCTTTGTTGTTACATTGAAAATTCTATTGATCCATTAAATTTTATTCTTTAAATAATTCAACATCTCATACACACGACAACAAAATATAGAAGAACTAAATGAAAAATAAAGTGGGTGAGATTCAATTACTTTGTTTGAAATTCGTAGATTCAAAGACAATAATAAATCAACTAGATAAGAAGAAGAAATTAAAACAGAACTAAAATGCTTATAAAAAATATAGAACTAAAATATTAAAGTATACTCCCTCCGTTCCTTTTTACTTGTCTTTTTAGAATAGTAACACAAAATTAAGAAAGTGTATATTTGCACTTTATCTTCCTATTATACCCTCGTTTTAATCCATCAATAAAATTTTTATTTTTTTTCACACACTTTCTCTTTCCAATAAATTTAATATATTATGTTAAAAAAACAAAATTTAATTTAATATGTTATGTTCCAAAAAAAAGATTTAGTTTTCCAAATATATAGCATTAATTGGTTTTATTGAAAATTATAAGAGCAATTGACAAAGGATATAACTGACAAATCATACTTGTAAAATACCAAAAGACAATTAAATAGAAACGCTAAATCTAGCCTTAAAAGACAAGTAAAAATGAACGGAGGGAGTATTTTACAACTCATTCTTTAACATTTTATCAGGTTGTAAAATATAACATTTCTCTCGTATATTAAAGATGGAGAAAAACAATAAAATAAAGATTATGAGAGAGAGAGGGCACTTGAAATTTAAAGAAATAATAAATTTACAACTCAATCTTTACTCGGTCGGTTTCGATTATTAAGATATAAGTTTTTAATGAGTCACAACTGCTCATATGCAACCATTCATGATCATTTTTTACAATTGTTAACTCGAGATCCAACCAAATGCTTCTAGGTGTTAGTGATTATGTCGATATTAAGTCGGATCGCGGATTTGTGCTTAATCTACTCGTGATAAGGAAAATAAAGAGTAGTTCATACTTCCTAATTCAACTAATATAAATGCGAAAATTATGTGCTCAATCTACATGCGATAAGGAAAATAAAGAGTAGTTCATACTTCCTAATTCAACTAGTATAAATGCGAAAATGATTAGATCAGACTTTGTGATCTGAATTTTAAACTTCAATCTCTATGTGCAACTTTCCAATAATTTATTATTTCGTCTATTATTTCATTTGTCCAACAAAAAAAGAGAAACAGTAGTTACTAATGTTTGTTACCAATTTCCAAATAGAGTGCAGCAGCTAGCTACTGCTGCGGATCAAAGACCATCTTAATTCATTCATTCATTCTTTTCCATCTCATCTCACACCTTTTCATTGACTTTGACCCTTTCCTTCCAATAATAAATTCCCTATTTTTAACTTTCATTTTCCATCCATCTCAAACAAAACCCTCCTCCTTTCTTCTCTCTTTCCTTCCCTCTCATTTCCCTTCACCTTTTCAGTTAAACCCTTCTTTTCAGGAAAACAAAAATCAACAAAACAGAGCAATTTTTCTCATCCACACCCAGATTCAATTTTCCATCAAATTCAATTTTTTTTCTTTCTGGGTCATAATCAAATCCATCAAAACGCAAAAGGGTCGTTTTAATTTTTCCCAATTCAAATCAAAATCCGAAATTTACAAATTTTTTGTTATATGGATCAAAACGAAGAAACGATTTCAAAGAGCGAAAACTCATTGAATTTTTCTTCCCTTAAGAGCCATAGATCATGGCTTGAAATTCGTCTCTTCTACGTTCGAATTTCACCTTGTTTAATCGATAGTGTTCCTGAAAGTTTAACCCTATGTCATCCAAAACGAGAAATCGGTTTTTCTCTTGTAATTAACGGTTCACCGATCCCTGCAACCGTTTCTGCTCCGCCTCTTACGCTCCGGCGTGACCGAATCGATAAAGAGTCCGCCGAGGTAACGTATGTGAGCACAGATAATGTGAGGATAACTGGTGGTGCTGAATTTGAGGTGTATGAGAAAGATGTTTTGTTTCTTTGTGGATCATTGGAACGGTTAGATGCTGATTGGGGTAATGGGTCTGGTTGGGATATGGATTGTCATGTGGCGGTTGGGTCTATTGGGAAGGGTTGTTCGGCATTTTTTCGGCCTAAACTCGGAGTTTCGGCTCCTTCGGTTGAAGTTTATGTTGCAGGATGTTGTTCTGGTGTGCCTGTTATTTTGAGTAAGACTATTTCAATGAGTCCTAGGAGGAGAGTTCCTAGACATGCTATTTTGGATGCAATTCCTGAAGATGAGGAAATGAATGTGATGGATAAGGATCATGTTAGTGGGGTAAATGGATTAATTCCACACCCTAAATTGCAGGTATTGTTTTGTATGCCATTTTATTCATTCAGTATGAATTTCTCAATTTAAATTTATAGGTTTGTTTTATTTGTTGAGTTTAAATGTTTGATGACTATGCATTGACAATGTAAATTTTGTTGCATGTGCATTCAATTGTATGTTATTTGCAATTTGTGATATTATCGATTTTTGTCTAATGTTCTTTTAGGATTAAAAATCACATTTTAATTAAATAGGGCTGTAGTGTAGTGGAATTTGAACAATTCGTTGTTGTTGTTCACGATATGCTATTTAATCCAAAGTGTTGTCAATGGCAATTATAGTCGCGCAATAGCAATGTAACGTGTCGGAATTTGATCATATGATTATTTTTTGTAATCTGTGATTGACAACAGTAGATTTGATTTGATCAATGTAACGTATGAGCTATGCTTGACATATTACGGACTATGATCTTTGGAATGTATAATCCATTGCTCAGAAATGACACCATGAAAGTTTTAACATTGCATCATATAGTTTTATATTTCTTTCCCACACTTACACAAGTCTAATTGCAACTACTATTTGGCTACACCTTAAAGAATAAAATTTTGATTTTTCATTTTCTTGTAAGCTGCTTAGATCAAGTGTGTTCTGATGGCACTATAATAGCATTGTTCGTCAAATTTGATTACATTTGTGATCATAATTAGTCCTTTATGAAGTGATAAAAAGAGATTCCATTTTCATATACAGTCAGTTCAAAGCATCCAAGTATATTGTCACTATCTATTAAGAATGAATCTCCAAATTGGTTCATGAAATTTTAGGTTGTTGTTAGGTTAGTCCCTTTTTTTTTTGGAATTGTGTTAGGTAACTTAGGTTAGTCCCTTAAATAAGAGAAATTCAAAAAAGTCATCGAAACTGTAAACTGTCGATGATTGTAGTTCAGATGTTATACTTGTTGCAGCATTTTGAGTTTTAATTAACACGTGTGAGTTGTGAAGACTAGTTTGGCATTTGTGACCAATCTTTTAGTTTTAAGGATATATTTTCTTAAAGGAATAATTTGAAAAGTTTGCTAATAAAATGACCAACAATTTACAAAGAAAGGGAGTTCAATAACAGGCATAGTTGATACTACACTACTCCTATTGTTTGATTATAATTTTGTATCATAATCAGAACTTTCTGATTCTATTACTAGTTTTTTAATGAACCGGACCCTATTACAGTAGCATGTTTTGTTAATTTTTCTTCAAACATTCTCTCACAAAGTTGTGAAAGTAGACAAAATAAAATTTACCCTAAAGTATGCTATCACAATCTAAGTTTGGGAGATATGGACCCCCCTTAGTTTATGAGGCACTCTCAGTAGATGGTGAGGCATCATAATACTTGGTAGTTAGTTCTCAGATGATGATAAACTTTGTCATAAATTTTATGCTAAGTGTTGTATGCTGAACTGGTTCCTATCTTCTATTCTGTTTTCTACCCGAGGCACTGGTTGAATGTATAGAAATCGTATCTCTTCTTTCAGTTATTCATTATGCTTTTAATTTAAAGGCCAAGGAACCTTTGTTCAGTGTTGTCAATATAGCGGTGATGTAGTGTAGTGTAGCAGAGTAGGACCTAGCCTCTACAAGACATGCATCAGAGGAGCATATTAGTGTAGCGGCTGCTATAACAGCCAAAATAGTGGCTGTTATAGAGGTGCACCTCGTAATGAAATTGGAAATTTCAAAAAAATCTCTTGAAATTTAAACATCAGAGCTTTTTGTTTGGGGTATTTTAGGAATTTTTTAGTTAACAAAACATCATAACAGCGTTTGGGTTTCTTATTTCTCATTTGGGCTCACTCATATTGTTGAGTTTCTATGTATTTAATAAAATTATATATACTTGATTAAATTTTCTAAATAGTAGCCATGCTGCTAGCTGCTATCTCGCTTTAGCATTTTTGGGTTAGTCGCTCTGCTCCGCTATTCGGGATTGATAACACTGCCTTCTTTATGCAATTATGTCATAATTCTTATACAGTACTTATTTCGTATCTCCATAAAATAATTCAACCTTCTAGTTTTATTGGTTACTAAGTGCATTGTTTATTTCGTTCAGTCAATATATTGGTATTTACTGGTATAGCTCTCTATCTTATCTGAATCTTAAGATTTCTTAAATTCTAATTGTTTTGCATTGATTATATCTTGCAGATAACAGGGTCTGCAGGGTCGGAAGTTGATGATTATGATCTTGAGGGGAAGATGGCAAACGGTTTCTACTCTCAAGAAATGTATCTTGGCGAGGATGGACAACTCACATGGTTCAATGCTGGTGTTAGAGTTGGTGTTGGGATTGGCCTTGGGATGTGTGTAGGGATTGGGATTGGCGTTGGATTACTCATGCGTTCATACCAAACAACTACCAGAAACTTTAGGAGGAAATTTTTCTAATCAATAGTAATGAATTTGCTGCTCTCGTTCATTGAGAAATCGAAGAAGATATACCGGAGTTGGATCAACAACAACTTGAATGCATGAGCCATGAGTTTTGTAAATGAGTGAGAAAGGTTATGCATCGTTTAGTTTTTGTAGGTTTGGTGCGGATGCTTTCATCTATCACGTAGACTTGAAGATTTGCATTTTAAATAAGTTGTATCTGATCCTCCAACAACATGATGTCGTGTGCCGACAGGAACAAGTGTTCAATGGCCAGCATCAAGCTTGAGAGGTTTTAAATGTGAACATGTATCAAGATCTTACTGTTCGTTTGCCTGTAGATATTTTATAATTATATTCATTTTTTTATATATATATATATATTTCTGTTTCCATGGTAAGTGATTTATTTTATTTTTAAAAAATAACTATATGCCGATTTTAGTGAATTTCATTTTCAATTTGATTCGATAATTACCGGTTGTATTCAAATATCTGGTAAAGGTAAGGTTATTCTGCAACATTCTGTGAAGGATGTATATGTATTCAGCCATCCATGAAACCGCGTCTTTGCATTGTCGTGTGTGAATCGGCTAGAGCTGCACCGAACTTGCAATGACGGATACAGATGGGTGAGTTCTCCTGGTCGAGTATCCAAGAGAATGAAAATCTCACATTGTAGCAGCCATCAAAGAGGCGAAGCATGCGATGATCAAAAGGTTACTACAGTCGTCGGGGACCTATTAGTTTCAAATAAGTTTCAACATTTCCAAAATCTTAGGGTTAACATGTAATTGGAGCTGTTGGTTTTTCATGCAATTCATGCAGTGGCCTCAAATGTAGATGGTCACTTGAGGAAAGAATACATCGAGACGGGCGAGAGTTGTGGGAGGCGATGGTGATGGTGGCCGGAGATAAAGAATGAGGAAAAGAAATAAAAAAAATAGATAAATTGATTTGATATGGATGGTGTACTATTAGACTAGGTAGATATTTGACATTGAGCGTCATCTAACAGTGATCATAAATGATCCATCATGGATCACTCACGTCTTTTCTTCATATTAGAATTAAGTTATATGTGATATGCTTAAGTTATTTATATTAATTTATTGTGCTCATTCATAAAGATTATTCTAGTGTCAATGTAATTAGAACCACTAATTGTTGAATTAGAAAAGAAGCGTGGAGAAGTATTTATGGTTGAAAATATGCATGTAAAATTATATGACTTTATTTTTAGTCTTATGTGAACTTTTCATTTATTTATTTTTAAAATGGGTGTGATAAATTGTGTAAAAAAAAAATTGTGTGATAAATGGGAGGTACACATCATTCTTTCAATGTAGGACGATAATACAGCATGTCAACACCACATTGATGATGATCACATGGCGCACTAAATCTGGGCCACGTCAACATTACCGCATGAAATTGCCATGTAATCTATTACCACGTCAACACTCTTGTGTTGCATCATCATGCAATAGATGAGTGTCGTGTGTGGTTGGGGCAAAATGAAAAATAAAATTATGAAAAATTATTTATCAGGATGAAAAGAATGAAAAAATATGTATGTATAGACTAAATTGAAAAACTAGATCAAAAGTGTTTAAATGAGATGATTAGGGGTGGACAAAAAACCGCAACCCGACTCAATCTGAGGAAACCGAAAAAATAATAAGAAATATGGGCGGTTTGGATCGGGCTACGGGTTAGCGGGTTTGAAAATTCGGTTTGAATAGAGTTGACATGGGCGGGTCCGGTTGGAGAGAATCGGACCGATGGGACCCGAAACCCGCCCGCATTAGTAAATTAAAATTTCGCGTTTAACACTTTTCTTTTGCGATATACACATTCTAACCTCTTTTTTCGTTTCTTTTTTACACTTTCTCATTTCACCTCAAATCCATAGAGCCTGAAACAATCATGAAACATTTTGAAAGATAAAACTTATCTTTCTTCATCTTTTTTATTTAAATTCGCTGAAATCAAATGTTATATTTTTAATTTTATTTGAGATTTTAGTTTTTTTCTTACTTTTTATGTTTATTTAGGATTTGTAACACTTTTATTTTGTATTTGTTTTCTGATTCTCAAATTTCTTGTTGCATATTCTTAGAATTTAAATTGCAAAGATTGAGTTTATTATTGATTTTATTTTATTTCTAACCGATCGAACCGAATTAAACCGCCCAATAATCCGATTAAACCGCAACCCGAATCCACGAAAACCGATCTCTATTATCTGAGCGGATTGGGCCTTATTTGATGACTCTGCGGTTTGACTTGGATGACAACTTTGGACCCGAAACCGCCCAAACCCGCCCACTGTCCACCCCTAGAGATGATGCAGTTCTCTTCAAGCATAACCAAAGTTCTCAATTTTGATCTATGACTTAAACATGTAACAATGTTAAAATTTTAAGGGAAACTTTGCCGTCTATTCAGGATCGTCCCAATATAGTTAGAGGCCTAAAACAAGTTTTTGTTAGGTCTTATAAAACAAAAAATTATATATTATGGAGTCAATGAGAAACTCTTTTATTGAATATTAGATAAATAATAACACACAATTTTTTTTCTCTCATTATCATATATTAAATATCACTCTTGAAGTCATATATATTAATCACAAAAAACATCACCAACCAATTACATGCATGACACCATCAACCAATTATGAAGTTACATTCAAAATTTTAATTTTAATATTAATAAATCATACACAATTCTCTCATTCCCATGTATTAAATATGACTCTTAAAGTCATGCATATCAATCACAAAAAACATTCACACCATTTATTACATGCATAACCCCATAAATATATCAGAATTCATTATCCTTTATCCCATTAATTGTTTATGCAATATTACGTGTATCATTATTTCTTTGATCTCTTATTTATTTTCATATATTTCTCTTTTTTTTTTTTCACCTTTTTTGCATACATTTGTTTTTTGACAAAAAAAATCCATTATCCTTTAACTATTTACAATACTATTAAAATAAATTTATGTTCATCCAATATTTACAATACAAGTGTTTATTATATAAATTTATTTTTATCTTCATGAATCAATTAAACTATTTATCTTGTGCCTATGGTGAATTTTATCTATAGTCATAGTTACGTGTGTATGAATTTTTTATTATCCCTAAATTAATATATATATATACACACACATATATAAACATTTATATAAAGACATTTATTATGCAAATATGTACTCATTTCATTCTAAACATTTATTATTTTAACTTCGATAAACAAAATTTATTTATAAATTATTTAATTGAGGTATTATATATTTATTACCAAATAAAAAAAGCCCATTTTTTAGCCCAAATATTTTGGGTCTAGGCCCTTGCTTTAGTCACTTGACTCTTGAGCCGGCCCTGTGTTTATTTGAATATACTTGATTTACACCAAAAAATTGAAAAACTAGAAGAGAAAAAAAAATTAATTTAAAACTTTATTTTCAAGCTCTATGTTGTGGATAAATCTTTCTCATATTTTGTCAATAATAAATGGTAGAACAATTTATTGTACAAAAGAAAAAATGGTAGAACATTTTACAAATATAATAGAATAACTACTTTTACACTTTTTAATGTTTTCTTAAAAATATCATCGGTGGGTGTTCCCCTTCCAAATAGATAAATACATGAGTTGTTTTGAAGAATTGGGAAACATCAGTGGTTTATAGAATCCATAAAAATCACGAATAAATGGATTTTGGCTGCAATTTGTTTTAGATATTTCCTTTTAGAAAAAATCTAGTTTTTTTTTTTTTTTTAAATTACTTTTATCAAATTGATAGTGTTTGTTTTTAGATTTTTTAAAAAATTGTTTTAACTTTAAAATGAAAAGTTAATCCTAATAAGATTAATAAAATATATTTTTTATAAAAATAAAGAAATGAAGTCAAGGTGCTTCAAATTATCTACTTGGAATTTTCTATTTTTTATAAAAATAAAGTTGCAAAAAAAAAAAAAAACGGCGGTGAAGTTGAGTATTTTGTGAAGGAATCCTTGAGTCTCCGTCACCAATACCATCTTCATTTGAGTTCTTTGAAGTTGTTGTTGTTGGAGATGAACCAAACAAAAAGAACAACTTAGAGAAAAAGATAAGAGAGTATTTTGTAATTGAAAAGAAAAGATAAAGGAATGAATTGTAATTTTTTTTAATCAACACATGTATTTATATACAAGTAAGAGAAGGTTGTTAATAACTAACTCAACAACTATCTCGGCTAACTAATCCTTATCCCTTTAATCATAAGACAAGGACTTACAACTAAACATTAAACTAAGTAATGCTACAGTACAAACATAATCGTAACTGAAACGAAGGTTCAGAACCTACGTTGGTATCAGAGGCTCTAAAGTAGTCAGAAGCTGTTACTTCAGAAGCAACCAATTCAGAAGCTCTAAAGAGTTCAGAGGCTCTGAAGGAGGTTCAGAAGCAACAAAGCTTGAATTACAAAGAACCAATAGTTGTTAAGTCTCCAACATCATTTGTAGTCCCTTTCCCATTAACAACATTCCTTCTCTGAAATATTTTCGTATTGGACATTGTGTAATTGCAAAAACTAACAAAAATATTGAAATTTGAAATTGAAAAAAAAAAAAAAACACTTTGAAATATATTAAAGAGAAAGATTTGTTTCTGATTTGAGTAAGTGTGTGTGTGTGAATTTTTTAATTTTTGAAATTGTGTGCGTAAATTGTTTAACCAGACAAAAATATTGAAATTTGAAATTGAAAAGAAAAAAAAAAAAAACACGTGAGTTTTTAATTTTTTGAAATTATGTGTGTAAATTGTTTAACCGGTATTTTTGGTGATTGTTTATCATTTTTTTTTTTTATATATTTTAATCTTCCAATTGGTAGTGTGTCCCTTAATGCCACATGTTACCATTATTTATGAGTATTATCAATAATCATCTATTTTAATTAAGAAACACAAACCTGTCATTTAAAATGAAAGACATCCAATTTTGCATAATAAAAATGCTAAAAAAAATAAGGCAAATGCTAACGAATGCCCCCACATACTCTTTAAGGCCTTAAATAATAAGTTTTTATAGAATTTTTATAAGAATGCGTAAAATCAATGCATTGAGAATTGTAATGTTCATTTTTTGAATAAAAAGTTTCTTTAAATTGAATATTTAAAGAGTGCCCCGGGACACTTGTTAGCAAAATCCAAAAAAATAATTCTTGGAACTAAAAACAAAATTTGTTATACTTCTAGTTCTAAACATATATTTAGATCTCCAATAATAATAACAATCATACACAAGTAATTAACAAATCCTTGTGTATGAAAACAAATCATAAAGTGTTAACTATTAATTAAGAAAAATGCTAAACAGTGTTCCCGAGACATTAGTTAAGCATATTAAAATAGAAAATTTATCTCAAAATGTATGTATTCAATACTTTGAAATTGTAAAAAGTTATCTTTCCAATATTAAATTTAATTTTTATTTTCTTTTTTAGTATGCTTAACTAGTACCCCACCTCCGGGCATTGTTTAGCATGACAATTAAGTAAATAAAAGGTATACAAAGTCCAAACAGACTTTTGGCAAGGACATCCCTTTCCTTGTTTTTACGTTCTCTTATTCCTCTTGAAAAGCTTTCATAACAAAAACCGCATCTGGTGGTATCCTATAGTCGTACAAAAATAATTAATAAAAAAAGGGAATGAGCTCTCACAGGTTGAGTTTTTTCAGCCAGATTTTGCATTTCTGAAATTTCGTATATTTATTAACATCCATACAACAAAGAGAATGATCACAACACCTTTCAATTTCTCTCCAACAAAAAGAAAGTCTTATGGAGCTAGAATTTCAGACACAGCATTGAAACTTGTTGATCTTTGACAAACATCAACTGTTTTGGAAACACACCACCACCAAAAGAGAAGAGAAAACAATGTAGAAAAAAACAAATTGAAGGAAGAGAAATTAATCATTCAATGCAATTAAAGCTGCATCGCCAAAGCATCCTCCTCCTCTTCGCCTTCTCCTGAGTTCTCCTTCATAATCTTTCTCCGCTCTTGCTCCACAACAAATCCAAAGTTCAACTATTCCTTACAGTTGATCAACTGATGACATTTTATTCCGTGGTCATTTCATGTCCTTTCTTACTTCCCTTCATCAACCTGTTTAATTACAGAAATGTGTTAGAAGTCGAAAAGACACTGGAAACTACAACAGCAGCAAGAACATAGCTACAATATCAGTAGAGGAACACAAAGGAAGAAAACAAGTCCAACACCAAAGCTAGTTTTTCTCATTGTTTCGACTTAGGAAAGGGTGTCAAGTTAAAGGTAAAGATAAAGAGAAGCAGAATAAGAAACCTGGGTATGATGTGATTCATGCATTAAAAAAATCTTAAAAACGGTGCAGCCACTAGTGCCTTTTGAGGAAGAAGAGACAGAAATTGATTTCATGGACAAACTTATTTTTGTGCAGCTACAAGTGCATGTTGACGACTTCGATTTTGATTCTATATATGTCACAATACACGCATGTTCCTATATTCATGCCAACACGAAACAACATAAATGACAATAGCAAGAATTTGAAATTCTACAGCTCAGATTTGGTTTAAGTATATATATGAGTGAAAATTGATATGTATCCTTTTCCTGGCTTTCAGAATTATACAAAAGGAGTCTGTGATTGAGATTTTGAAAATTTTCACAATAGCACTCTGCTTTTATTTATTACTCCCTCTAGTATAAGAGAAACTTCATTTTTTAGATTCATTGAGAATCTAATGTATCTAGTCTATATTATGAATTAGATACATTAGATCCTCAATGAATCTAAAAAGTGAAGTAAGTTCCTCTTTTATTAAGGACCGGAGGGCGTATAGTTGTAGCACCTAGTGTGCAAAGAACTCCTCTGTTTCTATGAAGCAGTGATAATAGATGCATTAAGAGTTCTAGATACACACTCTAAATATGAGCTATGTTCAGATATAGCAAAATAAACAAAGTTATGATAAAATCAAAATGGAATAGTTCTTCTGGATCAAGAAACACAACCAAATCTATTGAATAATATTGATACACAATCTGATAAAATTTCTATCTAGATTCCAGTCTTATTAGGTACATAAATTAAATTGGTTAATCAAACCTAATTAATACAATGAAAACTGAATCACAAATCATTTGACAAGATGAAATATCACCATAGTAGGTCTCTTGTGACAGTGAAAAAATAAAAGTCTAGAGATTTGTGTGTGCTGAAATTGTTCAACCATGAAATTATGTAATGTGTAAATATTACTACAGTTAGCAACTCTGGTAGTACTTCCAAAGGAATCTAAAACTAGCTTTTTTTTACCGAAGGTCTCTCAACAGAACCAGAAACAGATGGAGATCAGGAACCCAATCTCAGAAATTGAAACCATAATAGAAGGAAAAAAAAAACTAAAGTCTTCACGCAAGCATAAAAGTAAAACCACATAATCATGCAAAGTCAGAAGTAACAACAAAACTCTGTGTTGGTTCAGCAAGCTAGAGAGATAGAAAGAATGAGAAATCGCTAAAACCAATCATACGAAGAAACAGGTAATAAATAATTTTCAACAAAAAATGGAGCAAATATGGAAGAAGAAATGAACCTGAAGATAGATAGAGGATAGACATAGAGAAAAATTGTAATCAATAGGGAGAGGAAATTATTTTAATCTAGAAAGCAATCGACAGAGAGAGTAGAAGAGGGGAGAGCACCATTTACACACAGAAGAGTGGTGGGTGAAGAGAGTGACATTAGCTTCAGTCCAAAAATATTATCACGAGGCTAAATTTTGTCAATAGGCATCTTTTAACCCCCTACAACCCCGTGTTTTGGGGAAACTCTGAAATTGGAGCAAGCAAGGGTTTTGGGAGGGTTTTAAAAATCTCTGAAGTCTTTACCTCTTTTTTATCTCGCAAACAGGGGTGTACCTCTCCACAGCCCTGCTCTCCCGTCCCCCACAAACCCCCTCCCATCACAAAAATAACGATTTCTGAAGATGATTCAGAAACAATAAGAAGGGATTACATAAGTAATAGCATAAAGAAATTGAAGAGCATGTAAACAAAATGAGAAAATGGGACAAGTTTAGCAGGTCCATTTACCCTGATCATGTCAATGTTGAAAAAAAAATGTGGCTGTCAATATTATTGACTATTCATTCTTCCAAGCATACCAAATCAAAGAGAATAAAAAATCTTTCAACTGGGAATCCCTAAACTGCTGAGAAGAAGTCGGTGTTAGAGAAGAGGAACCAGAAACAGATTGACCTCTCCACATCTTCTCAGTTGAAATGCATATTTGGAACAAAAACACAACATTTCCCATAGCATGTCCAAAAAGCTAATTATGCACATCCCAAAAAATTTAGCCTATGTATCATGGCAGTAAAGAACTTGATTTGGAAAATAAAAATCCATTACACCGGCATAAAGACTTAGTTTTTAACTTTCAGAGGTATGAGGTATCAAACAAGAATGCTGTTATGGCCAGAAACAAAATTAGAATGGTCTGAACATTGAGGAGATTCATTTTGCTAGGTTCTATCTCACAAAAAGCTAACAAGGCAGTAAATGGATTACAGGGGAAAATGAAACAAAATAAATATTTGACCTATACTACTACCACAGCCTTGTCATGCAAAGGAAAATCATTTATATTTGGTTAAGATCAAATGTAGAGAGTAAAAATAACTTTTAACAGATAAAAGAACCAAGTTTTTTGAACACCTCTTGGAATGTTTGCAGTTTGCACAAGAGATGGGTGAGAGAGAGAGAGAGAGAGAGAGAGAGTGTGTGTGTGTGAGACATATAGTATGAAGGAATAGGCAGATAACAGTGTGAAATGAATAAAGAGTTGAGGTACGAAAAAAAAACTTGGCTTGCAAAATAAAGACACTTTGTTCGTTACTTTTGTCACCATTTTGAACAGATAGACGGTGAAGCATGTTCACTTGTGATCCAGCATATCAGAATGAATAATAATTGTTTGCGGGACCAGATAAATGAAAATGAGAGAGATAAATGATATGATGAAAAAAGAAAGGCGTAAAAATTATAGTAAGACGAGGGAAATGTGAAAAGAATCAAATTTGTATCACAGTTCAGAAATATTACACCTCGTAATCCAATTCTGGACATATATAACATCAACAGAAGCATTCAAAAGAATGGTGTTTTGACCTGATTTAACAAGTTTGATGGTGTAGAGTCTCCAGGTGAGGCCCCCATAAGGATATCATATTTATACCATATCAGCAATCCACGGCCAAAAAGAAAAGAAGGGAAACATGGTATTGTGAAAACATGGCATCCAAAAACACAGTGGAAGCAGATAAACTAGTTTCTAAAATCAAAATCAATCCACGTGTTTTGCATGTTGCAGTAAATGATAAATCTACCATTCTATAGATATAGATATTTCGCATAAACAGATATACACAGTATTTACTAAACCAAGTTATTCTAGTTACCTAGTCCCTGATTGAAACAGGTACACCACTGTCTGAATATCCAAATGCTAAACTAGTTTATAAAATTAAAATCAATCTACATGTTTTACATGTTGCAATATATGATAAATCTACCATTCTATAGCAATTTCACATAAACAGATATACATAGTATAAACTAAAGCAAGTTGTTTATATGGTAGTTAAAGTCATTTATTGAAACACGTACACCACTGTCTGAATATCCAAATGCTAAGTTAACGAAGACAATAAGTTTATGTATCTCTAATTTCTCAGTTTAAACAGGATGTCTACATAACATAATCAGCAGAACAAAAACAACTACAAATAAAACGAAAGAACACAAGCTACATACATCAATATCAAGCATCACCGCCATCTTTTGCACCAAAAGGATCATGAGTTGGACCAACATCCTGACCAATATGACGCTGCACTAACCGCTGCAAATCAGCCATAACCTTATGCTCCCTTTTAGCCTTTTCTTCATAGTTAAACATAGCCAAAGCACGCTTATCTTCTGCACTATAAACCTGGTTTTCTTTCCTAATACGAATTGCATTCATCCTCTGATGTCTACTACCACTCATCACATAACCAAGTTCCTCAAACTTCGAAATTTCTTCGGCAGAAAGACCCACTTCTCCTCTTCGAGGAATACGTTTCCCTTGTTGAACATATTGCGCAATAGCATCTCCTTCTCCAGGCCTCAGTGCACCACCATAGCTGATATGCCCCTCGGCTCTTGGCAAAGGCATAGGCCCAACAGTTGGTTCGTTATCCAAAGCGGGTTTCTTCTGTAATTCAAACAATTCCTTTAACTTTAGAGCCTCAGCATTATTAATCTCAGCCATATTCGCCTCATCAACATCATCAATTGCTTCCTTATTCTTCACAACAGCAGAATCAGAACCCAATTCATTCTCTTCCGAACCCTCACTTACCGGTTCAGAACTTTTCTTAGTTCTTTTTCTGCTCCGTTTTGAAGAACGCTTCCTCTTTCTTGCACTATCATCAGACTCAGAGTCATCACTTTCACTCTCTTCTGAATCACTATACCTTCTCTTCTTCCTGCTACTCTTCCTTCTCCTTCTACTACTACTACTCTTCCGTCTCCTTCTCCTCTTCCGATCTTCTTCTTCCGATTCACTATCGCTATCACTATACTTCCTACTTTTTCTCCGCTTCCGATCCTCCTCTTCTTCTGATTCCGATTCACTATCGCTTCGCGGTTTCTTAGAAGAACTTTTGCTTCTCTTCTTCTTCTTCAAACGTTGATCCTCCGATTCACTATCAGAATCCTCAGATTCATCGGATTTGGATTTTGATTCAGACTCGGATTTTGCTTTCTGTTTAACCTCCTCATCAAATTTCTCAGAAATTTCTTCAGCTTTATAAACATCTTCAAAATCATCATTCTCGCGTCTCGGAGGACTCGGCGTAACATTCCAGATACAGTGTTTCAGCGATTTCCTCATCTTTTGCCTCTTCAACCTTCGATATTCTTCGTAACTCAATCCCTTCAATTCTTCATCAGATTCAGACTCAGCGCGGTTAAAATCACCGCGGTCGCGATCCAGATACGCACCGTTTCGATGGCCGAATTTCTTTGGAAGATTGTTTCCGTTGTCGTGTCTAGGGTTTCTGTTTTCCGGAGATTTTGTATGACGGCGGCGGCGGTCTGTGTGACGATCGTATGAGTCATAGCTAGGGCTACGACGGTAGCGTGGGCGGTCGTCGGAGACATCGGAGTCAGGGGTACGACGGTCGATGTGCCTGCGGTGTTGGTCAGATCTTACGACGGTAGAGGATAGCCTTCCCATGGCAAAACGCGAAAGAGGGAAAAGAAACAAGAATCGGGAGTTATAAACCTGTATTTATACAATATTTTTTTGTGAAAGTTAAATATATACACTTTTTTAAATTAAAAAAAAAAAATTGAGCTAATCTTTTTCGTACACAAAAGTTTAGAGTTGATTATTATTATTATTATTATTAATTTTTTTTTATTATTATTAATAATTATAAAAAAAAGGTTTATAGTTGATTTTTCTTAAAAAATTTAAATTACTGTGTCAAGAAAAATTTAAATTAAGGCTTAAGTTTAAAAAGAAAACAAAATATACACTGCCCTGCTATTTATATAAGACAAACTAACTCCCACAATGTCATGAAAGAAATTAAACCGAGTCAAACACTGTTAATAAATATTAGTCGGTTTTTAGATTGGATATCGAGTTTTCAAAAATAAAAAATAGATGAATTGATGTCATCATGTTATAAAAGAAATACATAGTACTCTCAAGAAGTATGTTGGATCTCCACTTTCATTGTTATTGTAGACTTATAGTTAACGTTTTATCTTCTAAGATTAACTCTAATTATAAAGGCAAATTCTACTATTACACCTTAATATCCGAACAACTACTATTTGAGAATCTACCATAAATTTATCATGCTAAAATCACACATGTAAATCATTCTTGTAATATTCGATTAAGAAAATTTAAATTTTATTTTAAGAAATAAAATCTAATGGTACTCAATTCATTTTAAAAAATATTGGTTGGGATGGAATTCTATCTTTCATGTTTTTTTAGTATCACCCCTAAAATATCAATCAATCATAATACCTAAATTGTTTTTTTTTTTTTTTTCTGCTAACATCCTGCGAGAATATACATTTTACTTTATTAGCAATTGTAAAACCTACTGTGTTAGTCAATACTATGATTCAATTTTTAAGTTAAATTCTTTGGTATTAATAATTCATCGAAATGAGAATAATCGGTTGAATTACAATGGAAGAGGAGAGAAAGGGTTTCGAGTTTATGTAACACGAGATGAATCGAAACAAACTAAATTTTTAAGATCTTCACTAGACTTGACAAATATAAAACAAAACACAACACATTTGTTTTAAAGTTTAATTGATAAGCACTAACGGTGTAAAATAATTTTATACGACAGTCTAATAAGAAATCGCCAATCTTCTATGTCAAATGAAAAAAATGGGGTAAAATAGAGTGACGTGGCGGAATACATAGTTGTCATTGGTAACAGTGTAAAATTATTTTACATTGTCAGTACATACAAATTAAATTCTTTATTTTAACTCGAAATATCTTTGTACGTAACTGCTTTCAGTCAATACTATAATTAAATTTTTAAGATAAATTCTCTATATGAGAAGAATCAAAGGACTTGCAATGAAAGAGGAGAAAGAGTTTTAGGTTTATGTAACACGAGAATAATCAAAACAAATCAAGTTTTTAATCTCTTCACTAAATTTGGCATATGTAAATAATCAAACTCACAACAAATGATTAAAGAATAATAATAAGATAGAACACTTATCGATCATTGAAGGAGGGAAAAAAACAACCGTCATCGACTCATTGGTAATATGTTGACATACTACGTGTACACACAGGGACTGCAAAAGAGAGACAAGGTCAAAACAGTCATTTTAAAACTTCTAGAATCCGTATAAATTTCCGAATACTGCGAACAGATACAACAAGAACGGTTAACAACAGCAACAGAAAACACCAACACGTTCACGAAAAATCGAAACTACGCTTTTCGTATTGATGGTATCAGTGAACCCTAATCCAGCACAAGGTTTCCATTTCTTCGATCCTTCAACCATGGGTCTTCCTGGTGTCAACAATCTTCCGCCGCCACAGCCGCAACCTACTAGCGCAGCAGTTACTGAGGATCCGAGCAAGAAGATCCGAAAACCCTACACGATTACCAAATCCAGAGAGAGTTGGACTGATCAGGAGCATGAGAAGTTTCTAGAAGCTCTTCAATTGTAAGTTTGTAGAAATTGTTGATGTTGTTAATTGGATCGATTTTGATTGTTATTTGAGGAAATGATTAAGTTGTTGTGAATTTTGGATGCTATTTAGTTATCTTGATGATTAGAGGTGATTCATTGGTCGAGAATTGGGAATTTTAATCAGTTAAGTACTAATTAGTAAAGAATAAGGATTTTTTATGATCAAAATTGGTTTTTTAATTGGGAGTTTCCCCAAATTTTGCCCTACTTTGTCAAAAAATGATATTTGATAGTTTGTTCATTAATTTAATACTGGTGTTCTATTCACGTGATTTGGGATTTTAGTTCTATGAAGCACCTACGAAGACATGGACACCGGGCACGACGCTGACACTCGACATGTTGACACCGATGATAATTTGAGAAAATGACTTTTTTTTAATGTAATTAATTACAGGTGTTGGTGTTGTGTCAAAGCTTGTCGGTGTCCACGTGTCCAATATTGGGACATGGCTAATTTGAGGAGTGTTTGTGCTTCATAGTTTTAGTTTAGTTAAGTGTCTTGAGAAAATATGTGGGAAAATACTTAATCCAACTACTGTAGGCTGTGAATTAAGTTAATGATTTGAAAGATGGATTTTAAGTACTAGTAAAGAATAATGATTTTTGATGATCAAAATTGGTTTTTTTAATTGGGGTTTTCCCAAAATTTTACCCTACTTTGTCAACAAAAGATATTTGATATAGTTTGATTGTTACTTGCATTCTATTCACAAGATTTGGGATTTTAGTTCTATGAAGCACCGGCACCCGGACACAACACGATGGTAATCATTTGAGAAAATGACATGGTTTAATGTAATTATAGATGTCGGTGTTGACACGTGTCGGACACCGGAACATGCTTAATTTGAGCAGCGGCCATGTTTCATAGTTTTAGTTTAGTTAAGTGTCTTGAGAAAAGAAACTACTGTGGGGCGTGGAAGAATACTTAATCCAACTACTGTAGGCTGGGAATTAAGTTAATAATTTGAAAGAGGGATTATAAGTATTAAAGTTTATAGAAATTTAAATTATCCTTTATTTTGAGGTTATGGGCTTATGGCCTCACGCAGGGGCGGAGCCACTAATGGGCTCAGCAGGGCCACGGCCCGCCCCAAATTTTCATTTTTTAAAAATTTTGTATAGGTATATAGATATTTTTTTGTTAAAAGACTATATATATATATATATATGGGTTTTGCTAACGTACACCCAGTTATTTTTTAGAAGGAGTGTTTTAGCAAGTTATAACTAAAAAGTTGTTAAATACACCTTGAGGTGCATGTTACTAAACCACTCCTTCTAAAATATAGGTAGGTGTAAGTTAGCAACTCCTATAGGCCTTTGCTATCGTACACCCACTTATTTTTTAGAAGGTGTGCATTAGCAACTAATAACTAAAAAGTAGTTAAATACACCTTAAGGTGTATGTTGTTAATGCACACCTTCATGAAAAATAGTGGGTGTGCATTAGCAAAACCCTATATATATATGTATTTACAATTTGTTACCAATATATTGATGTGGCGTGGTGGTGTTGATGGCCGCCCACATGTGTAAATGGCGCGGGTTCGATTCCCGTGGTATCCTTTTTATCATTTTAATTCTATTTTAAATGGCACGGGTTCGATTCTCGTAGTATTCCTTTTTATCCTTTTTAAATTTTGTATAGGTATATAGATATTTTTTTGTTAAAGACTATATGATATATATTTGTATTTACAATTTGTTACCAATATATTGATGTGGCGTGGTGGTGTTGATGTCCGCCCACATGTGTAAATAGCGCGGGTTCGATTCCCGTGGTATCCTTTTTATCATTTTAATTCTATTTTAAACAAAAAATACTATGAAATTGCAACAACTGAGATTTGAACTCTGTAAAACAAAGTTAATTAACCACTACACTGTAAGTGATAAATGATATATTTCAAACAAAACATATATATTCATATTACAACTAAGACCTTAAAACAAATATAAAAAAAAAAAAAAAAAAAATTACGCCCCCCCCCCCAACAAAATACATCTAGCTCCCACTGGCCTCACGTGTTAATGGTATTTACGTCTTTTGCTTAGATTGTTCAACAATAATAATAGTGACCTCTTTTTATCTGCTAAGGATCCGTCATCAAACAAGTGTCACTGCATGAAGTTAAAACCGAAGTTTTAAGGCTGGTCCCTTCATTTATGTAATAGGCTGCAAAGTGCAGATTCTCGAATGGAATGTGTTTTAGAGGGAGTTAGATGGATTATTAAATTGAATGTGAAATGAATGCATGAACGGGGATGTGACGAAACACTTGATTCAATCGAACCGTTTATTTTATTATCTAATTTTAAATAATGGATTTCATTTCATCTGCATTAATATTTTTTATAGCTTGCAGATTCTGTGAGGATTAATAATTGAAAGAATTAGGTTTTTGATTCTTTAGAAACTCTGTTGTTGCACAATCCATCACGTTGAGAAAAGTATCAGGAAAAATATGGTCGAGGACGAGTTTAGGGCATTCCATTGCATTATCATTCTACCGTTTGTGAGTGTAGGCTGTTGTGTTATCTATTAAGTGCTATACCATGTTTTGTGAATAACATCATCTGAGCCTAAAAAGAATCAAGAATCCCGCAGCCCCTTGGCCACCCCTGTTGATTGCTTTCCAAAATCAATGTATTGTGATATCTGATTAACTGGTTTATTTTGGCTCATTTTCTTCTGTGTTTTTGATGATTGATTTCAGATTCGACCGTGACTGGAAGAAGATTGAAGCCTTTGTTGGTTCAAAAACAGTTATCCAGGTAATTATCATAAAATTCAAAGGGAAACAAATAACAAGTTACTATTGGACGATAGATGGTTTTGGTTTCTTTTAAAGCATTTAAATATTTAAAATTAAATTTATGCTACAATTTCATATTATTCTTGAATTTTGAATTCCATATTACTCCCTCCATCCCATATTAGATGAGTTGTTTGACCATTTCACCCAGTTTAAGAAGTGTAATAATCAAAGAGAGAAAATATGACCTTTACTTAATTGCCCTTAAAAAGTATTAAGGATTTACTTGGGAGTCGTGAAAGTAATAATGTTTAGAGGGTAAAGTTGTTAAGTAGGAGTATTGCAGTAAAAGTTAAGTAAGTCAAGTATTTTAGGAAATTTTTTTATTCCATTTGTGTCATCTATTTTGGGACGGAGGGAGTATCTATTTGGTTAAACTTATTCAGTGTTGTTACCGAATATTATGCTTGAATAGAACAGTGATATGATGATTTCCAAATCATTGTTTAGGGATTTATGTGAATTGTGAGTTATGTTATTTTTTGTATCTTCCCTCAGTAGCATTCCAGTTTGATTTTCGTTATAACCGAGCAATAAGTACATATCTAAGTCTAGATTTTTTTGCATTATAATGAATTGTAATTTATTCTTATATCTTCCTATGTTTTTCTTCAAAAACCTAAAAGCTGATGATGTGTTAAGAACATAAACCTGTGGGTTGTCATGTTTGTGGCATGGTTAATTAAGTAGAAAAGAAAGGAGATAAATTCATCTTGAATTATGTAATGATTATAGTGTTTACTTTATCAATTTTCTTATGAAGAATTTGTTGACATTCACTATATGTTCCTCAAACTTTCTCTTCACCCTTCTATGTATAATTATTTTTTTGCAGATACGAAGTCATGCGCAGAAGTATTTTCTCAAAGTTCAGAAGAGTGGAACAAGTGAACATGTACCTCCTCCTCGCCCAAAAAGAAAAGCTGCTCACCCATACCCTCAAAAAGCTCCCAAAAATGGTAAGTAACATTTACCACTGGCCTTTGTCTGTTGTATGGATTGTGGAATAACACTGGTTTTTAATTTTATATTTATCAGCGCCTACTGCATCCCAAGTCATGGGGCCATTGCAATCTTCGCCTGCTTTTGTTGACCCAGCATACATTTATAGCACAGATTCATCATCTGTGCTTGGAACACCAGTTACTAGTCTGCCTTTATCATCTTGGAATCATAATGCTGCACCACCAGCCAGTGTGCCACAAGTGACTACAGGTTTTGTTTGTTCTGAACACTACTGTCTTTTTTTTATAGGACGAATTTGGGCATTGGGGAAGTTATGCTAACTATGAAAGTTTTTGTTTGTTAGATGACACGGGATGGGCTGGATCTGGACAAGCTGTTCCTCTTAATTGTTGCTATAGCAGCAGTAATGAGAGCGCTCGCGCAGCTGGGCCAAGTAGTAAAGGGATCAATCAAGGCAACATGGGCAAGCCAGTTAAAGGTTAGAATGCTTCTTTATATCTAATTTGAACTTGATTGTGCTTGAAATTAACACGATAACGTAATGAAAAATCTTATATTGAATCCTATTCCTATGGTTGTTTGTAATAGTGTTGTGCTTCCTGAGATTTGGCCGAATTAAATACAATCAAATCCTGAAAACCATAGTTCTATTGTAAGAAGTCGTGTTTCTGAAATGATTTGTTTTGATATTGCCCAATTGTTTGTCTTATTTATGCGGTTATGAAAGTTTCCTACTACTAAAGTCAACTAGTGAAAATTGAATCTTTTCATTTAATAGGATATTAACAAATGTAAGAAGGAATTTGTTTATAAGGTTTTTATCAGTTAGATCAGGCTTATTTCATTGAAATCTAGTATGCCCATGCTGAACCCCCATATGTGCTTGGGCAAAGAATTCTAAGAGTTTCATACGTGCTTGGTGGCAGGGAGAGGGTGAGGGGATATTGAAGTAAGAACTTCAATGTTAATTTTTCATTTTATTGTGATTTACATGATACTGATAGGCTCGGAACATAACTCTATGCAAGTACAGTCATTAGTCAAATTGAACTGAACATGAGGATGAATTCTCCCTGGCCCAAAATACAGGCTGATAATAATATGGATTTCAATTAAGTGTATCTATGATCAAGGAGTGAAAATAATGTTGGGTTACAATTTTTGGAATGAGTTCTTTTTAAGAATATATTAGGAAGCATGAGATGCATAAAGAATGTCATGGTGTTCCTTGAAGCACACTGAACTTAAACCCGAAAGCTACTACTGTTTTGCTGAGGGAGGAGGAGAAAAGTAAAATTATGAACTTCTGCAAGGCAGTGTCTCACATAAAGTGAAATAGTTGAGTTAGGTTTGATGTTACTGCTAGAGTTTCACACCGACTAAAGATCTGGAATTGGAGCCTACTCTAGATCTGTTGTTTGACCACCTACAAATGTCTGCTCCTGCAAACTTCATGCCCTGGATGTTTGGTTTTGGGCGTGAAAGGGTGTGTTGTATTGTAGATTCTGTGTTGATTAGTAATATAGCCATAGTAGTGATTATAAGTGAGGGACAACCCTCATCCCATGAAGTGGGCCTGGACCCTAAATCCGACCTATGCATTAGGATTTTGATGTTTGGTTGTTGTTGTTCAAGTAATGAGAAGGGCTGGGCGAGACGTGTTTGATACACCACATCTGGACCTTATAAAATAGAGATTATGATATGTTTCCCATTATGAATTCACCAGCTGGATTGAGCAGTGCATGCATATAGAACAAGTTCTTGTCAGTTTTCCTAACATTAATACTTATTTTAGTCATTTACATCACTGTATGATTGTTGCATAATCTTATGTATGAATAACTAGCAATGTTCATTACTATTAATATTTTTCTTATATTTTGGCATGCTAGATGTCTGATGTGATTGTTAAGCATCTGTTTTGCTAGATATTCATATGGTTCATTGGTTCTTGCCTTACTCCTGTTTCACCTTCTCTGTGCAGTCATGCCAGATTTTGCACAAGTATACAACTTCATTGGCAGTGTATTTGATCCAAATTCAGCTAATCACCTACAGAGACTAAAGCAGATGGACCCGATAAATGTTGAAACGGTAATTGATATAAAGCCCTTTCTTTGCCTCTTCACCATTATTTTTTCTTTTAGCCGTGTGCAGGTCCATGGTTTGGAAAGGGATTCTAATGTTTGTTATTTAATTTGATTTCTTGTCTGCCTGAGTTATTTACACGGTTCTATTGTGCAGGCACTGTTGTTGATGAGAAACCTCTCCATTAATTTGACTAGTCCTGAATTTGAGGATCATGTAAGTTTAATTTCCTCTAGATTCTGTTTTTTCGCTTGGCATTTTAATTTTACTAACAGACTACGTAGCTACTGCACGCATCAACTTAGATGCCTCTGTCATCTTTTACTCTGCTATTTTTTATTATATATAATTATATAATATGACAAGATATGAGACGATACAAAATTGCTTTTAACTGGCTGGATTCTTTTAAAGCAACCAAAGTACATTGATTTTTTCTTTTACAAAGCACTTAAGTTTGATACATGACACCACATTGAAATATATGATTTTCTTCATGTTGTGGGATTTCTGAATTTGATACTCTTCTTTGCAATAAGTTGTTCAATTTATTGTTTCAACATTCTTGCTGCTCCTATGTTTTTGCCTACATTCAAGAGAGGCGGAGTTAGATTGGCAGGCACATAGGAATAGGATGACTAATATTTTGCGTGTTATGATTGTTTTCTTATCGTAGTGCAAGACCTATTCTCAAATTCGATGTAATGTATGCTCTATCCTGTTACAGTTAAATGTTGTGTTGCCATTCTGCTTGACAAAAGTTTAGTATCATCGATTTCATTTTACTTTTCACAATATAAACTGCTTCGTAGTTTACTGACTGATCTGTTCACTAACCATTTAATCAATGCAGAAGAGGCTACTGTCATCATATGATCCTGATTGTGAGAAGGCAAAGTTTGCTAATCCAAGTAGCAAATCCGTGACTGTTAAATCAGAAAATGCTGTTCTGTCTGCTTAGTGTGTTACCAGCGGTTTGTCTTGAAAATGGCTTTCAAATTTATTTTCTGAATGCATATAGTGGGAGAAAGAGGAGCCGACGACAAAAGGTTTTGGTAAAAAAATTGTAGAGTGTAGATGGTTGCACCATGCTTGTACAACCTATGCATATGCCTTTTGGATAGATTTCTTGTCTGTCTGTCTGTCTGTCCTAGGCATTGGTTAGATAGTTAATAGTGTCCTACTATTTCATGTGCACTCTGTATAACGCACGAAGATTGTTGTGCTTAGAATGCAGGACAATGAGTGTCCTGTTTAGGTTACCCGTGGAGGCTTTACTGTACAGTTTGTTGAGTGCTTTTAAGAGTGTTATGCCTTGAAGCTTCTTTCTAATATTAGTACGGAAGAGTGGTGTTACTGTTAGGATTTAGGAGGTGCCCTCTATGTTATGTATATAAACTAATAAAACAGTAAGATAGATAAGTCTTACATTTATTTTCATGCATTGTGAATACTTGAATAAGGCTAAGGTCATCTTAACTAGTTATCAGAAATTCCATGCTGTGACAGGTTATTCTGATACGACCAATGCCGAGTCCTTTGAAAAGTTGATGTTGTTTGCACTTTGCACTGGTCATTACAAATCGTATATGTTCTAACTTGGCCACTGTTATAAATTTGAACACTTACAAATTTATGTTTGATTGTAATTATTAGTAAAATACATTCTATTAGGGGTTGTGACAGGTGGGTTTGGTTTGATTTTTAACTTTAAAATTTCAAACTAATCAAAAGTGATTGCTTTGGTTCGGTTTTATGCAAATTTTGTGACCAAACTAACGCCGATAAAATAGAAGTGGTGTAATCATAAGTGATTATGCTTTGCTTCGGTTGTATGCAAATTTTGTGACTGAACTAACCCGATAAAATACAAGTGATGTAATCAGTTCAGCTTAGGAAAACTGAAAGATTATGTATGTATTTTCCTCTATACTTAACAAAGTGATTATGCCCTCTATACTTAAAGGACTTAACTTTACTATAATCAGGTATATGGTTCAATTTTTTGCTCACTTTAAATTTACTTCCACCGTAAGATAATGCATTGGTCTTTCGTTAGTTTTACTTCCACCATAAGATATCTTTCAATTATCTAGCTACATGATCAAATTATATTGGACATGACCAGTAATTAAAAGTTAATTAATACATTACGTACTACTCACTATTATTACAACATATATCTTGATCATGATTTAAAGATGTAAAAGAGAAAGTAAAAAAAAAAAAAAAAAGAACTAAAGAGCATCTACGAGTGTAAGATTCAGCATTCCTATTCTTTAAAAAAAGATCAAATGTCATGAGATAGTAATAAAGAAAATGCTTTTTTCTATTTTTTGGTCTTGTATGATGTCTTTGTCATAAAGGGCTCTCCACTAGCAGCGTTTTTTATTCTTCTTCATAAGAATTTACTTAAAAGAATATTGAAACTTTTACTACCTAATAATTTGTGCTTCAAAAAAAAAAAAACTTTTACTAACTAATAGTCTAACTTGAATTTACTTAAAACAGATTTTAGAAATTAAATTGTAAAATTTGTCAAAAAAAAAAATGAAATTGAATTGTAAAAGAGTATTTTGCTCATTCTTTGAACCAAATATTATTTTAATCTAGCTTTCTGTTTTCTTGTAGTGTTCACAAAGCCCCCAAATAGCAACTCCAAAAATTGCAGACCACTTCCAAGGAGTGTTATTACCTACTGTGGAGCAATACTAGACGCAAATCTAAATTAGATATCTTTGGGCCCATACATAAATGTTTTTAAAAAAATTAAAAGATAAAATCATCGATTAATATTAATTAGATAAAGTGACTAAACTATTTATCTTTAAAATTTTATCTTCGGTAAATGTTCAAATATAATTGATTTGAGGTTGTGTTCAATGTAATATATGAACTGTCTCATGGATTGGATAAATGAAAGATTAATGGAGTATTTTGTCATCTCTAGTTTTAATTGGTGATGAGATTAAATAATATTGTAATTATAAGAAAGTTGACCATTTTCGATTGGGAAAGTCTAGGACTATCAAGAGAGGGGAGTTGGATATATTATTGCCAATCATATATTACATATATCTCCAAGGAAGTGTAACATTCACAACTCGATTATTCTTCTAAAACTTCACATTAGTACTATCTTGAATATCCTAAGTTATGTAAGATGTGACTTCGTGCCAAATTGTACAAATTTTTTTCCATGTCTCCAAAGATGATTGTCTAGTGTTGATATTTAACATTGCAATTATATTTAAGCTCGAACGATCTTTGTCCACAATTTATCTGTCTACAAAGTTAACTACCGCAACTACTTAAATATAACTTTCAAAATTATTTTATGTTTTTATTGTAATTATAATATATAATAGTAAATATATACCAGTAGTACAAAAGAAAACCTCATTATAATATCACAAAAAAATATAAAAATTTAAAATTCATTATATCCAATAACTATAAGTTTTAACTTAGTCCTCTACATATAAGGATTGTACCTTAGAGTAGAGATAAGCTTAATGTTTAGCTTTTTTGGGACATGATCTTAAAAAACAACCAGAGAAGAATAGATCTAGTCCAGTGTACTATCGCACTGTCACACACCACGACACAATAATTTATCTATCCACCATACAACTATCAATAATTTTATGCTTTTCCATTTTTATGTATTTTCTATTTTACATCAACAACAAAATCAAACATAAAATTAATTTTTAAACTTAACTGATCAATAAGTTTAATAAAAAAAATGAACTATTTACTAACTAGAATTCAAAATTCATTTTTTATTAGAATGATTATTGATCAAATTTTATTTGTTTTGTAATTAAATTTTTTAATGGAGTTCATGCATATAAAAACCGACTCAAACTTGTCACACAATTATCAATTCTTTTATGTTATTCTATTTTAATATGTTTTTTTTCCACATCAACCTTCAACAGTGAAATCAAAAACAAAATTATGGATGGAGCTTGATTGGTCAATGGCTAATGATAAATCAAATCTTACCCTCCGTTTGGTTGGAGGGAAAGAAAGAGGAAGGAAAGAAAATTGCGAAAAGCAATGCATGTATTTAGACAAACATTAGTCTAAATACATACATTGATTTCCACAATTTTCTTTCATTCCTCTTTCTTTTCCTCCAACCAAACGCAGCTTTAATTTAGGAATGCTAACCGAGAGGGTATGGGTAGTTATTATACCCATAGTTTGAAAAAATATTCGTATTGATTTCCGTATCCACGTGGAAGACAATTTTTGTCCTCATACTCATGTCATATGGGTACTTAAATACTCATATCCGTACTTGTTATCCGCATTTTTATTAAAAATAAATTGATCAATTATAAAATATCATATCATTTTAGTAGAATTTAAAAAAATTAAAAAACTTTAATGTTGATTCATGAAAATTATAAACAAAATTATTAGTAAAATAATGCTAAAGTTCATTCATCTATTGACATATTTACATTATGTTATAAATAAATATTTTTTGTTATTAAAAATATGTAATAGTATAATAATGTATTTTTTAAAAATAATTACATATATTTTTATATAATTATTATATAATAATATAATTAAAATAAATAAATAAATATATATACTATATGGGTATGTGGGGTAAGTACTAAGGTACCTGTACCCGCACCCATATCCGTACAATTTTGTGGGTAATTACCCATACTCATCCATGTATCCAAAATACGGGTTTTTACTCTCTTCTTTGTGAGTATTTTTTGTGGATAAAAGTTACTAAAAGCACTAGGACAAACATCAAATAACACATTTCCAATATCCATATTGCAACCATAATTTGCTAACGTATCCGCACATTGATTTGCTTCGCGATACGAATGATGTACCACTATCTATCATCCAAAGAAAGCAATCTCCGATTATGTTCAACCAAAGCTCTGCCTCTCAAAGTACATCTTCCATTCGATTTAAACACTTAAACTACTACCATAAAATCAACATATAAAATGAAAATGATCTGACTTATTGTTTCTCCAAAATGGAGCAATATAACGCAATAATCTTCTCATAGTGATCTATTTTTATGTTTTTGTTGAGTTAGGAAACTAAAAATGATATGAATATATTATTTGAATAATATATATGTTATAATTATTCAATAGTATTATAACATATATATTTTATTTTGTTAATAAAGTTAATAAGTTAAAAAAGAATTAGACACATTAATATTTTATGCTTAGCTCTATTAATATATTTATTTTTCCAGGCTTCTTAAGGAAAAATAAACTTTACTTATTATTTTTTTTACCTAATTTTTAATCATCAAAACCATCTGATATAAATAAATGGTCAAAATCATGTACCAAAAAACATGGTCAAAATTACAATATTTGACCAAAAAAAAATAATGGGCAAAATAATTTTAATACATCAAATCTAAATTCAATATTTGACTGAAATAATAATTATTTAATAAACTTTACTTATTATTTTTACTGATTTTCCAAAACTATCTAATATAAATTGTAAAAAAAATCTAATATAAATGATTGGTCAAAATAATTTTAGCACATAATTTAAATCGTCTGATCTTAAATTAACAATCGAGATTAATTATAACCTATAATCTCCTGATTTTCTAATGCTACAATTACAAGTCCAAACAACAAACATAAAATAAAGGTTTAAATATCATTTTCGTTCATGTATGTTCGCAAACTTTTGATTTTGATCCTGTATATTTTTTTGTTGCAAATACATTCTTGAATATGCAAATCTTGTTGATTTTAGTTTCTCCGATTGAAAAACAATTGCGTTTGTAGCTAATTAGCTACCAATTAATTACAAACACGATCAATAAGTAAAACCAACAAAATTTATACATTTAAAATTATTTAATATTTATAAAAAAAAATATACATAAACTAAAATAAAAAATTTAAAAACATACGAAAATGTTATTTAATCCTAAAATAAAATAAAAAGAAGCTTTCCTTAACTCTGTCTGTACTGTACTCTCTCTCAACTTCACTCTCTTACTTCACCATTTCCATTCAAAGTAAAAACTTGATCTTTTTTGTTCAAAAAGAAGAATCTTGATCTTTCTCCATTCTCACACAAAATCCAATGCCACCCATTTCCTAAAAATCATAAAAAACAAACAAACACAAACAACAAAACATAATCATATGATATCATCATGACAGTATACAATGCTGAATTCATCAACACACAGCTCTCAAAACCAACATCAATCTTCGGTCTCCGTCTTTGGGTCCTAATCGGAATCCTCATCGGTTCAATCATCGTCTTAACCCTTTTCCTTCTTTCTCTCTGTCTCACTTCACGGCGCCGCAAAAACCACCACAAAACCACCAAACTCAACCACCACTCTCCTATCATCTCCAAAGAAATCCAAGAAATAACCCACGCGCCGCCGTCTTCCGAGATCCACGTCGTCGACACCGTCAAACTAGAACTCCACAACCTCAACAGCAACGACCACCGTGTTGTTTCCATCAGTGGAGAGAGTAGAGGAAATGGTAGTGTGAGTGAAACGGCGTCGTCTTTTGGTAGTGTGGGCCCGGAAGTTTCGCATCTTGGATGGGGAAGATGGTATACTCTTAGAGAACTTGAAGCTGCTACTAATGGTTTGTGTGAAGAAAATGTTATTGGTGAAGGTGGTTATGGTATTGTTTACAGTGGTGTTCTTCCTGATGGTGTCAAAATTGCTGTTAAGAATCTTTTGAATAACAAGTATGTTTATGTTAATCTTATTAATCTTAATCTTACTCTAATTTAATTTTTGTCAAGATAAATAAAAATGTGTTTTTTTGTGATCTATTGTTAAATTTTCATGTTGGGTCTATGTCAATTTGTGTATAAAAATGTAGTTTTTATTAAACTATGTTATTAGTACGAAGTATTTATTGGATTTGCCGGTGACTATGTTATTAGTCCGAACCATTTTTAATGAGTTGGAGTTTAGTTTCGCTCGGACTAATGTAATGTTTTGTGTTTGGTAATAGTTTAATGATTGTCTTGTGGTTTCTTAATTAGGTTGATAGAGAATGAAAAATTCATGCTTTTAATTGATTTGGGAGAAGTGGTTTGCTTTCTCTTACTATGTGCTAATGTTTTGTACTTTTCAACCATTTTGTGTGTTTCTGTATGTCTGTTATCCTTGTCTTGCATTGTTATATGTTATTTTAAAGTGCTTCGGTTGTGTGAGGTAAAAGAATCATTTTTCTTTTGTTTTCTTACAACTGAATTAATAATGCCAAATGAAAGGTTATGCATTCTTGTATTTGGCTTTTCTCAGAAGTTAGCATTTTATGTTTAACTCATTTCAGAGGCCAAGCTGAGAGAGAATTTAAAGTTGAGGTAGAAGTAATTGGTCGTGTGCGACACAAGAATCTTGTTAGGTTGCTTGGATACTGTGTTGAAGGTGCATACAGGTACTTTTCTTTATTTTTTTATAAGTAATTTAAATTGTTTAATTTTAAACATTGAAATTGAAGCTAAAATCTTGTTTAGTTTGAAGAGATTTATAGTTTGAATTGTGGATTCATATTACAGGATGCTTGTGTATGAATATGTCGATAATGGCAATCTCGACCAGTGGTTGCATGGAGATGTTGGACCTGTAAGCCCTATGACATGGGATATCCGGATGAACATTTTATTGGGCACCGCAAAAGGGTAATATCTTCGTGATCGATTCTGCATACATTATTTATACACGTATTATGTATATAAAATGGTATATTATGTTTTAAACTGATTTAATAATTGCATAAAATTTTGTAACTTCCATTATTTTTATCAAAAAAATAAGACATGACACATTATGCTAGATACTTATTAATCAAATTGATGCTTGAAATGTTTTCATCGCGGTGATTTTTGTGTATCTTTTCAGATTGGCTTATCTTCATGAGGGACTTGAACCAAAAGTTGTCCACCGAGATGTGAAATCAAGCAACATACTCATTGATCGCCAATGGAACCCCAAGGTTTCTGATTTCGGTCTTGCTAAGCTTCTGCATTCTGACCACAGCTATGTCACGACTCGAGTCATGGGGACATTTGGGTTAGTATAATTTTACAAAGCATTATCCTATCTTTGTTACCGGCTACAAATTACAGTTACTCTCGGTTCATGTATGAATGCATTTGTTGCTAGTTATTTTTGCTCTCAAATTCAAGGCCCGCTGACATGATTCTCTCCTCTACTCTTTCTGCAGTTATGTTGCGCCCGAGTATGCCTGCACTGGAATGCTGACCGAGAGGAGTGACGTGTATAGCTTTGGGATACTCATCATGGAACTAATCACAGGAAGAAGTCCTGTTGATTATAGCAGACCACAAGGAGAGGTTAGAAACCATTACTAACACCAATCAACAGTTTTAAGATTGTTCATTTTACTTTTCCTCTTACCGTGGAAGTTTGAATTATTGCAGGTTAATTTAGTTGAGTGGTTGAAAAATATGGTTGGAAGTCGAAAAGCCGAGGAAGTAGTTGATCCTAAGCTTCCAGAGAAACCATCTTCAAAAGCTCTTAAACGGGCTTTGTTGGTTGCTCTTCGATGCGTTGATCCTGATTCCATAAAGAGGCCTAAAATGGGACATGTGATCCACATGCTTGAGGCTGAAGATCTCTTATTTCGTGAGGTATGTTTCTTTAATTCTTTTCCTTCTCAGACTTTGAAATTTACTCTAACTAGTATTGAGAATCCACACAACGCCCGAGTATAATTTACATTTTGTTAGGTTCAGTTACTTAGCGACAACACCGTATAACAATGATGTTTGTGAAATCAACGATCAAACAAGAAAGTTCAACATTGACGTAATGTAATACTGATCAATATATAATATATTCTTTCTCGTTCCTGTCTGCAGGATCGAAGAACCGTAGGAGAATCTTCTCATTCCCACCGTGATTATCAACGAGAGCATAAGGGTTCGAGTTTAGATAAAAATCAGATAGGTGGAGAGATCACTGATCAAAGTGATGATAGCAGTAGAAGTCACCAACAGCCAACTAGGTGGAGATGATAGTATAGTCTGATAATTGGAACAATCAATCATTTTTTTCTTCCTCTTGTTTCCATAAATTCCCTCATTGTCACACCTACCATAATTTGCAATTCATTTGTAATTTTGTATACTATATGATTGATTCATTATTATAAAATTCATAATTTTTTTTGTCTCTTATGTTTATTACTCAAAATAGGATAAGCATTACATAAATATGGTACATTTCCTAATGTTCAATCAATTTTCTATCCATATTTAGTTTTGGGCATTGCATCTTGGTCCCATCATATGTCGGATTCAAGTAATTGGCACTTTATGAGGGTAATTGGTTGGTGGACCCTTTTATATGCTACTCCAGCTATTTTGATTGAAACAACTTTATTGCCAACTTTATGTTTGGATGTTTCTTGGAAATGGACCAACTAACCAGTATCAACTTGAGCTACTACAATCTCTTGTCACATTATGCTTGGATCTCTCAAATGGAAAAGCAAGCATTAGTTAATTGGATCTTGTCTGGTTGATAAGAATCTGACTAATTTCACTTCTAAAATCGTATTTTTTAATTTTAATGTGTAATTCGATTTGATTTTCTATTTTTTTAACAGTTCTATTAAGTTAGATTTTTAGTTGTAACAACTCTAATAACATAATTATATTTCGGTTCACAGAGAATCAATGCAGTTTGAAAAGATATAATTTAGTATTTTATAAAGGTGGTTCTAACAATTCGTCTAAACTTTTTATAATTCAGAAATATTGTAACATTCGGTTTTTCTTTTTGAACGAATGAATTTCGGTGAATCTGAGTGATTCAACTCGTCAAATTTTTTTATTTAATTATAGAAGATGCATGCAAAGAAAGCAAAAACTTGTTCATGGATATCAGACATGCCAGGTACATACTTTGTCCTTACATAGCAAGCTAACAGCCACTAATTGTTGGCTAATTGTGAATCAATTAGCTTGAAGACATCTTTGTCTTTTTTTCTTCCTTAATAAATGGTTGGTTCGTTTGTTTAGACTTAACTATGCTCATCTTCACTACTACCATTCATCCATATGTAGTAAAAAATTCTATGTACTTTGGACTATGAAAAAAATCTTAACTTTGTCAAAAGAAGTGTAAGTTATGATTTTTGACTTTTTATAAAGTGTGGACCCCTCTTTGGATAAAGTATTGTATAGTGTTCCCAATTTTCAAACATTGTCATTTTTATAACCTTTCAAGTATAAAATGGGCATTTAAAATTTGAAACACAGAATCTCAACGGTTCTAGTCCCCAAATCTCCAATTGAATTTAGTAGAATTTTTTATCTCATGAATTTTTTAGAATTTACATATATAATATAAGCATCTTTTGCATATTATTTTTTAATCCACCGATCGCTTTCTTGCATTTTTTGTTTTAGTATAATGTACGGAGTATAAAAGCACAAACTACTCTATCAAAAAATTAAAATTAAAAGCACAAACTATGGGCATATTTTTTGTTTTGTAATTAATTGTAATTTAATGAAAGATTAAATATATTTTTGTTCTATAAAATTATTCAATTTTGTTTTTCGTTGATATGAAGTGACATGTTTTGGTTCTTTAATCTTTTTTATGCATGTAGTTTTCGTCTCTGCTATTTTTCATAATTTCAAAAATTGTTTAATCATCCTTAAATTTTAAAAATTTTGAATTTTTTTATGCATATTTAGAATACTATAAATAGCTATTTGCAAAATATTAGAATTTTTTAAGATAAGAAAAATTAAATAAGAATTTTTAAATTTCAAAAGGAACTAATTTTTTTTCATGCGCTTCATTCGGTCTTTAGTTCATTGTAACAAAGGAACTAATTTACCGGCGAAGGACTATGCGACTATTTACACACGAAATGATAAAAACTAAGCAAATAAACTAACTAAACAAACAAAGAAGCAAAAAAACATAAGTGGGAGAGGTGTGACCTCACCGCTCAAAGCCTTCCTTTTATAGCCAATTTGGCTTATAATTGGCAGACCTTTGATTGGTACAGGAAGACTTGACCAACGACAAAATTATTCAAAAATTACTCATTCTTATAACGTTCGCTACTTAAGTAGAGGAAGAGTAAAAATGAAAAATGCGTAGGACGTACAAATAATCAGTAGGGTGGCAAAAGTAAAATTATTTTTTCATCACCTAGATATTTCTTTAAAACATTCATGAGAAAGCGTGGGAATAAATGGCATTGAGATAAAAACAAATTGTGCTTTTTTCTAAATAAACAACCTTGCCAGTAACCAATTCACTTAATCCAAAAGAGCTTTGAAACATCAAACAAGTGAGCCATACAGAACATGTCCTCATCAATGGTCACACAATTAAAAGCAAACACAATCCACCACACAAAACCAAAAAACATTGTGCAGAGTCTTAGTGAATGTTCGAGCATAGTTTTTAAACCATGCAAGGAAGTTGAGGGATCTTAGATTATATTGAAAAAGAGCTTGAAAACAAGTTCTGCTGAATGGCAAAAGGGTTTTTGGAAAGAGTAAAGATAGCTTGAAAACATTGTGCACACTAGTTGGTTTTAAAAACCTCTTATTATGAAAAACAATAGTATTTAATGTTATGTTTGTCATGGTAGATTTAGTTCTGTGATTTAAACTATAGTCAATGGTTGTTAACTTGTGTTTACCTTTTAAAGGTGACCAGTTTTTCAATTCAAAGTTGAACCGAACAACATACCATGACCGCAATCTCTAGCAACATCGATCTCCAACACCACAAACAACAACATATGTATTAGCCTATTTTTGGTCATACTCATCCACATAAATTGTGCTAAGCATGAAAACATACAACATATTGTATTACTCTCCTTCTGCAAGCACTCAATTTGTAACACGCCTTGCCTACCTACACCCGAAGTATCCTCATCCTATACTAGTTGGTGATATGCCCTTTTCTATGTGGGGCCTTATACTGAAATGAAGCTCTATGTTGCTTGAGGTTCACCAATTGCCGATTTAGGTGGAGGTTCACCTACTTCACATATTTATTGATTATAACACTATTAGAGTATATTTTGTATTATGTTTGTACTAGAGAAAATTAACAAAGCACTTTTGTTAAGTCATTAGTTGCTATTATGTATTTCTATAAAGAAGTTGTAAGTGTTTAATTTGCTTTACATTTTAACAGGTGATTATGCATGTGGATGATCCGGAAATGTTATTGTGATGTGAACATTGAAGAGTTGTATGAGATGAGAATAAGATCATATATATGTAATTGCTTGCTGCAGAATTGATTTTTCACTTTCATTCAACAATTTTATATCATATGAGATCTTCAAAGACACTGTGGTTCCATTTGTAATAACTCAACAAATTCAGAGTGGCTTGAACCTAACACGTCCAACACACTTTGGAGACTAAACTATTATTTCATCCTCCTTCGGACATTAGAGCTTACTTTCTTGGTAAACACACTTTGTATTTGCATATATAATTTGTCTTCACTTGTAACTTTACATCTTTCTGAAAACAATTTCACCTCTCAGTTACCTAATCAGTTTTTTAATCTCACCAAAGATCTCAACTATCTTGACCTTCAGGGGAACAATATATATTGTGAGATACCTTCAAGCTTGCTCAACCTTCAAAATTTGAGATACCTTGATCTCTCATTCATATAACCGGCCAACTACAAGGCTCAATTCCATATATATATATATATAGAATAAGCCAATTACCAAATATTCGACAACTTCATCTTTACGGTAACATGTTAAGTGGTTCCTTTCCTTCAACTATAGGAAATCTCTCATCCTTACGTTACTTATCTATTGGCCGTAATAATTTCTCTGGTGAAATTTCAGAAAATACTTTTTCCAAACTATCTTATTTAGATTCACTAGACTTGAGTTATTCAAATTTTGTATTTCAATTTGATTTGGATTGGGTTCCTCATTTTCAACTTCGTAGACTTTATTTGGGAAATACAAATCAAGGCCCAAACTTTCCATCTTGGATATATACACAGAAGTCACTGCAATTTCTTGACTTATCGAGAGCAAATCAATTTATTCTAATCAATTTCTTGAATAATAATAAAATGATATGTAAGTCATATTGAGAGCAAATCAATTTGAAGGGACTATTCCACCACAACTATTCAATCAACCTTACTTGTTTCATTTAGACCTTGCACATAGCAAACTCTCAGGATCTATGCCGAATTGCACTTATAACTTGACACAAATGATTACATTTTATCTTGCACCATTCTATATTTCTACAATTGAGTTGTTTACAAAAGCTCAAGTTTATGTGTATAGCATCCGACCAGAAAGGCGAACTATTGATCTTTCAGTCAACAACTTGTTTGGAGAAATGCCATTGGAATTATTCCGGCTTGTTCAAGTTCAAACATTGAACTTATCTCACAATAATTTCATTGGAACAATACCTAAGAAAGATGATTGGAGGCATGAAAAATATGGAGTCTCTCGATCTCTCTAATAATAAGTTTTGTGGTGAAATTCCTCAAAGCATGTCTCTATTAAATTTTTTGGGTTATTTGAATTTATCTTTCAAGTTTCAACAATTTTGACGGAAGAATCCCAATAGGAAGTCAACTTCAAAGTTTAATTTGTCATATCACTGATCAAGCAAAGCAGAAGCACCTGCAACTTCAATTTGTTTATACCCAAAAACCAAAATAAAAACCAAGAAAAAAAACCATGTATTGAAGGTGCCATCTCGCACCTTCTAAGATGGTCGGGACCTTTGCCATTCAAAAAAAAATTGAAGGTGCCATCTCGCACCTTCTAAGATGGTCGGGACCTTTGCGCCACCTAGGATGGTCCGTCTCTTCCGTGAACGCGCCATGTAAGATGGTGTGACTACCACCAATGCTCTTTTCAAATATACACTCAAAACTATAACTCGAACTCAAATTCAAAGGTCGTTCAGGTGGCAAAACGAAATTCACAACCACACTCGTTGGGTTTAAGTTTTTTCTCCCAAACCCGAATCCGCAGAAGGAACATATAATTTTTTTAACATTCAAATTTGTTTTTCAACAAAAAAACTGTAAAATTGTAACAAGTTTGTCCTTTACATTTTTTTCTTAACAAAATGATTCTTTAAGTCAAAAAATATCTACATCATTATTATTTTTAGATCTAACTCAACTAAAAAATTGTTATGTGATCATTTAGTGCTAAAATGGGAATTCAAAATTCACTATTCTTACAACAAAAGTTTGTATATGTATTATTTGGTCTTAATTTTAAACAAAATCAACCAATTACTTAATTTATGATGTTCAATGTCATAAACATTTTTTGAAGTTTCTACTTTACCATTAAATGATCACAAAAACTATTTTTAATAAAAATGGATAATGGTAAATAAATTGAAAAACAAAGTTAACAATATTCAATAAAAACTCTAATGTCATTAATGACATGTGCAACGTGGAAGGTCTTTTATATAGGGATGGCAATTTGACTCATACCCAGTGCAGTGGATACCCAGTAAAAATACCCACAATGGGTAGGGTAAAAATCCGCATTTTGGATACGGCCATGGGTATGGATAATTACCCGCAAAATTGAACAGGTATGGGTGCGGGTACCTTAGTACCCACCCTGCCCCACACCTACATAGTATATATTTATTTATTTTAATTATATTATTATACAATAATTATATAATAATATATGTAAATCAATTTTAAAAAATACAACATTATTATACTACTACACATTTTTAATAAAAATATTTATTTATAACGTAATAAAAATATGTCAATAAAGAAATAAACTTTAGCATGATATTACTAATAATTTTGTTTATAATTTTCGTGAGTCAACATTAAAATCTTTGAATTTTTTTTAATTTTATTAAAATATATGATATTTTATAATTAATCAATTTATTTTTAACAACAATGCAGATAACGGGTACGGATATGAGTACTTAGGTACCCATAGGGTATGAGGACGTGGACAAAGATTATCACCCACGCAGGTATGGGGATGGGTATTTTTTCAAATTGCGAGTATGGAGATGAGAACCATAATACCCTACCGATTGCCATCCCTACTTTTATATTAAACAAAGGCTGACTTTCAAATAATTTAACGTGTTTACAAAATGAGGTTCAAAGAAAATTCCAATCTTCCATTATGCTTGCTTTTACTTTTCAAAGAACCGGGACCCAACATGAGGTTCTTTTTTCAACCTTTCCCATAAGCCAACATATTACTATTATATTATATATATAACCACACTAAATCTCTTAACAAACTATAATCATAATTTTGAACTCGATCGATCTTATTCTCTGATCCAAACAAACATTTATCATTCATGATGACCATTCTTACTTCACAAATGTCACTTCTTTTGCTTCTAATTTTATCTTTAACCATATTTCACAAAACCATGTGTAGCAATGATCACCGATATTGTTAATCTTCAAAAAGGGAATCAATGATAGCACTTCACATGGTAAGATATCAACATGGTCAACCAAAAAAGACTGTTGTGCATGGGAAGGAGTCTACTGTGACAATATTACTGGCAGAGTTACAAAACTTGATCTTAGTGATCAAAATTTGAAAGGTTTTTGAGTTTTACAACTTGAGTTTTTGAGTTTGAATGATTTTGATGTGATAAATATTCCGACCAGTACTCAAAACAACTTCACACATGCACTACAAGAAAATTGCCATATACCAACGGCAGCCTATAGTGACAGGCGCTAAAATCATTGGTATAGGTGTTCATATACCAACGGCAGCCTAATTCAATGTGGGTATAGGCCATAAACAGATTTATTTAACTTCACCTCCCATCTATTTCCTCTCTCGTCTAGAAAAAGAGAAACGCTCATCTTTTTTCCAATTTTTCTTTTCCCTTCCAATTCAAATTCCCTCTCACCTAAAAGAAAACCTTGGAAACCCAACTTCCTAATCTTCAAACACGAAGCATCATCTCCGTTTTTCCAAACCTTTCATCGTCTTCTCCAATATCAGTGGCGCATTATTTTTCGGTCTCTCCAACGAACACGACTGTTGAAGGAAACGCGACCTTCTCTCGTTATCTCCAGTTCTGACCAACATCAACTTCTTATTTCGTGAGTCTCTTTATCAACTTCAACCTAGATTGAGTTTTTCCTAAATTATGCCAAAACCCTAACATCATATTTCATTCCAAATTAAATTTCTCTGTTCTTAGCTCAATTAGAAGTTTGATGTTAATTTGTCTGATTATTATTTGTATGTTTTTCATATTTGGCTCGATTTCAAACCTAACAAGATTTAGTCCTATTTGAATGGCACTTTGTTGGTTTTTGTTTTATAGGTTTTCGTTAATTGTTTATACTTTATGGATTTTGGTTTTGGGTTTTATGGTTTTTGGTTAGATGTGAAATATAGTACTTACTAATAACTAGTTAGTTTACTATGTAGATATTGTTTTGGGATCCATTGGCGCAGCTTTCGGCTCTATTTAGTAGTGATGGTTGTATCTCATAAGGCTTTATCCGTTTTCTCGGGTCGGATCTAGTGATAGCTCCTCGTGTCTCGAGTCGTGAGTGATAAGACGAGAGATCCAGTCTCGCTGCTAGATAGATCACACTGCATTTATAATTGTTTTCAGTATCTTTGGTGTTGAACAGCTTCTCGCTTTGCATCAGTTTCCTTCAATTTTGATGATTACTCTTAATGTTGGCTTCGATTTGATTTTTTCCATGCATTGGCGGTATAATTTTCTACAGAGAGGCTTTGTTGAGGTGCTTTGCTCTGATGTCTCTTGGATTTTGTATTTGTTTCTAATTGTTCATTTCTATTTTGGTGTAGAATATAGCTTTTTATAGGCCATGGTGTGGCGTTTGACTGTTGTATTGACTGAACTTTTTGATCTAGTGTATTATCTTGGCTTTATTGTACTCCTTGTACAATGGGCTCTTTGATTTTTATGTGGAAACTGATATGTGAAGTTTTTGATATGCACAATATAGGTAGTTGTTGCATTCTTCACAAAATGAGGATGATTATGAAATTGATATTGAAATACCAAATTACTTCGTATAACTCATCGCTCTTTTCCTTTCAAAAGAAATCAATTGTATGAAATGTTAACATTTGGTGTAGGTGAGTAAGTCAACACTACTAGGAGAGAAGGAGGAATTAATTGAAGCATGCCATAAAAATACTTCTTTGGTGTAGGTGAATAATGCAACTCTGCTAACTGGTTAGTCAGTTCCTAACAAATTAAGGACTTACAACCTTTTTAATATCTTACTTGGACTTAATTTGGAGTGTCTTTAAATTAATAATAGTATAACTATTTTTTGTGATTCATAGACTTGCTATTTGAGTGAGCTGCCTACAAGAAAAGAAGAATCAAAGGTTACTCTGGATTAGACCCATATTTGAGTTCAACACTAACAAACACAGGGTTTCCCCCTAACAAGTAGTTTCCCTTTTCAACAAACACAGATGATTGCCTAAACTGCAGACACCCTATTAATACAATATCATAACTATACACACTCAAAAACATAACTTCTTATCTGAACCTTGTTGACTGTACAAGCTTGTTAATTAATACAGTATGTTGGTATGATTTTTGTCCTTTTTGTAAAGCTAGGCTCTCAAACTGGATTTTACTTTATTTTGTGAACTCCACCCATTCTTCTATGAGAATTAAAGAAAAGTATTTGTGTTAATTTATTTTGGTGTCTGCAGATTAAAGTGCGTCTGTCTTACATTTTTAGTTAAATTACTCATCATTTTTCACGTCAATGTTCAGGCCACTGATCCCAACGTGAAAAGTTCCCAAGTCTTAAACAAGGTCCTTCCATTAGTGATTGGTTATTTTGTTCTTTCAGTTCCTTCTAGTCTTAGCCTTTACTGGTAAGCATAAGCAAAGACCTTCCAAATGGTCCTACATGTTTAAATGTGTTATCTATATTTACCTATTATATACTTTTAAGTTGTGCATGTTCACAAATAATATATTGAGCACTTTACAGCAAGTATGGCTTCAAAAGTTAGGAGGTGCAAATAATCCTTTGAGACAAGTTCTAGATGATAATGTGAAAAATGACTCAATGCCGATTCAGAAGTCAGTATCTCAACTAAATTCCACAAAAGTTGAAGAACCTAGAAAAGGTGAAAAATTGACATCAGAGGGGCCACGACCTGGTGACAGGTTAGTAATTATTATTGTAGGTAGCTACACTTTTTTTAGAATGCTATCTTTTTATTGCAGATTTAAGCAATTAATGGAACTAGAAGCAAGGAAGAAACAGCAGCGAGAAGAAGAAAAAAGGAAGGCTGGAGAAGTAGCAGCTAAAGTTAATAATGAGCAAACAATTGAAGGGAGAAATCAATCTATAGGCGACTTAGTTGAAAATTCCCAATCTGTAGGTGCTGATACTGATCCATCCATATCTGGAGTAGTAAATGGTAATCCGTTAAGTAAATGGTAACCCAAGCCATCAAATTTATACCTTTATATTATGCTTGTCATCTTCGATGCTATTTTTGTTGTTTCTCCCATTATCATGGATCAACAGAATTAAAAGCAAAGGCACACTGATAGTGGAATTATTTGTAGAATGTTTACCTTTATGAGAGGTTGTAGGATGCCATTATAAGGTTTAGGAATGACTATGATAGAAATGTGATTACTGAAGCGGGTCTTGGTGACAATGGGCCTAGACCAAGGGTGTGGCAAGTATATTCTAAAAAGAAGGCAAACACATGAGTGGTGGATTTCTTATTCGTTTATGAATTGATTTGTTTTTCTTGTTAGGAAATGAGCCCTTTATTAAATAATGAAACAATAATGAAAGAAGGCAATTTACTCTTAACAAAGTGTTTCTCTCATTAGAAACTCCACTTGTTTGATTGTGAGTTATTTGCAATTCAATTTTTCACTGCTGATCTCATTTTGATTTTTCACATTGTCTACACTTTTTGAAGTTAGTCCTAACTATATGTTTATGACCTTTAATTATGTATTAATTTGTAAGCCTATCTAATTGTTTATTTTTAGCTCTTATTTTTATTTGATTATTCAATTAGCTATGTAGAAGCCACTATCTTTGGTTTTGCTGCCCTCTACCTTCTAAAGGAAGTCCAGGTATAGTTGTTTGTATTTAAGAGTTGTTGTTTTCTGTTTTCCTACCCCTTTGTCTTATTTTTACAACCAAATTAAGAGTTGCTTGTATACTGCACTGGTATGTTCTGCATTGCTATTTACCCATGCGAGTAATTTTTTGATTTGTTATCATATATGTTTAATGTATCGTTCATTCACAGGTTCCTTATTCCACTTTCTTTGGTGAAGGTGTAAATAGGAGTACCGTTGGTCAGAGTAATGGGAACCTGTTTAATTCTCACTAAAGTGTATTCTCTGGCTGGTTGCAGGTCTAGAAACTGATATGATAACAGTGTTCACTTTGCAATGAGAGAGACAACCTTAATTTCAGGTAACACCTTGAAATTAATTCATTAATATTTCATAGTTTGTTAGACACGTGATTATTTCTTATTAGTGTCCCTTTAGTGTGAAGTAGTGAAATTTGGAATTTGGTTGCTGGTTTGTAACTCTGTTATGTCATAGAAAAACATAATTGTATTCTTTTATTTTGAATAGGTTCCATCTATCAAGGTATTATATGTTACCCTTTGAGTTCATATTTCAATATTATGAAAATATCTTTTAAGTTTACTTTGTAACTTTGTGTTCTTTTTTTAAAATGTTTCAGGTGGTTCTAGTGCCTGTAACCAAACTAATTTTAAAAGTCTAGATAACACTAAAGAAGATGAAAGAGTGGAAGATTAGAAGCTAATTTGATCCGACGGATGTTTTGTTCCATGGTCTTTAATTCGCTTTGTACTTGGATCATAATAATTTCACAGGAGGACTCCCAAACATATCACCAATGGCCCAAATAATTGATTTGTCTTACAATGCCTTCTCAGGATCAGTTCCACATAGTTGGAAGAATTTGAAACATTTAAATTACATTAACTTGTGGAGTAATAAACTATCTGGTGAAGTTTTGGTACACCTCTTTGATTTGGAAGCATTGCAGATCGTGAACTTAGGAAAAAATAAAATTTCCGGAACCATACCAATCAAGATGTCACAAAACTTGGAAGTGGTCATATTGAGATCTAACCAATTTGAAGGGACTATTCCAACACAATTATTGAACCTCCCTTATTTGTTTCATTTGGACCTTGCACATAACAAACTTTCTGGATCAATGCCAGAGTCTGCCTACAACTTGACTCAAATGGTTACTATTCATATAGGTGCATGGTTGTCTGATGTTTCATTTGAGTGGTTTACAAAAGGTCAAGACTATTATGTGTATAATATTGACCCAAATAGACAGACGATTGACTTTTCGGCTAACAACTTGTCTGGAGAAGTGCCATTGGAATTATTTCATCTTGTTCAACTTCATACGTTGAACTTATCACACAATAATTTCATTGGAACAATACCCAAAGTTATTGGAGGCATGAAAAATTTGGAGTCTCTTGATCTATCTAATAATAAGTTTTGCGGTGAAATTCCTCAAAACATGTCTCTCTTAAACTTTTTGGGTTATTTGAACTTATCTTACAACAATTTTGATGGAAAAATCCCAATAGGAACTCAACTTCAAAGTTTTAATGCATCGAGCTACATTGGCAATCCAAAATTATGCGGAGCTCCTCTTAAAAATTGTACCACAAAAGAAGAAAATCACAAAACTGCAACAACATCTCCGAAGAATGAAGACAGTGACTCTATAAGAGAATCATTGTATCTTGGCATGGGAGTAGGATTTGCAACAGGTTTCTTGGGAATTTGTGGTTCTTTGTATCTTATTAGGAAATGGAGGCATGCATACTATCGGTTTGTTGATGGAGTGTGTGACAAGATCTATGTAACTTTGATGGTTAAGTTAAATAGCTTTCCCAGAAATCGTGCTCGTTCTAGTTAAGGTTAGTGAAACCTACTTAACAATGCACTTTTGTTAGTTACATTCAATATAAAACTTCTAGCTAAGTAATTTGATTCACATTTTATCAGGTGATTATACGAGATGAGAATGTGATCATATGCAGATTGTAGAGCTATTGTGATGTCAAGTGTCAACATTGATGAGTTCTACGAGATAAGAATATGATCATATGTAATCCATTAACTTTGTGTTGTTTCTAGTCAACTTAAAGATTGGAAATTTGGAGCCAAAAGCAAAAAGGAAGCTCAAAGGAAACTTAATTATTTATACATGACTACATTTAATTGGTTTTAGTGGAGAAAGTGGATTACTTATTTCTATTACTTCTTTGATACGTTATATGATTCTAAATCTTCCCATTAGCTAACATTCTTTTTTTTTCTTCTCTTAGTAACATATTCATATCAATGACTTCAAATTTCAAAGTCTTCCACTACTTTTGATCTATTTCTTTTTTCATGCTTTTCCATTAGCTAACACCTTATATATAATCACACTGCAATCTCTTAACTTATATGTCACTAAGCTATACCAAGAACTTATATACAACCAGTTTTTTTCTTCTGATCCAAACAATCAATCATTCATGATGACCATTCTTACATCAAAAATGTCACTTCTTTTGCTTCTACTTTTTTCTGTAACCACATTTCACAAAAGCATGTCAAGCAATGATTATCACAGATTGGTTCATTGCAATGAGAAAGATCAACAGACATTGATAATCTTTAAAAAGGGAATCAATGATAGTTATGGTCAGCTATCAACCTGGTCAATCAAAAAAGACTGTTGTGCATGGGAAGGAGTCCACTGTGACAACATTACTGGCAGAGTTACAAAACTTGATCTTAGTTATCAAGCATTAAAAGGTGAGATCAACTTTTCTATCCTACAACTTGAGTTTTTGAGTTACTTGGATTTGAGTGAGAATTATTTTGATGTGATAGATTTTCCAGCCACTCAACACAACATCACACATAAATCTAACCTTGTCTACCTTGACTTAACCTACTTCGGTGTTGGTCTTCACATGGATAATCTTCATTGGCTTTCTCCACTTTCTTCATTGAAATATCTCAACCTTAGTGGAATCGATCTTCATAAGGAAACCAATTGGTTTCAAGCAATGAATACACTTCCTTCACTATTAGAGTTACAGTTGAGTTTTTGTAATCTCAACAACTTCTTCATCAACCCATCTATTGAGTTTTTGAATTTTTCTTCAATTGTAACTCTAGATCTTTCTGTAAACAACTTCACCTCTCAGTTGCCTAATCAGTTTATTAATCTCACCAAAGATCTCACTTATCTTAACCTTTATAAGAGCAATATACATGGTGAGATACCTTCAAGCTTGCTCAACCTTCAAAATTTGAGATACCTTGATCTCTCTTATAACCAACTGCAAGGATCAATTCCAGATGGAATAGGCCAATTACCAAATATTCAACATTTTGATGTTTCAGGTAACATGTTAAGTGGTTCTGTTCTTTCAATTGTAGGAAACCTCTCATCGTTACGTTACTTATCTATTGGCCAGAACAATTTCTCTGGTGAAATTTCAGAAAATACTTTTTCCAAACTCTCTAATTTAGATTCACTAGACTTGAGTTTTTCAAATTTTGTATTTCAATTTAATTTGGATTGGGTTCCTCCTTTTCAACTCCATTACCTTTCATTGAGCAAAACAAATCAAGGTCCAAATTTTCCATCTTGGATATATACACAGAAGTCACTGCAATTTCTCGACTTATCGAGCTCAGGAATTTCATTGGTAGATAGAAACAGGTTTTCAAGACTTATAGAAGGAATACCCTATGTTCTTTCTTTGTCAAACAATTCGATGATTGGAGACATATCAAACCTAACACTAAACTGTGATTATTTAAGGTTGAATCACAATAATTTCACTGGAGGACTCCCCAACATATCACCAATTGTTGTTTTAGTTGATTTGTCTTACAACTCCTTCTCAGGATCAATTCCACATAGTTGGAAGAACTTGGATTATTTACGATACATTAACTTGTGGAGTAATAAGCTATCCGGTGAAGTTCTAGTGCACCTCTCTTATTGGACACAATTAGAGTTCTTGAACTTGGGACAAAATGATTTTTCTGGAACCATACCAATCAAGATGTCAAAAAACTTAGAATTGGTCATATTGAGGGATAATCAATTCGAAGGGACTATTCCACCACAACTATTCAATCAACCTTACTTGTTTCATTTAGACCTTGCACATAACAAACTTTCAGGATCTATGCCGAACTGCATTTATAACTTGACACAAATGATTACTTTTCATGAGGATTCGTTATATAGGACTGCGATTGAGTTGTTTACAAAAGGTCAAGATTATGTCTATGAAATCCAAGCAGAAAGGCGAACCGTTGATCTTTCAGTCAACAGCTTGTCTGGAAAAGTGCCATTGGAATTATTCCGGCTTGTTCAAGTTCAAACATTGAACTTATCTCACAATAATTTCATTGGAGCAATACCCAAGATGATTGGAGACATGAAAAATATGGAGTCTCTTGATCTCTCTTGCAACAAGTTTTGTGGTGAAATTCCTCAAAGCATGTCTCTCATAAGCTTTTTAGGTTTTTTGAATTTATCTTACAACAATTTTAATGGAAAAATCCCAATAGGAACTCAACTTCAAAGTTTTAATGCATCAAGCTATATTGGGAATCCAAACCTTTGCGGAGCTCCTCTTAATAATTGTACCACAGACAAAACTGCAACGCCATCTACAGAGAAGGAAGATGATGACTCTATAAGAGAATCCTTGTATCTTGGCATGGGAGTTGGATTTGCAGCAGGTTTCTGGGGAATTTGTGGTTCTTTGTTTCTTATTAGGAAATGGAGGCATGCATGCTTTAGGTTTATTGATGGAGTGCGTGACAAGCTTTATCGGTTTGTTGATGGAGTGTGTGACAAGATCTATGTAACTTTAATGGTAAAGTTAAAAAGCTTTCCCAAAAATTGATCTCTTGCTAGTGAAGGTTAGTAAAACCTACTTCACATATTTATTGGTTATAACACTATAGAGTATTTTGTTTTATTTGTAATTTCTATTATGTTTGTACTATAACTTCTTAGTATTTAATTTGCTCTACATTTTAATAGGTGATTATGCATGTGGATGATCCGGAAATGTTATGCAGATTGCAGAGCTATTGTGATGTCAACATTGAAGAGTTGTATGAGATGAGAATGAGATCATATGTAATTGCTTGCTACAGAATTGATTTTTCACTTGGTGTTATGTTTTTGTTCATTGAATAATTTTATATCATATGAGATTCTGTCAGTTTTTTCCTTAATTTCCTCTTCATTTGTTTTTCTTTTCTTGTAGTTAAAATGTATGTTGTAAATTCGATTAGAAAAGTGACACCAACATTTTGATGTGTATGTGGAGCAAAATAATCAATGGAAAAGAACAAGGTAAATAAAAACAAACTAAAAGAATAAAAACAAACGAAAAGTACAAGATATAGAGAAGTTTATCCGTAACAAAATCATATCCAAAGCCAGATGCACAATGATACATGTTAGGGTGGCTTGACTCTTCAAGAGGGGGCAATTCCTTGACTTTTCTAATGGAAGGATTCCACAATAGAAAATAAGACACACTGGAGTACACTTTGACAAAACAAAGGATACCATTGCATGAGCCAACGATTTCATGATGTGTATTGCCGTGAATGTTTGATGGATACTCGAGTTGTGTGACGTTAGTGGACACAGTGGCGAAAACGTCGTCAAGTGGGCAAGAATTAACAACGGGCCTGCGTAAAGGTTTAGAGTAGCTAATAATGTGGAGACGGCGTGTGGTTGACATGCTAAGGTGCTTCTTGGCGAATTTATGATGAGATATTAGAGAATTCCATGACTTACAAACACATCGAAGTTGAAGGAGGAACTTTACAGGTAACCTACAGAGGATTTCTTCCACGAGGTCAAATGGAATGTGATCAACGGAAGCGAGTGAAGGTGAGAGTTGGTTGTTAATGACAGATGTTCCCTCTATCATTGGCTGAGAAGAAGAATTTACTTCATTCACAAACGGCGGCATTGTGACCTTCAGACTCTAACAAGGGAACCCTCGTATTTTTAGATGAATGGACATGTATATAGGGTTTTTTTTTTTGGTGTAACATGTATATATAGGCTTAATTAGCAAGTTAGCATCGTACAAAAAAAAAAAAAACTAATAGGCTTAGCGGTTAGATTGTATAGTCAGTATCGTATATAAAAATAAAATTAAAGCTTGTATATAGGGGGTGTAAACGGATTATTATTATTATTATTATTATTTATTTTTTGAGTACTCCTTGTACCCTTGGCTTGTATTTTGATATTATTCTCCTATATATATATATATATTATACACATTTACCATTAAAAAAAAAAAGATGGATCGATGAAGAGACATATATAGTAATATCAAGAAGCAATGACATTAAAGAGAAGCATACAAATTTCTTCTTGTCGACGAAGTGAATTGGGGGAGGAATCTTGATGATATCAGCGTCCATGTTACGCCGGATTAATTTTGTTTCAGGTTACGCTAGATTAACGTTGTTTCAGGTTACATCATCGTGACATTCTCATTTAAAGTCCTCGCTTTCTCCTGCCATTCTCATTTAGTACACCCTTATGAAGATGCAGGTCATGGAATAGATTAACTTCCCTAACTATATAAACTATTAAGGGAAATTATGTAAGATATTCTCCATATGTTTTTAATTTTTGTTGTGGGCTGGTTATTGCATCTCTAGAGACTAGAAGTGAGAAATAAGTGAGAATCTTGTGTATATGTGTGTCTGTATTTAGTGATGGATATTTGTTTGTTTGAAAATGCTATTGTGGTGCATAATTGTATGCCTATGTATAAGTTGTTTGAGTTTTTAGTGTAAATTCAAGTGTGTGTACTAGTGTACTAGAATTGTTTGTTAAACTAGTAATGGATTTGAAGTTATAACTGTGAAGTGTATCTATTGAAGTTCTTTAAAACTAGTTTCATTTTGATTTGTTAGTTCTCGGTATTTAATTCTTATTTGTCAGTTCCTTCATATGTAAGGAATTTTGTTTTGTCCGCGGTTGTGCTGCACCGAAACCTTGTTGTTTCTCTTTGTGTTTTTCTACTTAACTGGTACATTATTTAAATTTATTTGGCACACAGTTTTTAGTTTGAAATTAATTATTACTACTTTGTATTGTAGTAGAATGAGATCCTTGTTATGGGGTCTCATCCTTATTCATTGAAGAAAAATATGTATGAATTGTCTGCTGTCATCTTATTTAGTATCTATTTTGTTTCAGATAGATCAATTCATCGAGTAGAATTTGAAGGAAGGTGAAAATGTATACCGGCCATAGAGCAAAATAAGCCCAAGGTGGTGGTGATTGATTCTTGGCAATCATGGGAATTCTTGTTTTTTGATAGAATAGTGGATTGGTAAATATTATAGCTTTTGTATTTTGTTGAATGGATCTTAGATTGTTGTATGTTAGATATAAGTAAACTTTTCTAGAAAAAATATTAGAAATATTAATATTTAAAAGAGCTTACTATATTGTAACAAAAACAAATGCTTGCTATATATACCAGAAAAAAAATAAACCGTAACATATAATAGCGCTTTTGGCCGCGGGTGCTATTACAAGCTATCTTAAATAATTTAAAACAAAGGACTTATAAGAGCGCTTTTAGGCACAGGCGCTATTAAAAGTTGTTTACACTGACAACTACAATAGCGCTTCAGACGCGAGCGCTATCAAATATGCGCGATATAATAGTGCTTTAATTTATTTGAAAAGCGTTATTAAAAGCTGTCTCTAGGACTACAAACGAAAGCACTTAACCACTTACAATAGCACTTTTTTCTAAAATGCTATTAAATGTGAGTATTTGATAGCGTTTTTAAAGCGCATTATAGACTCAAAACTTACAATACCGCGACATGTAATAGCGCTTTAAAGAGCTATTAAATACCCTTTTTGGTAGTAGTGGAATTTCCCAAGCCTAGAAACATCAATGAGAAACTGAGGTGTGATTGCTTGAGACGCAACAAAGGTTCGCGAGACGAGGAGGAAAGACTTAATTTTGCAGATCAACTTAACTTTCATAATGCAACCAGTGATGACTTGAGCCAAATATTTCCATGGTATACTTCATTCAACATGTTTAGTTTTTTCGACCTCCAACCATCTGCCTCACTTTCAACGCTCCCTTCAACACTCTATTGCAACACTTCAACTGTTTAATATTTTTTTCTTCAACAACCCCATTGTAACTAGTCTTAATGAGGCAAAACTTACAAAAATATCGTTGATGTAACAAGTTCGATATGACATAGCAGTACACTATACACAACATCTAGTTGAATCGGTATGTATAGAAACCCCGAACATAAACCCCAATTTAATTTAAAACGATGATTTATCCAATAACGAGAAATTGCAAATCAATAATGTATAATTCTTAGCAAAATCCGAAACAAAACTATTGATTTTCATACGTTGTCATATAAATTGAGACGATGATGCTTCAATTCTCCTTTAATTACAATTCAAGAAAGGCAATGAATATTAGGCTGAAGAAGCATATAGGTGTCATGAATGCATATCCCTATTGTCTCTTAATATACTTTATGGCACAGCCCGATTTCAACAATATTGGAATTGAATTTCAGAAACATAGAATAAATGATTCTCATATATTTTATACAAAATAAATAATTACGGTTCATAAAATTTAACAATTAATAGCTATAACATGTATCTAAACAGCTTTAATATCAATTGAAGAAAATTTAATTAAGAGTAACTACAGATCCGTAGATACAAAAATTATAGCATAAACGTATACTTTGTCTGAAGAGATTTGATATATAGAGGAGAAGTTATAGTTGAGAGTTTGCCATCTCTCACCGATGAGATGAGATAGTCAAAGTGTGTTTTAACATGATTAATATATATTTATACTCATCAATGGAGGCATGATCTCTCTCAACGGACATACATATGCGAACAACCCAACCCATAACAGATTATTCCCAATTGAAAAATATCCATTATTTGAAAGGTTAGTGCATAATTGTAATCATTTGTTATTTTTATTGTTGATTAAGGTTATTTTTATTGTAAACAGGTTTTTTATATCTTATATCCTTAATATATTAAAATAATACATAAACAAAAAGTTTAGGCGTCAATTATCCCGCTTAATCTATTTCTAATATTTTTTTTTTACTAAATCTCTAAATTTTTATTTTGACTAAATCTTCAAAAACAAAAATTTGTGGAAACTTTTTCTTTGAACATCCATCAGGTTTTATTTAACAGACAAAGACTTCTAATAAATAATTTTTTTTCTCTAACTTTTCAATATTTTAGGTGCCAGCGATGCCTAACTTTTAGATGCCCAGAAGGCGCCAACGATGCCTATAGAATTTTTAGGTGGTAGCTATTAAAAGCCAAAATAAATGCTACTATTAAAAACTCTTATCTAGTGCAGGTATTTGTTGTGACGTTGCCATCTTTCTTCTCTTCATATAGAAACCATTGTACGTGGAACAAAAACATCCGTGCATAAGCTCGTTTATCAGTCATCTGTTATTTTTTTTACCAAAATATATTGCCTAAATGTAGGACGTACTCCTGTGATTAAATTACGAAAAACTAAGTATTAGTATTAAATTTACCGATAGTATTTGTAGCAATTAAAATTGATTTTACAATTTTATCCTTTAAAAAAAAGAATGAGTTCATATTATCCTCATGATATTCATTCTAAATTTAGTCTCTACTTAATTTTAATAGTATTTTTAGTCCTTACAATAAAAATAAAAATAGTATTTTTAGTCCCCAATTGACTTTGGTTTAGCATATGTGATTTCACAAAAGAGGGGGTTAATTTATATGAATCCTAATGGAGATGGTTTTGTTATTGTGTGTATGTATCTTCAGGATGCAGTGCTGCCAACTTACAATTTTCAACAAGGTAGATGATATTCGTATTTCTTTATCTTAGTTAAACGTGAATGCAGTCAAACATAAAGATACTAACGATCAAAGTTGTATATTAATAAATGTGAATGCAGTCAAATAAATCATTTATTTTGGGACAAAGGAAATATTTGTTGAAAAAAAAAATTATTTAGTTTTTAGTTTTTTGTAATTTAGAAAAATGAACAGCCAACTGAAAGCTAGATATCTGAAAATATAATAACCAAACACAAAACCATGGATATTGTTGGATCAAGGACCAAACAGCAGTACCCTAACACAAGTTATAATTACTCTATCAAATCAAACAGTACTGTCATGCATTTTCTCGTCCCACTGTCAACAATGTCTGGAAAGTTTTAAATGTCATGAGGTACAATTTTATCTACTTGTGGCATGGGACATACCATCATTATTGATGAAGATGAAAATCTATGAATCACAAACCATATAGAAAACAGAACCAATTTTCGATCAATTTTTACCACCGCACAACCACACATTCGCTAAATTGTCTTAAATAAAAGAATTGTGCTGTTTAAACACATCTTTGCCGACACAATTTTGACATGGTATGTGTAAAAGCAAGCTGCCCATTCTATGCCAACAAATTGAGGTGTGGAAGTAATTATTAAAAAAAACCAATACAAATGTACTAAACCATCAATCTCTAGAATTAAAATTTTAGGGAGAGTTTGTCGTCCATTTAAATCCACAAGATTTAGAGAATTAGTCTCGACAGTTGCGCGCAAAAGCAGAAGATGACCATTAGATAGAGAATGATACTCTGCAAATTCTTTCCAACCGTTTTGAAACCATAAGTTGCCATCACTTTTTACCAAATTTAATTTCCAATTTACACCATTTGGAGTTTTTAGATATATAGTTTTTGGTAAACATTCTCCATATTTCGCCACAAACTTTCTCGGTATCACCTGTCAATTAATAATACAAAGTAGTTAACATGTAACATATAAAATGTAACATATATAAAAACATAAAGTACATACACGAAGAAAAAAATGTAACTGAAAATGGCTTACAAGCTTTCCTTGATGAAGGGTTTGAGTTGGTATGATCTGGAAAAAGTGGATAGGCTTCATCTTAGGAATTTGATTAGACATGAGGATGCTAAGATGCTTGTGAAGTTTAGATGACAATAACAAGCAAGAGGAATAATAAACTATGCCGTTCTATATTCCATATTAATGTCTAATGAGCGTTACACTCTTAAAATTACATATTTTTTCATCTAAATATAGTTTCAAATTAAAGCATAAAAGTGATTCCAACACTAAGAATCAATTTCCAATTTCAATCAACCAATCTTCAATCAAACAATTTTAAAACTGCAAAGGAAGGAGATGGCGGAACAAAGGAGACACCAAGACAGCGGCGAGCGACACTATTACGAACGTAGAGGGGTAACAGCGGTTATCTGCTCAGAGAGTGGCAGAGAGGTGACCTAGCGGTGCAAACGAGGAAGAAGACAAGTTATTTTAGGGTGTTTTATTTTTATTATGGGTTTGTGTAACATGTGCAACATTGTACATGTTAAAGTAGCCAAAAGTGGTAACTATTTATTGAAAAACAATACCCTTAAAAATAAGAACCTAATATTTATGCTTCTAAAAACATGATTATAACCATTTTATCGATCTCCTTCATGATTTTTTTTTTATATCTCCTTCCTCTTGAATGCTTTATGAAGTTTGATGCACTCACATATTTTCTATAAAAATAGTATGAAGTTTGATGCACTCACATTTTTTCTATAAAAATAGTAACACTGTTGTCAATTATGAAGCAATTATGAGCTTATGATGCTTCTCATTCACTATACACTAACTTTGGGATATTCATTTCTCTAAGTGCTAAGTATTTCATTTAATTTGATAATAGTATTAATTTTATTTCTCATATAGTGGTTAGTCAAAGCCTTTTTTAATATGCAATATGCAAGTAAATTCCAATAGGTATAACTGTTCAATAATTAGTACACCCTTATGAAGATGCAGGTCATGGAGTAGATCAAATACCCTTTTTTGTAGTAGTGGAATTTCCCAAGCCTAGAAACATCAATGAAAAACTGAGGTGTGATTGCTTGAGACGCAACAAAGGTTCACGAGATCAACTTAACTTTTATACTGCAATCAGTAAGGACTTGAGCCAAATATTTTTATGGTATACTTTATTCAACATGTTTAATTTTTTCAACCTCCAACCATCCGCCTCACTTTCAAAGTTCCCTTCAACACTCTATTGCAACACTTCAACTGTTTAATATTTTTTTTTCAACAACCCCATTGTAACTAGTCTTAATGAGGCAAAACTTACAAAAATATGGTTGATGCAACAAGTTCGATATGACATAGCAGTACACTATACACAGCTTCTAGTTGAAATGATGATTTATCCAATAACGAGAAATTGCAAATCAATAATGTATAATTCTTAGCAAAATCCGAAACAAAACTATTGATTTTCATACGTTGTCATATAAATTGAGACGATGAACATTTCTCTTTTTCTTGTGACTCTTTGTATACTTTGGTAGTCAACATTGACACATCTTGTGTTAGTGAGACTGTTTTATAATATATCTCATTTTAGCTTGTTCAAAAAAAAAAAAAAATTAAGACGATGATGCTTCAATTCTCCTTTAATTACAATTCAAGAAAGGCAATGAATATTAGGCGGAAGAAGCATATAGGTGTCGTGAATGCATATCCCTTTTGTCTCTTAATATACTCATCAATGGAGGCACGACCTCTCAACGGACATACATATGCAAACAACCCATCACATATTATTCCCAATTGAAAAATATCCATTATTTGAAAGGTTCTTTTTATTGTTGATTAAGGTTATTTTTATTGTTAACAGGTTTTTTATATCTTATATCCTTAATATATTAAAACATGATATATAAACAAAAAGTTTTAAGTGTTGATTATTCCGTCTAATCTATCTTCATATTTTTTTTTATTAAATCTTTAAATATATTTTTTTTGACTAAATCTCCAAAAAAAAATTGTAGAAATTTTTTCTCTGAACACACTTCAGGTTTGATTTGACAGACAAAGACTTCCAATAAACAATTTTGTTTTCTAATTTTTTAATAGTTTCATTTTTTTTTCTCCCACATTTTTTCAATTTAATGATAACAAAATTAATATAACTATAAAATTATAAACGATATTTGTATTGGATAGATATCTCGTGTATCGCACAAGGGAGTGGAGGACTCATTTTGTCATTTTAGATGCCTAGAAGGGGCCAGCGATGCCTATAAACTATAATAGAATTTTTAGGTGCTAGCTATTAAAAGCCAAAATAAATGCTATTTAAAACTCTTATCTAGTGCAGGTATTTGTTGTCACGCTGCCATCCATCCCCCTTCTTTATTTTCTTCATTTAGAAACCATCGTACGTGGAACAAAAACATCCGTGCAATTGCATAGTTACTTACTATATTGATATATTAGTTGAGTTTTACTTAGTCGATTCTTAAGTCGGATACTAAATTTTCGAAAAAAAAATACTCTCTTCGTCTTTTATTATAAGCTTCCTTACAAAGATTTTATTTGTCCCTAAATATAAGCCACTTTTCAATTCCCTATACACATTTATTATTACTTTTTCAAACATAACCACACTTTGCATTAAAATACGTAAAATCAATTACAAATACATCTTTTCACCAAGGACAATTTAGTAATTGTAATATCCAAAAAATATACATTAATTACACTATCAACTTTTCTTAATAAGCGTGAAATTTTTCTTGGGGGACTTATATATAGGGATGGAGGGAATAGTTTATAGGCATCGCTGGCGCCTTCTATTATAGTTTATGGGTCATATATGTAGTGTGTTTTAGTTGGCTTGTCTTCTATATTAGTGTTTTATTTAAGGCTATGATTAGATAGTTTAAAATGAACGGAGCGGAGCGGAATAGTAAAGAATAAAGTGGAGCGAAACGGAATAAGACGGAATATAAACTTCATTCTATTGTTTGGATAGTCTAATTAAAAAGTTTCATTCCATTGCATATACCATAAATTGGAGGAATGAAATAGTGAATGATTGGATGGAATGAGTTCCATTTGGTTCCATTCCACTCCATTCATTTTATGTAAATTTAATGACTGGAATTTTATTATTTACCACTCCACTCCATTCCATTTTATTTTATTTTATCAATTCAAACATAGTCTAAGAAACGTGACTTTAATTAATTACCATGTGTTGATGTCAAAAAATGTTATTTAAAAATAAATTTTTAACAAAAATACAACAAAATTACACTTTTTGTTTTTTTTTTAAAATATTTTTTACACGGATTGATATTCGTGCCGTAAGTGAAGAGAATGCAATGTCGTATTTTTTTCGAAAATTATTGTGTTCATATAGCATAATTCGTTGGTGTCAATGTGTCATTTATATTCTAGTGTTGTGTACCAGCGGTTCATACCGTAATGACTATTGGTTGCTATGGACACATCATAATTTACTCGCTTTAGCTATTTCTTTCTATTTAATTTAAGAGTTTAATTGATATGCACTGACGGTGTAAATTAATTTTACACAGTCATTCAATAAGAAACCACCAATATTTCATATCATATGAAAAAAGTGGGATAACGTGGCGGAATACATGGTTGCCATTAGTTGACAGTATAAAATTATTTTACACCGTCGGTGCATACAAATTAAATCCTTAATTTAATATCTAAAAAAAAATTAGTTTCTTATATTTATATAAAAGATAATTATACAGAATGAAAAATAGGCGAACAACAAATTACTTATAAAAAAAATTATGATTTTTTTTAATCTATGTATTATTAAAAAAACTATGGATCCGTCTTATTTTATTTTAAGATGTGAAACACTTTCATTTCTTTAATATTATAATATTGTTATTTTTGTTTATCTATTTTTCATTTGAAAAATGCAAACATGAATACATAGGAACATCATCGCCTAAGTCTTATTTCAAGAACCTAAAATCTCTGCAAGAACATTATGAAATTCTTATTTTTAAATTCTTTAAAGGAAAATATTCTAATTTATGTTATATGCATTCATTCAGTACAATATAAGTTTGGAACTAATTAACGACGTTGTGTTTTGCAAAGTTGCAGCACAAAACCACATCATCAACATGAAAGTTCTTTCACGTTACTTACTTATGCGCATTGCATACAAACCGAAAATCTGCTCCATTTTCGGTGGCATGTGACTCGTGTTATATAGTATATCCCTTTGTGGCAGAAATAATAAATACTCCATTCAAGTCCACAACAAACAAAGAAAAATCATAAATTCTTAGATAAGTTTGTCACAAAATCTGTCCATATATAAATCAATAACACGGGCCCATTGAATTATCATATAGACAAACAAGGGTATAAAAGAAATTTCATTGCTATATTTCTTTTCTATATATATAGATAGATATATAAATCTATGAATCAAAAACCATATAGACAAATCAGGTAACATTCAAAGAAACCAAAAAAAATGTCAACAATCAAAGCTTCTTACACTGTCACACCAAATGAATCAACCCCAAGTGGTCGTTTATGGCTCACAGATTTAGATCAAGTTGTTCGTCGCAGCCATGTATCACTTATTTACATTTACAAACTAAAACAGAACATTGAAAACAGAATCATAGTAGAAACCTTAAAAAACTCTCTCAGCAAACTTCTTGTTCACTACTATCCTGTTGCTGGTAGATTGTGTTACACGGAAGGTGGAAGAATAGAGTTGAATCTCAATGCAAAAGGAGTCATTTTCATAGAAGCTGAAACCACTAAAACAATGGATGATTATGGTGACTTTTCACCTTCTGAGTCCACCAATGAGCTTATTCCAATAGTTGATTTTAACCAACCAATGGAAGAAGTTCCATTGTTTGTTGCTCAAGTAACAAGATTTCAAAACAAAGATGAAAGCTTTGGATTTGCAATTGCAGTTGGTAATTCACACGCTTTATCTGATGCAATTGGCGGTTTTAACTTGATGAACTCATGGGGTAAAATAGCAAGAGGAGAAACACTAGAGCCTAATGAATTGCCTTTCTTAGATAGAACTATTCTCAAATTTTCACACACCCCAACTGAACCGCGTTTCAATCACATAGAATTAGAGCCGTTACCACTCATTCTAGGAAGATCAGACACCGATATCGAAAGCAAGAAGAAAATAACAGCTGGGTTGTTTAGACTAACAAAAGAAGAAGTTGAGAAGTTGAAGAAAAAGGCTAATGATTGTGATCTTCCAAAAGATTCAAGACCTTATAGTAGATTTGAAGCAATTTGTGCACATATATGGAGAAGTGCTTCTAAGGCACGTGAGCTTGAAGAGAATCAACAAAGTGTAGTTAGATTCAATGTTGAAATCCGTAATAGAATGATTCCAAATCTTCCTAAGAATTTTTATGGTAATGCTTTGATACAAACAACAGCAAAAGAGTATGTTGGAGAAATGACATCAAAGCCATTGAGTTATGTTGCAATGAAGATAAGGGAAGCACATAAGATGATAACAGATGAGTATATAAGGTCACATATTGATGTTATTAGAAGTTTTGAAAATATGGATGATGCAAGGAAATTGTTTATAAATGCATTTGTTGGGAATCCTAATCTTCATATAACAAGTTGGCTTGGTTTGCCTGAATGTAGTGCAGATTTTGGGTGGGGAAACCCACTTCACTTTGGTTTAGCATATGTGATTTCACAAGAGAGGGGGTTAATTTATATGAATCCTAATGGAGATGGTTCTGTTACTGTGTTAATGTATCTTCAGGATGCAGTGTTGCCACTTTTCAACAAGTTCTTCTATGAGGATTTATATGAATTGATCACATCATCAGCAGCACCATTGTGATGAGCGTTTGTGTTGTGTGCAAGCTTTCTATCTCATCTTCTTGTTATTGTTCTGCACTCTTTTTTTCTTTGATGAATAAGTTTGATCTCACTTTTTCTGTTCAAGTTTTTTATAAGGCAAATGTTGTTATTCATGTTTTGTAATCTTAGATTTTTGTCTTGTATCCTTGTCAATGAATCATATATGTTGCTGTTGTCTTTTACAAATGAATCATTTGGGCCGGATTATTCAAATTTCAAAGTCTACATTAGAAAGTTTGATAATGAAGTTTACATTAGATGAATGAATGAATTATGGTTTAGGTGTTATAAGCTGTACTTATAATAACAATAGCTCTTTGACATAAATACCCTTGAACCATACCGCGGAGACCATACCGAGCCTCTTTTCCTTGTGCGTATGAGCCATACCCAACGGTTTATCATAATTTCTTTCAATTTTATTCCTATCATCCTACATAAAAAAATATTAATTAAATATGGGTCAGGATCAAATGACACCAAATAGTGTTTGACACCAAATGTTACACCTCTTAATAACATTTTAATCGATATAAATTTTACAAAATTCACTGTTGGATTGAAAGTTTATATCATATAGATCATTTGTGTAAAATTTTACAAATATCCAAAATCATTTGATATGTTATTGAGATACATCCAAATTAACGGTTTGCCTCTCTTTTTAAACGTCGTTATTTTTTATGTATCTTAATAACTTATCAAATGATTTTGAATTTGTCTAAAATTTTACATAAATGATCTATATAATATATAAACTTACAATCCACCGGTAGATTTCATAAAATTTGTATCGGTTAAAACGCTATTGAGAGGTGTAACATTTGGTGTCAAACAAGTTTGTGTCATTTGATCCTGACAAATTAAATATATCTTATTATAAACTATTTCAACTTCTATATTAATTTGTTATCAACTCATGTGGTTCCCTTATCTTCATTACAAAAGCATATTTAACACTAAATTCTTCATATTCAACAATAAATATTAAACAAAATTGATTATGAAATTTAATAAGCAGTTTTGTTTTGTAAAATGTATTTAACACAAAATTTAAACAAAAACATTTAATAATTTTAATAAAATACTTTTTTGAACTCTAAAAAAGTCTCAACACTAAATTCTTCATAAACCTACTAATGTGTTGGTTTGGCTCTCCAAATAGTTTTAGAATAAGATAGACAAAATAATTTATGAAACTCGGAACGCCATTAAAGTTAGTGTGTCTTTGATTTCAATTTTGAAAGAGTTAGAATTGATTCTATATCTGCAGAATTGATTTTGACATGTTTGGTTACTTCAAAGTATAATTGATTTTGCCTCATGAATTGATTCTATTTGAAGGTAGAAATTGTAGCTTATGATTCTAAAAATGATTTTTTACTTTCAAATTTATTGATTAACTCACTTTTGTATAAATGTACCTAAACATAAATAACTTTACTTTCAATTTATTTTAATTAGAATCAATTTTCGATCAATTTTTACCACCGACCGCACAACCAAACATATGCTAAATTGTCTTAAATGAAAAGAATTGTGCTATTTAAACACATCTATGTGTAAAAGCAAGCTGCCCATTCTATGCAAACAAACTGAGGTGTGGAAGTAATTATTAAAAAAACCAATAAAAATGTACTAAACCATATAACATCAATCTCTGGCTTGGGCAGCAGAATTAAAATTTTTAGGGAGAGTTTGTCGTTCATTTAGAGCCACAAGATTTAGAGAATTAGTCTCGACAGTTGCGCGTAAAAGATAATCAGTTTAAACCAAAAATATAAAATACAATTGTGTTGTATCTGTGTTAACATTTAACTAAAAGAAATCAAGGTAAATTAAAAACACAGATTGCAAGTTACTAGTTCTCAAATTATTACAAGCAAGGCACATTACAAAGCATACACACAAGGAAAGTACTAAATTACAAAGCATAAAATGAAGCTTACACACAAACACTAATCACAAATTCACAATCTTGCTGCTGTGAACATATCATATAAATCCCCATAGAAGAACTTCTTGAAAAGCTGCATAAGTTCAACCTGAAAATGCATACAAACAATAACAGAACCATCCCCAACAGGACTCATAAGAATTATTGCATTATCATACGGAGCCACATGCGCTGTACCAAAATGAAAAGGTTTTCCCCACCCAAAATCAGCTTCATGTGCAGGCATACTCATCCAACTTGTTATCCGAAGATTAGGATTCCCATTAAAACTTACAAACAATTTTCTTGCATCATCCAAATTCTCAAAACTTCTAATAATATCTATTTGTGATCTTATATACTCATTTGTTGTCAACTCTTTTGATTCCCTTATCCTTTGTGCAACATAACTCAATGGCTTTGATCTGATTTCTCTAATGTAACTTGTTGCTGCTGTTTGGATCCCAACATATCCATAAAAATTCTTAGGAAGATTTGGAATTATTCTATTCCTGGTTTCAGCACCGAACTTAAGAAAACTTGGTTGATTATCACTAAGCCCGCGTGCCTTCGAAGCACTTTTCCAAATATGTGCACTAATTGCTTCAAATCTAGTATAAGGTCTTGACCCTTTTGGAATATCACATTCATTAGCCTTTTTCTTCAACTTTTCAACTTCTTCTGCAGTGAGTTTCAACAATGCAGCTGTTGTTTTCTTCTTTCTTTCAACCTCGTTGTCAGATCTTCCTTGAATGAATTGGGGTGGGTGAAAATTTGAGAATTGTTCTATCCAAAAACGGTAACTCATTAGGCTCAAGTGTTTCACCTCTTGATATTTTGGCCCATGAGTTGATGAATTTAATACAACCACTTCCATCTGCTAATGGCCGGCAAAAAGCAACACCAATTGCAAAGCCTTCATTGTTTTTGAACCTTGTGAGTTGCACAACCAAAAGTGGAATTTCTTCAATGGGTTGATTATAATCAATTATTGGCATAAGCTCTTTTGTGGAATCAGAAGGTGAAAAGTCACCATAATCATGAATTGTTTTACTGATTTCAGCTTCTATCAAAACAGCTCCTTTGGCATTGAGATTCAATTCTAATCTACCACCTTATGTGTAATACAATCTACCAGCCATAGGATAGTAGTGAACAAGAATTTTGCTTAGAGAGTTTTTTAAGGTTTCTATGGCGTTTTCTGTGTTTTGTTTTGGTTTGTAAATGTAAAGAAGTGGTGAGTGGCTTACACGCACAAGTATTCTAACTTGATCTAAATCTGAGAGCCAAAAGCGACCCTTTGGAGTTGATTCATTTGGTGTCACTGTGTATGAAGCTTTAATCGCTGCCATTTTTTTGCTTATTGGAACTTTTCTTTTTATGTACTATATGTTTTGTGATAGTTCATATATTTTCATCATCTGCTTCTTGTAGCAATAGCAATACAAAATACAAATACCAATAATTCAAGCTCGCCAACCACGTGGGAATTTTTTATTAATAGAAAAATATGGTTTAAGCGAGATATGCGAATAGTGCATATAGTCTAAGTGACTCACTCATTATGGGACGGAGGGATTATTGTATTAAGGACTAGGCAAAATTATACTTACTCCATCCGATCATATTTATAAATAAATTTGACTTTTTTGGTATATTGAAGAATGAATATACGTGGCCTATATTATAGACCACATAAATCCATTTTTCAATGTATCAAACAAAGTTAAATTTGCTTATGAATGTGACTGAAGTAAGTATGTCTTTTTATCTTGGTGAATCATACACCACCCGTTCATAATTTAGGCTATCTATCAAACAATCAATGAAAACAAATCAAATAAGTAGATTTTTATGTGATACTCACAAGTCACAACAAACTCTTAATAAATTTTTACTTCATACACATGTGGCTTGTTCGGTGGCTACTAGGTTGCCTTTATAAATTTGTAGGTAAATTGCCCATTTTAATGATGTGAACAAACCCTCATCACAATTTTGCTGATGTGAACAACTCATTTATATCCTCATAAAAGAACTTCTTGAAAATCTGCATCAATGCAAACTGAAAATGCATACACACAATAACAGAATCATCTCCATTAGGATTCAAATAAATTATCCCCCTATCATGTGGTGACACGTATCCTAAACCAAAGTAAAATGGCTTTCCCCACCCAAAATCTAATTTATATGCAGGCAAAGCCATCCAACTTGTTATATGAAGATTAGGATTCCCAAAATATGTTGCATTTTTACCTTCTCCACCTATAAACAATTTTCTTGCATCATCCAAATTCTCAAAACTTCTAATAACATCAATTTGTGACCTTATATATTCATTTGTTATCAACTCATGTGCTTCCCTTATCTTCATTGCAATATAACTCAATGGCTTTGATTTGATTTCTCCAATATACCCTCTTGTTGATGTTTGAATCAAAGCATTTCCATAATAATTCTTACGAAGATTTGGAATTATTCTATTTCGGATTTCAACATTGAATCTAACAACACTTTGTTGATTCTCTTCAAGTTCGCGAGCTTTCGATGCACATTTCCATATATGTGCACTAATTGCTTCAAATCTACTATAAGTTCTTGACCCTTTTGAAATATCAAATTCATTAGCTTTTTTCTTCAACTTTTCAACTTGTTCTGATGAAAGTCTCAACAATTCAGCTGTTGTTTTCTTCTTTCTTTCGATATCCGTGTCTGATCTTCCTAGAATCAATGGTAGAGGCTTTAACTCTAAGTGTTCAAAGCTTGGTTCAATTGGGGTGTGTGAAAATTTGAGAATTTTTCTATCTAAAAATGGTAATTCATTATCCTCTAATGTTTCACCTCTTGCAATTTTGGCCCATGAGTTCATCAAATTAAAACAACCAACACCATCAGATAAAGGATGTGAATAAGCAATTCCAATTGCAAAACCAAAACTTTTTTCATCTTTGTTTGAAAATATTGTTACTTGAGCAACAAACAATGGAACTTCTTCAATTGGTTGGTCATAATCGATTTTTGGAATAAGCTCTTTGGTGGAATCAGAAGGTGAAAAGTCACCATAATCATGAATTGTTTTAGTGGTTTCAGCTTCTATCAAAACAACTCCTTTTGCATTTAGATTCAATTCTAATCTACCACCTTCTTTGTAACAATAACGACCAGCTATCGGATAGTAGTGAACAAGAATCTTGCCGAGCGAGTTCTTTAAGGTTTCTATGATTCTGTTCTTTTGGTTCTGTTTTTTTGGTTTGTAAATGTAAATAAGTGGTGTGTGGCTAAGACGAACAACTTGATCTAAATCTGAGAGCCAACAACGACCCTTTGGAGTTGATTCATTTGGAATCACAGTGTAACAAGCTTTGATTGTTGCCATTTTTTTAGCTTCTTGGAAGTTTGTTTATCTATATGCTTTGTGATAATTCATAGATTTCGGATTTTCCTATGTATCTTGTGATACAAAAGCCATCCATGATTGAATTTTTTATATTATCATATACATAGTGTGTGACAAATTATTTGACTATTTCATTGGTTGTTTTTTAAATTATTCTAGAAAGTTGATTTATAGGAACTACTTTCGTGAGAAATACTATTTCCGTCCTTATTTATATGAACTATTTTGATAAAACACGCGGATTAAAAAAGTTAATTTTAGTATTAAATTTGTTGATAATTGGTATTGCTTTTACAATTTTATCCTTTAAGAGGGAGATAATTAGTTAATGTTTTTTAGTGTATTTATTAGAGATTGTTGAAAATTATGCACTTTAATTAAAGATATATTATGATAAAAAAATAATTAATACCCTTGAAATTTTGAAAGAGATATTATAAAAGGGACAAAGAAAAATCTCAAAAAGGTTTTATAAATAAAAACGGATGGAATATCATTTTTCATATTTTTTAACCGGATAGTGTAACTAAAGAACAACAATACCTACTAATTGGAATTGGATCCTCTCAATCACTAATATGTATACGTTTACGTCCGTTGAATTTTGTCTTATCACTCACTATGCATGTATATAACCCAACTTTTCTCACAAACAGTGTACTCTATGATAATTCAATAGGCCCGTGTTATTAATTTGTGGGGGCAATCAAGATTTGTGCACAGATTTTGTGACAAACTTATAAAAATTTATGATTTCTCTTTGTTGTGTGGACTTAAAAATGGACTTTTTTTGAATGGCAAATATATATATATATATATATATATAATAATAATCTGATCTCCGAACAAGATGAACAGAGATCAGACAAAGTAGGCTACATACAAAGGCGCCGTATTTATGCGGAACACCAATGAAAAACGAAAACAGACAACGCCTAAAACTCTCCAACCACCATAGGCCCTCTACCCGAACCCAAAAGGAAACCTCTAAACACCGACTTCCAATCTCGAAGCAAAATTAACTGGCCCATAAGTAACCCAAAGGCAGCTCCTTAAGTCAGAAGTTGAAGGGCCACCGGTAGAAGAATTACTTAGACGGATGCGTCTTCGCTTGTAGACCTCCTCACAAGCAGTCAAAATCAGTGCGATAGAAGTTACCCAAATCATTTGAAACCTGCAAATCTCAACAGATTTTGGCACCAACTGCAAATCTCAAGCGAATCCTGCAAATCTCAACAGACTTGACAAACGGTTAGAGAAACAAATAAACATAGGGTAACCTCACGCACAACTTCAACCACACACCCCGAAACACCAAATCCTAATAAAATAATGATTCTCATGGGACACACTATCATTATTGACCTTGAATAATTGAAAAACGATGAGTTATGTTTGTATTGTATTGCGATAAGAAGCTGATGAAAATCTATGAATTATCACAAATTAAGCATATATACAGAAAAAGAAAAGTTTCAAGAAGCAAAAAAAATGACAACAATTAAAGTTCAATACATTGTGACACCAAATGAATCAACTCCAAAGGGTCATTTTTGGCTTTCAGATTTAGATCAAATTAGAATACTTGGGCGTGTTATCCACACACCACTTCTTTACATTTACAAACCAAAACAAAACATAGAAAAAGCCATAGAAACCTTAAAGAACTCTCTCAGCAAAATTCTTGTTCACTACTATCCTGTTGCTGGTAGATTGTGTTACACGGAAGGTGGCAGATTAGAAGTAAATCTCAACGCAAAAGGAGCTGTTTTGATAGAAGCTGAAATCAGTAAAACAATTCATGATTATGGTGACTTTTCACCTTCTGATTCCACAAAACAGCTTATGCCAATAATTGATTATAACCAACCCGTTGAAGAAATTCCGCTTTTCGTTGTGCAACTAACAAGGTTCAAAAACAATGAAGGCTTTGCAATTGGTGTTGCATTTTGCCGGCCATTATCAGATGGAACTGGTTGTTTTAAATTCATTAACTCATGGGCCAAAATATCAAGAGGTGAGACACTTGAGCCTAATGAAATACCCTATCTGGATAGAACAATTCTAAAATTTTCACACACCCCAACTGAACCGCACTTCGAACAGATAGGATTGAAGCCGTTGCCACTCATTCTAGGAAGATCTGACAATGAGATTGAAAGAAAGAAGAAAACAACAGCTGAATTGTTGAAACTCACCGCAGAAGAAGTTGAAAAGTTGAAGAAAAAGGCTAATGAATGTGACATTCCAAAAGGGTCAAGACCTTATAGTAGATTTGAAGCAATTAGTGCACATATTTGGAAAAGTGCTTCGAAGGCACACGAGCTTAGTGATAATCAACCAAGTGCTGTTAAGTTCATTGCTGAAATCAGGAATAGAATAATTCCAAATCTTCCTAATAATTATTTTGGATATGTTGGGATCTTAACAGCAGCAACAAGTTACATTGGAGAAATCAAATCAAAGCCATTGAGTTATGTTGCAGAAAGGATAAGGGAAGCAAAAGATTTGTTAACAAATGAGTATATAAGATCACAAATAGATGTTATTAGAAGTTTTGAAAATGTGGATGATGCAAGAAAATTGTTTAGAAGTGTAAGTGGTGATGGTAAGAATGGTGCATTTGCTGGGAAACCTAATCTTCGGATAGTAAGTTGGATGAGTATGCCTGCACATGAAGCTGATTTTGGGTGGGGAAAACCTTTTCATTTTGGTGCAGCGGATGTGACTCCATATGATAGGGCAATAATTCTTAAGAGTCCTGATGGGGATGGTTCTGTTATTGTTTGTATGTATTTTCAGGTTGAACTTATGCAGCTTTTCAAGAAGTACTTCTATGGGGATTTACATGATGAGTTGTTCACAGCAGCAAGATTGTGAATTTGTGATGTGTGTTACAATGTTTATTTTATGCTTTGTAATTTAGTACTTTCCTTGTGCTTCTTTCTTCTGTTATTTAAATTGCCTTGCTTGTAATAATTTGAGAACTGGTTTGATCATGTATTAGCCATCTTTGGTGGCCATCTTGTTAACTAGCAACTTGCAATCTGTGTTTTGAGAAGTCATATCTAACAATCGTGTTTTTAATTTACATTAATTTCTTCTATGCGTATGATATGTGACACTATAATTCTAGAATATTCAGAGTTACATAATTCGCTGCAAAGGCCGCGAACCAATTCGCAAGTACCAAATTCGGGTACTTACAATTCCCCATAGAATTCTTCTAAACTGGCGTACCACGTACCAGAGCAAAACTGTTTGTTTCGGCGTTTCCGCATCATAAAAGCGAGTTTAACTCCCCATGAAATTCATGATTTTGTGCTCAAGAGAAGAAGGCGAGACTATTGTGCTGATTGCTAGGATCTTCAATGATTTTTTCTTCTAAGCGGCCATGTATTGCAGGTTGCCTCTCCCCCGATCCACCACTCTAACCAGCTGCATGTTTCTTTTCCCCTATTTCAACAATCACACAGGTTTGCCTCCACCATTATAGAAACGTTGATGATGAGGGAAAAGAGAAATTAAATGAGATGGAGAAACAGGAAAAAAGAGACGGGGGGAGATAAATCAATATCCTAGAAATGGTAGGAAGTTCTAGAAAATGGAAGTGATACACTTACTGCAAAGAGAAGAAATTACTACTTGGGTTACGTTCTATCCTTTTCAAGTTTGGGTTATGTTATTTTTTATTTTTTTGACAATACTATTGGGTTGGGTTTGAGTGATTTTTTTTGATAAATTTTCAAATGTGATTTGTTTTGGTTTCACTATTGATTAAAATTTATTTATTATTTATATATACAATTAAAACCCATTTTGATTTTGGTAATTGAAACTATCCAAACAATTTAAATAGTGAACATAAATTTTACTTGTACCGCGAACCGAAATAGCGTACCGACTATGTATACCCCCGCGTACCTAATTCTTTAAAAGATGCGAACTGCGTACCCGAACCGGTACCACGTACCGAAGCGAATTGCGAACCGTGTGACTATCTTCTAGATTCTTAACGTATAAGTATATTGGTTTGATGTTGTTGTTATTTAGATTGGTTGCGCTTGATATAGCTCTCTCTTTAGCCTTGCATTTATTAACAAGAAGAAGATTGTGATAATTGATAGATTTTCATTTGGATCTTGTTGCGATACAAATACTATTCTTTATTTGAAGTTGCTAAAACCGTTTCATATATACTTTGTTCAAGCCTTGAGATCTTAATCATTATGGCATTGATCATATATACAAATTTTGTAAAGAAGCTTGGTTCTGTTTTCTATATGGTTTGTGATTCATAGATTTTCATCTTCATCATGTTTCTAAATTATTCAAGTTCAATAATGATGGTATGTCCCATGCCACAATTATAGACAAAATTGTACCTGATGACATTTAAAACTTTCCAGACATTGTTGACAGTGGGACGAAAATGACAGTACTGTTTGATTTGATAGAGTAATTATAACTTATCATCTACCTTATTAAAAACTTTAACTGAATAATAACAACAGTCTAGAAGGAATCAACAAAATTAAAATTCTGATGAGATCAAATAGAAAGCTTCACACAAACCCTCATCACAATGCTGATGATGTTAACAATTGATATAAATCCCAATAGAAGAACTTGTTGAAAATTGGCAGCACTGCATCCTGAAGATACATACACACAATAACAGAACCATCTCCATTAGGATTCATATAAATTAACCCCCTCTCTTGTGAAATCACATATGCTAAACCAAAGTAAATTGGGTTTCCCCACCCAAAATCTGCAGTGCATTCAGGCAAACCAAGCCAACTTGTTATATGAAGATTAGGATTTCCAACAAATGCATTTATAAACAATTTCCTTGCATCATCCATATTTTCAAAACTTCTAATAACATCAATATGTGACCTTATATACTCATCTGTTATCATCTTATGTGCTTCCCTTATCTTCCCTGCAACATAACTCAATGGCTTTGATGTGATTTCTCCAACATACCCTTTTGCTGTTGTTTGTATCAAAGCATTACCATAAAAATTCTTAGGAAGATTTGGAATCATTCTATTACGGATTTCAACTGTTGTTTTTGATATTTGAAAATAGTTTTCGAAAATATGCCATCGAAGAAATTACTGGGTTGAGTCGCGGGAAAATACGCTTTCTTTAAGACGTTTCGTGGTACTGCCCAAAATTGTGCAAGCAGACTATCAACCACGCCGTCTCCAGGATAAAACAGTCCAGTTACAACTGTATACCGAATTGCTACTGCACTTGTAGAAATCGGTCAAGAATTACACCTTCTTGAGTGATACTACGATACCACTCGAATTGATATTACAATATCAATCTATAAATTAGTGGTACTATGATACCTCCGATATTGATACTACAATATCAATCAATTAATGATACTACAATACCATTCTCATATGGTGACTATAAGACCATTTTATAATTCAAAGGGACTATGGTACTATAACCATATTCTTAATTTGAAGGAACTAGTGATACATGACCACTCTTAAAACCAAATTAATAATAATAAGGTTTGTCTTTAATTCAAAAATTTCTGCTTATAAAATATACAAATATGTTTATATCTTACTTTTTCTATGAACTATATCATTCTTTTAACTTACAATAAAAGTTTTGTTAAAATTAAAAGTCTAACAAAACAACAGAGCAAATTCAGTAGACATCAAAATTAAATTCTATAAAAAGTCCATGTTTAGTATTAAATTCTAAATTCATGGCAATTTGATTGAAAACAAATGAATAATATGGTTCACGATAATATTAATTCCATTTAGTAAGGTTAGAAATTTTACATGAAACTCTATAAGTAAGCATGTACCTCTTTATGTTTCTGACAATGTGAATTTCAGAAAGCTGCTTGCATCTTAGCTACTACTAGGAGTGCAAATACCTTGAATAAAAATGAGAGCTTTCTTGGAAGAGTTCCAAGCATAACCAAACAATTGCTACCACACCAAAACAGTGAGTTACGTAGGTGATTGAGACAACACCTAAACCCCATGCTCTCTCTCTACATAGTTGTTGTTGTTTTGAATTATGAGTATGAAAGTGGGTAGTTAATAGAATGTGACCACACCCATTAACGAGCCTTAGGTTAGATAATTTCTGGCGGCAGCTAGTAGTTCTTTTATTAAAAAGGATTAACCCTTAAATATGTTGACCCTAAAGCCATAACAAACAATGCTACATACATGGGATATGTGGCATCAACACTATCAATATTTTGACTACTTCATATTACACACAACTCCACGTGTGTTTTACCAACTAGGATTAATTATAACTCTTATATAGAGTTGATAATAAATAAATAAAGTGTATCATCTTATCAATGTGGGACTTAATTTATTTATTTTTCTAAAAAATTACATATTAGTATGTTACACACATTAGTATGCTCTAGTATTCAATATGAGACTCAATAATTTTATTTTCAATTCACACATAAATGTGTTCTATGTTCCAACATCAACATTGAATCTAACTACATTTTGTTGATTCTCTTCAAGCTCACGTGCCTTAGAAGCACTTCTCCATATATGTGCACAAATTGCTTCAAATCTACTATAAGGTCTTGAATCTTTTGGAACATCACATTCATTAGCCTTTTTCTTCAACTTCTCAAATTCTTCTTTTGTTAGTCTAAACAATCCAGCAGTTGTTTTCTTCTTGCTTTCGATATCGGTGTCTGATCTTCCTAGAATGAGTGGTAATGGCTCTAATTCTATGTGTTTGAAACGCGGTTCAGTTGGGGTGTGTGAAAATTTGAGAATAGTTCTATCTAAGAAAGGTAATTCATTAGGCTCTAGTGTTTCTCCTCTTGCTATTTTAGCCCATGAGTTCATCAAGGTAAAAAAACCAAAAGTATCAGATAAAGCGTGTGAGTAACCAACTGCAATCGCAAATCCAAAGCTTTCGTCTTTGTTTTGAAATCTTGTTATTTGAGCAACAAACAATGGAACTTCTTCCATTGGTTGGTTATAATCAATTATTGGAATAAGCTCTGGTGGAATCAGGTGAGAAGTCACCATAATCATGAAATGTTTTAGTGGTTTCAGCTTCTATCAAAACAGCTCCTTTTGCATTGAGATTCAGTTCTATTCTACCACCATTTGTGAAACAATAACGACCAGCCATAGGATAGTAGTGAACAAGAATTTTGCTGAGAGAGGTTTTTAAGGTTTCTACTATGGTTCTGTTTTCTGTGTTCTGTTTTAGTTTGTAAATGAAAATCAGTGGTGTGTGGCTGCGACGAACAACTTGATCTAAATCTGTAAGCCATAAACGACCATTTGGGGTTAATTCATTTGGTGTCACTGTGTAAGAAGCTTTGATTGTTGACATTTTTTTGGATTCTTTGGATTTTGATTTTTTCTATATGCTTTGTGATTCATAGATTTTCATATACATCTTGTTGCATTACAACTACAATTAAATAAATGCTTCATAATAGTGATTCAGTAATAGCTCGAAAATATGATATCATGTAATTATGTGTACCATAAAACTTTGAAGTCTTTCTTAGTTGCAATATCACAATTATAGGCGATCATGTAATTATACAAGTTTGTGAAAATTGGACCAGACCGACGATCATGTAATTATGCAAGTTAGTACATATTCAATTAATAATTTTGACGTTGTCAACGTTGCAGACTTGGAGACATGATTATTTCGAACACTTCAGTTTAATCATATTTGTAGCTTTTATCACAATTTGTAGACATTGTCTTCGTATGCTATTAACGTGGATGCTGTAAGTTTGTTTGCAGATTCATCTTTTTTAGTTTTCAACGATTTTAAATTTGTATTATACGTTGTGTCCTATCGATCTAAATGAATGTCGTTTTTTAGTAAAAAAAAATCAAGGTAAATTAAAAACACCACTGTTAGAGACAAGTTTCTGATATGCCTTCTCAAAACACATTGCAAGCTACTAGTTAATTAACAAGATGGCTAATACATGAAAGAGAACCACAAAACACCAAACCAGTTCTCAATTTATTACAAGCAATGCAATTTAAATAACAGCAGAAGAAGCACATTGCACACAAGGAAAGTACTAAATTACAAAGCATAAAGTGTAAACCTTACATCACAACGTTGCTGATGTGAACAACTCATAAATCCCCATAGAAAAACTTCTTGAAAAGTTGCATATGTTCAACCTGAAAATGCATACAAATAATAACAGAACCATCCCCATCAGGATTCATAAGAATTATTGCCCTATCATATGGAGTCCCATACGCCATACCAAAATGAAAAGGTTTTCCCCACCCAAAATCAGCTTCATATGCAGGCATACTCATCCAACTTGTTACCTGAAGATTAGGATTCCCAAAAAATGCATCATTCTTGCCATCACCACTTACAAACAATTTTCTTGCATCATCCAAATTCTCAAAACTTCTAATAACATCTATTTGTGATCTTATATACTCATTTGTAATCAACTCTTTTGCTTCCCTTATCCTTTGTGCAACATAACTCAATGGCTTTGATTTGATTTCTCCAATGTAGCTTGTTGTTGCTGTTTGGATCCCAACATATCCAAAATAATTCTGAGGAAGATTTGGAATTATTCTATTCCTGATTTCAGCAGTGAACTTAAGAACACTTGGTTGATTATCACTAAGCTCGCGTGCCTTTGAAGCACTTTTCCAAATATGTGCACTAATTGCTTCAAATCTAGTATAAGGTCTTGACCCTTTTGCAATATCACATTCATTAGCCTTTTTCTTCAACTTTTCAACTTCTTCTTTTGTGAGTTTCAAAAATTCAGCTGTTGTTTTCTTCTTTCTTTCAATATCATTGTCAGATCTTCCTAGAATGAGTGGCAACGGCTTCAATCCTATCTGTTCGAAGCTCGGTTCTGGGGTGTGTGAAAATTTGAGAATTGTTCTATCTAAAAATGGTAACTCATTAGCCTCAAGTGTTTCACCTCTTGCTATTTTGGCCCATAATTTGATGAATTTAATAGCTCCTGATCCATCTGATAATTGCCGGCAAAAAGCAACACCAATCGCAAAGCCTTCATTGTTTTGGAACCTTGTGAGTTGCACAACAAAAAGTGGAATTTCTTCAATGGGTTGGTTATAATCAATTATTGGAATAAGCTCTTTTGTGGAATCAGAAGGTGAAAAGTCACCATAATCATGAATTGTTTTAGTGATTTCAGCTTCTATCAAAACAGCTCCTTTGGCATTGAGATTCAATTCTATTCTTCCACCTTCTGTGTAATACAATCTACCAGCCATAGGATAGTAGTGAACAAGAATTTTGCTTAGAGAGTTTTTTAAGGTTTCTATGGCTTTTTCTGTGTTTTGTTTTGGTTTGTAAATGTAAATGGTTGGTGTGTGGCTGACACCCCTAAGTACTTTAACTTGATCTAAATCTGAGAGCCAAAAACGACCCTTTGGAGTTGATTCATTTGGTGTCACAGTGTATGAAGCTTTAATTGCTGCCATTTTTTTTGCTTCTTGGAACTTTTGTTTTTCTTTATGCTTTGTGATAATTCATAGATTTTCATCAGCTTCTTATAGCAATACAAACCTAACTCATTGTTTTTCAATTATTCAAGGTCAATAATGACAGTATGTCCTTCTTCAAGAAAATAATGATAGTACGTCTCATGCCACAATCATATAGTAAAAATTGCACAGGATGATATTTAAAACTTTCTAGACATTGTGGACAGTGGGACCTAAATGAGAAAAGTTAGGTTATATACATAAAGAGTGGCAAGACAAATTTTATGGTACATTTGAAAAATTCAATAAATAAAATGAATATTTTTTAAAAGAAGTTATTTTTTTTATTCTTCCTCGCCGGCCCTAAACCTTCTTGTTTTCTCTCCTTGAGTTTTCTTCTACCTTCACTGGTGAGGGGTGATTTTAGGCCAATATTATTGGCCTAAAATTACTCCTTTGCATCTTTCTTTTTTTCTTGTTTTAAATCTAAATAAGTGACTTTCACATAGATTGAGTCTTTTAGTTGCTTTCTTTTGTATTTTTGATTTCGCCGTCTGAGTGCGGCGTTGTGTTGTTCGTCGTCTTGGTACGACGTTGTTTGATTTACTGTCTTGTTGCGGTGTTCGTTTAGTTCATATTGAAATATCAACTTCAATTAATTGCAGATTAAATCAATGAATTGGGCATCAACGTTACAGATCCGGAAGCATCGACATTCCGGTGACTTTAATTTTATTATATTATTTGTAGGCATTTTGCCGTTGTATGCTATTAACTTGGATGCTGTGAGTTTATTCGCATATTCATCCTTTTTATTTTTAGCGATGTTGAATTTGTATTTGCATCTGATATACTTTATTAATTATTGGAATAAATGAATATCGTTATTTTTAGTCAAAAAAAAAAAATGAAGTTATTTTTTTTATTATTAAAAACATTATAATAACCAAATACTATTAAAAAAATGTCAAAAATATAAATTTTGAAATTTTTTAAATTTTTATTCTTCATAATAGTCAATATTCAATTTTTTTAATAAAAAATATTAAAATATTAATTAGTGTAATAGTTATAAACAATGAAATTGTATTTTTTCTTATGATATTATTATCTCTAAAATACAACAATCAACCAATAGTTTCTTAATTCATAAAAATAGTCGTTAATTTATCGATTTCATGACTTCTTGTACCGGTATATTTGAATTATTCAAATGTACGGTATAGAAGCTCCCGACACGTAAACGTATACATCACTTAATTAATATTATTGTTCTTTTGTTATATACTTTATCCGGTTACGTTAATATTGCTGTTTATAATTGTAATTCAACCTATAGTTAGTTCTGTTATGACAGCTGGTTAACAACTTGACTAGAGTTAGTTAACTAGTAGCTTCTATATAAAGCTATGTTTAGTGATAGCTTCAAGCACCTTTTGTAACTTTGTAATCTTTCACATTTTAGTTTTATCAATAATACCAACTCTCTCAATTCTCTCTCAATTTTCTCTTCTTCTTCTTTTCTCAAGAACATTACTTCTCAAGCAAGTAACTGTGTTCTCACTCCATTAATCTATTTTTGCTCTAACAAATTGGTATCTAGAGCCTTTTGGTTCCTTGTGTAGCATCACAAGATTCAGGATTTCGGGTGAAATTTCCAACATTGCGTTACAATGGCGAGTGGAAATGGTGGTTTACCCAACAATCTTCCAATTCTTGATGGCAAGAATTGGGAAAGATGGCATAAACAGATGAAATCCTTGTTCGGATTTCAAGATACACAAGAGGTGGTGACTAATGGAGTTCCTGTCTTGGCCGCAAATGCAACTGCAGATGCCAGACAGATTCACAAAGATATGAAGAAGAAAGATTGCAAGGCAATGTATGCAATTCAAGCTGCAGTAGATACTGCGAATTTTGATAAGATCTCTCATGCTGAATCTGCAAAGGAGGCATGGGATATCTTGGTGAAGTACTATGAAGGTGGGGAGAAGGTAAAGAGTGTGAAGCTACAGTCCTTGAGAAGGTAGTATGAACTGCTGCAGATGGACAAGAATGAATCGATTGGGTCTTACGCTTCGAAGGTTCAAGGATTGGTTCATACAATGAAAGCGTGTGGTGAAGAGATGACTGAGAAAATGATTGTGGAAAAGGTAATGAGAACTCTGACTCCAAACTTTGATCATGTGATAGTTGCAATTCAAGAAGCAGGGAATGTAGCAACTATGCAGATGGAAGATCTGGTTGGTTCTTTAGAGGCACATGAGTTGATGATTAATGAAAGAAAGGGTGTTCAGGAATCAGTGCAAGCTCTGCAAGCTCAAACATTCAAGAAGAATGGTGGGAACAAAGGAAAGAACCAAGACAAGTCAAAGAATTCCTCACAGAAGCACAGTTCATTTGATGAAAAATCTGAATCCTTCAAGAAAGGAGGAGGAACATCAAATTCAAAGAAAAAGGATAAGAGTCATATTCAGTGCTACAATTGTGAGAAATGGGGTCACTATGCTTCTGAGTGTCGTTCCAAGAAAGCAAAGGACACTCATGATGAAGCAAAGTTAGTGCAAGAGCCATCAGAGGATGGAGCTGTAACCTTCATGGCTGCTATGTTAGAGGATAAAATTGCTACTGGAGCATGGTTTTTGGACACAGGGTGTTCCAATCACACGACTCGTCATAAAGATTGGTTGATCAAGTTTGATAACTCCAAGAAAAGCAAGGTGAAATTGGCAGATAGCATATCATTACAAGCTGAGGGCACTGGTAACATGGTGATCAAGAGGAGTAATGGAAACTCTGCAGTGATAGAGGATGTTCTGTTTGTGCCAGGTATGGAGAGTAATCTGCTTAGTGTTGGTCAACTTATTGAAAAAGGATTTTCAGTAACCATTAAGAATGAGTTTTTTGAGCTATATGATCCTGCAAATGTGTTAGTGTTGAGAACACCATTAGCCAAAAACAGAACATTCAAAACAATGATCAACACTACAGAAGTTGAATGTATGAAAGCAGTATCAGAAGATCTGCAAAACTGGTTATGGCATATGAGATTTGGCCATTTGAATTTCAGATATCTAAACCAGTTAGTGAGTAAAGGTATGGTAACATGTTTGCCTAGGATTGAAACTCTAGATAAGATTTGTGATGGTTGCTTGGTTGGTAAGCAATCCAAAAATGCTTTCACAAATTCTTTACCAATGAGATCTTCAAATGTGTTAGAAGTTGTGCACTCAGATGTGTGTGGACCATTTGATGTGAATTCTCTTGGTGGAAATAGGTACTTCATCACCTTTGTAGATGAGTATAGCAGGAAGATGTGGATATACTTGATCAAAACAAAGGATGAAACTTTTGAGGTATTCAGAAGATTCAAAGTACTGGTTGAGAATCAAAGTGGCAAGAGGATCAAGGTTCTGAGAACAGATGGAGGAGGTGAGTACACCTCAAAGAATTTTGAATCATTTTGTGTTGAGAATGGATTGGCTGAAAGGAGGAATAAAACTATTCTTGATATGGCCAGATGTATGGTAAAACACAGAAACTTGCCTAAATCCTTCTGGGGTGAAGCAGTTAACACTGCAGTATATGTGTTGAACAGATGTCCAACAAAGAAGCTCAAAGATAAAGTACCTGAAGAGGTTTGGAGTGGTAAGAAGCCAAGTGTGAGTCATTTCAGAGTCTTTGGAGCTTTATGTCACAAGCATGTGCCTGAAGCAAAGAGAAAGAAGCTGGATGCTAGAAGTGAATCTATGATTTTAGTTGGCTATCATATAACTGGTGCGTACAAACTGTATGATCCCGTTTCAAAGAAAATGACATTTAGCAGAGATGTTATTGTTGACGAAGCAAAGAGTTAGGATTGGATAGCTGGCAGTAGTACTAGCAGGCCTCTGATAAGTCAAGCTTCTGATGATGAAGTTCTGAAAGCACCAGAAGATGCACCAGAAGTTGCACCAGAAGATACAAATGCAGAAGTTCTGGAAACACCAGAAGTTGCACCAGAAGATACGAATGCAGAAGTTCTGGAGACCAACGGCAGAACCAGAAGATCAACTAGGCCAAGACAAATTCCAGCAAGAATACAGGATTGCGAAATTGTCAATGACAATGAAGTGAATGAAGATGGTGATCTAGTACACTTTGCACTGCTAACAGGAGCAGAACCTATCAATTACCTTGAAGCTTTGAGTGATCTGAAGTGGAAGCAAGCCATGAAAGAAGAACTACGTTCCATTGAGAAGAATCAGACATGGGAGATAGTTGAACTACCATCAGGTAAGAAGGCAATAGCAGTAAAATGGGTTTTCAAATTGAAGCTCAATCCTGATGGCTCAATAGCAAAGCACAAAGCAAAGTTAGTTGCTAGAGGTTTTTTGCAAAGAGAAGGGTTAGATTACTCATAGGTTTATTCACCTGTAGCTAGAATTGAAACTGTAAGGCTTGTAGTTGCTATAGCAAATGCAAGAGATTGGCCCATGTATCACTTAGATCTAAAATCTGCTTTTCTAAATGGACCTCTAGAAGAGTTGGTTTTTGTAACTCAACCACCTGGGTTTGTGATAAAAGGAAAGGAGGACATGGTATATAGGTTGAAGAAAGCCCTATATGGTTTGAAGCAAGCTCCCAGAGCTTGGAACAAGAGGATAGATGGATTCCTTGTGAAGCAAGGTTTCAGTAAATGCAAATCAGAATATGGTGTTTATGTGCAAAATTCAACATCAAGCATCATTCTTATATGTTTGTATGTTGATGATCTCTTAGTAACAGGGAATGACATGTCTAAGATTGAGAAGTTCAAAACTGTCATGATGACTGAATTTGAAATGACAGATTTGGGAACAATTTCTTATTTCTTAGGAATTGAATTTTTGAAAACTTCAAAAGGTTTGATGCTACATCAGAGGAAGTATGCTGGTGAGATTTTGAAGAGGTTCAACATGTCAGATTGTACTTATGCCATGACTCATATGGAAACAAATCTCAAGCTAGAGAAGAATGAAAATGAAGATGCAGTGGACCCTACAATGTTCAAACAAATTGTTGGATCGTTGAGATATCTGTGCAATAGCAGGCCAGATATATGTTTTGCAGTGGGGCTGGTGAGTAGATTTATGGAGAATCCTAGACAATCTCACATGAAAGCTGCCATCAGAATTTTGAGGTACATTGCAGGTACACTAGATTTTGGAATTCTCTTTCCAAAGTCAGCAATGAATGCAAAGTCTGAGATCATCTGCTACTCAGATGCTGACTGGTGTGGTGATAAAGTGGACAGAAGAAGCACCACTGGTTATTTCTTCAAGTTTTTGAATGCTTCAGTTGCTTGGTGTTCAAGGAAGCAACCAATAGTTGCACTCTCTTCATGTGAGGCAGAGTATATTGCTGGGTCTTATGCAGCTTGTCAAGCTTTATGGATTGATTCAGTTCTGAAGGAATTGAAGATTGAAGTGAAAAAGCCAATTACATTGCAAATTGACAATCAATCTGCAATAAACTTAGCCAAGAATCCAGTGCTACACGGCAGGAGTAAGCACATAGAGGCTAGATTTCATTTCTTAAGGGAGCAGGTGAATCAAGGAAGTTTAGAAGTGGTTCATTGTGCTACTGGTTCACAAGTTGCTGATGTTCTGACAAAGAGCTTGAAAACTGATAGGTTTCTGAGTTTAAGGAATGCACTTGGAGTGTTTCAACTTAGATCATGATGTATAGGTTTGAATTAAGGGAGCATGTTGTTTATAATTGTAATTCAACCTATAGTTAGTTCTGTTATGACAGCTGGTTAACAACTTGACTAGAGTTGGTTAACTAGTAGCTTCTATATAAAGCTATGTTTAGTGATAGCTTCAAGCACCTTTTGTAACTTTGTAATCTTTCACATTTTAGTTTTATCAATAATACCAACTCTCTCAATTCTCTTTCAATTTTCTCTTCTTCTTCTTTTCTCAAGAACATTACTTCTCAAGCAAGTAACTGTGTTCTCACTCCATTAGTCTGTTTTTGCTCTAACAAATATTATAGTAAAAAAAATAGGAAAATGATATTTCTAGCGTAACATACTAACCATTGCACCATTTCATGAATATTTTGGAAATTCTCCAACAGTCATGGTTTTGAGAGTGACTCACAAAGTTAGACAACAATTTGGTCAATTAATTGGTCACAACAACGCTGGTAACAATGTTATCTAGACATAATTTGATAGTTTAAATTTTGGTTGTAGAATTGGGATCTCTCACAATTTAGATTTATCCAATGTTGATTTGACGGTTTAACATAATATCTAAATCCAATCTTTCATTTTTGATCGAACGACTAATAAAAATTACTACGTCCAAGAAGCAAATTTGTTAAATCCAAATTAGTGTTTGATGATTGCAATAAAGTATGAATTTAATTGATATGCACTGACGGTGTAAAATAATTTTACACGGTCGTCCAATAAGAAACTACCAATCTTCCATGTCATAAGAAGAAAGTGAGGTAAAATGGGGTGATGTGGTGGAATACATGGTTGTCATTGGTTGACAGTGTAAAATTGTTTTACACTGTCGGTGCATACAAATTAAATCCATAAAGTATTGAGTACTTAACATCTAGTACTTAAATAATTGCAAAATATAAAATAATACGAAAATTTACTCTATTCAACTTTAATTATACACAAAAGACCACACCATGGCAACAATTTTTATAGCAGACGGAAATATTTTGATAATTTCGTAGGACGCGCTCTAAAATGAATAGGATGGCAAAAGAAATTCTCAAATATTTGGACCTTTTTAAGCCCAACCCAGTTAACCCTTTTAAAAAATGAAAGTTTCTTTCCTCCCCTCCCATCTTTCTACCTGCCGTATTATCCGCTTGGTAATTGCCTTGGAAAACGTTTACCGAACCGTTTTTATATACACACAAACACAGTATGCAGAACCTATAGTGGATGGCAGAATTTTTCTTCTTCTTCAACCATCACTCATTCTCTCTTTCTTTCCGTTTTCGTTCAATCTGCTATATATGGATCCTTTACTCCTTTTACTCTCAGTTAATAATTGATCTTGTTTATGATTTGATTGGTTTTAACTATGAAACGATGGATTTCTATCTTGAAATTAAAATTGGAGTTGACTATCGTCGTGATTTTAGCGATCGGGTAAAATTGGAACTTTGGGGGGATAGTAGAAATATGGGGGAGAAAAGAAATTTTCTTAAAAAATGGATCAGTTTGGGTCTGTCCACTAGGCTTTGGGCAGGCCCATATAAATATTTTAAAAATAGTTCCTATTGTCTAAATAAAATTGCTATTGAGGCCCCCTAGCTGCTCCAAGGCCCCCATAAATTCCAAAATACTCTTGGGTTTGTGTTTAAAAATATTGTCGCCTACCTGACCAAAAAGTGTGTCTTCGTGAGTTTCGAGACGAAACATATCCGTTCGTGAGTTACGTGACGAACGCGCGTATTTTCGTTGACTGCGCAACAAAGGCTCTAGTGTTTCTCCTCTTGCTATTTTAGCCCATGAGTTCATCAAGCTAAAAAAACCAAAAGCATCAGATAAAGCGTGTGAGTAACTAACTGCAATTGCAAATCCAAAGCTTTCGTCTTTGTTTTGAAATCTTGTTACTTGAGCAACAAACAATGGAACTTCTTCCATTGGTTGGTTATAATCAATTATTGGAATAAGCTCTTTGGTGGAATCAGGTGAAAAGTCACCATAATCATGAAATGTTTTAGTGGTTTCAGCTTCTATCAAAACAGCTCCTTTTGCATTGAGATTCAGTTCTATTCTACCACCATCTGTGAAACAATAACGACCAGCTATAGGATATATATAGTAGTGAGCAAGAATTTTGCTGAGAGAGGTTTTTAAGGTTTCTACTATGGTTCTGTTTTCTGTGTTCTGTTTTAGTTTGTAAATGAAAATCAGTGGTGTGTGGCTGCGACGAACAACTTGATCTAAATCTGTAAGCCATAAACGACCATTTGGGGTTAATTCATTTGGTGTCACTGTGTAAGAAGCTTTAATTGTTGACATTTTGCTGGATTCTTTGGATTTTGATTTTTTCTATATGCTTTGTGATTCATAGATTTTCATATACATCTTGTTGCAATACAACTACAAATAAATAAAAGGTTATGTTAACTTGTGCGTTGGGTACATGTTAAGGATCATTAAAATGATAAATATTCATTATAAAAATTAATATTTACACTATTCAAAAGTTAAATGCACATTTTATAAGATAAATTTTTATTTTTAATTCTTTAACATGTGCCTTAATGGCACAAGTTAACGTATTTTATAAATAAATAAATAAATAAAAACTCACCCACCACGAGGGAATTTTTTTATATAAACTATCTGACATATTAGGTGTGTTTTTCAATTAATCAAGTTTTATAATGTGGCACCAATGTCATATGTACCACGTGGGAAGTTTTATAATGTTTATTTTTTACAACAAAAAAAAAAAAATGAAAATGAAAAGTATGAATGGTCGGTTATATGGGCCTTGATTCAAAGCCCATGGTTTTAATCAGATTCACATTTTTAGTCCGTCACCGACCGTTTGTCCACTGGTGAACTCATAAATTTAATGCCTAAAAGTTAATTTGGATTAAGATGTTGTGTAAAAACTCAGCTCATTTATGTTGTGTTGCTTCAGGTCCAATGTAATGATTTTTTTTTAAAGGTAGAGTACAAATGTGACACCTAAAACATCCCAATTATGTTGACACCTCTAAGAAACCATCTGAAAAGTACTCTATTGAAATATATTAAATAAAAATAGAATAAGAATTACACAAAAGAATTTTAGAGAGGCTAGACCAAAACTCAAGATGTATGAATCTCTCTGCCTCATTAAAAACCTTATAAAAAAAACTCAAAAAGATTATATCTTGATGAAGGGAAAAAAAAATGCATAGGTAAAATAAGGATTCAATCATGAACTAACAAACATGAACTAAAATTGAAAGTATGTATATATATAAAGAGACAAAAGTATGTACACTTATGTTTACACTATACAATTATGTTTATACTTCATCTCCCTCATCAATGTTACTAATTACATTTCCCCTCTACCTAGCAACTATATATATATATAAGACCCTAGGTATGTTTTCTCCGTATTATTAGATATAACTTATAACTAACTACATATTAATCTACATAATGACTTTCTCTCACAAAGCTTTAGTTCTTGTTGCTCATGTGATCATTGCATTAATCTCATCAAAATCTATAGAGCCTAGACAACTATCCAACCCTTCTAATGTGATAAGCCTTGAAGCAATTAAGATTGAAGGTGAGTGATGAGCCTTCTAAGTTTGGAATCACTTTTTAAGCTACAAGTATGTAGTGGTGAAATTATAACATTTTTTTGTTAATGGTGAGACTTTTTTAGGCATAGTTGTTGTTAAGCAATTCGAGTAATTGGACATGATTGTTGGCCTAATGTTGTTGCCTCACTTGGATTCACCAATTAAGAGATATGATTGTTGGCATAATGTTTTTACTTTTTAGCAATTTTAAATTTGTATTATTCGATGTATTCTATCGATTTGAATGAATTTCGTTTTTTTAGTCAAAAAAAAATAAGGTAAATTACAAACACCACTGTTAGAGACAAGTTTCAGATATGCCTTCTCAAAACACAAATCGCAAGTTACTAGTTAACAAGATCGCTAATACATGAAAGAGAACCACAAAACATCAAACTAGTTCTCAAATTATTACAAGCAAGGAAATTTAAATTACAAAGCATAACATAACACATCAAATTCAAACCTTACATCACAATCTTGCTGATGTGAATAACTCGATCATAAATTCCCGTAGAAAAACTTTTTGAAAAGCTGCATAAGTTCAACCTGAAAATGCATACAAACAGTAACAGAACCATCACCATCAGGATTCGTAAGAATCAATGCCCTATCATATGGAGTCACATACCCTATACCAAAATGAAAAGGTTTTCCCCACCCAAAATCAGCTTCATATGCAGGCATACCCATCCAACTTGTTATATGAAGATGATTAGGATTCCCAACAAAAAATGAAGCATTCTTACCTTCACCACTTAAAAACAATTTTCTTGCATCCTCCAAATTCTCAAAACTTCTAAAAACATCAATTTGTGACCTTATATACTCATTTGTTACCAACTCTTTTCCTTCCCTTATCCTTTGTGCAACATAACTCAATGGCTTTGATTTGATTTCTCCAATGTAACTTGTTGCTGCTGTTTGGCTCACAGCATTCCCATAATAATTCTTAGGAAGATTTGGAATTATTTTATTCCTGAATTCAACACTGAACCTAAGAACACTTGGTTGATTATCACTAAGCTCGCGTGCCTCCGAAGCACTTTTCCAAATATGTGCACTAATTGCTTCAAATCTACTATAAGGTCTTGACCCTTCCACATTCATTAGCCTTTTTCTTCAACTTTTCAACTTCTTCTTTTGTGAGTTTCAACAATTCAGCTGTTGTTTTCTTCTTTCTTTCAATATCATTGTCAGATCTTCCAAGAATGAGTGGAACCGGCTTCAATTCTATGTGTTCGAAGCGCGGTTCAGTTGGGGTGTGTGAAAATTTGAGAATTGTTCTATCCAAAAAGGGTAACTCATTAGCCTCTAGTGTTTCACCTCTTGCTACTTTGGCCCATGAGTTGATTCATTTGGTGTCACAGTGTATGAAGCTTTAATCTTTGCCATTTTTCTTTTTGCTTCTTGGAAGTTTTCTTTTTTCTGTATATATGCTTTGTGTTGTTATAATTTATAGATTTTCATATGCATCTTGTAGCAATACAAATACCAATAAAGCTCACCCACCACGTGGAAATTTTTTATATTACTATTGTACTGTGTTATTGATCAGGCATATCTTGTTCGTCTTCATCTTTATTATGTTTGTTATTTTCTTCGTTAATTTACAACTAAGTATATTCAAATACACCTTAAAATTATATCAATTTATGTGTTTTGTTTTTTCGATCTTCTTCTAAATTCTAAAATTAAAATCCCAAATTTTCATTAAACGCAAAATTTGTCAAACTTAAAAGAAAATTGAAGTTTAATGAAATGTTTCAAGTTTTTCACGTGTCCAATCTTTCAAACTCTTCATTATATTTTAAATAAATAAGATAAAAGATTAATTTGTATATATTTATAAAGATAAATGATATGTGTGGAAAAAAAGAAAGATAAAACACAAATATGTTATAAATAAATATGATAATAGATTAACATGTGCACGTTTATAAAGATAAATGACCTGTTTAGGAAAAAAAATAAAGGCCGAATCTATTACAAATAAATAATATAAATGACTGCTAGTGTAATTTTGCCGAATTTTTTATATTTATGTATTGTGCCTATACAAATAGAGTTTTCAATAATCAATGTGGTACCAATGTCACATGTTCTACGAGGGAACTTTTTTTATGTTTATCAGTTTATGTATCGTACCTATATAAAAAGATAATAAACTATCTCGCTATTGGGTGTGTTTTTCAAATAGTCAATCAAGTTTTATATAGATTGAGTGTTTGAAAGAAGAGAGAGGAAAGGTTAAAGCGTAGAATAATGTTATCTTTCTATTTCATTTGTTAAGTTGCACAATGATGGATATATTCATCCTGCAACACCTAATCGTGTTATTAATTTCAAGGTTAACTATAAATTAGCTAGGAAAATATTTCATAGCCAATTTGTCGCTCAATCTATGTAAAAACTTTTAGCTAAGCAAATTTACTAGGAGTTAGCTACAAATTAACTACTAAATAGGTAACATTTTTTTACAAGAAAAACCACTATTTTTGACACACATAAACCCTCACTGAACACTAAATTCCGTCAAAAATCGCTCAATCTTTGGCGGAATAAATCCGTCAAAAAAACACATGCCAGTAAGTGCATTGGTGGTTTTGGCATGTCACTGAAAAGTGACTGAGGCTGACTGGCGTTTTTGGCACGCCAGCGCACGGAAAAGCGCGGAAGCGCTGCCTGGCGCTATAAAAACGCCACTAAACACCCTGCAGACCAGCTGGCGTGTGAAAACCGCCAGACCCATACAGCTTGCAGATCATAAATAACACTCCACCTAAATAGAGCTTCATTTCAGTATAAAACTTTTCCCTCTATAATAATAATAATAACAATAACAATGGAATAACAAGAGTTTCTTCTGATTAATTGAATAATAATACAAATTGTGTATTACAACTCTCACCAACAGTTTCTGTCTACTAAATCCGAACACATTCAGTGGTACTGATGTGGTTATTTATGATGTGGACAATCAGAAAAAGAATGTTGTTCTTCTGACCATAGAGAATAGGCAACCACCGCAGCCCAAAGTATATAGTTTGTTAAACAAGGAATGTAATCAAAGAAACTGCATTTCGTCACGTAGATATTCATGGCAATAGTGCATTGCACCTTGATGCTACTTATAGGAGGTTTAAGCCTTGGCTTGTACCTGGTGCTGCAATGCAAATGCATTGGGAATAAACTTAAGCCTCAAATAATTTTAAAAATACATCAAAAGGAAATAACAAAAGCTCATCCCCTTCCTCTATATGATCCAACCCCTTTGCATTTAATTCTATGTCTAAAATGCACAAAATAGAACCAAATTGAAGTACATAATATAGCAAAAAATTTCCCCCACAAAATCAAAACCAATAAACTAATAATCCATAGCATACATAAAGCTATGTTTCTTTTCCTCGTATCTTGAACAAAACTATTTTTCTTTGATACCACACAAGTTCCTTTCAATGGTGGTGGTTTTGGAATGTTATTTATTTCGTGAGAGGAAGCGTTTGACATTTGATCAAGATATGATGAGGTGGTTGAATTGAGAGATAATGGAGAGGAGAAATTAGATGAATTAGCAATGTTTGAGGAAGTGGTTGAAATTGAGTTTGTTAATGATTTCTGATTCTGTGTTGTTGTTTGATATTCCTTTTTTGTTTTCCTTTTGCCAAGAATTCTCTTCATCTATCATATCATATAAAGTTCAAAGAAGGGCCCCTTCTAGTCTGGGTGAGTATCTTAGGTCTCCCATGGTGGGAGAGTGAGAAATTACCTTCTATTATAGGTGAAACAAGTAATAATAATATAATAATAATTTAAGCTATTTACACATTTACCACAAATGATATATTTATGAAAATTACCCATAACAATCTTAAATTTTAATTTAAACACAACTGAAATTATAAATGTTTTTTTTTTTTTTTTTTTTTGCAATTTATTAGTATCAATTAAAAAACTCCTTGACTAATAACTTTTTTTTACACATATTTTAAAATAACTCCTTGACAATTAACTTTTTTTCTCATAAATGTTAAAAAAAGCGTCTTTAATATTACTTTTTTTTCACACAAATTTTTTAAAAAGTCTCCTTTACTAATAACTTTTTTCCATAAATATTTTAAATAACTTCTTGACAATTAACTTTTTTTTTTTGCTCACAAATATTAAAGAAAAAGCACGTTTACTATTAAATTTTTTTCCACAAATATTTTCAAAAATAATCTCCTTTAGGTTTTTTTTTTTCATAACAATTTTTTTTAAAAAAATCATTTAGGATTAACTTTTTATTCCCACAAATTTTTTTTTAAAAAAACTTCTTTACTATTAATTTTGACTAAAATTAGTAATTATTAAATAGGACCGGAAATGAGTTGATCTGAGTTAAACTCGTATGAGTTTGACTCGACTCGATACAAATTGATTCAGCTCGAAACTCGGCTCGTTTAAAGTTCATGAACAGTTCAGTTCGATTTGTTAGGTTCAATTCGTTAAGTCAAATCTCATGATTTTAAAGTAAATTTTTTTGTCAAGATTTAGTCTTTAACCTTTTAAACTATTTTTTAAAGAAAGAGCAAATATTAAATTAAAATAAAAGTCATTGCAAATGTATAATATAAAAGTGAAAGTTTAACATCGAAAAAAATAATTGACTTTTAAAAAGTTGAATGTATGACTTTTAAGGGCACATGTTAGCTTTCTCCTTAAATATATAAGTTCTCAGAGATTGTTTTTACATTTGACTTCTTAAAATTGGGACACGCGTTAGTATTTTTCTATAAATATTCTACAATACATGTCAATTAAATGTGCATTTTTTCTCGGTCCGACTATTAAATCGCATTTAATTGAACTTAACAATCTATTAGGAATTCGAATTTTGACAATCAAACGAATGAATAAAAAATAGTCTGACTAACTGTGACTTAGATACCTATTTCTTATGAAATGATTGTCGAGTCTCAACTAAATTGACTCATCGTGATTAAAGATTCTAAATTTTATCAATCTAACCGTCAAATCTCACCTAATTGTAGTAACAATCAATTAAAAATTCAAATTTTGACAATCTAACGGTTGAATAAAATAATTTGACTAATTGTAACTTAGATACCTATTTCCTATGAGATGACTCTCGAGTGTCATCTAATTTGATTCTAATTGACTAAGGATTTCAAATTTTTCACCTAATTGAACTTAAAATCAATTAAGAATTCGACAATCTAACAATTGAATAAAAAATAGTTTGACATAAATGTGACTCAAACACTTGTTTTCTATGAAATAATTGTCGGGTCTCAACTAATTTATTTCAATTTCAAAATAATAATATATGTTTCTAAAAGATACTCAAAATATTTAAAATACCTTTACACTAAAAATATATCAATATGAAATATTTTAGGAAACAATTCCAAAAATTGTGCCAATATAATCACAATATTAAATTCTGTCAAAAACAAATAATCACAATATTAAATAGTAATAAATATGTGGCTAAAATAGGACATTTGATCATTAGAACAGTTGCATGAGCAGGTCATGTGTGTGAGATTTATATTATTATTATTATTTATTTTTTATTTTCAGTCATCTCCTTCGCCCGGATCACAGGAAAATGGGTCATTACGATCTGATTATCGACCCGGTTCGTGATTGCTCTACTTTTGATGCAATACATCGATTTTCACGATGTATAATCACAACAGTTATTCAATTTGAATCCCCATAACAATTTCGATAATCATCAACTTAATTATGAGAAATTACATATTGAAAAATTAGGGTACTTTGTGATTCTGATAATAGTTTGTTTCTGAGGATTCATATGACAGTAATTTTCGAAACCATTGTTTGAATGAAGTTTTCCAAATCGAATACACACAAAAGTGTAAAACTTAAAAGAAAAAGAATTTTTGCAAAATTTCGATATGGCAAACAGATATATGATCTTCTCTATTAATCTCGTATTTTAAGTAGATCAGTATAAATGCATGTGTATTTTTATTTGGATTTGGATTTCAAGAGTGCTTTTAGATTTTAAATTTGGGGTTTGTGTTTTTAGATTAGGGATTTTGGTTTTATATTCTAGATGATGTAGAATTTCTTAAAAAAAAATGTTGTTAGAGTCTGGTGTTGTTGGTCTTGTGTTGATGATGAAGAATATGATTTAAGAGTGCTTTTTGTTTTATTTTTAAATTATTGGGATGAAATTTGAATAATACAAAATATAAGGGCTATAATTTTAATTAGTCTAAAACAATTGGATATTACTCTAAATTACATTAAACCTAGAGAACAATGAACCATCAGGTTTTCAGTCATTAATCTTGTCTATTCATTATTTTAATAATAAATCTAATGGTAAAAAGTAATTCTCCCATGATGGGAGACCTATATTACTCACCCACCCTAGACTTGGCCTCAAAGAAGATTATGTCAGCGTACAGCCGTACACTCAACAAAAGTATAAAACAATACAAAAAATTATAGTTAATATTTTAAGACAGTAAAATTAAATACTCCCTCTCTCCCATTATATAGGACCCTTTGACAAAAAACACGGAGATTAAGAAAAATTGTTGGAGTAATAATTTTGTTTGAATTGTGTATGACTATTACCAAACTACCCCTATATAAAGTTACTTTTTCATATTTCAAGATAAAATAGTAGTAATGATTAGGGGTATATTTAGAAAATAGGTAATAAATGTGTCTAGAGATTTGTAAAGGGTCTTATATTTTGGGACAACATTTTTTTGTAAAAGGGTCTTATAATATGGGACAGAGGGAGCAATAATCAACTTTTTGCTTGTATTTCAAGATATATTTGTGAATTTGACTCTTGTTAAGAAATGACGTCCGCTTTAGGGATTGTATGAGCTCTGGTAATTTTGTCTAGTATAAAAAGTGTTTTATTGCATTAAAGAGTACTCTCTCCGTCCCTAATTATAAGCATTTTTACAAAAAAATTATTTGTCCCTAAATATAAACTCTTCTCAATTTTCAATATATGAATGTTGCCTGCCCGACAAAAATCAATACACAAAAAATTTAATTTGGTTAAAAGTAATTTACTTCACCGGATTCAATCAAGTCCTCTGTTGTCATCCTTTTTGTAGTGAGTAAATCATCCTCCAATGAAATAGTGATAGGAGCATATACTTGACTTACACCTTGAGTCAATTGAACTTCGGAAGTATTCATCCTTTAAAAGTAAAATAAAAATTGTTAATGAATCACAGATTAATTGACTACTATTTAGTGGTAATGAGAGAAAGAGGGTTTCTGCTAAGAACCAGATTAATTGACTATATTAGTAAGAACCAAGTAGAAAAATGAGAGAAAGAGATTGAAACATATCTCGAATGAACATGGATTTGCAGAACCAAATAACCCAATCGCAACACATAAATGAACATAGAAGGCATAAGTAATTCTTGCTTTGGATTCAAATTAAGTTAGGTGCTGCACTCCTAATGCAATGAGAGATGGAAAATGGTTCCTTTTTATGGAAAAAAATATATATATATCCAACTAATAGAAAAGTTTAAAAAACAGAACTATCATTATTGAATAACTGAATTTTTCTTCCCTTCAATTTGAAGTAGCATCTAGAAGTTAAAAGAAACAAAGTAGAAAATACCATACCAATCAATAAATGGTTCCAAAGCTGAAAGCCACCCCGATTAAGGGATACTCTTTGCCACATTAATAACATAAATGTTCCTATAATTTAAAAATATCATTTGCCATGTTAACTAAATAACCAAAGACTCCCTAAAACTTAGCGAGAGGGCTAACTAACTCAGTGTTCTATCAATGTGTGTAGAAGGGAATTAAAAATAAAAATAATTATCTGATAATTCTTTCAGCTAAATCAGTTATAAGGAAATTACATATGCAAATAATAACAAACCAATTAAAGATCGAATGAAGGCATATCAGATCTACATGAAACGTCACCTATACAAAACGTCCCATTTTGTGAGAGAGGGTTCTCTCATGTGACTTTAGAGTAAATTTTTTTTTTGAGTCATTGATTTGGGAGAAGAGAGAAAAGAAAAAGAGAAAGAAAAAAAAATTGAGAATCCATACTCCCATTTTCCACTTTCATTGTAAGGAGGACAACACAAATCCTAGAGGGCATTACCTAAGGCTACATTTGCTAATTTAGTAAGAGCTATATCCCAATTTCAAACTGTCGCTCTCAAATATGAACTCAAAGAAAAGATATAATTTGAATCCCGTTGTCACAAGTACAAACAAAACATAAGACAACAATCACTTGGAGACAAAAGGAGAATAGAATTATACTGATAGGAGCATGAATGATTAGATAATAACAAAGCAAAGCAATTAAAGATAGATAGATTGGGGCCATATGGAACTATCCATTATAGAACTAGACTTTACGGATTAACATGAAAATTCACATTGAATTCAACTAATATCCAAAGACACACTAAGCACTTAAGAACTTAATCCCGATTGTAACAAAATGTCATGAACAAGACAAGAGATAAGTTTATGACATGCCCAAGTCTTTTTGAAACTTTTTAGGTTAACACTGTACCTCTTCAAGCTACCCATTACATAATAAATATATAACAAACTTTTGAGACTAACACTGAAGCTCTTCAAGCACCCATTAAAAGTAAATTACATAATGCAAATGCAAATAACAAAACAATTAAAGATAGATTGGGGCCATATCCTCTGATCACATCTTTGGAACTTTCTATTATGTGCTAGAACTTTTTGCCTGAATCACCTTTCCACATCTTGCAAGGAAAGCCGTTTCATTGTCTGCCACCTGCATATACAGATTACAAAATCTCATCAACAAATTCAAGCACATCCCATTTGCTTCGTTTGTTCGACAAACACAATCCTAGAGAGGGTCATTTAATACTACTAGATGCTTTCACTTATTTACTAGAATTTTCTATGCACCAATATAAATAGAGGTTCTATGTATTGAAAAGGCATTGCATTGAAAAGAAACATTACTTCAAAACTGTGATTCTCAAGTTCCATTTCTTTATTATCTCCTGTCTCCAACAGTTTTGGCAACAGAGCGGAGTAAGTTATTAAAAAAAAAAAAAAGAGAGAGAGAGAATGGCAACATCAAATTCAAACTCTATTTTCTCCTACACAACAAATCAGATTCCAGTTTTCAATGGTGAACACTATGATTACTAGAACTCTCAAATAGAAACAAGTCAGAAAAACGCTTCCTGGACTGATGATAAAGAAAAAGCATACAAGGAGAATGTGAAGAAAAATGCTACAGCACTGAGATTTATCCAGCAAGGTGTGAGTAAAGCCAATTATCCTACAATATTTGGTGTTAAGAAGGCCAAAGATGCATGTTAAGAAGGCCAATATTTGGTGTCATTGAAGAAACAAAGGACCTTACAAAACTATCAGAGTCTCTATGACTAAGTGGTCTAGGGTTCGATTCCCGCTCCCCTCACTTTCTAATTAAAAGTGGAATTTAAGCATATGGTAGGTGGGCCTATGCATTATCCACGCTTCAAGTCCAAGTGGGCTCTTGAGTGAGGGGGCATGTTAGAAATAATATAAAACCATTGATGTGCCAAATCCTAACAGCTTAAGCTTTTGGGATAATTGGTTATTTGACATGGTATCAGAGCCTCTATGACTAAGTGGTCTAGGGTTCGATTTCCGCTCCCCTCACTTTCTAATTAAAAGTGGAATTTAAGCATATGGTAGGTGGGCCTATGCATTATTCACGCTTCAAGCCAAATGGGCTCTTGCGTGAGGGGGCGTGTTAGAAATAATATAAAACCATTGATGTGCCAAATCCTAACAGCTTAAGCTTCTGGGATAATTGGTTATTTGACATGTCAAATAACCAATTATCCCAGAAGCTTAAGCTGTTAGGATTTGGCACATCAATATGGTTTTATATTATTTCTAACAGAACTCATGGGTTCCTTAGAAGCTCGTGAACAGAGAATGAATAGATACAACAATCAACCATTGGAGAATTTTTTCAAGCAAAGATGAATATCCGGAGTTCTAACCCGCAACAAGAAGGAAGACGGGACTCATTTCGTGGACAACCTTCTAATAGAGGACATGGAAAGCATTCTGGAAACAGAGGCAGAGGAGAAATGAGACAAGGTAATTCTAATTCATATTGCCTTATTTGCAAAAAACCTGGACATGAATCAAAAGATTGTCGTTTTAGATGTACTAGATATAAAATTCCTAATCATTCTGATAGAGATTGTTGGCATAAGAAGAAAGAAGGTGATGAAAGAATGAAGGGGATTAAATTTTCTGCAGAAGATGATGCACATAAATTATTCTCTACTATGATTAATGATAAAAAATCTGGTGAGATATGGTTTTTGCATAGTGGTTGTAGCAATCATGTAATAGGGAACCAAAACATATTTGAAGAGCTGAATAAAAACTATTCTTCTCGTCCCCGTGAGCTTAGCTCAGTTGGCATGGACATATGTGCAGGAGTCGGGGTTCGAACCCCGGACCCCGGACACTCCGCTTATTCACCTTAAGGTGGAAAGGACGACACAATCCTATAGGGCATTACCTAAGGATCGATTTGCTAATTTCATGAACAAGACAAGAGATAGAAAGTCACTAAAGTCTTGTAGAAACTTTTTAGGCTAACCCTGTAGCTCTTCAAGCTACCAATTACATAATACATACTGTATTATTACGTTAGGTCCGCAATAACTAATGTTGTAGATTTTGATTAAATGTGATATGTTAACATGATAAACAAGTTGAACTTTTTCTCTCACTGCGGTTTGAGTTACCCGAGGTTGAACATTAAAGGGCCATAAGAACTGATTTTGATCACCGAGGATAAAAAAAATACAAGAGCATACCTGCTCGGAAACATTTTGCAAGTTAATAGAAATTTCTTGAGTAATCAAATTCTTCAGAGACTTTCCATCATCATCATCATACACATAACGAATCTTCTTTGAGGCAGGTAACTGAGTCATTTCTTCCGAAACATTGTTTACTGTAGCTGTAGCAGCAGCAGCAGGAATGTAGCTGCCAAAAGTAGGAATCATATTATGTCATACCAAGAAAAAAGCAAGTGAAGCCATCATTTAGTTAATTCCTGAAACCATGAGGAACAAATAAAACAAAACACATGTATACCTGGTTAATTTTCCTTTCCTCTCATCCTGGTGTTCATGGACTTGCACCTTGAATTTAAAATGGATGCAACACAATCCATAAAATTAGTGAGAAAAATGATATAAAATAAAAATGTGATGCAAATTGCAAAATCAAACACATTACAGAAGAATTATGCTTTACTTTATCATGTGGTGGAGCTTGCAAGGGAACTGGTGAAGCCGTTTCATTGTCCTCCTCTGCCAACTGCATATACAGATTAGAAAATATCATCAACAAGCACGTCCCATTTGCTTGGTTTCATTGTAAGGAAAGGACAACACAATCCTAAAGGGATCCATTTGCTAATTTAGTAAGAGCTATCCTAATTTCAAACAATTGGTATCCTAATATGAATCCCGTTGTCACAAGTAAAAACAAAACATAAGTAAAAAATCAGTTGGATGAATTGACATGAAACAAGTGATTTTGAATAGAACTATACTATACCTGAAGACTGTTTGTTAGTTGATTCAAGGTTTCCTGAATAATGGAATTCTTCAAATTCTCCAAGACTTTGTTTAGAATTTGTTGATCAAGACGATGAACACCACAAATATTCTTTGTTGATGTAGGTGAGTGAATAATTCCTTCCAAAACATTCTTTACCGCATCAACATCAGCAGCAGCGTCCCTGTAGGAAACATATTTTGTGAAAAAAGCAGCAAGTGGAGCAACAACAACAAGAACAAATAATAATAAAATAAAACTGAGGTAGGTATACCTGCTTAATTTTGGTGGTTTTATCTCCTGCTCCTGCTCCAGCAACTACGATTATAAACACAAGATTATTACAAAATCTCAATCATCAACAAAACAAATTCAATCGAAATAAATAAATAAATAAATAATATAACAGCATGCATACATGTGGAAAATCTTTGATTGTGTAGAACTCATCTTCTTCTGAACTATCATCATCGTCGGCATCGTCGTCATCATCATTATTATTATTATTATTATTATTATTATTATTATTATTACCATCATCATCACCATAATCATAGGGTATACTGTCCTGGGACTCGATGTCCTCCGGGTATATTACCTTAGAGTAATATTCGGTTTGTTGCTTTTCTAATTCACGATCCTCAGCCGTAATCTCCCGATCTTCATCTTCAAACTGCATTTCGTAAGTGTAGTATTTTACCATCGTCCAAATTGAGAAGATAAGAGAAGAGAAGAGAGATTTGGACGATGGTAGGGTTTCAAACTGCTTTTCTAATTCTCAATTTTAATTCCACTAGGGTTTTCTTTCACTTTAATTCAATTTTAATTCCACTAATTTTTTGTATTAACCCAAATTCAAATTACCCTATTTTATTTGTTACTTCTGCCACTTCTTTTTTTTATCTACAAAACCAAATATTTTTGTATGTAACCCAAATTCAAATTATTTTTTTATTAAATAAAAATCAATTATTAAAAACACATTAATATATTCTATGTATATTTATTGTCTTATATCATCTGTCTTTCATCTATATATAGATTAGTTTTCACATGTTTTGTGTTTCCGTTGCCAATATGGCTGATCAAAATATCGAAACTCAACTTGCGCTACATTGTTTAAGAGGTTTTTATCGTTTTATTCTCTCTTTTATATGTTCTAACTATTCATTCTCGCCGCGTTTTATATTTATTGACATTATTTTAATTTTTTTTTTTAACAAATAGCACCATTGGATCCAAATCCAATAACTAACTTAGAGAAGTACGTCAATCATTGTCGGATCAAATATCGAACTTATTATGTTGAATTTCACCTTGATTTATATTAATAATTTATGTTAATTCTTTTATCACTTGTCTTACTTATATTAATAAAGATATTAGGTAAGACATGAAGCTTGGTTTTTTATTTATTTATTGAGGTTATGCACTCCATTGGTACAATTGTGAGATTATGCACTGCAATAACAAATTATTTAACGGTTTTAATAGGTTGAGTATTTTATAAAATATACATTCATGTCACAAAAAAAAAAAAAACTCATTCAAGATACTATTGAATGAGATGATTTAAACAAAAACGAATAGGTGGCTATAACTGATTTGGTTTAGACTCCAACAAGCAAGTCGTTGAGAAAGAGATTTGCTAATAGTTTGGACTCATAGAAGTGGTTGATCTTGATAGAGGTGATGCATATTTACCACAAAAGAAGCAAAAATCCCATGTGTGAAGGTTGAAGATACTAAGTTATATAATTTTGACGTTCAGACTTATTTTTTGGTGTCGTTTTGTTCATCTAAATGTGTTTTATTTTCACAGCCTTTGGGTATTTGAACTATGAAATTGTCAATTATGGCATGTCATTTGGTTTTTTTTGGCTATTCTCTATTTAGTAATTTTTGTTGGATATGAATGACTTATGTCCGTTTTGTCACCAACCTTAAACTGAATGAAATATTAGTAATTTGAATGGTATAAATTTTTGCTATTCTTTTTGAATGGTAGAAATTAGTAATGGGTTCTTTGTAAAAAAAATCTTATTATAATTGTGTAGTAATAGTATGTGAATAAGTTTATTTTAGTTCAAAGGATAAGTGAGTTGTGTTGATCCAAATTCTATCTAAAATTTTATATTGAGTCTATTTCTATCTAAAAAATTATTTTATCATGTGACTAATTGATGTGTTCTACTATTTATGTGAGATTTTCTTTTGTTGTTCTGCTGAATTTTTTTTTACTGCATATATTAGAAAACGAATCAATATATATATATATATATATATATATATATATATATATATATATATATATATATATATATATATATATATATATATAAATTTGAGAAGTACAAACAAAAGCAAAAATATATTTTTTACTTAGTAGAGTATATATATTTCTCATTTTTATAACGTTCGCTACTTAAGTATCGTAATTATATAAATGGAAACTCGTAGGGCGCACGAGAAATCGACAGTGTACCAAAAATGAATCTCTTATCTTCCCAACACAAAAATCAATCTTAACTATATTAGCCCTGAGACTTCAAAAAAAAATTTTGCCATCATATAATATAACTAACTACACCTATTAAAATTGTTAACACTACAACATATCTCATCTCCTTTATTTTTTTTGATACATGGGGGTCCGTTAGGCCAACTTACAACAGAACTCTACGACTAAAATAAATTTTAGCACAGTCCTGCCATAAAAGGTTTACACAACCCGGCGGGGGATTGTTAAAAACATGAATACCCGTAGGTAAAATTAACGCGTCATTTGCAAGCCAATCTACAGCCCGGTTTGCCTACCTGTATATGTGTCTGAAGTCCACCTCCCATTCTTGCATCTTAAGGCGATTGATGCGGGAAACAATAGAAGCACAAGGGTGATTTTGCGGACAACCCTTCTCTATAAGATCTATAGCAACTGCTGAATATAACTTGAAACAAACTTTTCGGTAACCCTTCTCCGTTGCTGCTTGGAGGGCTGATAGTATACCCCAAAGCTTTGCCATTAGTGCAGAACAACTTCCTATCTTGCGAGAGAAGCCGCTCAACCAAGTACCTGATTCTCTAAAAACTCCGCCACAACCTGCTTGTTGATTTTGAGGGATTAGCGCACCATCTGTGTTACATTTGATCCAACCATTTCTTGGGAACACCCAGCCTACCCGAATGGAGGTATAAGGTCTCTCCATATGCGGATATGCAGTTTCAGCCATGTGAATATCACTAAGGATATTTTGTACCTACATTACTACAGCCTGCCACTCAAAAAATTTGTCCTAAAAACTATGTTGGTTTCCAAGTAGCCATATACACCACAATATACTCCCAAACAGCAAGTGTCTGTTATGCATATCTCATCTCCATAACTAAGAATTTTAATATTTTCAATATAAGGAACATTTTTTTTTTTTTAATAGCTATAAGGAACACTATTTAAATGATAAAAATACTTAATGCTAAAATATCAAATTTGAGAAGCTTATATAATAAACATGAATCAACACTATTTTTAATATAAGGAACACGATTGTGTTTGAGAAGCTAATGAAACCAGCCACAATCAAAGTCATTAGCAAAAGCTTAAAGAGTTTGCCAAAATACAATAAAGAATCAACATTATTTTAGCTATTACTTATATAAATTAGTCTGCAAACTCAAAACATTAACAAACACATGATTAAGTGATTAACATCAAACTCCATATCAGGATAAAAAACAATAAATCAAAGTCACAACATTAGGTTCTATATATAGCCACAACTTATTCTATCATTTTCCAACATGTATCATGGCCTAAGCATACATGCTAAAGAAGCTATCAGTGATGCAAATACAATCACATTTTCCAGAGAATGATTTCACAAATCATGCAGATCAATTTCATTTTGTTTCTATATAAAATTACCAATGAAGAGTAAGAAATTGACTCTGCAGCAAAGTTTAATTAAGAAGCCAAATCTAAAATAGAACTAAGTAGTTTCATTACCATAACTTATAATGCATTGAAGATCATTGCATGCACATTAGAGCAATACAAGAGATCACATAACATTCAACTCCATATCAGGAGACAAAACATCACTGCATATACATAAACGCAATGCAATGGAACAAACAACTATTATTTAAGGCTTAATCACAATGAGCTCAACATAACACACATACAATACTAAACTTAATAAGAGGTACAACCAATTATTTATGATAATCAAGGATTCATGAAAATCCATAGAATTCATTCCTTCTCTATCTTGATTTTCCTCAAACGTTTTTTCCCTTCAACTTGAGCTACAACATTGAAAGAATCATTGAGGTTCCTCATCATGGTCATTGGCACAGACTCCTTTGTATCAATCTTTTGGACTTCAGCATGAGAGGTCACAAAATCAACATCATCTGCTATTTCATCTGAATCAACATCAATAATCTGAGATGTAGCCTGCAAATTAAGATAGAAAAAAATCATGGATTTGTGAAGAACAACAAAATGAAGTATAGTGACAAAGCATATAGGTAACAACAAAAATAAAGGGTGTTTTGTAAAAACCTTGACAGGAGTAACATATGGGCTCGCGAGGGCAGGCTAGTGTGGGCAGGCCTTGGAGTTCCCTAGTGCAAAATTGCGAATTTTCTCGTTTCGGCCGAAAATTCAAAATCACATCCTCGGAAATATATTCAATTTGATATCTAAGGCGCTAAGGGTCTTCTCCACTTAAGGGACATCGAGGGACATAAACTCAATTAAGGGACATCGAGGGACATAAATTCAATTTAGGGACATCTACTGAATTTCACATCGAAGTCACCGAGGCACACAACCATCTTTCGAATTTTCCGTAATTAGAAATTATTATCAAGGGTCAACTCGACTTGCAATTGAAGTTATGAATAAAACGTTCATATTCAAATTGCATTTAGACCAAAAAATAAGAATTCATACTGTAAACCATGTTTTTTGTAAATAAACTCATCTCGTTAGGGTCATCCAAACACATCCATCTCAATACTTGTCTAAAGAATTCTTTAACCCATTATACAATTTCTTATTTTCCAAATTAGCCTTCTTAGGTTTGAATAATCAAGAATAACCAATTTAGCCAAATTGTTGGATAATCATGATTACGCACTCACATTTAAATTGCATTCAAACCATCAATAGGGGCATCGAGGAACATATATTCAATTTACGAACATCGAGGACTTATATTCATTTTCACATCTAAGGAGCCAAGGGCCTTCTCCATTTACATTTGTGATTATGAATAATCATTCGCATTGAAATTGCATTAAGACCATCAATTTTAGGGATATCTCGGGACATAAACTCAACTTAGGGACAGGGACTTCGAGGGACATACCATCATTTTAGGGACATACTTACCAAGAGGTCCACCACTCCACAAAGACAGGTAAACCATTGTGTCTTCGAAAGCACAAATTGACCAAGTTCATCGCAGATGCATATTCCAATCCCAATTAAATGCGACGTAAAGGATGCATATTCCATCTCCACGACAGTCGAATATTTTTGCGCCGCATCAGGCTAACCCGCTGTAGCATTCTACAAAGCACTATCCCGTATCAGACCCGAAACAATCGCAGGTTCTGTCTGCACCAGACCTGAAATAGAACACTGTCTCTGCTAAATTCCAACATTAAAGTAACAATTGAACACAATTTCCAACTATAAAGCTCAAGTCTAGCACTTGTTCCCATACATTGTTCCATAAACTTCATAATAGAATACAAAACAGAGCAAAATTATGAACATCTAATTTAGGGACATCGAGGAACATCTATTCAATTTAAGGGATGTACACCAAGTGACATACTTTCAATTTAGGGACATCGAGGCACATAAACTCTAGGGACATCGAGGCACATAAACTCAATTACGCATCGAAGGAACCACAACAAACAACAATCTTCCTTATTTACCGTTATGAGAAAATCATTATTTAGAGTCATCTCCACTTGCATTTTAAGTTATGAATAAAACATTCATATTCAAATTGCATTTAGACCATAAAATAAGAATTCATATTGTAAACCACATTTTTGGTAAAATATTATCTCATTAGTGTCATCCAAATGCATCATCTCAGTACTTGATTTGAGAAACCTTTTAGCCATTATACAATTTCTTACTTTCCAAATTAGTCTTCTAATGTTTGATTTCTCAAGATTCACCAATATAGCACATTATTTGATAAACAAGATTAAGCATTCAAATTTAAATTACATTCAGCCCATCAATATGGACATAGAGGAACATATATTTAATTTGCCAACAACAAGGGACATAAATTCTATTTTTGCATCTAGGGCTCCAAGGGTATTCTCCACTTACATTTGTGGTTGTGAATAAGTATTCACATTGAAATTGCATTAAGAACATCAATTTTAAGGACATCTAGGGACATAAACTCAATTTACGGACATACCATCAATTTATGAACATATACTCACCAAGAGGTTCACCAACATCCACTCCACAAAAAGGGCAATCCATTCTGACTTTCAAAGCACAAATTGACCAAATTTGTCACAAATGCATATTGCAATCCAAACTCTATTTAAATGTGACGCAAAGGCTGCATCAATATTACATTTGAATCACCCCGGAGTCGGACTTTTCCAAATAACAGAAGCCGAATATGTATGCGCAGCACCAGGCTCAACCATTGTACCATTCGACAAAGGACAATCATGTGTATCAGACCCAAAGCAGTTACAGGTTCTGCCAACATCAGAACTGAAACATAACACAACCTCTACGCTAAATTCCAAAATTAAAATAACTGATGAACATAATTTTCGACTATAAAGCTTAAGTCTAGTACTTGTTCCGATACGTTGTTCCCATAATCTTCATAATAGACAACAAAACAAAGCAGAATTATGAACATCTAATAGGGACATCGAGGTACATATATTCAATTTAGAGAGATCAAAGGACATATATTCAATTTAGGGACATCCACAGACATATGTTCAATTTGACATCTAAGGCGCCAATGGTCTTCTCCACTTAAACACATGATCATTATACATTTTCTTACTTTCCAAATTAGCATTCTTAGGTTTGAATAATCAAGATTAACCAATTTAGCCAAATTGTAGCATAATCAAGATTAAGCATTCGCATTTAAATTTGCATTCAGACCAACAATATGGATCTTTGTGATTATGAATAACCACTCAAATTGAAATTGCATTCAAACCATCAAGTTTTGGAATATCTAGGGACATATCATCATTTTAGGGACATATACTCACCAAGAAGTGCACCAACATCCACTCCACATAGAAGGGATGCATGTTCGTCCCGGATGCATATTCGAATGCCAACTCTTTAAATGCGGTGCAAAGGATGCATCAATATTCGATTTGAATCGCAACAGAGTCGGATCTTCCAATTAACAGCAGCTGAATATGACCGTGCCGCACCAGGTAAGCCGTTGTAGCATTCTACAAAGCACCAGCTTGTATCAGACCCAAAGCAGTCACATGTTCTGCCCTGCATCAGACCTGAAACAGAACACAATCTCGGCACTAAATTCCAAAATAAAATTAACTTATGAACACAATTTTCGATTATAAAGCTTGAGTCTAACACTTGTTCCCATAAATTTCGTAATAGACAACAAAACAAAGCAAAATTATGAACATCTAATTTAGCGACATCCAGGTACATATATTCATTTAGGGACATCGACAGACATATATTCAATTTGGCATCTAAGGCCCCAAGGGTCTTCACTTAAATTTGAAGTTATGAAGCATTCACATTGAAATTATATTCAAACCATCAATTTTTGGGACATTGAGAGACATATACTCAAGTTTGCATCGAAGGCACCAAGGCATGCAACCATCTTTCTTATTTAGCGTTATGAGAATCATTATCAAGGGTCATCTCGACTTACATTTGAATTTCTAAATAAAACGTTCATATTCAAATTGCATTTAGACCATATAAAAAGAATGCATTTTGTAAACCACATTTTCATAAAAATTCATCTCGTTAGGGCCAACCAAACACATCATCTCAATACTTGTCTTAAGAATTCTTTTAGCCACTATACAATTTCTTACTTTCCAAATTTGCCTTCCAAGGTTTGAATAATCAAGATTTACCAATTTAGCAAATTGCTGGATAATCAAGATTAAGCATTCACACTTAAATTGCATTCAAATCATCAATAGCGACATCGAGGGACATAAATTCAATTTCACATTTAAGGAGTCAAGGGTCGTCTCTAGATACATTTGCGGTTATTAATAATCATTCACACTAAAATTGCAATCAGACCATCAATTTAAGGGATAACTAGGGACATAAACTCAATTTAGGGACATACCATCAATTAGGGAACATATACTCACCAAGAAGTTCACCAACATCCACTCCAAAAAGAAGGGCAATTCATTCAATCTTTAAAAACACAAATTGACCAAGTTCACCACGGATGCATATTCCAATGCCAACTCTATTTAAAAGTAATGTAAAGGATGTGTCAATATTACATTGAATCGCCCCAGTGTAGGATATTCCAATTAACAGTGGCCGAATATGACTGTGCCACACCAAGCTCAGCCGTTGTAGCATTCTACAAAGCACCAACCTGTATCAGACCCAAAGAAGGCGCATGTTCTGCCCTGAATCAGACTTGAAATAGAACACCATCTCTACGCTAAATTCCAACATTAAAGTAACTGATGAACATAATTTTCAACTATAAAGCTCAAGTCCAGCACTTGTTATGATACGTTGTTTGCGTAAATTTCATAATAAACAACAAAACAGAGCAGAATTATAAACATCGAATTTAGGGACATCGAGGACATATATTCAATTTAGGGACATATATATTAAATTTTGCACGTAGAACGCCGAAGGTCTTCTCCACTTACATTTGAAATTATGAAGCATTCACATTGAAATTGCATTCAAACCATCAATTTTATGGACATCGTAGGACATAAACTCAATTTAGGGACATTGCGGGACATAAACTCAATTGACATTGTGGGACATAAACTCAATTTAGGGACATCGTGGGATATAAACTCAATTTCGGGACATTGTGGGACATAAACTTAATTTAGGGACATCGTGGGACATAAACTCAATTTCGGGACACATCGTGGGACATGAACTCAATTTAGGGACATCGTGCGACAAACTCAATTTCGCATCAAATGCATAATGGCACACAACCATCTTCCCAATTTATAGTTATGAGAAAATCATCATCAAGGGTCATCTTGACTTACATTTCAAGTTATGAATAAAACATGCATATATTCAAATTGCATTTAGACCATAAAATAAGAATTCATATTGTCAACTACATTTTTGGTTAAAAAATCATCTCGTTAGGCTCATCCAAAATAAATAAATTATAAAAAAACGAAATTCATACTTCAGGACTATAGAGTAACTAACGATCCAATCATGAATCTTAGGATTCTTTTCCATTTCAAATCAAGCAAGGGCAGCAGAAACATGAAACCCTAAACAAGAATCTTAGAAATTTTCCATTTCAAATCAAGCAAGGGCCGCAGAAATATGAAACTCTAAACAAGAATCTTAAAATTCTTTTCCATTTCAAATCAAGCAAGGGCAGCAAAAATATGAAACCCGAAACAAGAATCTTAAAATTCTTTTCCATTTCAAATTAAGCACGGGAAGCAGAAACATAAACCCTAAAAAAAGAATCTTGGAATTCTTTTCCATTTCAAATCAAGCAGGGGCAGCAGAAACATGAAACCCTAAAATAATGATAGTGATACTTTGCGTATTTCTTATAGAACCGTTCATAAACATTTTTTTGACAGAAACATGTTTTACGAAAAAATTCAGGAAAAATATATATTATGACAAAAACAGATTGATATCGGAAGAAAATATCATACATGAAAACGAAGAAATCCCTTACGCTTGAACTTAGCCTCTTCGGCTTGTTAGGATCCTTAGCGGCTTTGTTCCTCTGTTTCCTTCCTTCTCCTGCACCCTTACGCTTAAACCTAACCCACAAAAATCAACAAAAAATTTGAATTAAAAACCTAATCGCATGATTCAAAGCTAAAACCTAAAAATCAAAATCAGAAAATTGCAAACGGATAGAAACGTATTAGTGATAAACAAATTGGCTAATGTGAACTGATTAATGTGATAAACCTAATGTGAATTGACTTCAGAGTTAAAAAGATTGCGTTTTTTCACAGAAAGAAAAGTATGCGTTTTTTCTACGTGAGTTCTATTTATAATTTCAAAAGAGAAAGAAACGAACCGGGTCGGGTTTTTTGGTGCAATCTTGCGGGTCTTTTTATTTACAATTTATTTTTTATAAAAATTATTTTTACCCAATTGAAAATAAGGGCAAATCATTATTTTAGGTGTATATCTTGATTTTAGATTTTCTTTGGATATCAAAATCAAAATTAATTACATTCATAAATGTCTCTTTTATAATTATTTTAGTTCTGAAATATATTTTAAAGTAGTCAATTTATTTTATAAATATATTATTTGTTGATCATTTAGTCTATAAAATTACTAACAAAAAAAACTAAAAATACATTTATAATTTTGATTTTTTATCGGTACATTAATTTTTGATATATTTAAAGACCAATGGGGCATAGAGTTAGACTTAGGGGCTGTTTGGAATAACTTATTTTTGAGGTCATATAAAACAGCTTATGTAAATAAATAAGTTTTTATGTATTATTCTAAGTTTGTCAAAATATTTTATGAAAACACAGCTTATAAAAATACAGCTTTTATTAGTGGGTACTTATATATTTGTTTTTATGCAAAAGGTATGTCAATGGTAACACCCTATATAAATTAAAATAAAATAAAAGGAAGTACAAAATACCAGAGGACATCAACAAAACTCAATCAAATCACAAATTCAATCCAAATGGGCATACAAAATGTGCCAATACAATAAAAGTGGTTTAAAAACGGAAGTAAAAGCGTTCAACACATAGACACTACTTAATTAGCGAACCTGTGTACATGCGCGAAACCAGATAGAAAAAAAAAGGATTGTGTAAACCTTTACAGCTTAAAGCGGTGAATGAACCGTCAGCACGAAACAATTCACATATTAGCAAATTGGTGGATAGTTATAAATTAACATAAAAAATTATTTATTTATATAAGTTGTTTTACATAAAATAAGTTATTTCAAACGGAATTTTATAGAGACCAAAATTGTGATTTTGTTTTATCCATTAATATACCTCAGGTATCATCTCTTCTCTTGATTCTTTATTTATTAACTTTTTTTGGGGAGGGGGTGAGGCTTCTAGAAAAATCTCTTGGATCGAGTGGGATACTGTTTGTTTACGTCGGGAGTATGGAGGTTTGGGGGTTCGTCAGATCAGCGAGTTTAACACTGCCCTCTTGGGTAAATGGTGTTAGAGGTTGATGGTAGATCGTGGGGAACTTTGGTTTCGAGTGTTAGTGGCCCGTTATGGGATGGAGTATGGCAGGTTGCGGGAGGGGGCGGATGGGCTCATCTTGGTGGAGGGAGATAGTGAGGATTGGGGATGGAGTGGGTGGGACTATGGCTGGCTGGTTTGGGGAGTCTGTGGGGAGGAAGGTGGGGGATGGGACAGATACTCTTTTCTGGACTGATCCCTGGTTGGGTGGGTCACCTTTGTGCGATCGGTTTAGTCGTTTGTTTGATTTAGCAACGACCAAATCGTCTACGGTGGCTGAGATGTTTTCCATGGGTTGGGAGGCGTGGGTCTGGAGGAGACGGGCATGGGAGGAGGAGCTGTTGGAGGAGTGTCAGACTTTACTTCTTCCAGTGTTCTTGCAGGTTGAGTCATCAGATAGGTGGCAGTGGCGGCCTGACCCCGATACAAGTTACTCAGTTTGTGGCTCGTATCAGATGTTGACGTCTCAGGATTCTGTTACATTAGGGGCAGCTGAAGATCTTCTCTGGCACAGACAGGTTCCGATGAAGGTGTCTATTCTCGCGTGGCGTCTCTTACGTGATCGGTTGCCAACCAGGGCAAATTTGGCTACCCGCGGCATTCTCTCCCCAGAGCTTCATTTTTGCGTGACGGGTTGTGGGGGCATTGAGACAGCTCATCATTTGTTTCTCTCGTGCATCACCTTTAGGTCTCTTTGGGCTATAGTTTGGTCTTGGATTGGCTTCTCAGCGGTGGATGCAGATAATCTCTCGGATCATTTCATTCAGTTCACGTACTTGGCTGGGAACCTCCGTGCTAGACGGTCCTTTCTGCAGATTGTTTGGCTAGCTTGTGTTTGGGTTATATAGAATGAACGAAATTATCGAGTGTTCAGGAATTCAGAAAACTTTGTGCCTCGGCTCCTCGACAAAGTCAAGCTTCTCTTATATCGGTGGATGCGGACGACGGATGTGACTTTAGTTTCGAACTTTCATTGTTGGTGATCGAACCATTTTCTTTGTTTGGGTATCGACTAATTGTATTTATTTTATGCTCTATAACTCTTATTGTAAACTTGTGTAGATTCCCTCGGTATGTCTTATGCTGAATGGATTATTTGTTTCGTGATGGTATATATATATATATATGTCTCATTTTTGCCTGTTCAAAAATAATAATAGTGAGTGTATAATAATTTATTTATTTTTGTCAAAAAGAAGAGTATGTACATAGTGCTTAAATTACTTTATTTTTTTATATTTATTTTGACTACCGTAATTTTTTATGCTTTAAGAAAATATTTTATTTTGAAAATATTCTTAGTTATAAATTTTTAGTTATTAACTGGGATGTACAATATGCTTATACTATATCCTAAGTATCCACCTTAGGATTAGGGATAATATTTCTAACCACTAAACTACTTATAAAAAGAACACCTTTTTCAAAAAAAAAAAATCGAACTTAAAAGCAGGCATATGATAAAGAAATCCTCTAAATTACAAACCATCATTAAAATTATTGACACTATTTATTTTTAACATTATTCTTTGTCTACAATATATATACACCTTATTTACATAATTTTGATTATTTCAAATCCAATATATATTTTCACATGTACTAGTTTTTCAACGTTGTACAGTATTTTCTTCCCCCTAAACAAGAACAAGCTGAAAACACACATATATGATAGCATAGTCACACAAGTCAAAATGAACAACAAATAAAACATGATACATATTCCACATGGTTGACTTATTCACTTCAGAGAATACCTAAAACCACAAAAATAAATCCACTAACCAAACCATAAACTATGTGACCCCTCCATCCACAATATGCAACATCTCCTCCATTACTATGAGAAGAGGATGAACCATTATTCACCTTCACATTATATATTTCACTAATCTTCTGCAAATCATCATCATTAACTAATTTTATTTTCTTCTCTTGCAACACAATCGGATACATAATGGATTCCTCCACAGAAGAATGTTCCAACCCTAAAACATGACCAACTTGATGCATCACAACTGATTCCAAATCCACGTCACCATTTTCATTAAAATTTTCACTTGGCAATATCCATTGTTCCTCGGAATCCAAATATATAGTTCCAATATGTGAACTATAATTACTATCTGCACCTCCCACAAATCCACCTTTCCCATCAATAGTAACAAACACTATTTTGATATTTGAATCATTAAACGTCTTTGCTTCTTTGAATTTCAGTGTCGTTATGGACCAGCTTTCAAAGACGCCTTTTACCAATGACTTGATCTCATTTGTTACGTTGTTCTCAGGATTAAAAGCATATGTTAGTTCTTTTTTATCCGCACCCCACCATGGTTTAAACGATGTCTTCGTTTCTTCCATGGTGTATGTGCCATGGATGATGTCTGAAACAAAACAACGTGAGGATGAAAGTTTGTCATATGTGTTATCATCAAGTTGTCTTGTAACTTCAAGATTGAAATTTTTCTGGTACTCCTTTAAACCGGATTGGAAATCGCTTGTGACGGTATCATTGATGATCAAGGTGTTGTTGAAGTAGCCAAGGAATTGTAAATATTCTTTCACATAGGATAATCCTTGGATTGTATCTCCAACCTTTTGCTTGTTGTTGAAAATTGACTTTATTTTTTCCCAGATTTTTGTACCCAATTTTAGTGCTTTTATATTTTTAAAAATCTTGGGTACTTCTCCTACGTATTTGAATCCTGTAAGAGAAATTGCTGAGGCATGAGTGAATAAAACAGTAAATATGAGTAGGAGTACATAAATTCTTTTTGCACTCGACCTCATATTTCGTAGTATATAATGTGCTAAATATGTTATCGATTGGGGGTACACAAATATGAGGCAAGAATCCTTAGTTATATATAGAACTCAGTTATTGGAATTTGGACATAGTCACACACGTAGCTTAATTGCCTGGTCCAAGTTAATTAATTAGGATTTAGGATGTATTATATACTTATACACTATCACTATTGTGTGTGTGTGGATATATATATATATATATATATATATATATATATATATATATCAAAAAAAATTATTGAATTTGTAGTATTTGATATATTAGCAATTGAACTAGTTTATAATTATGAAATGACATAAAAGATTGAATGTAAACTACAAATTAGTAAAAATAGCTATGAACTCATGTAAAAAAAATGTTACTAATTTGTTGAACTTGTGATAAAAAGTTTTGTTTGAACAATGTCTAACTGAAGACAGAGGATCCTCTCAATTGTAAAAAACAATTGAGGAAATAATGAGGAATCTTAAATCATTAAAATTATAGATGGGGAATAGATTTGGAGTTAAAATAAAAAAATAAAAAAAATTAGTTAATGGTTTGAGATGTAAAAATTGAGAGAAAAAATGAGAGGATCTATTTTCCTAACTGACTACGGTAAAAATTGTGTCTTAACACATGGTTGCTCTTGTTGTAGTACTATGTGTTCACCTTATAGTTCCATTGGACGTGTCAATTATTATCGTCATGTGAAATTTGGTGCTTACCCGATTAGTCATATGATCGGCCAATTAGATGATAACTTTAGTATTTTCTTTTTATATTTTTATTCAAACTAAAATTTGAATTGGTTTAAATGGTAAAAATTTGACTCATGAAACAAATGGTTAGAGATTCGAACTCTAACTCCTATGCATGAAAAAACAAACCAGTTTAAAGAGATATTAAGAGATAACATAGAGTTAGTTCACAATGATAAATTAGTTAGAGTTTGTTATTTCCAATTTGCATTATGATCCTCTTTTTTATCAAGTGATTACACTTGGTAAGAGACTACTACAAAAAGCATTAGTATTCTCCAAAGTGCATCTAATGTTGAAGGTTGAACTATTACGTACCTAAGAAGACAAAAAATAAATAAAAAGAGATAAACGTTGGAGAACCTATAGGACACATAAGATAGATTCTTCCCTCCCCTAGTCAAATTTTTCCATACACAAAAATTAGAAATCGAACTTTTAATTACCTATTTTAACGGTCCAAAACCATACAAACATGTTGTTATGTTATGATATGACTTAATCAACTGATATATTGCTCATACAACTGAGTTAAAATTGTACTTGTATAATGTCTGGTTGGCTGTGAACTACCCAGATTCTCAACATTCCAATTTTTAAGAAAGTGGATGTTTGACCAATTTTTTTTACATTTAATATGATAATATAGTATTATCTTCATTCTTCAACAAACAACATCTCCATTAATGTTATCCACAGATATATCTTAGCATCCATTTCAAATATCTAATTGTCAATTTGGCACAAAGAAGACCAAGCATGAGGGACTTTCTAGTTAGCAACAAATATAGTAATAATATTCTTTAAAAAACTAGTAATAAAATAGAGATATCCTAGTAACAATATATACCTGGTGTAGTAATGAAAGCATAGGGTAAGTACATATATATACCTGGTGTAGTAACAATATGGTGAAGAATGATCCCAAAAATCAACGAGTTGTACTTGTTAAACATGATGCAAATGCAGGAAAATTCGTGATTGACTTGGTCATAAAATTTTTAAACTCATGTGTGTTTTTTTTTACAGAAAAATAGCTTAATTCAAATGATAAAATAGAGACAAAACAATAAAAATAATCATGTGAAATGACATTATATTTTTTTATCATGTCAATACGAGTGATTGAAATAATAAGTAACACAATAAAGGATACACACATTTCAAAAGTCAACTAAAAATTAACGAACAAAAACATTAATCTCAAAAATCAATAAATTTCTTTTACATATATATGACCAATAGTTAAAAATAGAACAAGATTCCCACTAATAAAATATATATACTCAGTACATATCACATTAGCTCAACTGGCAAAAATTGCTGAAATTGCAAGGCATGGACGTCATGATCGGGGTTCGAACCCCGACTCTCTCATTTGTATGAGAATTTTTTATATTTACTTTGTCAATTCTTCTATGTAATATATATATATATATTTACTCAGTACATATCATATCCTATCACATTAAAGGATATTTCACTCTATTTTCTTGAATGTGCCTTTTCTCAATCAATTTGGGGTGATATTATTATTGAGTGGGTGTGTATTGTGCTCTTATAAATAATATTATTGCTTTTGTTAATCAATTTTGTTTTATAAAAAAATTCAGTTGTATCATGAAGTAATCTGATTAACTACAGTTTGGTCAACTTGGAAATAACGAAATAAAATAATATTTGATCATAAGATCTTCTTTCGTAACATTATTGGATGATCAATTCCTCGGCTTATTTAGATTTTACACATCATTGATATTTTGCTCATTTTATTATTTTGTTTGTAATAACTGTTTCGTTTTTAGGAACACCTTGCACTTAAAATTTATTTTATATATATTTCATTTGGCTTCTTCAAAAAAATTTCTATTATAATTGTTGATGTAAAATTAATTTAATTTACACCGACAATGTGTATCCTTTAAATTAATTTTCTCATCAAATAAATAAATAAATTATTATTGCATTTATTAAAGATTAATTGTTATGCAATAATATTATAATTTTTTTTACATATACATCTAATAAAATCATATAATAGTACTATTTTTATAAGTGTGCTTCTAAAATATTTATAATCTTAAATATCTAAATATCATAATATCATAATTTAATCGCACTCCATCCCAAATTAAATATAAATTGCATTTAGTTTCCTCTCTCTTCTTTTTGCATAATCAATTACAAGAAGAAAAAAAATTTATTTATATCTTCATATGAAATTTATTTCAGAAAAAAAGTAAAAAACACAAAATTGATCTTTCTTAGAAATATCATGAGAATAAGTAAAAATAAATTTTAAAAATAATAAAGATTGATCTTTTTTTGTTTATAGGACAAAAAATAATTTATTACTCCGTATCTATCTATCTATCTATCTATCTACTATATGTAAAGCAAACTATTTTTTGCTTATGTGGCAGCCTAAGAAAGCTCCTCCCGTTTTTCTTTTTTCTAAGCAATAGTTGGTGCTTATGTGTCATATTTTGATTATGTGTACTTTCTTTTCAATGTAACCTTCAATTAACTTGTTTAATATTCTTTAAACTATATAACTCTTTGACTAGAAAAATTTTTCACGTTTTTTTTCTTTCTTAGCCTTACAAATTCTTCTTCACATTTTCTTTATTACATTAATTAAATATTTTAATGAATGTTTATCTTACACTAATAAATAATTCTTCACATTTTTTTCTTTCTTTCTTGGCCTTACAAATTCTTCTTCACATTTTCTTTATTGGATTAGTTAAATATTTTAATGCATGTTTATCTTACACTAATCCATTCTAATATTTTAATGAAATTTTAGTGGCAGCTACATATGAAGAGTTAGAGACAGTGACTTCTCTAATTGGCTGATGTATCTGTATGATAATGTTTGAAAGATCGAATATTGTTTTTGCAATTGAAACTCTTTTTTTTTTTTTTTTTTTTTTTCTATTTTTGCAAATTTTCTTTTAGTTTTGATACATAATATTTTAAAATAAAATGATTTGATGACTTTTTTTTTCTTTTACAGATCACCGAATTGTACTTTTGTATCTCAATCTTCGTTAGTGAAATTTTTTGAGAAGCAATGAAGGAGATAATATACTATATATTTCTCTTTTATTTATTTATTTATGTTTGATTCTTGAGAGGTTGAAGAGATATAATCTAACTACTTAGAATCTACTTTTGCAAATTTGTTTTTAGTTTTGATGCATAGCATTTTAAAATAAAATGATCATGACCTTTATTTTTTGTGTTTGCAGATTATCAAATTGTGCTTTTGTATATCTCAATCTTCATTAGTGAAATTTTTTGGAAAATGGCAAAAGAGGTAATTTACTATTTCTCTTTATTTTATTTTATTTATGTTTGATTTTTGAGAGGTTGAAGAGATATAATCTTCTTAGAGCTTTAATTTGCAGTATAATATTTTTATATAATTATGATGATCTATCTTATTCCGAGGTGGGTGGGGTAGCTCAGTTGGCACTTGCTGACTGAGCGGGTGTAGGTTGTTGGTCAGGGGTTCGATCATTGGCAGTAGCAAATGTTGTATTTTCGTTGTAAATAAGTTGATAGTACTTATAAACCATCAACTTTAAAAAAAATAATCTTATTCCAATGTTTCTTATGAAGGTACAAACTAAACATCTATTATTGTAACATGAAATTTATAGCCATTGAGAGTTTTAGTGTATTGGGTATAACCTACACTATAAAGTTCTTGACCCAAGAACAAAGAAAAAGTTCTCACAATATAGAAAACTCTCAAATTGATCAAACTTCAAATTGTTGTTTGAGAAGTACATATGAGATTCTTATATATAGTCTAATCTTGAAATAGTAGAATTTATTTCCCACAACCATGCATTTACCATATGCATTTTCTTTACCTAGAAAATACGCACCAAATATGATTATAAATTTTCACTAACCATTATAATGACTTAGAGCACTACGTACTAAAAAGCAATTAGAGATGCTATGCTAGGAATATAACAGGTCATTTAAAAATCCATCCATAAAATAGAACAAAAATTACATATAAAATAAACAAAACTGGGCTTAATTGTTTTCTATTTAGTCCAATTAATATTATTAAATTTAAAACCATAAATCAGCCAATGAATGCTTATTATCATATGAATATTTGGACCTCATCCAATTTATGTCTTCAAGTTGTGCTCAATTATTCATCATCTAATCGATCTTTATGATAAACTTCTTTTCACATATTTAGTGAACTCATGATATGAACGGTAAACTGCCAAAATAATGTCCAACCAATAAAATTAACATGAACACAATTTTCATTTTTGGTGCATTTTATTTAAGTCTCCTTTCACATGCTCAGTGAACTGATAATCTCACTGTTTTGTTCAAGCAATATGACAATTTTATTCGAACACAATGACAATGAATTTTTTTGTTATATTGTGACTTTGGTATGAGGATTAATAAATCTTTCTTTAACATATATATTGGTTTTTGCAACGCATCATTTTAATTATGTTGTAATTTTAATTTGAAATATATTTAGAGGAATTACAAATATATTTAACTATATAAAATACTACTTACACATGCATAACTTGAAGACATAAATTGGATTAATAAAACAAATTTATAATATAATACGCTATTCCGCTACACTTCTATTGATTTCTATACACTATGAATGATAGTTTAAAAAAGTAGCTTTTAAGGTAGCTTCTAATGATTTCTATACACCTAATTGATTTTTTATTGTAATTGTATTATTTCATATGGTATTCATGTAACTTTTAAGTCTTCAAAAAGTAAGGTTAAACGCAACTTTAAAATATACTTCAAGATTTAAGAATCAAAAAATAATTATATATCAATGTGCATATTAAATTTTAAAAAATTGAATATCATATTATTTTCTTGAATGAACAAATTATAAAATAAAAATTTTAATCAAGCCCGTGGAACGCACGGGTTTAACACCTAGTATAAATTAGAAGGAGATGGGTATTTACACGTGTATCTCAGCTTAAATTAAATACTGATCCATTATAAAATAAAATAAAAATACTGGTCCGCGTAAAATGAGAATCAGAAAATGAAGTTTCTCCGAAGTGAACCTGGCCGGCTTCATATAATTAACGAGTAGAAAAAATAAAGTAGAACAACAGGAGGCACACATAATTTCATAACAGACAAATAACACATCTCCACGTGTCCACTCGTAACCTAAAAATCCAACACCCACAGTTGCTTTATCACGACCCCCTTTCCTATCTACACGAAATGAAACACTTCACCAACCACAAATTCTAAACGTTTCATAGATAGAAAATTTCTTTAGCACCGAATCTCTCAAATTTTTCCCCTTTTCATTCTCCCCTCTCAGGTAATCATCATCTTTCACTCTTTGATTGTATGTTGTAATTTATGGAAAATAAATTGAATTTTTGGGGGTTTTGTAAATTTTTAATTTATTTTTTATGTCTTTTTGTGAATTAATTTGATGATCGGTGATTATGTTTGGTTTAATTGGTTAATAATTCGACGATCTAACTATAGTTCATGAGATTTAGATGGTTTGACTTTTTTTGGTTGAGTAATTTATTTTAATTACAGTTGTTTATGTTTGTTTTAATTTGATGATTTTTTTTTATTGGTGAATGTTTAGTTTGATGATTCTATGCTTGAATTTGAGTGTTGTTGTTTTAATTTTTGATGTTTTTGTTTTAGATCTGAATATGATTATAGTAAATTTAAGGTCAACGGTTGTTGTTGTTTTGAAATTGAGGTAGATTTGGTTCTTGATGTGGTTAATTTATGATTCCTATGTAGGTTATAATTAGGGTTGTGTGATTTTCAGTTTGTTAGAAGAACCTACTTGAATTGAAATAATTTGCTGAGAATATGGTATCAAAAACCGATCTGAATTTTTTTTAATCTTATGACAATAACCAACCTAGACTGGATTTTTGGTTTGGATCTGGAAATTAACAGTACAACAATTAATTGTGTTTATAGGAACCTCTGAAGCCCCGATACTCCAAAAATGGCGAAGAATCGCATCCGACACGTATCCGATACCGATGTATCGGTCAATATTTTTAATTTTTTAAAAAACAACCGATACGGCTAGAATTTTATTCCGTATCGGTATCTTGTCACGTATCTGGGCTTCATAGATAGGAACGTGTTTGTACTCTTTTTTATGCTATCGAATGGAATAGCGCGTGTCTGTATGCTGTAGCGAACGAGTTATGGATGATTAAACAAACATGCTAGACTCAATTAAGTAGTTAGCTTTTTTTTTTTGTTTGTTTGGATTTTACAAGAATGGGGTTAAAGAATTATTTTCAATAAATTTGGTTTAGATGTTTCAATTTCTAAGGTTTATTATAACTTAGGTACATTGCGTACAGGTTTATAACTTAATTTGTAAGGTTTATCGACCCGTAGGTTTTCCAGAATATTGTAAATATAAGATAAGATATCTTACATTCTACTCTTGTTGATGCAGTAAATGAGTCGTTCACAGGATCCACACCCATCTCGTTCTATCTTCCCTTTTGGAAACCCTTTTCGGATGAAGTCACATAAAGGCTCTCACTTGTCTCCACAATTACTTGGAGTACTACAAGGTTTCGAGACAACATTAGCAGAGAGGCTAAGGCAGCTGATGCCCAAAAGCAAGGATGAAATCCTCAGCTTGTCTTGGATGACTTTTGCTATGAAGTCACTTTGTGAATCTCATAATGAGATACGAACCCTCATAACAGATCTTGAGCTGCCCGTGAGTGTTTGGGATGACAAATGGGTTGATGTCTACTTTGACATAAGTACAAAGTTACTAGACATTTGCAACGCATTTAGTTCTGAGCTTTCACGTCTGAATCAAGGCAACCTTCCTCTTAAGTGTGCTCTGCACCATTTAGGTCCAGCCTCATCAAAGTCGTTTCTTCGGGCCTGTTCTTTGCTCGATGATTGGAGGCGACACATTGATACTAAGAACCCTAGAATTGAGAAATGTAGCACCATTTTAGATGGTCTCGTGGGATCACTTGATCTTCCTAAGGTTAAAAATTCTGCTAAAGGTAAGGTTTTGATGCAAGCTATGTATGGAGTCAAGGTGGAGACGGTATTTGTTTGCAGCGTGTTTTCTGCAGCATTCTCTGGCTCTTCAAAGAAGTTGTTAGACTTGGATGTGGCTGACGTGTATGCTTGGGCACCAGCTTTTAAAAGTTTACAGAATCTTGTAAATGAAGAAATTAGGATTAGGTTTTCTAGTGGGAAATTTTCTGTATTGAACGAGTTGGAAGCAGTTGATACCGTTGTGAAGGAATTATATCCTACTATCCAAGGTGATGTAAATACCGAAGACAAAGTTGAGCAAGAATCGTATCTGAAGACTGTTGAGGAATTAGGCGCGGCTGCAGAGAAGCTTTCCCAAGGAATGGATCTCCTTGCAAAGGGCGTGGATGGTTTCTTCCAAGCAGTTTTGACTAGTCGTGATACTTTGCTATCCTCGCTGAGGTTCGACAAAACTGTAAATGATCGTGTCGTTGGCCGTAACATGGATCAGCAAGTAGTCTACTGACTATACACTAGTCTAATTCAGTTTCTAGTAGATGTTGATGTGTTGTGGGGTTTTCTGTTTGTATTGGTAGTATTTGGTCCTATTTGGTTTGTTATATTTAAGGGTAGTAAGGGTTGTAGGTTTTATTATTATAGTATGGTTGCGCGTAAATGTATATGTGTGAGTGGGGGTTTTCTCTGTTATGTTGAACAATATAAAATATATAAGAAATTTTATTATGGCTACTGTACCTTGTTAATTAATTCTGCTCCTATGATCTTCATCAGCATACAAATGTTTATCTTGTTATATGATTTTTCATCTCTTTTATTGTGAGTTTGATAAAGGAAACTGTTGATTATCTCCCAATTGGATGATCTTGTTTGTAGTTGCATTGATTTACTTTACTGACAAGGTCTCTGGTTAAGACCAGTCCTGTTAGATATCAGGAAAAGCCTATGCATGTTTACACTTTACTATAGAAAAAGTGGAAGGAGTGTAAAACAAAGTTATGTTTTTTATTTATTTGTTAGAGTAGTTTGGGTGTAGTTTTCTGTTATTTTAACTAGAGATAAACAAATACACACTTAATTTTTTTAAATAATTAATAATAATTATAATTTAAAATATATTGACATAAAAATATTAATTTGTATTGAAAATAAGACGTTTGTTTAAAAAAAATGAGATTTTGTATTAATTTATAGTAGATTCGTGCTTGTGTGTATATATATAAAGGACATTTAATATAGTTTTTAACATAGATAATTTTTTAATGAGTGAGTCAAAACTATAAGATAAAATATATTTTACAATTTTTATTGTTAACCAAATTCTCTTTATAGTTGCTTAAATGATTGAATGTGTTAAGATAGCTAAGACAAAATATATCTATCAAACAAAATGAATATTTTGTGTTTTTTTTTCTACTAAGTTTCAGTTTTTTTGTTTTTTTGACAAATCTACTAAGTTTCAGTTAGTATGTGATTTATACATGGTAGTTTTATCATTATCATTTTCAGTTTTTGGTAGTTTTATCATAAGGTCTCTTATATTTTATTTTTTTATTTTGTTGTCAGCTGGTTTACGTTTTTTTAATTTGCTTAATTTTTTTTTATTTGGGTTTTTTCCTTTGTGAAGTTTATATCCCCTTTTTTTTTTTTTTTTTTTGTCTCTCTCAATTAATAATATTACTTGTATTGTACATTTTTAGTTATGTTTAAGACCTTTTAATAATAAGTTTCAAAGTACTCCAAAATAGAAATGAGAGAACGAAACAAAAAACCTTGATTGCTGGATATAAAAAGAGAGTGAAATTTAAATAAATCTTCATAATTGGTTTATGATTTATGATTCATCTCTGGTGGTTTTGTCTTTTTCATCCTTTGAATTTTCTTGTAAAATTACGCATTGCAATTTAAGATCTCTCGTCTTTATTGAAAATACAGTTCTTGTTTTGATATCAATTTTATTCTTATGGAATTCCTCTCAAACATTCACTTGATCAAAAAGTAATAATATAATAAAACAGTTTATACAGTGCTCAACAATTAAAAGAAGTATATACCCTCATTTTTTATAAATTTCAAGGCACTACAAAAGTATAATAATGGATGAGAGAAAGGTTAAGTTATTATTAGACCTTCATTGTGCTGACGTGACACTCTAAAAAAGTTTTTCATATTCTCTTACATAGTTTATTAGACTTCCATTGTGCTAACGTAACATTCTAAATAAAACTTAGATTATTCTTAACAAAATATATCATCACACTTTCTTTAAAAAATAACTTAAGCTACAATATAACTTATGTTAGGAGACAAATCAATAACATCTAACATCGCTCACAATTTTATTAGGACCTACTACTTTATGATTATAAATTTTATTTTGTAAATTGTAATGTAAAATACAAAGAAATTTTGTATGTGTTATCACTTATCATAATTATAACATGAGTAGTGGAAGGAGTTTTTGGAAAGAATATGATATGATTACCATAACATGTTTTCAAGCTGCCGATAAAATTGATGATCTTGACGAGTTGCTTCCATTATCATCATTATGTATCTCTCATTTACTTCACTATCTTCCTCTCTCATTTATCTATTTTCATTTATTATATTTTTTTGGGTAAGATATTGAACATATATTATGTTACTTGCATTTGTTTCTTTTATTTTAATTCCTATTTTGAGGATTAGTAAAAAGTCAAGAAAAATAAATATAAAAAAATGTACTAATGTATAGTCTTTATGGAGTAGTTTTTTTAATCTATTAATGCATTACACAATTATTTTTTATCTATTAATATATCATTACACATTAAATTAAATTAATTTAGAAATCATGTATTTATACACACAAAGACTATGGATTGGAGAATAGCAATTTGTACAAAACATAACTTACCAATTTATTAATTAAAAATTTGTATTAATACAATGAATGAATGAATAGTCATAGTTATAGAAATATAAGTTATGGAATATGAAAGAAATATATGTATATATAAATTTGTTTTATATATTCTTTGTTTATAACTAACCAATATTTTTTGTACAAAAAAAACTAATCAAATTTTCTTGTATTGTTTGTTATTGTTGTTAATGTGGAGGCTAATTTATTTTTCTTTGATTGCATGAATGCATATGTATCGTGGCAATTGAATTAACTATAGCAACTTGATAAACAAATCGACATTTATTAGGATTTAAACCATGCTTTGAAGAATTTAAACTCATATAATTGATCAATTTTTTTAATATATTCTTAAAGAAATAAACCTTAATTTTCTTTTTATAAACCTCAATATAAAGTCATGTATTTTTCTTTTAAAATTTTTGTCAAATTATTCTTAGAAAAAAAAAAAAAAGAGGTTTATTAATTTGATCAATTTCTTGTAACTGACAAACTAAAATAGTCAATTTTTAATATATTGTCATTTTTTTCTTTTATAATTAGCATCATCTTTAAAAAATCTAAATACCGTCTACTATTAAAATTTATATATATTCATGATAAATGCATGAAAATTATATATTTGGACAATCTCTGAGTCTAGTTGAATCAATATACTTCTTATATTACAATTATAAGAATCATATATGACTTATAAGTGTCAACTTCAAAATCTTTTATTTTCTACTCTATTTTGATTTGATATTTCTCTTAAAATCAAGTAGATCACCTACAAATTGTAGATAATATTGCATTTAAAAATGAGACAAATATTTATATTTGTAAATTATTTGGTTTGTCCTCCTTTGATAGAAAGTCTCCAACATCAATATACCCTCAATCATTATAAATTTCATGGCACCACACAAAAGTAACAATTAGAAGTCTCTTTTATGCTCTTTCAACTTATTCACATTAAAAGGAAAGTTATATTCCTATTAATCAACCTAAGAAAATAAGAAATAAGTACGCTAAAACATTAGACTAATAAAATAATTCACGAAAAAGAAAAAAATAGTCAAATTACAAACATTATAGATGGCTTACATATTGTTTATACAAATATTAGAGTTAAATACATAGCCTTACATGAATTGTCACTTCAAGAGCAGTAAGGATGCAACGAAAGCAAAAACGAAAGGTTGTTTTATCTTGTTCTCCTTCTCCACATGAAAATAATAATCATAGTTATTTTCATATTAATAATCAATATAAGAAAATAAGAAGAGTGCTTGAAAATTAGACTTAAAAAAAATATTATATATATCACTTAAAAATGAGACCTTAAATATTTGGAGAATCTATATAATAGGATAATGGGTATCAAAATAATGAATAGATAAGACATATGCGAACACCGAGGAATAAAACAAAAACTACCATACAAAATTAAAGAGTACTCTTTGAAAAATTGTTTAGAGAAAATGATGATTAGTGAAACCAAAATGTACAAAATCATGTATTTATACACACAAAAACTATGAATTGGAGAATAGCAATTTGCACAAAGCATAACTTACCAATTTATTAATTAAAAATTTGTATTAATACAATGAGTAAGTGAATAGTGTAAGTTATAGAAATACTATAAGTTATGGAATATGAAAGAAATATATGTATATATAAATTTATTTTATATATTATTTATTTATAAATAACCAATTTTTTTTTTACAAAAATAAAAACTAATTAAATTTTCTTATATATATATATATATATATATATTCATTTTTTTTATTAGCAACATTAATTTTTGTCACTTCTTATTTATCTATTTTCATTTTTTTTTTTGGGTAAGATATATATTGAACATATATTATGTTGCTTACCAATTTATTAATTAAAAATTTGTATTAATACAATGAGTCAATGAATAGTCATAGTTATAGAAATATAAGTTATGGAATATGAAAGAAGTATATGTATATATAAATTTGTTTTATATATTATTTGTTTATAACTAACCAATTTTTTTTGTACAAAAATAAAAACTAATCAAATTTTCTTGCATTTGTTTCTTTTATTTTTTTAAGTCCTATTTTGAGGATTAGTAAAAAGTTAAGAAAAATAAATATAAAAAAAATGTACTAATGTATAGTCTTTATGGAATAGTTTTTTTTTTCTTTCTCTATTAATGCATTACACAATTATTTTTATCTATTAATAATATCATTACACATTAAATTAAATTAATTTAGAAATTGTGGCAAGGTTTTCAATAGAAAATGAAGAATTGAGTTGAGTTTATTTAGATATGCCACATAGGCAAAATGGAGGCTTAGAAATTGGTTGATATGATTTCAAAGGACTTGAACTATTTTCACCGTTATGCGGCGGTCATGGCAAGCATCAAGGACCTTCTTCAGTTGGATTGGGGAAGTCCGTCTTTCCCATTCTCTTAGGGAAGGTAATATTAGTGCTGATTTTTTGGCGAAGTTAGGGTCAGCTAATGATGACAAATTGACCTTTTGGAAATCTCCTCCTGCGGAGATGGAGAGCATCCTCCAGGCTAATGCTTTAAGGGTGCTTCACCCTCGTGATTGATCTTTCTTTTTCTTTCTCTTTTTACTATTGTACCAATAAGCTTCCTATTATAATGTATATATTGATTGATTGATGATGATTGATGATTTGTAAATTATATACGACATCAAATCTTAATAACATCAAATAAGTATTTCTGTTATATTGTACCAAAAAAAAATAAGTATGTTATTAACATAAAAACAAACATCAAATCTTGACCAGAAAAAAAACAAACATCAAATCTTAATAACATTAATATATACGACATATTAATCTGTCAAACATATTAGAAATGCTTGAATTCATCTATGTAACAATTTGTAAAATGAAAAAATGTAATAGAATATTCCAACATAATATACTTTTCGATTACTATAATCAATCAATGCACATGCATTTCATAAAGGAAAACAAAATGAAAGAAAATTATTTTTGCTACCTTATGGATTATGAGGCGCGTCCTACGAAATGACAATAATATCTCTGTTTATTATTTAAGTCATGGACACTTCCCAAAAACATCATACCAGATATTATTTTTATAATGTCTGCTACTTAATATCGGACAACATTTTTCAAAAATTTTATTTTTTCCTACATTTGTTACTTAAGTAACGAAAAGGTAAAATAGTCCTTTTATAAGGCGCACGAGTAATCGATTGAGTAAAAAAAAATACTTTGTGAAATGGAAAAGTGAATCCAACTACCACGGTTTATCATACAACAAAGAGGAAAGTTGGGTTTATGAATTTGAACGGAGTTTCCTAAGAAACCACGAGGAAGCTCAATGTGGAGATTTTCCAGTAAAGTGGTAGAATGGTTTATCACACACGTTGGAATGGTCAAACAATCCTTTCCCAATACAAATACAGTATAAACTTTGTGTCATACTCAATATTAGAATTAGGATTAACATTAACATAATGCATGGTTGTACTCTAAATAATATAATCCATTTTATATTTTGGAAATTTTGTGGAAACTGTGTTAAACTTGATTCGACTTATTAAATTATTGTGGTCATAGTTGAAGTTGTGTTAATTTTGTCAAGTTTGTTGACTGATTTTTTATTTGAAAAAATTAGAGTATCTTCACGCGCACTGTGGAGGCTAAGTAAAATTGCTTATGTTGATTTTTGATTCATGTAGAGGGAACAACTTGTTGACTCTTGCTTCAACCAAAATTTTTTTTGTTGACTCTTACATATTGCATCTTTATATAAGAAAAATAAACGTATTAGTATGCATCATAATTAAATATTAGGAAGTTGATTTTTTTCGAGATTTTTTTTTCTCACACTATAATTTTTTTTTAATTTGGTGGAACTAGAATATTATATTGGAGGTAAATTTTTTAAAGTATTAGAGAGTTTATGAGAATTCGTCAAATTCAATTTATGATGTTATAATATTTTAAAGATTAAAAAAATATAGATCCCAAATTTATTTTTTTTATCATTTCTATAAAAAACACTCTTAATCAAGTAGATAAAAAATAAAAACACTCTAAAAATATGTGAAAATTTCTCTATTTTCTCCCACTAAATCCTCTTAAGTCTTAACCCTTCCAAGCTTACAAAGTCTTAGAGTTTGAACCGAAAGAGAGGGAAATGTTTTGGAAACATGAATGAGAAAGTGGGAAAAAAATAAAATAGAAGACTTGACTAGAACTTTAAGAATTTATTTTAGAGATCGAATTCAGAATTTAGTTAAACTACAAAAGATTCGTATCATCTTATTTAAGCGTTTCGGGGTAATACAAAATTCTTTTTAATTTGGAGAAACTGAGAAAGTGTATTAGACGAGATTTTTGGAGTGTTTATAATTTCTTTGAATTTAATCCATATTGTTATAATATTTTAAAATTAAAAATGTATTAATAAAATATATTCATTTATCATTTCCTATAAAACACCCTCTCATGTATCAAAAAAAGAAAAGAAAATACCTCTAGAAAATGTAGAAGATTATTCTAATTATTTTTTTCCCTACTATCAATCCTTAAAATTCATCATATCCCCCTTCTTCAAACTCGCATTCAAATCTTGGTGCATAGATGTTGTGTTCCTCTAACTCGCAAACAAATCTTGGAGTATGATAGCATTTCTATGGTTCATTTTTGTGGGTTGTTGGTATTTACATTAATTTTGTACAAAAAAATAATAATTGAAAAAACGATGGGGCCAATTATACAAAAGTACTATCAAAGAAATTTCAAATGAGAGTGACACAATTAGTCCATATAAGGAGACAACCTATTAATTTCCAAGGCATGGAATTTATTTGTATGCATTCTTGGGAGTATATGCGGAAGTTTCTATTCAAATGGTCAAATGTTGGGATCAATGGATCAAAATAATGGATATAATTAAGACAAAGAAAGAAATGAAGATTGACTTAGAAAACATAAGAAGAAACACAGATTTTAATCAAAATGAAAAATTGAATATCGACTAGTGAAAGATAAAACTAATCTCATCTCATTGTTCTAAAGATGGAGAAAGTTTTTGGGTACTACTATGGCAATATTTTACTATGGTGGTGGTTGGTTGACTTTGATTAAATATTATAGTCATTTAAATTTTTTTAAAAGCCAAATAATCTTTAATATAATAAAATGAAAGTAATTAGAGCACCCTAAATTCTAACATTAATATGAGTGGTCTAAATTTTGACACGTAAAAAAAAAATTATATCAACGGTTACAATAAAATCTTGAATACTATATTGCCACATCAATTAATGAATGTGACACGTCATGTGTTTAAAAACACTATACATGACGTGTCAGTATATGATTGGGTGTGTATAAAATAATTTTACATCAATTTCTAATTTTGTTACATACTAATCCCTATTTATATGCTTTCATTTGATGATTGGATATACACTATGGAATCTATGATTGGGTGTGTGTATAAAATTATGCGTCTTTTACTATAAATAGAAACCTTTTTATTTCTTTCTCCCAAAAGTGTATCTTTCATATTAATTATAGCCTTAAATTATGCATCTACCCTTTTATTTCTTTCTCCCAAAAGTGTATCTTTCATATTAATTATAGCCTTAAATTATTCATTTATTTTCACTTTTTCTCACATATTTATATTTATTAATTTGATAAAGATTTGACTTTGGAGTTCTATAAAAGTATGAATTGCTATATATATTTTAGGTATTTAAATTCTGATTATAGTTTGTAGTGTTCCGTATTAATTCTCTATTCTATTTTAATTTGATTTTTATTTCAATAGGTATGTATTCCATCTTTTTTTTCTTGGTTTGTAGTGTTTCATATTAATTATGATTCTTCCATTTAGAAAAAAAATTTGGATTTTATTTTTCTTAAGTTTCATATATTTTCTATTGGATGCGGGTTTTGCTTTGTGGTTCTATAAAGGTATGTACTCCTGTGAATATTTTTAGGTGTTTGAATTCTGATTTTTTTGTTTGTTTGTTGTGTTATATATCAATTTGGTTATATTTCATGTTTTTTTTTATTGTTGTTTTCATATTTTCGATTTAATTTCATTGTCAAAATTTAAGATTTATAAAAAATTTGGATATTTTTTTCCTTGAGAAATATAAAAAACTAACACGTTTCTTCTTATTTGAGGGGAAAAAAGTTTGAATATCTAATATAATTTGTTGTGTTTTGTTCTTATTTATCAGTTTAATCTTAATATATTTTTGTCCATAAATTCGTTGATTCATGAATTCGTTGATTGCAGACATTAAGCATGGTTGTTAAAACCAATATAGAATCCTCGATAATTTTGATGTTAAATAGAATATTTTATTCAATTTGTTGAACCCAACCCTAAGGTAGAGATTGTGAAACAACTTCCGTTTTATTTTTACTCAATTTTTCACCTAATATTTTCACAAATTTATCTTTTTATCGAGATGTTTTGTCAAAAAATTACGGGTTGAAGCTTGAAAATTATATTGCATTATCAAGAGTTACACCAAGAAAAGAGTTAAATGTAGTAATACCAACGATGAAAGTGAAGATTCAAATATAACTGAAAATATAGTTTACCAAGATATGTTTCATAATGTTCAATAGTTAACGAATAATTATTATAAAGATCACTTTATCTGTTTTTTTATATTATTTTTATGATTTTAATTATTTATTGTTGTTCTATATGTACTGCATAATTTCAGTTCCAATTTATCTATATTTTCTTAAATTTTTTATTTTCAATTTTTTACTACAAGAAATTAAACTATACATATAATATTCTACATAATCCGTGCATCGCACGGGTAGTAGTCTAGTTAATATAAATACAAGGTTCCAATTAATAAAACAAAAAGTTTCCAAAAACTCACTACAACAAGTTTGAGATTTAGTAACATTTGAAAAATGTTACTAAATCTTAAAAAATGTTACTAAAGGGTTTTAGTATCATTTTATCAAGTGTTACATAAAGTCTATGTTACTAAAGGGTTTTATTAACATCTTAGAATATCATTAGTAACATTTAATAAATGTTACCTCTTTAGTAGCTAATTCCTAGTAAATAAGTTAAGCTAAAAGTTATGCATAGATTAAGGACAAATTGGCTATGAAATATTTTCCTAGCTAACTCATAGCTAACTTCCTAGCTAATTCATAGCTAACCTTGAATTAAGAACACAATGAGGTGTTGCAGGGTGAGTTACAAAAGCTAGACACCCATCCATCAATGCATGTTACTAAAAGTGTTGTCATCAAATGGAAAGAACCAGATGAAATAGAAAGAATAGCCAATCTAGATTCCACATATAAAAAAAGTTTTGCCATCAAATGCTACTGAAAGGTATGGGGTAACTTGTATGCCCCGATATAAACTAAACTAGTTAGCTCTATAAAAGTGTTGCCATCAAATGTTACCAAAGATAGAAGAAGCACCATATTAAAATGATATAGAATATACTTATCACCAAAGAACATACCTGTCATAAATGAATCATAACTTTTCCATTCTTTCAACACCAAGTTCATTAGGTGGTAACTGTATTTATTTATCACCAAATTAAAATAGAAGATAGAAGAAGCACAATATTAAAATGATCTATAGAATTTATTTATCACCAAATAATATACCTATAATTGTCCCATCCGAGCTTTTATTCCTGCAATTGTCCTATATTGTCCAGGGATACCCTCTAATAGCTTCACCGCCTTCTGCAAGAGCTTCAGCGCTTCCTCGGGCTTGCTTAGAGCTTCATAGATTGCAGAGATTTCAGTCAAACCACTCGCAATCTCTCTGGCGGTTAATTCAGGCACAGGTTTACTGCATATTGTTAACACAAACCCTGGAAAAGCTGGTCACCCCCTAGATATTCAGTAATCATTTGCCCGACCTATCAAATTAAAAGGAGATGATTATTATGACTTTGGAAGAAAAAAAAAATTATAATAGATTTAACTCATTTTCATTGAAGGTGTATGAACAAATAATCAATTAGCTTTCATAATATATACCTCTTCCCACTCTATAAAGCTATTATCATTCAAGTCATACATCCTAAAAGAAACTGAATCAAAATACCTGATTCAATAAATAGAAAGAGTTATAAATTGTATCCAGCACATACTGATGTTTGCTTGTCACTTGTTAATACTAATGTTCTTTGTATGTTACTAATACCAAGTAGCATAGTGGCTTCAACTCAAACACAAAAAGACCTTGCTGCTGCACTATATAGTAATGATATATAGACATTCTAACCATCAAAATCCCCTGCATTGAAGCATTCGATTTAGGCACTGTTTTTAAACCCCTGCCATCAAAATCAAGGAAACACATTAAGATTCAAACCAAAATGCAACTAATCAAGTAATAAATAATGAAGTCTGGTCAAGTCATCGAAACTGCAACTAATCACTGAAATGCTACTACTATATTCAGTGGCGGAACCAGGATTTTTTTTCTGAGAGGGCCGCTAAAACAATTGTATAAAAATTAAATAAAAAAATTATATTGCCTATAAAAATTTAATCATTAATGAAACAAATTACACACTTTAAAATAATACTCCATTCATGCTAAGTGACTTCAAATAATCAATAATTGATTATTAGAAAATAGTTGTGTTTTTTTTTTAGAGTTGTGTTGTTTAAAAAAAAGAAAATAGAATTGTGCATTTTTTGTATTGATAAATACATATGAAAATTAGTTTTTTAAGAAAAATATTGTTTAAATGGCTAAAAGAAATAGAAATTGCATATAGAAATTGTGCATTTTTTTGGTATTAAATACATATGAAAATTAGATTTTTAAGAAAAATGTCCTTTAAATGGCTAAAAAAATGAGAAAATGCACACAGCAAGTCTTGAACTCAGTTCCTCTAAGTGCAGAGCGCGCATCCTTAACCACTGGGCTGAACTTCGCTTTTTGTGTTAATAGTCACGAACAAATATATATAACATGTATTTGTAATTTTATAAAATACTAAGAGTACTCTAGTAATTTCTTATTTTTCGGGGGTGGCCGTGGCCACCACCAGCCACCCCCTTGGTTCCGCCACTGACTATATTAACACATATACATGCAGGAAATGGATTGATTTAGACATATATACATGAAATTTTATTTGCAAACACCTTGTGAATGTCAATCTAAGCAAGTTGTATCAGCCTTGTATGACCATTGTGGTGAAAGGCTTTTTCCACTTAGAGTCATGACATTGTCCAACAATTTGCTAAAGGAATCTGTTTTGCTAAATATTAACAAGTTAAGACATACCCTAAGATAATTCGGAGTAAATATTAATTGATGTAAAACTAGCACCAAACTAAATCAGATTCTACTTTCTTAAGACTCACATCTAAACAATATTATAATGAAAACAAGGAAACAAAAACTTCAAAAGTGAAATTTGTAACTAGCAAACTTACGGAGCACATGCTGAAGGTTCTCGGCTTTGCCGCCATCACCTAGAAGAACAAAAACAGCGCATGTTGCACAAATTCTCAATTAATAACATTCAAAAAAATCATAAACAAATAAAAGAAGAAATAAAAACAGAATCAACAAACTACATGAACCGCATAAAACCAACTCCCGCAGTCAAATATGACAGTTGAACAGCATGCCAACAGACAACAAAATAGAGCACTGCTTCAACACAAATCTCTTTTGCAGGGATGGCTATCGGCAACTGCAAATGGTCTAGAATCATGGAAAATGAAAATGGTCGTTAAAGAGTTTTACCTGGATTCTTTCTAGAAGTACATTAAACCCATAGACTTCGGTTGCTCAAATGTTTACAATTGTGCCAGTATCACATGGAGCATTTGAAGCTACAATCTAGTCTCACATGCACATCAAGGAAAATAAGAAGTAAATCATTCTCTACGAAAACGTTAGAAAAACTTACAAATTCACATTATTGATGGATTACCTGAGCAACACCAGCCGTATCATCAACATTTTCTCTGCCAACACCTAAATTATTCAGGAACATAGCTTGTATAATTAGAAAACCTTGAATAAACTTATACAATATTTAATTATCTAGTTTAAAAGTGTTAGTTTTACATAGTATGTCTTAAAAACATGTACTCTAAATTCCCCTCTGCATATAGTTCTTATTCTTGCAGCTAAAAATGATAGGAAGGGTGTGGAAGAAGCATCATATGCTCTTAACGTAGCTGAACTTTAACTTCATAAAACCATATAACTGAGTTCTTCAATCACCTTAAAATAAGATTAAAATGAGATATGCTCTTAATGTAGCTGAACTTTAACTTCATAGAATTTGCTTGCTTAATTTTAATTTCAATTTATACAATCTGATTTTATACTCAAGAGCTAATCAAATTAACACATATGGATTCAACAAGAGAATAGATTCAACAAAGAAAATAACCTAAAAAATTAGAAACCATATTTTTCACCACTAGGAGAACGGATTCAGCACGAAATTGAAAATAACCTAAACAAATTGAATTCAATAACCTAAAAAATTGAACGCCATTTACTGAACTGAAGAGATGCGATTGTGAATTGAGGATTTGCGATGTTGAATGAAGGAGCTGCAATTGCAATTGTGAATCGAGATGCGATTCTGAAAGCGAATTGAGGAGTTGCACTTTGAATGGGGGAGTTGCGATTGCAATTGTGAATCGAGGAGAAGCGATTGTGAATTCGATTGCAATTGTGTTTCTGGAAGAGGTGAAGATCGCTGGAGTGAAGATCCGGTGAAGATCGGCCATGGAAATCGGCGACGGCGATGGTGAAGATTGATGACGGTGAAGATTGTGAAAAAATTATTCCGTTGAAGTGTGAATAATGAGAAGAGTGAGTTTGGAGAAAAAATGGTAAAAAATTAAAAAGTTAAGGAGTATAGAAAATTATTTATCTTCAAGTGAGTGTCACACTTTTTAAAAAATGTTACAAAATAGTTTATATTAGTAACATTTTTCACAAATGTTACAAGTAAGTGTTACTAAAAATAAAAAATTTAGTAGTGACTAGGGATATCAAAAAAAGATACAAAACATAAAAATAGAAAGAAAAAAAAAAGATAATAATTTGAAGTTAAAACAAATATACGCATAAATATAGGAACAAAAACCACAATAAAAGATACTCATAAAAAAAATAGTAATCGCTGTTTTCTCAGCGGCTTTACAAAGTTTGTTGCAAAATCAAGGCCCAACCGTGCAATTTTAAAAATTTAAAATAAAAAAAAATTCACCTTAACGGATTGTGCTCTTGATGTATCTCTTTAATAAAATTAATAATGATATTACTTTTTGATTGCTTGAAGGGGTGCATCTTAACTGCGTCACATTAGTGGTGAATCCAACACGATGTGAATGGCATTATCATCGGAGGAAAATATGAATGGACATTTAATAATTAATTCCAAGGAAATAAAACTATACATGATATAGATATAGATATTTTGTGTATTTGTTTCCAATATATGAACTTAATCCAAAAATAAAACAACGTTTCAAAAAATGTCGAACTCTTTAGCTTTTGACGTTAATGAGATGTAAAAGTCTAATAAATTTTGATGTGACCTCCTACAAAAGGTGCTAAAGGGGCAAAAGAAAACATTGTTATACTTAAGAGACATTTATTTTTAAAAAATTAGGAAATCTATTTTACAACTCTATGAGTGCTAAAAATATTTAATTAATGGAAGGAGAAAACGGGCTTTATAAATCAAAAATTGATAAAATGAAATTATATTTGATACATACAAGAGATAAAAAATATGGACAAAATTTTCATGTTTGTTTGTTTTATGATTATCCTTCTTGTTTCAATGCCATCACTTCGTAATAAGCCATTTTATCTCCTTTTTAATCTTCATTTTTACTTCATGCATAATATTTTATCCCCTTTTAGTAATATTTTGTTTCTATCTTTTTTTGGTGGTTAACTGCAAATTACTTTTTTCGCATTACAGGTGATATAACATGTGTTCGTGATCGTGATTGTGCATCAAAATGCCCTAATCGTTCAATAGGAAGGTGTCGTAAAGCTATATGTGAGTGTTTAGCAATATAAAGTTCCATAGATTGTATGATCGTAGACCCAATAAAATACACTGCCAGAATTTTCTATGATTCGTTGTTTAGTTACTATGATCATTGTGTAACTAAATTTTCTTTTAAATTTCCTAATTTCACATACCTTGTTGGTTTTGCAATTTGAGATGATGCATCAAAAATATTATCGATATAAAGTGTTTTATTCTCTTTTAATTTCGAAATATATATCACCATGGTCTCAATTCAGGCATATTACATTTTCTTAATTTTCTGTCGTACCGCTGATCAATATATTATTATTAGTTAAGTTGACACCTTCCTCTGATTTTACCCTTCCTCTCCTCCCTCTCGCTCTCAATCTCTGTCGCCCTTTCGCGTTCCCTACAAGCATCAATCCCGTCGTTCTTTTGGAAAATAACATAGAAGGAAAGCTTGGAAGAACACAACGATGCAGCGAAGATGAAGACACTCTATTTACGCGTTTTTGTTTTTTAATATAATAAGAACGTGTTGGAGGAAAACAATAATCAGTGTTTACAAATTTGGATTTACTGTTCATAGATTTGGATTTGATGAATTTTTCATCGATCTGGATTTAAGGATTTTGGTTTGATGAGTATTTCATAGATTTGAGATTGATGACATTTTCTGTATGACAAATGAGGAACCTTGAGTTAAAAATAAAGATAGATGGCTGAGAGTCTCTTAGAGGAAGATGTTGGGTGTTGAATTTTTTGTGCTTCTGGGTTGCATATCAGATTGAACGTATGAACTATGAAGATGATTGAGTTTTTGTGACAAAAAAACTTAAAAGTTTATATTAATTTTAAAAAATGAGTTAGTAATGCCACTTGTCAAAAAATGTGCCAAATCAGCTCCGTATCCTAATCAGCGTCTGCCATGTCACAAACCAAGTGACATGGCATCCATAAATCCTACTCAAGGGTTTTTTTTTTAAAAACTTTTAAAATTTTGCACGGACTAAAATAAAATAAAAAAATAAAAATATAGGGGCTTTTTTCAAAACAAGATAATATTGCATGGACCAAAAACATATTGAAGTCTTATTGAAATTAGAGAATGGATCATCTCAATTTTTTTCCTCAATTTTCACATCTTAACCATCAATTATATTTTCTTCATTACTTTTAGAATTAAATATTGTTTTATATTTTTAATCCAACGGTCAATTGTCCCACTTTATTTCCTCAATTTTTTTTTTCACTTGAGAGAATCCATTCTCTTGAAATTAATATATGATGCATATATTAGTATGGAACAATTTTGTTGTAATATATAAATTAGATTTTGTTCCATATTCATTTATTTATTTTTGGATTAGGGCACATATATATGAGAAAGGATTCTCTCAAGTTGAAAAACAAATTGAGGAAATAAAGTGGACTTTTAGACTATTAGATTATAAATTTAGAATAATATTTAAATTGAAAATAAATAAGAAACGTTGATTGATGATTGAGATGTGAAAATTGAGAAAAAATAAAGTGAGATGATCCATTCTCCATATATATATATATATATATATATATATATATATATATATATATATATATATATATATATATATATAATTTATTGTTATTTTTTATTAATATATTAAACTAGTAAAAATTACACTGAATCAGTTAATATTTTTTATTAATATATTACTACGTGTTAAAATTAATTTTGACACCTAATCTTCTTCATCAATTTGAGTTGATCCTTTAGTCAATATTTATTCGCTTACGAAACTCACGTGATCTCATTCTGTAACTTCCACGTTTTTTTTTTTGTTTCTTATCCTTTCAAAAATCAGCAGAATTGAAAAAAATTGGTGGTTCAGTTTATCTTCCTTAATTTTAATAGTAGACTCAATGCTATGTTTGATTCCCGATCTAAATAGGGGAAATTCTATGGTACAATAGGCTAATTCTAATGTACCGGTATAATAAGTTTTTAAATTAATAGAAAAATGAGTATATTTTAGAAGATTTATTTTTTCTATCTTATAAAATATTATAATAACTAAATATTATTCATTAAAGTTGTCAAAAAATAAAATTTAATTTTTTTTATTTATTTTTTGAATATATATTATTTATAATAGTGAATATTGAATTTTTTAATGAAAAAATATAAAAAAAATTAGTATCATGTTTATAAAAAATGAAATTGTGGTTTTCTTTATGAAATTATGTTTTCTAAAATATAATAGTCGATAAATAACTTTTTAATTTATAAAATTTATTGTTTATTTATCATTTTTAAAATATAGTGTACTGGTACATTATAATTTTACTAATGTACCATAGAAGCTCCCTCTAAATAATTGAACCAAACGATCCGATTTTAAAAAATAGTTTCGATAACTCTAAGCAAGTAAATAGAATATCATCTCATCTTAAATTTTATCTTAAATTTAGTACATCAATATTCAAAAATAATAGTGTAGCTTTTTTAATACTTTTTATTTTAATTTAAATTTTTTAAAAATTATTTTATAATAATGAAATATTATTCAAACCCTAACACCCTACCTGCGCTTAACACGGGTCACCATACTAGTATATTAAAATGCCAACATTTAATAACAAAGCGTATTTAACCGAGAACAAATAACAAAAATCAAATGCAATAAATAGCATAAAAACAAATCATGTAGTCATAATCCATAAAAATAACAAAGGATTAGAATAGAAACTATTCAAATTGTAGCTAAACCACCATCAATCAAGAATTTTAATTTTACCAAGTAGTAAAGTGATCGTCTTCTCCTTCTCAATAAACACTCTGTCGTTTCTCTCTCCAAATTTTTCAACAACATGTTAACCAAATTACATGTAAATAATTTCGAATCTCTTTTTCAAATAAGTAGCTACTACAAAATTACGAAGCATGAAATTGCATGTAAATAACTTCAAACTTCTTTTCAAACAATTTTATCGTCAATTATAGTTATATCCGACTCAATAAAAGATTAATCTTTACAATTACATATTTAATTTATAAAGGAAAACAAAAAGGAAGTATATATATGATGAACAAACTAATAAAAAAACAGAAAGATAAAAGAAAAGCCCATAGAAAGAAGAAATTAAAAAACACAGCACACCAAAGTTGATAAATTAAAAAGTAAAGAAAACAAAACCAACTACATTTTTCAAAAATAATAGATACTTAAATTCTTTAATCATTTAATTCGATCTTTAATCAATACATAAAAAAAAATATGTACAAAAAAATATTTGTTCGAAAATATTAATACAAACTACTCACAAATCACGATTAGTCTATTCAGTTGCGCGAGAAAGATAAATGACAAGTGAAAGAGAAAAATGAATTTGATCACGAGTTGACACAAGCAAGTCCACTTGTACTAAACCCTCTCTCTCTCTCTCTCTCTCTCTCAGTTGAAATGTCAACAACCTTAAAGTTAGATCCTTTTCTATTCTAAAACATAATTTCTATATTGGGTCACTTCCCTTTCTTTCTTTCTTTCATTCATTCTTGTTGGTTTTGAATTGAGAACTTCATTGAACTTTGTAGACATGTCTGTTGAATCAGCTGAGAATAACATCAGAGGAATACCAATTCATGGTGGACACTACTTGCAGTACAATATCTATGGTAACCTTTTTGAGGTTTCCAGAAAATATGTCCCTCCTATTCGCCCTGTCGGTAGAGGTGCTTATGGTATTGTTTGGTAAGCAAAAAAGTACCTTTTTTTTTTTGCATTTTTGTGTAAAGGGTAGACCTTAATTAAACTATGTTGTACTTTTGGATTATCTGAACTTTAAAGCATAGTAGTTGTAGTTTTTGCTACAAAGTAAGCACTTTTTGTAAAATTGGATTTAGATTTGAGGTGGGGTTGCTGCTTCATTTAGGTCTTGTTTAGATTGACTTATTTGAGCTTATTAGGCATAAGCAATTACTTGCTAGATTGTTTGAGAGAGCTTATGAAAACAGCTTATGATTCATGTCCGTAAGCTGATTTCAACTTATTTCTATAAGCTTTTCAGGTTTATGAAAACAGTTTGACTTTATTTTAGCTTTTGTTATAGAGGTAACTTATACATAAGCACTTATGCTGTAAGAGTTCATAAGCACTTAAATTAACCTGTTTATCTTAAAAGGGCCTTAGTGGTTAATTTGTCCATTTGTCTTTTGCCTTTTTGTGAAGAAGATGTTTAGCTTGATTGGCAATATCTGTTTTTTGAGTGAATGAAGATTGAATTGGATGTTTTGGTGTGATATTGAAGACATTTTTTATTGCTATTCTTGAGCTGAATCTTTGTGTGATAATTTTTCTAAGCTTATTATCGCAATTTCTGACTCTATAATGTAAGATCCATTGTTTCTATCATGGTTTCAATTAGATTGGGATATGAGAGTCAAAATTTAGTCCCGTGGAATTTATATGCATGTTTCCAATTTTGTAGACTCGTAAAAAAAAGTTCATAGCTATAAGTTCTTAGCCAAGTGTCTTACACATTCATATTTCATTCAATTTTGTTGTTATCCAATTGAAAGTGGTGATGCCATGATTCTTATTGAGTCAACGATGGGTCAATCTTCAGTTATCCCTTTGTGATTAGTGAATATTGATACTTTGAAACTGTCGACATCACATTTCTTTGTATGTTTAGATTCATTAAACGGAGCACCAAGTGTATGTTGCAGATAGTTTCTTATTATTTAGTTTTTGAAAGGAAGTTCAGTTTTCTCATCCATGTAATGTGACATAGATTTATTTATCAACAATTTGACAAACGATATTAATTTTTCCTTTCCTTCAGTGCTGCTGTAAATGCTGAGACACGTGAGGAAGTCGCCATTAAGAAGATTGGCAATGCATTTGACAACAGAATAGATGCTAAAAGGACCTTACGGGAAATCAAACTTCTTCGGCATATGGATCACGAAAATGTAATTTTTGATAAAATTTCGGGCTTGGATTTCAATTCTAATATCTTTGTTGGTGTTTAATTTGCGAAATTGTAAGCCTTTAGTGCTTATGTGTAAGTTATTTCTCCAATGTAGGTGATGTCCATTAAAGATATTATACGACCTCCACAGAAGGAGAACTTCAATGACGTGTACATTGTTTCCGAGTTGATGGATACAGATCTGCATCAAATAATACGTTCCAATCAACCAATGACAGATGATCATTGTCGGGTTAGAACTTCAACTATTTATTTTAGCTTTTGAATATTAATCTGCGTTGTTGAGCCTTATAGTTAATGCCATGATTAGTGCATTTCCCTTTGGTTTTATTGGAGCACAAACCGGTGTTAAAGGCAACAAACATCAGTTTGTCATGCTTTTTCTTGTCAAATCCATAAATGTCTTGGAATATGTTATGTCCACAAAAATTGTACTTGTAAGTGAAGAACACCACGACAATACATAAATAAAAATGCACCTAAGTTTTATTCTTCTTAAAACAAAGTCCTAGGTTTCCCTGAATAGGCCTTCTAAACCACAGGTCTATGTTGACTTGGGTCTGCAGCCTCATCATCACCTACCTTAACTTTTTCTTGTCAAACTAAGTGTCGTGTTTCTAGTTTTGCAATGTGGTGATAGCAAAAATATTGTAGTAGCACTAGTGCACAAAGCATTTCAATGGTGCAAATAAAACTCCTCCAAATGCTTTCATTTGAATTTGGGTTGGCCTATCTCAATCCCATAAAACCGGTTTGTATAGTGAGGCATGCCCTCCCACTTATAAGCACTTTTTTAGGTCATATTACATCCAATGTGTGACTCTTAGCACCTCCCAAGTCCATGACTAGACATCTAAAGTGTGACCTGATAGCGTGTGGCCCAGTGGTTCTTTGATAGGCTCAAATAACATCTTAGAATTTAGGTTGAGCCTGTCTCAAAGGCTCAACCCTACAAAACAAACTTGCATGACATAAGACATATGTACATGATTGTCAAACTCTCCCGTTAAATCAAATAGAATCCTATGAGTTATGACTTAGGTATCAAAATCGAGTTAACTCACAAAGTTGTTTCTTTGTAAACGCAAGTAGACTCATATAGGTTCACGATTTTGATTATGATTGAATAAGTCTAGAACAAAATAGTTATTTCCCCCTCCCCACAAATGCATCTAACATTCCAACATGCTCCCATCTGCAAAGGAGGTGAACAATTTAAACAATACCGTATTGGGGGTTGACCTTATGGTTTACAACATATAGTCAAACCAAAAAACATGAACAAAGCCGTCGTTACAAGTTTGCAATGAATTCAATAGGCCAAAAAAGTGAATGAACTCAACTACAATGACCTAAAACATATCTCTACTAAGCCGAATCCAACTTCAACACAGGGAACCCAGTCAGATCATCCTTCACTATTTACTTTGAACACGGATATGTTTATTTATTCATCGATTTTGAACTTGTTTGCTCTTTTTGTGTGCTAAATTGTGAACCAATTTTGGCATTTTTGAGTTTATTCATCAATGTCAGGTGACTTGAGATGAGGTCTAGTCTGGTTTACTAATGCACATAGTATTAAATTATGTTTGTACAATAGATGTTTTAAACCCTAGTTTTGTATCGAGTAAAGTTTATGAGTCTACAGGTTGAGCCCAGATCATTGGAGACTAGATGGAGCTCAGTCTGTTTATAGGTGGAGGTTCCACCTCACTTGTGGGGCTTACACCTTCCATTACACTGTATGGGCACCATGTGGTGTCTGAGGCTTTAGGCGCTGTTTCATAATTCTTATACTTTATGTCTTACAGCAATTAATAATATATTTTTTTCCCAGTATTTTGTGTATCAGCTGTTACGAGGGCTCAAATATGTTCATTCAGCAAATGTTTTGCACCGGGATCTCAAGCCTAGCAATTTGCTACTGAATGCCAACTGTGACCTTAAGATTGGAGACTTTGGCCTCGCTAGAACTACATCAGAAACAGATTTCATGACTGAGTACGTGGTTACTCGGTGGTATCGAGCTCCCGAACTGCTTCTTAATTGTTCAGAATATACAGCAGCCATTGATATATGGTCTGTTGGTTGCATACTTGGTGAAATTGTGACAAGACAGCCCCTTTTTCCTGGAAGAGATTATGTTCATCAGCTGAGACTGGTCACTGAGGTATTCACTTTATTACTTAAATTGAGTTTTCTGCTACAGACTCTTTAATTACTAAATTGTACTTAGGGTCCGTTTGGCCTAGCTTATTTTTGAGCTTATGCGAACAGCTTATGCAATTTTTATGTATTATTATAAGTTTTTCAAGGTAGTTTATGATAAAATAGCTTCTAAAAATGCAATTTTCACTAGTTTAAACTTATAAAATAGCATAAAACCTAATTTATATTGCATAAGCCGTTTGCATAAGCTCTAAAATAAGCTAGGCCAAACGAGCCCTTAGACTTATGACCTGTTTGTATTGACTTATTTGAGTGTATGTATTGACATAAGCACTTGCAACTTGCAAGACTGTTTGGGAGAGTTTATCGAACTTATTTCCAGAAACTCTCCATCATAGCTTATGAAAATAGCTTATATGAAAAAAATTGACCTTATTTTATGTTTATTATAGAAATAGCATATAGACAAACTAACACTTATTTTGTAAATCGTCTAACTAAGTTGTTTATCCAAACGGTGTCCTATTATGTTATCATTTGTTTGTATTTATTTGGCCCAAATTATTTAACTACTGAATTCGAGTTCTAGCTTCTATAACTTTACGTGATTGTGAATCTTGGATTCTTGGGTGTCAAATACTTGATAAATTACAGTGAGTAAATTAAAAATGCTTATAGATTCAGATTATGTGGTTTCTCTGTAACATGAAAGTTCTTGTCAGTTGTCATGCCTTCTCTTTTCTGATTCAAAATTGACTCAAGTGGGAAAATTGTTCTTTCTGTGTAAAAGCTGATAGGTTCACCTGATGATGCTAGCCTTGGATTCCTACGAAGCGAAAATGCTCGTAGATACGTAAGACAGCTTCCACAATATCCAAAACAGAATTTTTCTACTAGGTTTCCCAACATGTCTCCAGGTGCTGTTGATTTGCTAGAGAAGATGCTTGTCTTTGATCCGAGCAAGCGAATTAAAGGTAAAATAGCTTAAATTTGAACCTTTCACCACTTAGGCCATTGTGTAATAACATTACTGTACGTTATACAACAATGTTTTAAAAACCACCAGAGATCAAACCATGCAACCTCCAGGTTATAGTTCAATCGATTGAACTGGAAGAATAATAAATAAATAAATAAATAAATAAATATTTAGAAAAACAAATTGAAGGAAAAATCAGAAAAGTGAACTGGTCGAACCAACTGTGATTCTACCCGGTTCTAACAGACAGAAACCGGTCCGTTCCCCGTTCAACTTGAACTGACCGATCCAGTCTGGATCTAAGAACACTGTTATAACTTCTAAACTTTTTCCATTTTTTTTGTCAATCTATATAAATAGCCTTTTATATATATGACGGGATTCTTTATCTTATTTTTATTAATTATGCCTTACATCATGATGCTTTGCAGTTGATGAGGCGTTGTGCCATCCATACATGGCACCTCTTCATGATATCAACGAGGAACCTGTATGTGCCAGACCTTTCAATTTTGATTTTGAGGAACCAATGTTCACTGAAGAAGATATCAAGGAACTCATCTGGCAAGAAGCTGTGAGATTCAATCCTGATCCACCAATCCACTAAGATTTTTGTATTCACTCTTTGTATATGATCAGCGAAATATTTGATGACTAATTTATGAGTTTTAACGGTACTCGAGAAGTTGCAGCTCTCCATAAGAGAAGATATGTAACTTATTCAAAATACTAAGTTTGTTGTAAGGTGTCTTTCATTTTAATGTCATCTCTGATTCTTATATTATCTTATGATGAGCATAATTTCATAAAGGTTTCAGCACTTCTTAGAAAATCCAAAAACTTCCACTTCTTTTTGGTGTACTTTTATCTTTCAGTTTAGACTTAGGTACAGACCAGGATCCCCTGCTGTAAACATTTGCCACAGTTTCACGCAGTAATGACTCTGAGCCATTGATTTAAGATCAGTCGGTTGATATTACACCTTTATAAAATTTGTGCAAAACAATCTTTGTCATTGATTCATGATCGGATGGCGGTAATTTATTACAGTGGCACGCAGTTACTGAGTCTAATCTGTTTCCACTTAGGTACCATGGTTTAGTGCAGTGAACTGTTGCTACCAGTTTTTCTATCCTTTAACTATAGGAAAATACACAAGAAAAGTTTTCATTTGTCCTACTCAATCAGCGGAACCGAAGATTAGTCTCATAGCTGATTCAAAGAGTCGAAGTTGTGGGAGTACCCTGGTGGACCGACTATAGTGTCAAAGATCCTAATTACAGTTTAAGATCGCCATTGTCACACTTAAGTGTCTTAGCAGCATAATATCAATCCATATAATCAACTTATAGAGAAAAAGAAAGCTGTTTCATTTCATAGCTATAATTTGACATTGACATACAATACATTTCTCAACTTGAGCAATGTTTTGTGAATAACATGATAAAACACTAACAGTACTAAATAATACATCTTAACTTTTGATTCATGCATGTTTAAATGCTATAAGTACATTTCTTAAGCTCCAACATATCAATAGGTAGATAATCTGATGGAAAATCACATGATTTGATATTCTCTGATCCTTTATCAGGTAACAAATCACAAGGCTTAGGAGTAACACCACTGGTTATCCCTTCAATATTACTACATGTCCATGGCTGTTTCTTAGCTTTAGCAGCAATACTAATTGTCACATTGGAAATGCATATTCCAGTAAAAGGGTCATTAGAAATTCCTTCCAAATTACCAGCCATGCTCACATTTTCAGCTACCATGTCTCTATAGTTGATGTTTTTGATCTCAGGTAATGCATTATGATCATATTTTTTATCAGCATGTGAACCATAGTTACCTGTTATCCAAAATGCCCATTTCATTGTATGCATAGTCATTTTCTTGACATATATGTCTTTTACATACCCTCCTCTTCCTACAGCTGTTTTGATTCTGATTCCTGATTCGGTATTGACGGCTGTGATGTCTTCGGCTCTGACGTCTTGTATTCCGCCTGACATTTCGCTTCCCAATGCAATAGTTGCACTGTATGGTGAAATGCATGTTAACCTTCTGATCACTAGTTGTTTTGTTGGCCATCCAAATTGTATGCCATACTCATCCCATCCACTCTTCACTGCTACACAGTCATCTCCAGAAACTATGTAGCAATCTTCAATTTTTGTGTTTGTACACGAATCTAATACAAAAAAACAAAGGATAAATTGTTGTAATCCACTCAATGACAAGATATATATAAATGCTTGTTTGTTTCTTTTGGGGGAAGCAAGCACCAAAATTTATCTTTCCAATACAACTTTTCTTGAAGTAACATTTTTTGTCCTTGCCTCAACTTGTGTTTCATTGAAAAAAGCCGAGTCGCAAAAGTTTTGTTCAATAAAAATCAGACGATCACATCATGACTTTGAGAAATCATAAACTCAAATTTGTTTTCATATGGATTCAGACGGTTCTGATTTTAAGGTCATAAGTTTTATATTTTAAAAATCAAAACTAAATTAAAATCCGAACTGTCTGATTTTGATGGGACGACTTTGATCTGCCGACTACAGCTTGACAGCACACAGGCCAATTGCACTCAATCCATTTAAATACACATATCCTATAATTTCCTTTGTTTGGGTTAAGTAGTTTTATAAAATTAAATACATTAATCTAAAATTAATCTTCAAATACTGACCTGGGTTGATGCCATCAGTGTTTGGAGATCTTATAGGAGCAATGATGGTTATGCCTTTAATTATAATATTGCTGCATAGTGTTCAAAATTTTGTTATAATCCTTAAAATTGAAATAGAATTTCACATGTGTAATGATCTAGTGGCAAAAAAGTCTAGTGTGAATTTAAAGGCTTTTAAAACATGAAAATGAAATTTGAATTGCACGCAGTTTCTGCATGCAACCATGTAGTCAGGATAGATTTGACTGTTGGACGGTCTAAATTTAAAGCAGTCATGCAGTCCAATTCTTTTAATTTGAAACGTTCAACCATAATCGAATAGTTAGATCTGTCTTGAGTACATGACTACGTGCAATTATGACATGTGATATAAGGTGATGATTACCTGCTATAAACAGGATGAATATTCCATGATGGAGAATCAAGGAGAGTTAGGTTGGAGATTTGAATGTTGTCTGAGAACATTAATTCAATCAAGTAAGGGCGTGTGTATTTCAACTTTTTGTTATGAAATTGTTGCCACCAAAATGATCCTTGACCATCTATAGTGCCATTATCCCCTGTAGCCATTACCACTCACAATGTCATAATTTCATTTATAGAAAGTTTAATCCACAAACACTAACAATATTTAAATCATTAAAAAATCTATCATTAGTCACAAAAATAAATAACTAGATAGGTGCATAATAAAATGTAATGATGCATAATATATTCAACAAGAGTTAGTGAATTTTGGTAATTGAAATTCAAACTTTTGATGGGTAGCACATGTTTGCTGAAAATGTTACACCAACCCTAAACTACTAGTTTGATAATTGTTCCCTGCAACTTTTTTCCATACCTGTGACAATAACATCAGTGAGGTTTGTTCCAAAAATGAGACTGGTGTACCTTCCAGCTGCAGCATCTCTTCCTCTACCATAGGATGGTAGTGGTTTGATCACAGGCCATTCATTCACATCCTAAACAATTATATTTTTTGGTCAATACAAAGAAAATAAAATACTATGCCACACACATGAAAGTGCCAAAAGTGTGTCACACCCCTTAAACAAAAGCTTTATATATTGGACCACATAATGATTACTACTCACAAAGTTAGTGGTTTTTTTTTTAATGTCAAATTGTTAGTCTATTACAATGTTATATGTCAGTTTTCTCTCTGCCAGGGCTAGAACCCTGAACCTCCAGGTCTTTAACCCTTAGTTCAACTAGCATAACCAATTGAGCTACGCATCCCACCCACAAAATTAGTGTGTTTGTTTGGTGAATATTTGTCAAACTTGTTTTTGAATAGATTTGATTATGTAAAAACTTATATGATTGAAATTAAGTTTAACATAAAGTGATTCATATGTGTATGATTTTACTCTAAAAATAAATGTGATCTAAAATTTAATTCAAGAGTTAATCAAAAGTTTATAGTTGATCAAAAAGGTTTAGGAGTTTGAGTTTGTATATTGCTTTCAAGAGTTAATTAACAATTATGCTTTGATAGCTTAGTTTTCTACTCTTGTAATAGAATATAGTAATGAACCTTGTGACAAATTTTCATATAGTAATTTATTGGACATGTTACCTCAATTTTAATTCAAGTGAATTAATCTTCTTAAACACTTTCATGAATTCTAGCTAGAGTACTAAACTAGGAATTTATTATTAATTTTCCATTAATCAAGTCCACTCATACAATGTTTTTATTTATTTTATTAATTATACAATGTTTTCCACCATACATATTAGAGCATCACTTCATTAAGGAAATGTGCCAAAAAGGGTAAATGAGTCCAATTGATTGGAATTTGAAACAACAAACATTAGTTCAAACACTACAATCAATGGATTATCTTTTTCCAATGGTTATGGTTATGAAGGAACAATAACATTACTTCCAAAATTTAAAGTAGGATAGTTATGTAAGAAATTATAATGAAAATTGTGAAAGATTGTAACATGGCTTAAAATATAATTTTTGTTCCTATAAAATTGACAAAAAAATCGTTTTGCTTCCTAAAAATAATAATTCATAGTCTCTAAAATATACAAAAATTGTATGTTAATCTTGATGAGAAACTAAAGAGTGACAAAAAAAACTATTTTCATTAAAAGTATGGACTGAAAGAATGATTTTATTTTATTTTATTTTATTTTATTTTTTTTCGGTTTTTCACCACCAGTTGAATCTGGTTCGGGGGTCAGTTCTGGCATCAAGTGGTTGATTTTATTTTATTTTTAATAAAACATATAGGAATAAAAAAATATAATTAACCATTTTAAATTTAATTAGTCTTCATAAAATAAAAAATAATCGAGGATGAAATATTATAATTCTTTGTCTTTGGTTCTCGAGAAAAGGACCCTGATGTTGGTTATCTGAAGTTCGGGTTAGAAATAAGTAAAGTATAGTTTAAAACTATTTCAGTCAAAAACTAAACTCGAATTCTTCTGAACGATGAATATTAAAGGTTCCAATCGTAAGAATTAAGGTTTTTTTTTTTGGGTATGCAGGGCAAAAACAGATTTTAGTTGAGGACAAATGATAACTGATATTTTTGGTAACATAGTAATCAATAATGAAAGAGAATTAACAAAATGAATCCTAAAAATCAGTTATTATATCACAATTTGTGGTTACTTAGTCATCAAAGAACATAAATAAGACAAATACCTGAGAAGCAAGAAGAACAGCATCTTTGTGTAGATATAATGTGAAATGACTTATAAGATTAAAGCTTCCAGTAAGCCATTTTCCAGCAGGAACATACAACTGAGACCCTTCTTCAGAAGCATACTGACTCAAATGACTTATTGCAGCTTGAAAAGCTTTTGTGTTTGATGTTTTTCCATCTCCAACACCACCAAAATCCTTTAATGAAACACTATGTGCTCTACAATTTATAGCATTGTACTCAAATGAAGTACTAATAATTTTGTCTTTTCTGCTCTCAGCTACCTTAGAATTCATCAGTGTCACCAAAACAAGAACATAAACCAATTTAACTACCTGCAAAAAAATAAAATAATAAATCGGTCGAAAATTAATTTTTGCAAAATCATGGTAAATTTGACGAAATTCTAAAGTGTAACTTTTGCAAAAATCAAAGTGCTATATAATGACTCTACTAAATCAAAGTGGCACCGTAATTCTGTTGAAACTCTAAAAAGTGTAGTTTCTGTCAAAATTACGGTGACACACTGTGATTTTGGTAAATCTAATACCAATCCAAACATGAAAGATTTACAAGAATAAGATAAGACAAGAATGCTTCTTAGAAGGAATAAGGGTCTTACATGTATCTTCATGTGAGATTTCCACAAGAGTTCCATCCTAAGAAAAAGGTACTTTGGTATTTGTTTAAGGTATATGTGGAGAATGAAGCAATGTCAAGTATTTATAGGGGAAGGTTTGTAATGGATAGTAGGTTTAAGAGTTATCTAAATTTAAAAGGTGGATGTTTATGGATTGTTTAACAAAATAAGCAATCTAAATGATTATCTAATATTATTTTTTTTGAAGCAAAATGATTATCTAATATATATGTATAAATAAATTGGTAAATACTAAATATAGCTATAACCTATACTTTAAAATACCTAAGTTAGGGGGAAAAATATATTGTAAATACTGTCTTTCTTGGACATAAAATTAAACATATTAGTCCAAGATTGTTTTGGTTATCTCTAGGAGCCATGATTTACCAAAAGAATGAATGTATTTTTGTTGCTTGCAAGGATTAATTAATATTTGGATGCAACTTTTAGTATAAGTTATTAACTTTTTCTCCAAGTCCATAATTGGCTGTTTTGTTTTGGAGTTTATGGGTACAAAGCATCTAAGGAGTACAATATCATGTGAATCTTCTGGGGAGAATCTGTGAGGGAAAAATACAAGTTTTTTCCTTTTAATTGATTTTTTTTATGTAAGAGTTAGAGATCAAACTTTTAACTATGTATTTACGAAACCAACTATCTTACTGTTTGGACCAAAAATCGTTGGTATATATTTCTAACACTATCTTTATCTCTCTCAAAACATGATTCGAATTATGTGCAGTCACTGATGTAGTCATGAATTCTTAATAGCGGTCTATAATAAAAGAATATTCTAATTTTATAAAATGTGAAATTTCAAACATTATAAAATTTTAAACTATTCAATCGTAATCTTATGGTCAAAAAGTCATAACTGCACAACCAAATGCATTCAATAACCTCACATAATCCAAATCCCACAAAACATAAAATCATCCATACAATTAGACTCTAAAAATAAATTAATTCAAACGCAACTTTATTCCATTGTTTTCTTGTTTTTCTCTTGCCTTTCACATAATTTATACCCAAAAGGCCAAAACCATAGAAAGAAAGGCTTTAAGTTACATTATTAATTTATTTATAATATCTTGGAATACAGTAGTTGACAAACATTGATACTAGTACTTCATATATAGTCACATGTCAACAGTCAATTTCTAGTTAAAATTCTATGTTTTTTAATTTGTGGAACATTAAAAATATTATAGTAGATAATTTTCGTCATAGCTACCGTCACATGACATGAGTCACATAAGTGTGAAATATTATTAACTGCACATCACATGAGCACCGAACTATTTCAAATGTCATTTTCTTAACCTTATTGAGCACACATGACACATATGCCAAATGTAAAGAAACTGCTATGTCACATTTTTAAATATACAGGAAAAAGTTTTTATGTCTTTTGCATAACAGAGAGAGAGAGAGAGAGAGAGAGAGAGAGATAATATGCATGCAATGAACATGGAAAGAAAGGGAGCACTGAGCCACTATGTGTGTTAGGAGCAGATTCTCTTCAATTGTGCAGAGAAGAATTCAAGTATATGAGCAAGTAGGGAATTTTCTATAGTATATATGGAATTTAACGTCACTCGATTTTATTTACTTTTAGTTAATTAAATAGTTGAATGAGAGAAAGCTCTTAATATGGACCTTATATATAAGAGTTTACTAGTGAACTCATCATTTTTACTTGTTTATTTTTTATTTTTTTGATACAATCTTATTATTTGGACAAGATTAATGTTGAATTGGTATAGAATAGAGCAATACAATCCATTAGCATCCTTTGTTAACAATCACTGGTCTGATATAAAGTGATAGTGTTAATCAAATTATCCCAATTCAAGAAAAAATAAGTCTATATAGAAAGAAAACTAGAATTTTTTGAATAATTTTTTCATTCTTTTTTTCTATATACAATATATACATAATTAATAATTTATATTTTTTTTACAAAATTAATAATTTATATTAAATATTACATAAGAATACATATTTAATAATTTAGTTATACACATCATAGTCACCACTATATATCTTCATCCTTTTGCGTTAGTAACTTATTAAACCACTTGCGATCCAACATAGTACAAGACAATCCATTAAAACTAGCACCAGTGTTAACATTTACCTCATTTCTGAAAATTTAAATTTATTGTTGCTACTAAAACATATGTTGTCAGTTCATCCCGCATGCATATAACTCAATTAGTAGGAATATTATATACAAATCAAAATCAAAGTACATCCACCTTTTTACTTTAAAAATTAATAACATTTACCTCAGGATTGGAAATCAATTTATTGTTGCTATTAAACACATCGTTACTTTATCTGTGACTCTGAGTATAATTTAATTGATAAGGACATTATATATAATAAGATTTGAAATTTGAATTCTAATATATCTATTTTTTTAAATACCTAATATATCCACTTATTCATTTAAAAAAAAAAAGAATTTCTAGTTATTAACTACAGTACTTTTTGACAAAAAAAATGTTGTAAGTTCTAATAATGAGTAGACAATGAAAAAATGTTAAAATGATGCAAGTAAAATAAGTCAAAGTATCATCAATGATTGCTAGTTGAAATGGTTGAATTATAACATCCATGTTTTGTTCTTTTGGCACTGAAACTATGAACCCTTATTGGAATTTAGCTTTAGCTCATCAAAGGAATTGGTTTCATGGATGGAAATTGAGATGAAAGAAAATTATGTAAATTAGTGAATGAATTTTGACCAACTTTAGTTCAAATTTATTCATTAATTTGCATAATTTTCTTTCCTCTTATTTTTTATACATCAAGTCAAACATATTCTAAGAGTTCAATAGAGAGAAGTATTTTAAAATGGGTTATGTTAACTTCTGCCTTAAGTGTACATATAAGCTACCTAAAAATAGAAATGTAACATTTAATGATAAAAAAATTAATTCTTAAATAATTTACATGTTTTAATAAATATTTTTCACATTTATCTTCTTAACGTCTCCTTTCAAAATCCACAATCTTTGTATCCCAAAAACCAAAATTTATTAAGTGCATTGATGCATGTGACTATGTATGTGAGTACAATCATTTTTATCTAAAGTCCAACATTGCAACAACTTTTGACATTATATAATCCATTTTCAATTTAAAGTGTGAAGATATTTTTGTTGTTTTATAAAATGTGAGTTAGTGAAAAAGTTGAGAAGGGTAGGTAATTGAGTTAGTGTTGGAATATAGTTAGTTAAAGGACCCTACCCTATACAATGGAACTTTATTGAGAGTCTCTCTTACCCTTCACGTTTATGCCATTACCGCACCATTGCCGACCCACTTCCCATTCACATAACTTTTGTCGTGGTCTCATTACCTTACCTATCAATTGTTTAATTAGTAATTAATTACAATTAAAACTTTACTCACTAATTTATGAGTTGTTTACTTTGTAAAAATATTTTTTTATTTCTTAAAATGTGTTTATTTTAACTTAGTAATAAGATGTGAGACAACAAAATAATTGTGATGGAAATAAGAAAAAAAATATTTTAGCTTTTTAAAAAAATACTGTTGTTGTGTATTACTCTTTCTCTATGAACAAATTGTAGTAAAATTGGAGGTGCGACTGGCCCTTCCTCCATGTCATTTTTTCACTCCTTTGGGTCTCCAGCTACGAATTTCCATGCTCAAAATCCATGCATATTTGCATGTCATCAACATTATAAAGAAACAATAATGAATTTGAACAGTCTAAATGGATCAATCAGATGGTTTTGTAGAGGATTAAGTCTGAAGTGTGTCTTTCGAAAAAATCTTTATATGGATTGACGCAAAGCTCAAGACAAGTGTATCGTCGGTTTGATGAGTTTCTCTTGAAGACCAACTTTGTAAAAAGTGGGCATGATAGTTGTGTAAACATATTGAACTTGAAGAGGGACTAGAAATTAATTCTCTACTTACTTTAATTTGTGGATGATATATTTATGGAAAGTTCTGATAGAAATTAAAATTACAAAGACAATGTTTATAAGAAATTTTATTTGAATCCATTAATTGGATTTAGATGACCAAATGACAGAGACATCACAATGCTCTCAGAGTAACAATCAGAATTAAAATCTAAGGAGAATTAAAATCAGAATTAACTTATTACACGCAAGTCTTACCTAAGGAGAATGTTAAAAGGAACTTCTTTTACCCTTAATGATTTCTTTAAAACCACATCCTTTCGGATTCATCCAGCTGAATAGGAAAGAAAGAAGAAAATAAATTGTCTAAAGTTATCCATTCGAATATGAGAAAAAATAAAATTTTTTCCGTCCGAATAGACAACTCCGAACAGGATAAGCTTCCATGTTAGAAATCAAAGTCTTCCTGAACTTCCTTCAACTTTAACCCATTTGGTAGATTTTGTGGATTACACATAACTCTCTCATAGATGTAAAACTTTTTATAACATTTAGTAAATCAAAATTAAAGATTTGAAGCCAAATGATCTTACTATATGTATCCAACTAATGTTAGAAAATTGCTTTGTTTGCAAATGATGACTACTTAGTATAGCTGAAAACTTTGTACTTGTTAACACTAAAGTTGATCACGTCTTGAAATTGAGTGTCCAAACCAAAAGTTATCATTGTCTCGAGTACGCTACTTAGCATCATTCCATGTGCTGCCAAGAGCTACACCGTGATTCTTAATGATCTGAACTGCTTGCAGTAGAATATCTTGTTCTGCAGAGTAGAACTCGTGTTTGCGCTGCAAGAAAGAATAATATGAGATAAACAAGAGTTAAAAAGATGTACAATCAAATTTTATATTGAACATGTTCTAATAGTCTTTTTTTATACATGTTCAAATAACTCTGCTACTAATGCCAATATTTCTACATGATGCTATCTATATTATCTAAATTTGACGATTGCGATTAAGGTACAGTGAGATATATTTTTCATACTCCTTGTTCAATACCAAAAAAAAAGCATAACAAGCTGGAAATTGAAAGATAATATGTAATGGATTGCAGTTTCAAATTTGAATATGCTTGTATGTCAACCCACTCATAAAGTCATTTGAGAATAATTATTCCAAAAGCATTATACACGCAAAGGATTCATTGAGTCATTTAGTGTAAATCAAACATAATATCGAATTGCAGATAAATATTAATTTTGAGATTCAGATAAGTAATATACCATGTTCTTGAGGTTGTATCCAAGAGTTAGTTCTGCAAACGAACTTTCTATACGTGACAAGAAACAGTAGGGAACATCTTTTCCTAAGAACACTTTTGCATTTGATGTTAACATGCTGTTTATATCATTTGATATATGAGGAATCTTACTTAAATCCTCAACTTGCAGAGGAATTTTGGTAATAATGGCACGATAATCGGCACGGGACTTGTTCACAATTACCTACAAATTTAGCATGAAAAAGAGGGTTGTAAGTCGTAACATTGTTACATCTTTTTAAAAGCGTATAAAAAGATGTACTGGTGCGCTCAAATAAATGAATTATAAAATACAGGTGCGCTCAAATAAGCCAATCAGATAACTTGTGTTACGAACCGGAAAATCCGTAACTTGACAGAATAAAAAATCAATGGATAAAAAAGCACAAATATGGAAAATAGTATATTAGTTCTGAAAATGAAAGATAAATGCAAGAGGATGAATATCCTAATGCCCACAGAGCCAAGCTCCTATAGAGGCAACAAGTCCATAACAAACTATAATCTTCCATAATCCCCTCATACTCCCATCACCTCACTATATATACTACTAAGAGGCATAACAAACTTGCCAACTCAGCACCCTATCTCACTCACTAATTACTCATAAAACCTCGCTATACTCTTTATTACAATAATAGCCCTTTTCCTATATCATTCATACTTGGTCTCTATCAATACCCACCCCTTCAAAAAAACCTTGTCCTCAAGGTTGAAAATATGCATCTATCTAAACTTTGCCTCTATCAAATACAAAGTTGGCCCTTCCATGAAAAATAAGTAAGCCACTCCAGCAGTAGTTACAAGTTGTAGCTTCAATCGGTGACTTGAGCTCGCTTGGGTCTTGCAATGGTTGTGTGATAACCTCTAACTTGTGGTTCCTAGCAACTGGAATTTCACAAAGCTTTCCTCTATCATAAACAAAATTCAGCAAATTGTACAATGGTAGAAAACAATTCCAGCCATATTCATGAGTACTAACTAGCATAGGAATATTGAATTTCCCTGGATCCCATGATATTACCATTATTGATGAATTTAATATTGTAGTTGCAAACATCATAGCATTAGAGGTGGCATAGTCCTTTTCCATCTCAAGAAACTTGATAACAAGTAAAACAGCCCTGACAACCATTTGCATAAGAACCGTCTTGGTGTAGTAGTAACAGTTAAAATTCGAATAATCGTCCCCGGGGTTCCATTGCTTGTAACTAGACAAGCTCCCTTCAAACAACCTAGCCGCAAACACAGTTTCACATATGCAGTTGCTTACTTCCACACTTAGAGGAATTATCATGTCATAAATCACAACCACTTTTGGATAGTTCCCTCTATGAATAACAAACAGCAACGTTAATGCAATGTTCTTTTCCAAGATTTTTCTATTCATATCAAGAATCAGGTGCTTCTTCAAGATCATAGAGTTAGACTCTTGTGCACCAAGGTCTTCAATACTTCTATTCAGCTCAAACATGTCATCCAAGAGAAAATATTCATGCAGTGGAGTTACAACACCTATGTTATACCTTCTCATCCTTTTATCTTCAAACTGGATATCCCCAAATTCACACAAAGCACCAATTATGCGAAAATGTTCATTTGAAATATGATAATTATGAAAAGCTACCTGTGACTGCCACTTGGCCTTTGCTTCTCTATTAATTGTAGCATGGAAGGTGCCTATGACAGTAAAATAGTAGTCTGAAACTCCTACCAACACTCTTGCAGCCATTGTCTCTTCTTCTGCCACCAAACCTCTATAGTCAAAATATTCAAATTCAAGTAATGCATAAGGATCATAGTGCTTACCCACTCGGGTCCCGTAATTTCCAATCATCCATAAAACCGATTTCATGACAACGTTGGCAGCACAATGAAGGTAATGAACGACAACAAGAAACACTTTAAGATTTCTACCAATAGTGGAATTTCTTGGCCCTTCCCCATTTGAACAGTCCCAATCACATAATGGAAACACAACAGTAAGTTCAGCTGCAGACTCACCCCTACCCTGACTGTCATCATGATATGTCAAATAAATTTCCTCATTCAAAGGAATACAAAGATAGGTGACAATTACAATCAATTTGTGAGTAATAGGGCTAACCAAAGAGCTGTCTGTAATCATTGCTGCATAAAGTAACAACCTTTCATCCTTTAATAGAGGAGATGGACCACTAAGAAACTCTAATGATGTTATGAGGTTCAACTTATTCTGCATTATGAGAATTACCCAATTTTTAAAGACCCACAAAGCACAATCCAAACTAACCAACTTGAAATATGTGTCCATCAATAGAGACCACCACATCATGGTCACATAATTTGGAATACGTGTCCACCAGCTTAAACACCACCACATTATGACCACACGCTTCTAGTTTCATACAAAGCCCAAATTCACTCACATGCCCCTGATCATCAACAAATGAATTTGCTATAAAAAATTCTCCCAACGGATCCAAACTCTTATATGTCTCCATCAATAGATTGATACCTTTGATGCAATTTAACACTTCAATTGACTCGTTTTCCCTTGCTGCATCATTAATTCCCCATTTAACAACATTCTGAACACATGGGTTACTAAGCAAATAAACCTTATTTTGGGCCTGCTTCAATGGTTCTAATCTGGCCCACGTTTTAGTTCCCTTCTCCCACTGACTCAAATTATGATGGGTCTGATCCAGTAGGGTCAAAATGTGACCCGACTCACACATTACCCAAACTACCCTTAACTTCTCTAGATCCCTCCCAACAACAACAACGAGACGTACCTGATCAGTACAATACGACGCCGTTGAGATTCGATTGTTCCCCACCGTATTTGGTGGTTTTGGCGGCGGTGGAAAAACCATAGCTCGCCGTGGAAGGGTTGTTGTGAGTGGTCCGGTGTCCGGCGGTCTCGGAGGCGGTAAACGGAAGAGCGAATTCCTGAGTGGTGGTTTCGGCTCGGGGGAAATAGTTTCCGATGGAGTAGCAAGCGGTGGCTTTGGCGAAAGTGGAAGGTTAGTCTCCGAAATCTCTATCGCACACTTCAAATCAGAATAGTGAGTTTGATCTTCAAACCCATTATCCTCTCCCTCTAAATCTACTTTGTTCCTCTTTCCGAATCTTTTCACCAAAGCTATGGAAAATGTTTTCCAATCAGCATCGAAATTCTCTTGGGTCCAGGAATAAAACCACATCATTGCTTCTTCGCCCTCCATGCTCATGAAAGCCCACTGAAGCTTATGGCGAGAAGGAACTTCATTCTTTTCAAAGAACCTTTCAGCTGCAGTGATCCAGCCGACAGGATCGGTACCCATGAAATCTGGTAATTGTTTCTTCATAGACCAAATATCCTCCATCACTGGCTCCTCATCGTATCCGGTAGGTCGGACCATTGTTACGAACCGGAAAATCCGTAACTTGACAGAATAAAAAATCAATGGATAAAAAAGCACAAATATGGAAAATAGTATATTAGTTCTGAAAATGAAAGATAAATGCAAGAGGATGAATATCCTAATGCCCACAGAGCCAAGCTCCTACAGAGGCAACAAGCCAACTGTCCATAACAAACTATAATCTTCCATAATCCCCTCATACTCCCATCACCTCACTATATATACTACTAAGAGGCATAACAAACTTGCCAACTCAGCACCCTATCTCACTCACTAATTACTCATAAAACCTCGCTATACTCTTTATTACAATAATAGCCTTTTTCCTATATCATTCATACTTGGTCTCTATCAACTTGGCCTCAGTTTGAAAACTGATGAAAAAACATTCAGAGACAAATGTAAAGGCGGCATCAAAATCAAACCATGAAGAAGAACATGGTAATGCATTGTTGAATCGTTTGATCAACGTTATTTCTCTACATAATAAGTAACAAACATATATTGTTTGAAATAAATACACGTACATCACTTTTTTCTTCCATGATGAATTCATATTTATCTATTTATTAACATACACATTATGATTTAAAAAACATTGAGGAGAAGAACGATGGCTAGAATCTTTCTAATAAGATAGAACAACAGATTTATACATAGATAATTTACAGGAATATAAGAATCCTGCTCATACTATTGCTTGTAAGTCAACCAACAGAACTATAACTACATAAGGAGTTGGAGAATATAGAATAATCTTGGTCAAAATACTAGCCTAAACTATGCACAATGGACATGCGGTGGGCATTCCACAACGAGTTGCATTGCATATTTTTCTATGATAAATTTGTACCAAAGAACAACATGATTGATTAGAAATGTTTAAGCATTCAGAACAGATTAGGCTCTTTCAAAGTCAATGGATATATATAGTCAGAGAAAGAAAGAATCAAAGCAATAAAGTAGGACCGGCTAATTTTAAAATGTATACTTTTCTGCTTTGCTTAAGGGACTGCAAAAAAGAAGGGAAAAGGAAGGATTACCTGGCTAGAAAAAAATGAATTCGGTACAATGACTGGAAACTTCTCTGGACTCAGCAATGATGTGCTAGTGAGACCAATTTCCACCACTTGACCCTCTATCGATCCAGCCTGCAGTTTGCACAATCGCTTAGTCACGTTCAAGAAATATCAGACCTTCGTTGAAGCATCCTTACCTAATATTGTTTTAATTTTGGCCCCTCCAGTGTTTTAACTCTTACTCTACCCTTGGATGTATATGCAACATTTATATATGCACTACATACTAATACTACGTACATATATAAAGAATGGATAATTAGAATAAGGCATCAGTAATGAGTATAATATTATTGTTTTCCCTGGGTGTAAAAACTGATTCTCATTCCTCACCAAAAAATCATAATTGCAAATAGGGCATACAACTGTAAAACAGATAGCAAGTATGTCATTCATAAAATCGTATGAGAGTGAGCATTAGTTTGCATCTCTAGAAAGACCTCTAATTTTGTTTTATTTATTCCATCTAGTCTTTTAAATCCACGTACTTTTATTGTATCTCCAATTGAAAAGGGCCTTGAGAATTGCATGGATAAACCACTGAACACATTTCCAAGCACATCTCTAGCGGCAAAAGCAGTAGCAACTCCTGTATAAAGATTAAGAGAGAAATATAGAACCATCAAAAGTTCACCAATAGGAACACAAACATACTGTGTTCTATTCTATTTTTCTTATCATTATAACTTATTTAAAGCTCTAAAACTATCTATCTCTTCAAAGATTTAGGCATTATTTTCATGAAACCAAGTTATACAGCATTTGTTCTCAATTTAGTTCATTTTGTGAATTTCGTCACATTCTCATTCAATGCTTCAATAGGATAATACTAATATATTCCATAAAAGTTATGCACCAGGATTATGATTTTTTTAAAAAAAAAAAAAAAAAAACTTTAACTCAACACACTGGATATCAATTTTTACATAATGATGTCAACTTCCAACCAGATATTGATATTCTTATAAGAAACTTTTCTTTATTAAAACCTACAATCTTACTAAGAGTTTTCATGCCTCCGTCAACCTTATAACAATGTAAAATCACACTGACAAGATTTAATAAACATAATGCTTACCTCCTACACCGCCAACTGTTATAATAGATTGCACAGCCACACCACATGCCTCAGCCAAAGCCATTGTACCAATAACAAATAGACCAATGGATGAGATTTTGTCTAGAGCAAGCATTTTCTCCCTATCAAGTCCAAGTACACTTTGACTAGACAACGTCCGTGCAAAAACATTTGTTTTCCATCTATGCAAAAACCATACAAATGAAAGTATCATTGCACCCCTCCAAGTCGGTGCAAGATATTGCGAGGCTATAGCTGTTGGAGCTACCATTACAGCACTGCAGTGAATTAAAGTCAACTGTCATACAACCAAACACGTAATAAAAAAATGACACATCCAAGGTTTTAAATAACGGTCTGCAACCCCAATATGGGCCGCGACATATCGATATCTAGTGCTACCAGAACCACAATGCAACGGTGATTAAGGTCGCATCGGCCACAATTCCTCACAATATCAAAGATTATGACGTGACCACAACCGCTATTTAAAACCCTGGACACATACTATTAAAACAAGAGAAAAAACGGACTAAGAATATGCTTAAATTTGTAAATAACACACTAACATTTGTGAGAACGCTAAGAAGGTAACTAAATATCGCACTGGATCTTCCATAGCACCCCAAAAGCTTTTCTCATATGGAACTGGCTCCCCAGACACACTTCTTTGAAATAGAGAAACAGGACTTTGCATTCCATATCTGTGAAATTTCCTTAAAATCCTTGGCAAGATGAACCAACCTACTAGGGTAGCAGTTAAAGTACCACTAACCGGCAAAACCACCATTTTTAGATAAGGATGTGAATCAAGAAACTGTTGAGCATATGGAGTAAGACCATCAGAACCTTCTTTAACCTTTTCCCCAGCATATGAAGCTGCCTCTACGACACTCTTCCACGTATCTTTCATCCTCTCAACTAAATCACTTGAAACAACCGAATCACCGCCACCATTCATATCACTCACACCAGACCCAGTGCCCACTTCTGTTTCACCATCACTACTTCCTTTTCCACCCAAAGACGACGAATACATTCGCAAACCCAAAGCACTACTCATCGAAGTAAAAGGAACATTAACAACACTTCTTCGGAAACATACCCTCGAGAATCTAGACTCAAATGCAGCATTGAAATCCCTACAACCCAAATTGCTAAACTGGTTTTGAGCAGACATCTTATCTAATTTTAACTCTCCTTTGGAATAATGACGGTTCGACAAATCAATACAAGAACTTGAAATTCTTGCAAGATTCATAGTCCTATTAGGTTTACAGTGGTAATTATGAACATACTGTAAATTGAAAAAACCCTTGATTGAACTATGTAGATATTTTACATGAGAAAACCTAAGAGCAGCCATTGTTAAGCAAACTAAGAACTCAGAAATTGAAAGAATACAGTAATGACATTGTTTGATAGGATTTTAATCTGCAAATTAAAGAACACTAATCAGTAATCAGAATGCAATTATGAAATTAGATTAATTAAATTTATAAGTATAAGACAACAAAAAAAATGGAATAATTGAATACCTAAGCATGTACGAAGAAAAGAGAGGGAAAATATTGGTCTTACGGAGTAGTTGATGGCCGGAAATTTGCTGTCGACGGCTAAGGTTCTTAACTTCTTTTTTGAGGCTTATGGTTTGTTTTTGGTCAAGTGAGGCTTATACATGGAAATGGATTTAATGCCGTAGAAAAAACACAACTTTTACACAATTTTAAATTAGAACTGTCCGATCTAAAATGTGTTGCTGTGATTGTTTATAACATTTTATAACTGTATCAATCTAATTCATCCGATTTTATTCGATGGTTACGATTGAAACTGCGTAAAATTGCGTGTTGTGATTACAGCATGCAATCCAGATCCGCTTATATATATATGGTTTTATTAAGTTAAATAAATATTGGGTTGATTTGTTTAGAATCCCATGCTAATTTTTAAGGCAAATGGCCGATTCAATTTTTTTTAAGGGCAAATGTTAAATAGTATTTCAGGAGCGGTAGAAAATTTATTTTGAGTATAATGTAGTCAACACATGAAAAATCTAAATTTTGATTAGGCTTAAATATGTTTTTGGTCCTTGCAATATACACTTGTTTTGAAAAGAGCCCCTGTAAAAAAAAATTTGAAAAGAGCCCCTGCAATTTCTAAACACTTTGAAAAGAGCTCCTGCACAGGAAATGTGGCAGCCATGTCACTTAAATGTGCACGTGGCAGGCACTGACAGAGACACTTATCTGATGTGGCACAATTTTTGCCACGTGGATATTACATATCATTTTTCTTTTTTTAAAATAAAACTAAATATCTTTTTCCAATTTATTTATTTCTGAAAAACTAATTAACAAATTTTTTAAATAATAAGAAAAACAAAAATTATTAAAAACAAAACCCAAATATTTTTTATCTCAGAATCAAAGCAACACAACCCAAATATTTTCCTCCAAACTCAGTAACAGAAATCATCATTAATCATAAACACAACATCAAAACAACATCATCTCTAACCCCAAACACCACATTCGCACCACAACTCAAAATCACCAACCGAAATCCAAACATCACTCACAAATCATCTCTAACCACAAACACACACACGTTGATATACACACAAACAGAGAACGAAAGAAATCGAGAAGAGAGAGGAAGAAAGTAGAAGAAGAAACTGAAAAGAAAAACAACAACAACAACCTCACCGTCTTTCTTTTGCTCCGATCCGTTCATTGGGTAAGCTTTTTGGGAATTTGGGGTTCGGATTCGGAAAGAAGAGGAAAAACCTAATTTTCTCTATAAGTCAGGAACAAAAATCAGTCAAAAAACAAAAAAACGAACAAACCCAAACGAAAACAAAAAAACGAAGAAGAAAGAAGAGGAAAGAACAGAGACAAAACAATTTTTTTCTTTTCTTCAAACTTTTCCATCTCCGATTTGCTGATATTGGTAAGGATTTTGGGTTTTTGGAGTTTGGATTCGGACTCAGGAGGGTTTAAACTATAATTCCGGTTAAAGAAGTTTTGATCTTGGGTTGGAGTGGAACTCCGGCACGGTGGCGCCGCCATCTGGCCTGGCGGCCACCGGCCGGATTCTGGAAATGAAGAAACTCATAAGAGAGAGTGAGAGAAGCGAGCAGATAGAGAGAGAGAGATTGGAGTTGAGAAAGCCAAAACCAGCAATTTAAATTTTTTAATTAGTTTTTCAGAAATAAATAAATTAGAAAAAGGTATTTAGTTTTATTTTAAAAAAAGAAAAATGATATGTAATATCCACGTGGCAAAAATTGTGCCACATCATATAAGTGTCAGTGTCAGCGCCTGCCACGTGCACATTTAAGTGACATGGCTGTCACATTTCCTGTGCAGGGGCTCTTTTCAAAGTGTTTAGAAATTGCAGGGGCTCTTTTCAAATTTTTTTTTTTACAAGGGCTCTTTTCAAAACAAGTGTATATTGCAGGGACCAAAAATATATTTAAGTCTTTTGATTATTTCCATGTATAACTTTTTTTTCTTTCTCTTTTTACCTCCTTAATTAGTGCCTTAGGGGCACTAGTTAGCAATATCCAATTTTTAGAAGGTATATACTATATAGTTATCTAAGTGAATCTGAACCCTACTTAAATGTGTTAGATACCATTAAGTTGTTTAAGCATCGATTGAAAGAGAAACGGGGAAAAAACTCAAGTGTATCCGAACCGATAATGTGGGAGAGTATCCCGGTCCTTTTGACAAGTATCGTCAAGATCAAGAACCAGTTACATTACTTCTTCAATGAATAGAAGGAAATATTATTTATAGAAATAGAAGGAAAATACACACGTCAATGTTTCCTTAGGTAGCACACAGTTGTACCGCCACACACATAAACAAACAAGGTTCCTTTTCATTACTCAAAAACATTTTTCTTGTTAATTTCAAAGACTTTCTCGTATCCCATGTTCCTTTATTCGGTGTGTCTCTATTCAATCTTCAAACTTTACCAAATCTCACTCAAACCCTTTTCTTCTAAACCATGAAAAACCATTTCAAAGACCCAGATCACAACTCTTCATTCACTTTCTCAAAACTCATCACTTTCTTTTTTATCTTAATCACTATTTCTTACCTTTTTTATTCCCTTAAATTTGTTACTCATAACTATGATTGTGATATTAATCAAAACCCCATCATTCATACCCACTCAAATTTCCAATATTTTCATGAATCAGAATCAAAATCAATACCAACCAACATTTCTCATATAGTGTTTGGAATTGGTGCATCAGCAAAACTATGGAAAAAAAGAAAAGAATACATCAAACTTTGGTGGAAACCAAATGAAATGCGTGGCATTGTTTGGTTAGAACAAAAAGTGAAAATTGATTCTAATGATGAAAATCTCTTACCCCTTTTGAAGATCTCTGAAGATACAACAAATTTCAAGTACAAAAATCCAAAGGGTCATAGGTCAGCTATAAGAATATCAAGGATAGTGTCAGAAACAGTGAGACTTGGAATGGAAAATGTGAGATGGTTTGTTATGGGTGATGATGATACATTTTTTGTTGCTGAAAATTTGATTAATGTTTTGAAGAAATATGATCATAATCAATTTTATTATATTGGTAGTAGTTCAGAAAGTCATTTGCAAAATATTTATTTTTCTTATAATATGGCTTATGGTGGTGGTGGATTTGCTATAAGTTATCCTTTAGCTGTTGCTTTGGAGAAAATGCAAGATAGGTGTATTCAAAGATATCCTGGATTGTATGGTTCTGATGATAGGATTCAAGCTTGTATGGCTGAGCTTGGTGTTCCACTTACTAAGGAAAAAGGGTTTCATCAGGTTAGTGTACTATTTATGCCTTGTTTGGATAAACAACTTATTTGCAGCTTATAACATAAGCACTTATCATGATAAGAACTTAGGTATAAGTTTACATAAGCTATTTTTATAACATCAGATTAAATTATTTTTGTATATGCTATATAAGCTGTTTTCATAAGCTTTCTTGAAGAACTTATTAAAATAAGCTGCTTATGGAAAATGTATCACAAAATTTATGTTAATAGATAAAACTCAAATAAGTCAATTGAATGTAGGTCATTTACTATTTTTGTGTTTGTGTTTCTTGAATTTTCTGTCTTCTGTTCTTTATGATGATGATAATGTTAGTGATTGATTAGAAATGATAGGAAAATAGGGGTGATAAAGTTGAGTAAATTTTAGGCTGAATTTTTTGGTGGTATTAGGAGAAAATTAATAGTAATTTTTTAAGTTAGGATTTGAGCTCAATTCTTTCAAATAATTTGTCAAAAATTGTTGTTGTTTTTTGAGGTTGATTTGTGACTTTACATATTTGATTTGGTTAAGTACTTTTGGCCACATTAGAATTGGGAAAATTAGTTATTAAGATAAGGGAAAAATTGATCTCAATTAAAAGAAAAAAAGAAAGTGGGTGATGTATATCATTAATTGTAAAATAACTACAGAATTAGAAAGAAAAATTAGGTTCAGTGTTTTGTTGACAGATTTGGGTTGACTTTTTTTGACAAAATAGGTTGACCGTTAATTAATTACTAACTTAAGAAGTGACAGAATTTGCTTTCTCATTATTTATGCAAAATGAACTTTTCTAGGATAATTTATGTGACTTGAAGAAATTTTAGAGGCAGATGTAAATAATATTGTTGTCATTGTCAATGATAATTAGTAAAAAAATTTCCTAGTGTGTACACCAAAAAAAAAAGTCCTAGTGGCCTTGGATGCAACAAGATGCAAAAAATAGAAAAAGTCACTACCGTTAGATTAGATGAAGTAATAATAATAATAGCAGAAAAAAAAGACACAAAGTAGATGCTAGAAGTTTGTGGTAGATGAGTAGCATTAAATGAAAAGGTTCAAATACTAATTGTTTATTGGAAATTTATGGCCTAGATCATTTATTGTTATTTACTTGATACATTAAATTTTTTAAGTCATGATACTTTGACCGAGTCTTCAATTTATTCTTTACTCCTTTACTAAGGTTAATTTGACCTATCTTGGGTTGTTTAGGTGATTAAGCACTAGAGTAGAGGGAGTATAAAAGAGAAGAAATAAATTTGTTTTCTCACTATTTGTTTGGTTGAAGAGAAACATAGAAGAGACAGAAATGTTATTATTTTTTAATAGACAATTATACCCTTCACATAGTCAATACATCAACAATTAGATTAAGATCAGACTATTTAAATTTTAAGGTTATATTTTGGATTTTTTAAAATATCAAAATATGCATATTTTGTAGTTGATTTAGTGCTGATTGACGCTGAATTTGATAAGGAAGATCACGGTTCGATCCCCCGCAACTATAATTGAGAGGGGCTGGAACCACTTGATGTCAAATAGGGTAGGGCCCCATCTTTGCCCCGCTTTTTTAGCGGATTAAATAGGGTAGACCAACTTACGAGATCGAGTTTAAAATTTTAACTCAGGCCATCTAATTAGGAGTTATACGTGTCGGTCCACTCGTTTTGCCACCCTAATTTCTAGTGTTTAGTATCTCACCTTTTATTTCAATAGTCTAACTCCTGTAAGTTACATAAATTTTTATTCATTCGCCATTGCAAAAATTGGTAGTAGTAACTTTTATTCACAATAGTACCCTCACTCCTTTGCAATGATGCATTCTTGAAGGGTAGGCACTTAAAGTTAAGGCCTCGCACAACTAGAGTTGGCCTTAAGATTCTCATTTACATTTTGTTGTTGTTATTGTATTTTTTGTATTTTAAAAATAAAAGAAGGTTCATTTTGTGGGGAATATCTAATAGTACAAACATTTACGTGTCACTCAATGCTAATTTTCATGTGGGTTGTATAATTGTATTTGTTATAGTTGAACTGCCACCACTCAAATTATAAATCACACAAGAGACAAATTTAATAGTAACACATTTTTGTGTTTGAATATAATTTAATCACACCATAAAGCACGTCCCAATCCCACCATGAATATCTAAGCCACAATCACCTCCATGATTGGCTAACTCTTGTTAATTGTCGGTAATACTATATAATAGGACCCTTTGTCCCTTTTCCACTTCACCTAAAATATTACTAATGTTGGTTTAATATGCACATTTTCTAGTTTACTCATTACTTATCAATTATTAAACTTGCACATAATTTTACATTATTATCTATTATTAAGTTTGCACATAATTTGACATTGATTTGTTAATTTTATTTTTTGTTGAATTTTGCTAGTTTGATGTGTATGGGAATCTATTTGGGCTTCTAGCAGCCCATCCTGTTACGCCGTTGGTATCCCTCCACCACTTGGATGTCGTGGAGCCCATATTTCCGAATGTTAGTCGGGTCCAAGCCCTAAAGCGGCTTACATTGCCAATGAATTTGGACCCGGCTGGACTCATCCAACAATCCATTTGCTATGACAAAACAAGGACTTGGACCATATCTGTGTCTTGGGGCTATGCGGTTCAAATATTTCGGGGCACTTTCTCTGCCCGGGAGATGGAGATGCCGGCGAGGACTTTCCTAAATTGGTACAAGCGAGCTGATTACACCGCCTATCCGTTCAACACACGCCCCGTCAGCCGAAATGTTTGTCAAATTCCATTTATTTATTACTTGTCTAATGCGGTATATGATGAGAATACAAACGAGACTGCAAGTCGATATGTTCGGGTTCAATCAAATCCGGATTGCAAGTGGAAAATGGAGGATCCATCTCAAATCAAAGTGATACTCGTTTATAAAAAACCCAACCTGCATTTGTGGGAGAAGGTAATTTCAAATTTCTATAATTCAAAAACCTAAATGTTGTCGCTTTCTTTAGTGTTTATACGCGCACGTTTTATTTCTTCCACGTAATGTTGAATGAGTCTGAGAGTTTCTTACTTGAAATGGATTTTGTTTTGGTGTTTTTGAGCAGTCTCCAAGAAGAAATTGTTGCAAGGTTCGAAATACAAAGAGGAAAGGAACCATGATGATTGATGTGGGGGAATGCAGAGAAGATGAAGTTGTTGAATTATAGTTAGAGCTTCAACATGCTTGTTGACAATTCTTGATTCAATCGTTTAATATATAAATATTTATTTCTTCGCGGCAAACGCAGACAAAGATGAGTGCTAGAAGTCCAAATTATTTTACTTTCTACTTTAGAAAAAAAGTAATTGTTTTGACCAAAATATCTGAAAGAGCCTATAGTCTATAGAGGGATGTTTATAGCAACATAAGGTTCACAACTTTTAGGAGGATCATGTACTAATACTGCATCTAGATTGTTTAACAGCATCTAGATGTTAGGGTACACTTACAAACTTCTTCAGGAGTTTACTTTAGGCATGCTGCTTAGTTTGTATGTAAAGTTATCAATTTATATGGACCATATGCTTATGGGAACAAAAAGTTTTCAATGTAAAAGAGCATATGTGAATTTCTATTCTCTCTAAGCCTCTAACGGTCATCGTAAAATTTTATAAATATTTTGTTCGAATTCTATAATGTAAAGCGTGTTTTTGTTTATTTTGGATTATAAAATCCGAACTTGCTTTTTATACATAGTTTGACTGTTGACCGATGGTCAATTAGTCTTCTTATTTGGTGAATCGGCTGACTTGATCAAGTCTATTAATATTGTCCTTCATTCTCTCCCTAATTTGCATGATTCGTTTTCTCTCTCAACTAAATTTTTATCATTTGTGTATCTTGTTGGTGCTTTTTGTTTTAAAAGTTTGTGGCTAAACAACTGCATAGTCTGTCATTGATTAGTTATAATGTTTTTATTGTTGTTCTTTGATGATTGAAAATATTATGTTGATTGAGGGAGTATTGAACAATGATAATCGACGGGTGAGATCCCACAACTAGCACATCGACGGGTGAGATCCACAAGCTCAATTTTGAATGGTCTGAGATTCAATTTTTCTTCGAGTTCGGGTGATAAGGTTCACTTGGTTCAATTGTTTGGGTTGGATATTATTGACCCATTCAAATTTTTGGTCCAAATATATTTTCTCTCAATTTTAATAAAAAAATTATGGACCATTGTTGGGCCATATTTCCTACATTTTTGTTCCAGAAATTTCTCTTCCCACCCGCTATGTTTCATTTATACCCCCCCAATATTTTTTTAGCTTGAATATATATTTTAGAACGCATTTTCCGAATTTATTTTGCTTTAGAAAAAAATTTTGAAATATGTTTTCTGAATTTTTTCCAAATTTGAACTAAAAATTTCGAATTTTTTTTATACAAGGGCAAAAATGGACAAACAGAGGTAGAAAAGAAACACATGATGAGAACAGAATAATTCTTTGTTCAAATCTATTTCTTTTCAATTGTTTTTATGATATTTTTCCTTTTTTGGTTCAAATTTTTTCTTATTAAAATTAGGCCAAGATGATGAGTGGTGGGTGGGATTGGTTCTCCGCTCAATCCCTTTACCTATCATGTCAAATGGACTTTTTTACGGGTCTGAAATTTTAGAATTTGAGCATGGTAAAAATTTTGAAATTTCATTTTATAGGGTATATTTGAATTTAAAATTCGAGCATGGTATTTTTTGAAATCTAGGGGTGCAAGATGGGTAGGGGGAGAGAACAATCTTAGGTTTTTGATAGGATTGGGGCAAACTAATTTTGAACTAAAATATATGTAGGGGTGGGCATGGTTTGATTTTTCTACTGTTTTTAAAATTTATAATAACTGAATCGAACTGAACAGATTGCCTTTTAAAATGAATTAAATCGAACTGTTAAAGTGATTCAGTTTTATGGTTTTAAGCCAAATCATAACCAAATCATAATCAACTTTTCACTAAAGCGAACTGAACCATTAAAATTAACCGAACCAAACAAACTGTTAATCATGAACTAAACCGATCTATTTCAATTTGGTTTTAAAACTGTTAGTTATAATTCAATTTAGTTTAACAGTTTGGTTCGATTTTTTATTTTTTTTTGCCCATCCCTAAATACTATGTCCAATCCCTATATGAGATGAATTTGATCTACTCCTAAAACTTTGACTAACTTGGTACGTGAACAATTATGATTCTTTTGAAGAACTACCAAGGCTTTAATTATGCCAAAAAGTCAAGATGAAAATCACATAGAAGAGGACTTCCCATATAGGTTGGTAACTCGATCAAAGATGAGACAATTCAAAAATTACAACTTCAGAGGAAAAAATGTCGCGTGATCAAATTTTCGAGGGTTAAGGATTTGGATCCTCTTTGCAACTATATATTCTCTCAACTTTACATACTTAAATTTCAATTGTTAAATTAATCTAACGGTTGAAAAATATTTTCTTTTTTGAAGAATCTATGTAGGTGATTTCAGATGCAGATATTCATTTAGATCCATGATAAATCAACCTTATCAATTTTATAAATTGATCTGTTTTACTAATAATAAAAAAATTGTTTCTTCTTAATTTGATTAATTTAATAATTTTTTTTTGAAAGGTGATCAATTCTAATAAAAATTAATTATTTTGTGTTTTTTTTATCAATTTTGCCCATCATAAATAATCATATTCAAAATGCGCCGTCATAAATTAAAATGTAATCATCTTTTTTAACCAAAATTCAAATTTTACTTCGTAATATATCATAAAAATTTAATCCCTCAACTAAACTCAACCTGGTTGTATTACGTACTTTTATTATATTAACATTGTTTATCTATCTAGTGTCTCTAATAAAGAGTTTTCCACTTCAAAATCTTCAATTTGGAATGAAGGTGAAGTCATCAAAAATACAATAACGAAAAAGAAAGCATAAGAGAATTTGCTACACAGGCATGGTTTGTGGCTTCAATTATGCTGTTAGTGAGAATGAAAAGAGAGACATCATGGCATTATTAGCAAATTATAATTTTTAGAATAGTGACGAAAGAAACTTTAGGATTCAGCATTTTCTTCTCTTTAAATTGCATCGTCACTAATTTGTTTGACAAAAATATAAACCAAAAACTTTAGGATAGTTAGCTCATATAGCAAATACTAGTACGTTGGTAGATTATTCTAGAAATGTTTGAAAAAATAGTGGTTGAATTAAAAATAAGTACTATTCAATTTAGTCCATAAATTATAACTCTCTCATCAATTTGGCCCATAAACAACTAAAATTAACAAAAAGATTCTTAAACTATTCAAGACAATAAAGCATTTTTAGAATACTTGTGTATTTTTACTGCTTACTGCCACCCTTTAAGTGAAATCCGTAATTGTTGAAATTATTTTTTGACTCTTTATAAATTCTGTTAGTTTACCTTGACACATCTTATGCTAGGGAGTTGTTTTTATATTATATTAATATCTCATTTTGATTTGTTAAAAAAAAAAAAAAAACTTTTACTTTTTTTTTTTAATTTAATTTTCTTGATTTAATCATCAAAATCTTATATTTATGTGGTTGATTTTTTGATATGGCATTAATCAGAACATTGAAACGGCTACCTACTTCCATTCATGTCAACTATAATGTCTATGTAACCCACATAATTAATATTTTCTGTGTCACACGTAATCAAAAAATAAAAAATACTGTAATATTAGTCTCTACATTCCAAAATTTGTACTATATTACGTACGTAGCATTGGGACGTGAACCATGCTTTTTTGTTTTTTTCCTTCTATCTAACTACTAACTAGGATCAAGCCTAACAATTTTTGTAACGGTGCGCATAATTATTTAATCATTTGTTGAGAGCAATCTTACCTCAGCAAAATATCCATTCTCTTCTATTTTAATGAAAGATTTATGTTCGAATTATTTACTCTCTCCGTTTCAAAAAGATTAAGTCAGTTGATTGCTATACGCATATCAATACATAACTTTGAAGATTAATATCTTTAATTGTATAATAGTACAAATTATAAAAATTTGATATTTCGAAAATAGTCATTAACAACATTTTATATGCTAATATTTATTTTTATTTATTAGTAGAAAAATAAGATCAAATCAATATATGTAAATAATATACTTAGTTAAACTGACTCAATCAAATTGGGATGGAGGGAGTATGTTTGAATTATTAACTAATATCCAATTAAAGAAAATATTTTACATATATCTCCATGGATATAACTATAACTGTAAAATTGTCGAATTTGTTAAGTTAGATGTCGTGATCCGAAATCTTACAATTATGTGAGTTTAATTTCAGTAGATTATCAATTCATTTAAGACAAAAAATGTCTGTCTATTAATTCATTCATAGTATATTTTGACATTTTTTATTAAAAAATAATAAATATAGTTTTAATACTTTTGGTACATTTTTTTATTAGTTTTTTCTAATAACACTCCAGAAAATATCTAATTATACACCAAAAATTATGTAAAATTTAGAGAGATGTTAACATGTACTTTTAAGACATATATGCCCTTTAAGATATATGTTAGCATTGTTATTCCTGAGCCTGATAGCTTCATACTCGAATATAGGGACGAGGTATTATCTCTCTATTAACCCTATTACAGGTGAAGCGTAATATAATTTTTTTTAGTACTTGTGTAATACATGACATAATTTTTTTTTTATATAACGTAATTTTTTTTATTTAAGTGTCTTTAAAACAAATTTCCATCACTTTTAATTTTCATCTCCCTCACAAACATCCGTACATAAATAATCAAGTTTGATGAAAGATAAAATTGCAGGACAAAATTGTCCATCAAAATGATTTCCACGGTTAAGTGATTTTGTTAAGTAATACTATTATTCAATGTGATTTTCTGCATATGTGAATCGTAAGTAAACTATATTCCAATTCACATGAATTTATTGTTAATTATAGGTGCGTGATTTTAATTTACGTTTTCTAAGAACACGACGTATAAAGCACGTAAAGTGTTCTCCCTGCAAATTGTGTCTGTATATATATATAGCTAGTTGCCGACTAAACATGGATGTAAGATAATGTAAAAAAAAAAAATGGACATAAGATCATGATAAATATTACTAGGTCCATTTAACATTTCTATGACAAAATATAAATAAAATTTACATCTTAAATTTACTGTATAATTAATTTATCCGGTTTATTTGCATAGTTTTAAGTACATATATTAAATCTATAATTAATTTTTTTTTTTATAAAATTATATACATGACTTTTAAAATAAATACTACTCCATATTTTTTTTTTTTTTTGGTAGTGTACTACTCCATATTTAGTATTAATTTCAGAGGAAGTGAAAGGAATTGCATGTGTTTTTTTGTCAATTTGGGGTGTGGTTGGAAATTTATGGGGGTGAAATTAGAAAAAAATTATATGGTTTAGATACATAAAATATTTTATAAATTTAAATAGCAAATATTCTTATTTTTTATAATGAGGACTGAATATATTAAGATTAATCAGTCAAAAATCTATTTTTTGATAAAATAAAGTATCTTTTTTAATTTTATTTTAAAGTATCTTAAATTTGCATGTAATTCTAGAAACTAATCACTCAACTAAAATCTACTAAGGAGTTGACTTCTTCTAAAAAATTATTTTCTTATATTTTTAAAGTGATTTCAAATATTTATATTTTTGTAAGAAAAAAATACTTATATTTTTAATTTGAATTTTTAGTTAAAAACTTAGTTTTTTATTTATTTTTTATAGTCAGACTCAGCTATAATTTTTAGTTAAAAACTCAGTTTAATTTTCATCATTGTTAATTAAAGTGATTTTTTTATTATTATAATTTTAGAAAGAAAAAGAACTAAAAACGGTGCCTTTGTCTTGGTTCAAGACATGAAAAACACCTTCAAATTTAAAATGCACTTCCAAATTATTTAATTTGATCTCACTCTCAAAAGATGAGTGACGGATCCATCTATCAAATCAAATTAATTAATAATTTACATATTTTGTCTATATTCTACTTGTACTTGAAAATAAAGTATTAATTTGTTTGCTAATTGTCCCTTATAATTAATTATAATATTTCTAATTCTAATTGTTCACTATAAATACGTAACCTCAACTTCAAATTCTCATCAATATCAATAAGTGTCTCTTCTTCTCTCAAAACAATTAAAATTTCACAAACAACTGAAAAGAAGAAAAAAAATGGCTCAAGAAAAGGTGAAAAGGTCACCTTCTCAAATAAAATATGGCATGATTCAAACTACCATAAAATTATTGGCTCTATTATTGTTTCTGGGTTTAATTCTCATTTTCATTATGAATCCTACAACAACTTACGTACAAAAATGGATTCCTCAATTGGGTGCAATATCTAATTCTACCTATTTTGGTGCACAACAAGGTCACTTTTTTTTATTCAATTATGCATGCATGCTTATTACTAATTAATAATATATAATAATCATATTAATCCTATGATGTTGTTAATTATTTCAGGTTCAAAGTATCTTGTGTATGTTTCTCCAGTCTTCTTAATAGCTGTTTTGGGATGTATCTATCTTCACATAGACAAAAAATCAAATGAGTGTAACATAGACATGTAACATTTTTATTCTCTTAATCTTGTTATATCATGCATCACTATTTTTATTTTGTTATATGCTAATTTGAATCTAATATATCTATGTGTTTTTGAATCATAGTGACAATGGAAAGAAACATGAGCCAACCATATGGAATCGTCCAATGCTTGTAAAAGGTCCACTAGGAATTGTTTCTATCATAGAGATTGTATTCTTGCTTATGTTCATTGGACTTCTTGTTTGGTCCCTTGCAACTTGGTTACACGATGACTTTGCAAAAATCACATCACATCCACCAAAGGATGGCCACAAAGTGTAAGTATTTCTTTCCATCAAACACTTAACCAAATAGACTTTAGTAATCTAAAATTTAGTCGAAAGATAAATAAATTTTACTAATGATTGACTCAGTCAAAATTTGTATTCATATATACTTTTAACTGAAACTTATTACATATTTGAGTTTAATTACAACTAATACTATAATCGTGATTATTACGTTGCACTTTCAGGAACATAAGAAAATCAATATTATATCCTAAACTAACTCATTTGGATTGACTTGGAACTTTGGAATTTGTTTCTTTTAAGGTTTTAAGTTCGATTCCACCTGATGTCAATTTTGATGGGCTGATCCATACAAAATAATATTTTTTTTGACTTTAAATAGAGTTTTCATAAGTGACGGAGAAATTGAATCTCTCATATTAGTCGGTCTTTGAACCGGATACTAATATACTATTTTGATGTTTGTTTGACTTGGTGGTGAAATTTGATATAGGTGGCAAGAGAAATTGGAAAAAGCAGCATTAAGGTTAGGGCTTGTTGGGAACATATGTTTGACATTGTTGTTTTTTCCTGTGACTCGTGGTTCAACCGTGCTACCATTGTTTGGGCTCACTTCTGAAAGTTCCATAAAGTATCATATTTGGGTTGGACACGTGCTCATGACAATTTTTACTACTCATGGAATTTGTTACATCACCTATTGGGCATCTACTAATCAAATTTCTGAGGTTAGTAATTAATTACTAATTTAAGACTATATAATCCTTGCTTACGTGTGATAGAAAATATGTAATCTTTTTACTATTATATACCACATACGTACTAAATTATAAGTTACTTTGAACAAGTCTTATGAATGCCATGCTTGAATTATTTAGAAAAAATTCGAGTCAAATTTTGATTGAAACAATTTTTTAGTCAAATTTTATTTACCTCTTGTCCACATTGTAAATTATCAAAAACTCTCTCTGAAAATCTGAGATGAAGACATGAAAAGAATCACATGGATGATATTTTACATTATTTTTAGTATTTATTTGATGGAGTTATGCATTTGTTTCAATGCAGATGGTAAAATGGGACAAAATTGGAGTATCAAATGTAGCTGGAGAGATATCTTTGCTTGCTGGTTTGTTCCTATGGGTTGCAACCATTCCTAAAATTAGGAGAAAATTCTTTGAGCTTTTTTTCTACACTCATAATCTCTACATCATTTTCATGATCTTCTTCATCTTTCATGTTGGCATTTCCTATGCCCTCATTATGCTCCCCGGTTTCTACCTCTTCTTGGTTGATCGTTACATACGGTTTTTGCAATCTAGACGCAGAGTTCGTTTGGTTTCATCTCGTGTTTTGCCGTGTGAAACCGTAGAACTCAACTTCTCCAAGGGACATGGTAATTTTATATAGTCTTACTTGGATCGACTTATTCGACCTTATCTACTGATATATAACTTTCTAAGAGAAACTAATGCGATACGTTTTTTGCAGGGTTGAGTTATAATCCCACAAGTGTGATGTTCATAAATGTACCAAGCATATCAAAATTACAATGGCATCCATTTACCATTACTTCTAATAGTAAATTAGAGCAAGATAAGTTAAGTGTTGTCATAAAAAGTGAAGGACCTTGGACACAAAAGCTCTATCAGATACTTTCAAATCCTTCACCCATCGATCGCCTTGCTGTATCCGTTGAAGGTCCTTATGGACCCGCTTCAACCAATTACCTAAGGTCTACATCTTATCTATGATTGCATTTTTTAAATGTGAGATTACTCATGAAAATCGTGGTTAATTGCTTTCGGTGGATGATTAATGTGTTGCAACACATTGTTATATTCATTAACTATCAACTAAACGTAATTAACTACATATTTGAACCGCATTAACCATCTAACTTTTGTTCGTTCTTCTAACAGGCATGACACACTTGTGATGGTGAGTGGAGGAAGTGGTATCACACCATTTTTCTCAATCATTAGAGAGATAATATATCTTAGCACCACATTCAAATGCAAAACACCAAACATTGTCTTAATTTGTTCATTCAAGAGTACTTCATATCTATCAATGCTAGATTTGATCCTACCAATTACTGGCACACCATCTGAAATTTCTGATCTTCAACTACAAATTGAGGCATACATCACAAGAGACAAAGAATTTAAATCAGATGTTCAAATTCATCCACAAATTTTATGGTTAAAGCCAAATCCAACAGATTCACCAATACATGCTATGTTAGGTCCAAACACTTGGCTATGGCTTGGTGCTATAATCGCATCCTCTTTCATCATCTTCCTTATCATAATCGGGATCATTACTCACTACTACATTTTCCCTATCGACCATAACACAAATAGAATATTCGTGTATCCATTAAAGTCGTTCCTTTACATGCTAGTAATATGTGTGTCAATAGTTGTTGCTGCTAGTGTAGCAGTCCTTTTGAACAAGAAACAAAATGGTAAAGAAGCAAAACAGATTCAGAACTTGGAAGGGTCATCACCGACAGTGTCACCAAATTCGATGATTTACAATGCAGATAGAGAATTGGAAAGTCTTCCATCTCAGTCTCTTGTTGAAGCTACCAATGTGCATTATGGTTCAAGACCTGACTTGAGAAGTAAGTCATCTATCGACTATCGCTATAGAAAATACTTCTATGAGACATTTCTATGAATTGAAATCATTCTTTTTTGTTTGCAGGACTTCTATTTGAAATCAAAGGGTCAAGTGTGGGAGTTCTTGTATCAGGACCTAAAAATATGAGGCAGGAGGTCGCAGCCATTTGCTCATCTGGTTTAGCCGAAAATCTGCATTTTGAGTCTATCAGTTTTACCTGGTGATTTTACTCTTTCTAATTCAAAGGGTGCCAATCATTCATGATCAATCAAACCCTATAGTAGAGCTTCTTTTCAACTGCCTTGATTCAAAAATCTGTAAAATTTGTTTGTCAACAATAATTTGTCCTTATTGTGTAGCATATATATATAAATATAATATGAGTGAAGTTTAATAATATCTTGATTCTCATAAAGTATCAATCCTCTCAACAATACAAAATAAAACTAATACAAAATGAACAATTATAATAATGATCGCAAGTTATTCTATGAAAACTTGTGTGCAGTTCACATAACATTATTTACTGACTGAAAGTGATAAGAACTTGAAACACCGGTATCTCCTTTCGGATCCGACAACTTAGACCAATTGATAGGAATCCAAAATCAAGAGAAACAGAAACTTTATTACATGAGTTATCTTTCTCTGATTTCAGGTTCCTATAAAAAAAACCTAGCAAAAATTTCTGCAAACATCTTCAACATCTTGCTTGCATACCAAGCGAGAACCGCACCTTTTTACTTCCAATGAATCACAGCAATAAGTTTTCAAGACAAATTCAATTTGACTGCAGTCACCACCTTCACAAAATCTCTCACGACATTCATCGATGGACAGATAGAGAATATAAAGGTGACGGACATATGGTATCATAGGAGATAAATACCGGCTTCTGATGAACAACTTACCTTTCGGTCCAAACAAGTAACAACTTACTTCATGATCACATTCCTCGGGTTGATCATCAAAACTTACCAACATAAAACACAAAGCAATTCCCACCCATTCAGTTGGAGGATAATCACGAGGGACTGACAAATATGTACTTTTAACATATATTGAAGGTGTAAACCATGAAGGAATTTCACTCCCTGTGATGAGCATGTCAAATCTTGCTTTAGGTAGACCAAGTTCTTGTGCCTGTAAGTAATGTAACACATAATTGTAAAGTTGAATAAACAACTTAATTAAATGCTTATAGCATACATGTTTATCATATACTCCCTCCATGACAAAATATAAAGAAAAGTTACTTTTTAGGTTCATTGTATGATTAATGAACCTAAAAAGTAATGTTTGCTTATATTTTGTCACTGAGGGAGTAATTGTTTATGCATAAGCTATTTCTATACCAAAGGATAAAATAAAGTCATTTTTTTGTATCAGCTATATATAACCTGTTTCCTTAAGCTACCTTGGAGAGCTTACGGAAATAAGCTGAAAAGAGTTTATCAACATGTCACAAACTGTTTTCGTAAACTCTTCCAAGCAGTCTTACAAGTGTTTATGACAGTACACAAGCTCAAATAAATCAATCTAAACAGGTCTTAAGTGACAAGAAAGGGTGATCATGTACACACGCGCGCGCACACACAAATCACATTAATTATTTTGACAAGGTTAGGGAAGCAAGAGTGCAAACCTCAACATAGCTCTTCAGTACTCTTGGTAAATGCGAGTGTCGTTCTGGATGCGAAGCAAAGAGTCTGCATGGTCTAGATATATTGGAGTCAGAAGTTTCAAATGAACCACAATTACTTGCATCCAATAACCTCATACTTGATTGAAACTCTGGCAATGTCTGAAGCATTTCACAGCAGTTTAAGCCAAGAAATTGAAGCTTTGGAAGTTGTGAAATGCAACTTGGTGTACTAACAAAATTGTTTCCGTCGAGATTAAAAGCAATCAAGGAAGATAAGTTGGAAAAATCTGTTGGCATTGATTTCTCAGATAGATTGCAATAACTTAAATTTAATTTCACCAAAGAGGGTAGAGATAACTTAGATGGCAATCTAAATCCAGTAGGTTCTTGTGGACTACCTAGTAGCAGTGAAAAAAAGGGTTGAAAAAATGTATTCACTGACTTAGAAACTAATCCTTTGCATCCAGAAAATGATATTACTTTAAGGTTTTCGAGATAAAAAACCGATGGAGGTAGTTCTTCAATAGCAGTTTCATTTGCCAAAAGTTCCTCCAAAGACTTGATTTCTTTTAGACCTTCTGGAAAACTACGGAATTTCGAGCAGCCAGAAACATTTAGAGTTAAGAGGGACTTCAACTCACATATTGTATCTGGAAGACAAACAAGATTCTTGCAGTTTTCTAAATCCAAAAGAGTAAGAGATTCAAGAAATCCAAGTGAACATGGTAGTTTTGTTATAGCAGTCTCTTCTAGATAAAGCTGTGACAAATTTTTCATGCTTTCATCGAACTCCGGAAGACGTTTAAATTCGCAGCAACCAGAAAGAAGTAAAACCTTCAAGGAACTCATCTCTATTTTACATGGAAGAGTTTTGAGCCTTTTGCAACCTTTCAAACTCAACAGAATAAGTTTTTTGTGGCTTAAAAGGGAGGGATGAATCTCAGTTAAGCTTGCACAACCATCAAGAACCAATAACTCAAGCTTTGGAACACCAGCAAAGTCCGGCGATCGCTTTAAATTTGAAAAGCTCAAGTAGATGGATTTCAGATTTTCAAGAAGCTGATAAAAAATAAGATCGCAAAAAAAAACAAAATACTATTAGCTTTAAGAGTTATTATGATCATAATGAATTAATGACAAAAGCATAAAGAGCTTAGAAGCACGGACACCGGACACGACATGGACACTGACACATCGATATTTATAATAATTTGAGAAAATAATATAATTCAATATAATCATAAGTGCTGGTGTCCTGACAGTGTCAAACACCGACTCGTGTCCGACACCGGAAGAAGGCTAATCCGAGAAATGTCCGTGCTTCACAGATAAAGAGTCTTAACCTGTGTTCCATGCCAAAGTTGTTCTATTTTGCTATGAGACAATTTCATATCAACAATTTCATCCAAATGATTATTGAGTGGCAGGGTTTTCAAAGGACAACCTCTCCAATCAAGAACTTTTAGTGAACTAGGCAAACAATTGAGGCCAAGGGGAAGTTTTATTTCACATAATTTGAGATATCTTAGCTGACTTATTTTTGAGAAGGCTTCTATGTTCCAATTTGCTTCATATGGTTCAACTAAGTCCATAACTATGCCTTGAATTTTATCAGTTCCCTATAAAATCATAATGATAAAAAACTTTATCAGAGAATATAAATCCAATATTTTTGTCACTATTTTCTAGTACAATTTATCAGAAATTTTGCAAATGTGATCAAAACACTCTTTCATTGTTTCTGAAAATGCATTCTTTACAATTTTTATTACTAAAAGTGTTTTCAGAAAGTAAACGCGCCTAAGCTTAAAGAATAAGCTTAAGCACATTAGAAAAAGTTTAAACTATCCTTGCATCATTCAATAGATGTTGGAATTTTGGAACATACCTTATTTTTTCTCAATACTTGATCAATGTCTTTTTGAGACCATAACCTACTACGTTTTCCAGGATCATTCGGAGATTCTTGCAACACGATATTCCTTCCCATTTCTTGAAGCAAATCATGCATCCACAACTTATTGTCCCCTCTTTCAAAAGTTACCAAAGATCTATCAATCAAAATGTCAATTCCAATTTTGGGAAAATCACCACAATCTTCCAATATTTTTATTACTGTATTTATGTTCATTCCTTTGAAGAAAAAAGCAATATCTAGAAACATGTTTTTCTCCATAGATTGTAAGCTATCATAGCTTATTTTCAATATATCATGGATTTTGGAATGAGGAAAACTTCTGATTTGTTCTAAAGCACTATGCCAAACTTCAACAGTTCTTCCATAAAGATGTGAACCCAAAACATCAAGTGCTAATGGAAGACCTTTTGCATATTCAACCACTTCTTGACACAAACTCAAATACTCTTCTTTAGGTTGATTTTGTTTAAAGGCTTTCAAACAAAATAGCTTAAGTGCTTCTTTTTTCACTAAACCTTGAGCCTTATAAGTTTTATGCACTCCATGAGTTGTTAGTAAGTGCTTATCTCTACTTGTGATTATTACTCTACTTCCTGGACCAAACCATTCTTGCTTCCAAGCTAAATTCTCCAATTGGCTTAATTCACTTACATCATCAAGAACAAGAAGAACTTTTTTGTTTCTTAAGGAGTTTGCTAATATCTTTTTGCCATCATAAACGTTATAAAAGTCGTTGCTTCTTATATCAAGATGAGAAAGAAGTTCACTTTGGATGTGAACTAAGCCATTTGTCTTAGAAACTGTTTCTCTAATGTCTGCAAGAAAGCAACAAACCTTGAATTCGCCTTTGATCGCTTCAAACAGTTCTCTGGCCACAGTTGTCTTTCCTATGCCGCCCATGCCCCATATGCCTATGAAGCGAACGTCGTTTAACCTCATAACTAGTAGCGAATATACTTCCTTTATCCGCGAATCCATTCCAACAAGGTTATCTTTAACCTTCAATCTTGGAATCAACTTTTTCTGAATATGTTCAACTATTGTTTCCACTAAGGATGACTCATGCCTACATAGAGAGGGATAAAACACCAAGTTATGATCATTTTATTAGAACTTAGAAGCATAAATACTGCTACTAGAATTTCAAGTTTAATTTTCTATGTACTACTGCACAAAACCATATATTTCTAGATAAGCAACAGAAGAAGTAAATGGAGCACAACTTGATTGTTTATAGCAATGTTAAAGTTCATCTATCTCAATTGTTTGATCTCTATATCAGATCAACTCGCCTTATGCGCTCAACTCTCATTGTTCCTATGTGTTGAGTATGGCTTATATGTATTAGGAAGAGGCTGGGAGCAACCGAGGAGCTGAGCGGAGCGAAGCTCTGGGGGGGCGATATCGCCCCCATAGTACGGTTCAGGGGTATTTAATGTTGTTATCTGAACCTAATCATTATTATTATAAATACCGCTTGTAACACCGAAACCCTAATTGATTCATTCATCTAATCAACTCTCATGTTGTTCAACACTATGAGTCTTGCCACACATAGTTTTAAATTGCAGTCTACAACCACTATTGCGGTCGCAATATAAAGGTTTTAGAGGTCTCTGCATCAATATCGCAACCACAATTGCAACTGCATCGACCACATTTGCCAAAATTTTGCATAATATCATAGTTCACAACGAAACTACAACCGCAATTTCAAACCATCTTACCACAAATTTTCTATCATTTGAATCAACAAAAATAAAAGCAGTATATAAAAAAATTAAATGATGAAACGACTAACCGGCCCTTCGAGTCCCAACCAGAGTAACTAGCAACTTCTCTTAAAGCTTTTCTCCATCTTTTAACTTTCATTCTATTTTTTCTAAATTTTTCTTCATGTTTCTTAAAAGCATCATCAAAGCTTCCTCTCTGATGCCTTACATCAGAAGGATCAACACCATAGAAGATTGGAAAAACAGCTTGACCAAGTCTTTTGTTGCACTCAACAATCTTTTGTAGCTCATCTAAACACCATGTTGAAGAAGCATAGTTTGGTGAGAGAATGATGATAGCAAACATAGATTCTTCAATGGCTTTATTAAGTTCATTTGAAATCTTTTCTCCTCTCTTAAGATCATAATCATCTTTAAATGTTTTGATACCTCTTCTTTCCAATGAAGCAAAAAGATGATCGGTGAAACCATGGCGAGTATCTTCACCTCTAAAACTCAAGAAAACATGGTTTGTCCAACTTGAGGTTTGGATTGAAGGAGAACAAAAAGAAGATGAAGATGAAGAGGCTTCATCATCTATGAAGGTATATGCCATTGAATTATGAAGTATCCTTACAATGATGATGGTTTTGGTGCCAATGCAATTAAAGATTCATGTAGATATAAAGAAATAATAAAGTTGACTAAATAAGTGTAAGCAAAGTCTTAAGTCTATGTAGGAAAGAGTATGGAAATTTCTTAGAAATCAATAAGACCATCTACAATGGTCACTAACATTCAACTCCCTCAACACCCACTTTTTACACTCCACATCATCTTCTCTCTCTTCCACCTAATAATTCAACACTTCATTCAACTTTTACCTCTCCAATAGTTTTTTCATTCAACACTCTACCCCACCACCTTCTCTACCCCACCACTTTTTATTTCATATTCTTATTTAAATTTAAGTTTTTGTTTTTATGATTCATTAAAATTATAATTATCGATTAAAATTAAATTAAAATAATAAACACTTAACAAAAAAAAATTAAAATAATTTTTTTATTATATTCTTAATTTAAAATGCAATACATCACACAAATAACGTAATTAATACGATACAAATTAACTTAAAATGCAATACAACACACAAGTAACATAATTAATACGATGCAAATTAACTTAAAATGCAAAACAACACACAAACATAATTAATACGAAACAAATCATCTTCAATTTTGAAACATTCCAAACTTTGTCCATATGTGTTTCACTAGATCTGCTTGCAATTCGTGATGAACTTTTTGATCACGGAGCTCAGACCTGGCACGCACATGATTTGCAAAAGCGGGTAATACCTCTGTTGAATATGGTTGCGGTGGTGCACTAGATCCACTTTCCTCAGACTGCTCAAAATCGGTCCAACGTTGAGAATATTAATCTCGTTCATCCTCAACAATCATATTATGTAATATGATGCAAGACCTCATGATGATACTCAAATCGCCCACAAGCGAGCTGGTTCACTGATGATTTTAAATCGAGCTTGAAGCACTCCAAATGCACGTTCGATGTCCTTCCGACATCCCTCCTGATATTTTGCAAATAACTTAACGGGTTCACTTTGAGGAAGTCTAATTGATTTGACAAAAGTTGGATAAGAAGGGTAGATACCATCAGCTAGATAGTATGTCATATCATAGAGACGTTGATTCACATAGAAATTCACAATTGGAGTCTTTCTCTGTTCCACGTCATCAAAAACAGGTGAACGGTCTAGAACGTTTATGTCGTTCAGCGTTCCCGGACATCCAAAAAAGGTGAATTGAATATTCTTCACACAGGCGTATAACTCCTGCACTTTTGCCAAAACATCATTCTCCGACCAACTGCTTGCTTGCAAACGCTTAGCGCCATCATAAGCGCCAATCCATTTATTCAATATTTTGCTCATATAATTATAACGGTTTCGGCATGCAATTGCATCACATGGAGGATCAAATGAGCAATGCTCATTACATTACTCAGCAATTTTGCCCCAATATGTTTCATCTTTTTGGTTTCTTCCGACAATACTGTCTGTGCTAAATTTTATCCACCCACTAATTAACACCAAATTGTGTTCAGTGTTCCATGGTTGTTCCTTCTTTTTCTTGCTCTTAGGAGTTGAATCATCTGAATTAGGAGTGACCTGATTAGCAAATATCGTGCCATCTATAGTCATTTGTGTTGAAAATTCTGGAAATTCAGAAGCACCACCACTAGAAACATTTGCATTCACCATTGGCATATAACCATTAAACGGGGGTGTTTGAGATTGATTTCTCATCATAGATTCATAATATGGATGAAAGCTTGGAACAGATGATGATTGGTTGAAATTTGGTGCATAGCCAAAATTAGGCAAGTTTTGAGGATGTTGGTTGGAAAATTGATTTGGATTTGGATAATTGTTGGAATTTTGATAACCGTTAGGATTTGGATAATTGTTGGGATTTTGATAGCCAAATGGAAAATTAGAAGAATTTTGGGTGTTGAAATTATTATTGGGATCCATTTCACTCAAAAAAAAAAAGAGTAAAACTTCAAATTAAACACTAATAGAAAGATAAACAAGATTAAGATAGTGAAAAACTTGGTTTTTTTTTTTCTGTGTCCAAATCAAATGAACCAAGTCTCTATTTATAGAGAAAAAAAATTACGAATTTTGGTTAAAAAATAAAAAAAATTAATTTCCAATGAAATAATTGAGTTTAAAGATAAGAATTTCATAAAAATCCCGCAGCCCAATCGAAGCATGACAAGTGGCAGGATTTGATCACAAATCTGTTTCTCTCTCCGCGTGAAGCACCATTCACGCCCCTCTCCGCGCATGTAACACGCGCCCGTTTTGGCCAAATTAAATTGCGCCGCGTGTCCCATGTGATCAGCATTCAACTGTGTTTAATTCATTCATCACTTCTCTCATCCACATCACATTAAACATACCCATCACAATGGTTTCAACAGTTGAATTCTTCATTCAACACTCCCATTCAACACCCATTGTGGGTGGTCTAAGAACTTACACACTTAACAACCGTTGCAACGTTTCTCGAGGTTTTAAATTTAACAATAATCTACTTACACACTTATATTTTTTTTTTGGATTTTTAACAACTTACAGTTTCTTTATTTTTTAGAATAATTTATTTAGTCTCATACAATTTTTGTTTATAATGGAGCAAAAGATCGAATCGAGAATCTCATGCATATTATTCAAATCTTTCACCACTAGACTAAATCTAATGGCTTATAATTTGATACAAATTTATGTCTATGAAATTTTATTATGATAATTTTATATATTATTTTTTGATAATTCAGTTGAATGTTTGAATTATTGATACATTTATAATATTATATAAGTATATATGTCATATATAAATTAATTTTAATAATATTTGATAACATATGATATGATCATATATATGATTATAAGTGAGAGAAATTATCACCTTATAAAAATTTTCGAAATCAATTTTATAAAGTTGAATCAGAGAACACTATTCAATTATGAATTATAGCATCAATTATCAATGTTCGAACAAAGTCTCAAATTTAGGAAAGTGCATAGAAACTTGGTTGCTGTTAGTCAAATAAAGTTCATCAATAATTCAATATTATGTTACTTCATACCAAACTTTGTTGAAATATGTTACACCAAACTCCCAATATATCTATAATGCCTCAAATCAGTGTCTCATGAAAGTATGAAACTTCATGAATATGATAACAAATGGGCCATGCCTAATTAAAGTAAAAAATGCATCGTAGATCACCATACCCTAGTAAACGACTTGAATTATTGAAGATAAACAAATAGAGGGAATTATCCTTCCCAGGATTTTTCCATGAAGATAGCTTTTTCTACTTTTTCAAAAGAGCACTTGGAGGTTTCTTCATAGTAATTCTCCATTTCAACAAAATGAGAGAGAGAGAGACTAGTGCTAATAGTTTCTCCATATGTTATTAGATTTAGAGGGAAGATAGAATTTTCATTTTAAAAATTAATAGGTTATCTTTTTGGTTTCTATAATTATGTCTTGTTTTGAAAAGAGTCGCCGTAAAAAAAATGATTTTAGTCGCTGTAATATTTAAAACTTTTAATATAACCTCTGACTTGGATATTTTAAAAGTTTAGAGATATTGCAGGGACTAAAATCAATTTTTATTTTTTTATAGAGGCTCTTTTCAAAATAAGACATAATTGCAGAAACTAAAAACATATTTAAAAATTAGTCACGTCAGCTCTAAATCTCACTCAGTGTCTGTCACGTCATAATCCAAATGACATGTCATCAAGAACTCCAGGTTAGAGGATATTTTAAAAGTTTTGATATGTTGCAAAGATTAAAATCAAATATTCTTTTTACAGTGACTCTTTTCAAAACAATACATAATTGCAGGGACCAAAATGTATTTAAGCAAAATTAATATTACATTAAGATAATATTATCAACAAAAACATTGATATATCTAAGTTTAATTTTTGAAGACATAGGTCCAAATACAACTAATAAGGAATTACTTCATATACATTATCAATATAGTGGTTTTTTAGTCCATTATAATTACCATATCATTCAAAATAGTTTACTTTTAAAAATAAACCACTTCTAAAAGTCCCTAGCAAGCACTCTTAAGTTTAATTCAATGTGACATATTACAGTTACACACCATGTTTTGAATGAAATTTTTGTTAAGCAACATTCACTTTAACACTTTATTTCTAACACTTACTTTATCATTAAATGAAATTATGCAAATCTCACCATTTTAATGAGACTCGTGCTAGTATAGAAAATATTTTTTAAGTTGGTTAAAAATTACCTTTTAATTCAGTTTCACGTTAAACATATCATTCGACGTAACAAGTTTCGGAGTTTGATTGTGCTTCATTTTCTATACTCCATAACTATGAAATCAACATTGTTAGAAACAATATAAAACCATTGATGTGCCAAATCCTAACAGCTTAAGCTTTTGGGATAATTGGTTATTTGACATGGTATCAGAGCCTCTATGACTAAGTGGTCTAGGGTTCGATTCCCGCTCCTCTCACTTTCTAATTAAAAGTGGAATTTAAGCATATGGTAGGTGGGCCTATGCATTATCCACGCTTCAAGCCCAAGTGGGCTCTTGTGTGAGGGGGCGTGTTAGAAACAATATAAAACCATTGATGTGCCAAATCCTAACAGCTTAAGCTTTTGGGATAATTGGTTATTTGACAAACATAAATTGCATTCAATAAAAGAGCAAGTATTAAAAAATATATATGTTAAAGTGAGTGTTACTAGCACTATTTTTTCATGAATAGCTTGTATACTGTTTAAGTCTAACGTAAGAGGTAAGAGCGTATGAAGTAATAGAAACAGTGAGAGGTGTGAATAGTCTTGGCCTTTGTTATTATTTACGTTTCATAAGATACGAAGCCCAACCCAAAATCCAGCTAAACCCAAACAGCCGTCGAAAAAGTGACGGAAATGTTATTCTATATCTTCACTTAAATTTTTTAAGTTTTAATTAATTATATCACTAAAAGCATGTGTATAAAAAAAAATTCAGTTGGAAAAATAGAATTCGCCGTGTATATTCACAAATTTTTCGACAGAGATTAGTTATCACCAACAATAATAAAATATTTATACCAATATTATATATATTATAATAAAAAAAATGGGACATACTAACTGATTAAAGGAACATTGCATCGGAGATGCTCTAATTAAAAGAAAAGGATTTCATGCTAACGCAATTATAACCTTGAACCATCTGATCTAATAAACAGTCCAAATTGTTTTACTGTGTGAGTAATCTAGACCGTTCGATTTCAGATGAACATCATCAATGTACTACTGCGTAAAATAATGTAAATATACAACGGACAATTCCAATCCCTAATTGAAAGCACTAAATAATACAAGTTGGAGACACGAGTGTTTTTTTCTAAAAAAAATTGAATGGATGGATATGAAACAAAGGCATGTCCACATCAAAATCCACATTGAAAAGAAAGATGACATAAAAGGAACAATTGGGAGCTAGAGTATAGAGAGTGTTAAGAAGGGGACTACACATACATATATCATGAGAGAATCAAAAGAAGAAAAGAGAGATTTAGAAGATCCAAATCAAGAGTCAAAGAAAATAGAAACTCACTTACCTTAGCATGTGATTATGTAAGTGAGCATGCATTATGAGAATTGAGATCCGGAGACAAAGATTAAACATCTTGTTCTTTGCATTGGGTCCATTCAATTTCGTTTGTGTTCAATATTAGTCCCTTTAAAATAATTCACATTATTATGTACCAAAAAAAAAATCACATTATTATTATTATTATTTAAGAAATAGAATAAAGGAAAAATTCCCCTTTCAAATCAAGACCTTTATCTTAAAGCCTCTCATTTAGCTCAACATTAATAGAGGGGCATACCAATCTAAGACATTTAATTTGATTTCTTGTTTCATGATACAATAACTTAAGAATCTGACTCTCTTAAGTGGAAGAATATAAAGATGCATATTTTTGAAAAACAGGTGGTGGAAAATAATTGTACATTTAATTTAATGTTAATATTCTAATAATTTAATAGCTTTTGAAAAACACATGATATGGATCTTGACTCCTATAGTGAGGAATCAAGAATTTCATGCAGTTAAAGAATGCATAGTAGTTGTATTAAGATCTAGTAGTTGACACATATACAGTAGAAAAATGTATTATAAAAAATAATTACACTAGAATAAAAGATAAGTAAATAATAAACTGCACCGCAAATATATATACAGTGCTACTAACACTTACTATAACTTTTAAAAATAAAAATAATAATAAAAAACACTTACCATAACACTATTTCAACCCATAAAATTGGTGTAATCTTCATTTATTTTCCTATTATATAAAAGTGAGTTGAAAAGAGAAAGTGTTAGAGCAAATGTTGCTCCTGTAATGCAATTGATAAATACATTTAACATTTCTAATTTTCAACAATTCATTTAGATTTATTATATAACTTATTCTCATGTAAATATATTTTAAGTGTATTTCTTTCGGATTTAATTATAATTAAATATTTTTCTTTTTAAATTTATTAAATAATTAATATATTTAATTTTTATATATATATTAAATATAATAATTATTCAATGAATATGAAAAATGAACTTATAATTACGGTTAGGGTGAATAATTGTTTAGTATCTAAAAATCAAACATCATATCAGAAAAGAAAAAATCAAACATAACTTAGTATTCCCTCCCAAGCAAAGGTACTATAATTAGTTCAATTAGTCAATTATTTGGTACTCCTATCTCAATTAGTTAGATAAGATTCCATAAAATTATTAGTACTTACTGACATTTGGGTCATTGGTGTCTCTATTTGGCCAAGCACGTCCAATAATACGTGGCACTCCAATCAAACCTCAAATGTTAGCCACAATGGATTCATTCATCTACATGCTTATATTTTATAAGTTTTTTTAAGCATATATTTTATAAGTTTTAATTAAGTAAATTGAGTTATATTTTTTGACATATTTAGAATAATTGTAGTCATTTTATCTAAATTTAAATATAAATTTTTAATAGTTTTTAAATTTAAATTCCAAACTTAAAAATTTAGATTGTATATTCATAATTGTCTCTTGTTAACTTTTCAAATCATTAAACCGCACTTTTAAATTATATAATAAAACAATCTCAATCGTTAATTTATAATTAAATCCGACAACAACCATAAAATTTAAATATAGACCTAAATAATTTATAAATGTAGTATAAAATGAGTGAGACAATTATGGTCCCAACCCTTAACCAAGTCATGATGCCATGCTGGTTGGCCAGGGTTCTGATCACCGACGCACTATATTTGTCGTACGTCTCTTCTCCTATGCTTATGGACTTTTTGATTCCTTTCGTCCTCTTTATCATACTTTTGTTATGGGTTTTTAGTGGACATGTCCCACATTGCTTTACTTGGGTCCATTTCATTTACATAACTCTATTTTGTGGTGCTTATTAGCCTAATAATATTAGGTGAAAGGTGTTGGGAAACTATTGGTTTGGTTTGATATATTTTTTTAGAGTTAATTTGTAATAAATTTGAGACTAAATCAATTTATTAGAGAACTATTAGCTTAAACAACAACAAAGAGCATTGAGAATTTTGATTCTTTGATGGCATTGAAAAGGCAGAGTTATTTGTGATGAATTGAAGCTAGTGAAGCTCCATGGAGAAGTAAGAGGTGTTTTATCTCTCTGACTTTGTTGAAAAAAATTAGATGGAGAGAAAGATATCTAATAAATGCGAAGCCTTCTAAAATTCATGAAATAAATTCAAAAATGCTTAGATGAGATGACGTATATTTCTTCTAATTTAATCAAAGTTATGAATTTGACCATATAGGGTTAACACTTTTAAAAAAAATTGTCATCTATTTAGATCTCACAAGACTCGAGTAATTAGTCTCTACGATCAAGTTTACGCCACACAAAAAAAAATCAAGAAAATAAATTTGGATGCTTCTTGAACCCAATGAGTGTGGAAAATCAACCCTTAGGTACTATATATGATGATATATACTCAAAATCCAGATCACATGAGTTAATTTTTTTGTGTTGTAACAAATTCTTGTAAGTTTTTACTTTTTACTGTATAAAGAAGAAAATGAATTGAAGGAGAAGAAGGAAATAAATAAATTGAAGAGTCCTAATTTTAGAAAAGAAGAAGAAAAAGGGATTTAATTTTCAGTCAACCCGTAAATGCTATGTGGGTATGAGTTAACGTTTTTGTTAGAAACTAATGGAAAAAAAATACCAATTTGTTGATAGAAGTAAAACCAAAACGAACAAAATTGTTATGGAACCAAAGTAAAAATACAAAATACATTAAAGATCAAATGCATAATTTAGTCTAAATTTAAAGCTTAGAAGATTTTAATTTGAGGGTATGTTAAGATATTAAATATTTTGAATTTATATTATTTAATATTGAATACATTTTTTTTTTTTATTGACAAACTTTAGTGATTCAAGTTAATACATCATGAGTTTACAGAGAGATGTTAAATAATATATTAATAGATTTATAGGCGGAGCCATGACTGTTAGAGAGTGCGGGTAAAATTTCTTAGACTAATTGTTTTGCCTCATGTGTTTCTAGAACAATTCGTGTTTTGTTGCATCTGTTGTTGTGTTGTATCCTACGACTTATGCCGGTTGTGTTTTTGGTCTTTCCATTTGTGTTCCTTGTATTAATAGAATGTTTAATCGATATATTTGTTGATTCTAAACAAAAAGTAGAAGAACAGAAAGAAAAAAAAAAAAATTTACAACAATAAAGTAAGGTGTATAATTGAAGAAATGAAGAGAGGAAAATGAAATATCGAAATGAGAGAAGAGCAGAAGGGAGAAGGAGAGAGTAACAGATAAGAAGATTATTGATTTCTCTTTAATTTTCTTTTATTGATTTTAGTTTAATCTGAACTGTTGATATTTTTTTTGCCAAATGTTATGCATCAGTACATTAAATTGGAAAACTGAAGCATATGTAGATCGGAGGCGATCTTAACTCTTCTTTTTTTTCTCTTCTTCACGACCAAAATAACAACTCCATAACCATTTTTCTTTCTCAAACTTACAAAAATGAATACTT